>JAKOOJ010000001.1:82839774-84039774 GCA_022577455.1 Arizona elegans
AACCTTGATGCAGCCCTCAATGAAATTGAGTTTGACATCTCTGTCCTAAGGGCTCTGAAATTCTCAAATCATAAGTGTGGCTAATCATGATATTGGTTGCTCCAGAAGAATTAAAAAATATACCATAATACTGGTAGTAATAAAGTTCTTTGAAAAAGCTATGTTGGTTGTTTCTTATCAGCAATGTTTGTTTACTTTTAATCATTATTTGAGATAGAAATTAGGTTGATGGGAGAGTTTTTTTTTTCTGGAAACTTCTGGATCAATTTTAAGAATTGAAATGGTTTGACTACCTTCAGGTCTTCCAGGAATAGGCCTTAGTTATTGCTGTTGTTGTTTTTTAAATCAGTGGACATTTCAATTAATAGATCAATATCTGAGGTTTTTTGCCACTACCACTCCCCATCCCCAGTAGCCTGTTGGTTGGACTTTATTATGTACCCTCATTTGAGATATTTCTATATTATACAACAACATATTTGTCATTTAGTGGTCACTAGGATGTTTAAATACAGATGAAAATCACATCTTCTTTCTTTCTTTCTTTCTCTATCTTTATTTGATTTATATACTGCCCTACTCCCGAAGGACTCTGGGTGATGAACAGCCAAACGATAAAATACATAAATACAAAATTTAAAAACAGAATAAAACCGAATTAAACAATTTGGCCCAGACAGATTTAAAACACCCCAATCATTTAAAAACAGATTAAAATTTTCATATTAAAAAGAAAAAGGGAAAAGATTAGGCCAGGCCCGCCTGGTGGAATAAAAAGGTCTTGAGAGTGCGGCAGAAGGTGCGCAGATCCAGGATCCTCTGTATCTCCGGGGCGAGCTCATTTCAGATAGTAGATGCCCCCACAGAGAAGGCTCTCCCCCTAGGGGCCGCCGGTTGACATTGTTTGGCCGACGGCACCCGGAGGAGCCCCTCTCTATGAGAGCGTACCGGCTGGTGGGAGGCCATTGGTGGTAGTAGGCGGTCCCATAGATAACCAAGTCCTAAGCCATGGAGTGCTTTAAAGGTGATAACCAAAACCTTGAAGCGCACCCAGAAGACCACCGGGAGCCAGTGCAGCTCGCGCAGGAGAGGTGTTACATGGGAATGCCATGTCGCTCCCATTACCACCTGCACGGCTGCACTCTGCACCAGTTGGAGCCTCCGGGTACTCCTCAAGGGGAGCCCCATGTAGAGAGCATTGCAATAGTCCAGGCAGGAAGTGACGAGGGCATGAGTGACTGTCCGTAAGGAGTCCCCATCCAGAAAGGGACGCAACTGGCGAATCAGGCAAACCTGATGAAAAATCCTCCCAGTCACAGCTGTCAAATGCTCTTCTAAAGACAGCCGTGAATCCAGGAGGATGCCCAAGTTGTGAGCCCTCTCCGTGGGGGCCAATGATTTGCCTCCAATAGTCAGTGATGGCACCAACTGACTATACTGGGACATCAGAAACCACAGCCACTCGGTCTTGGATGGGTTGAGCCTGAGCCTATTCCTCCCATCCAGATCTGCATGGCCTCCAGGTACCGGGACATCACTTCAAGGGTATCGTTGGGGTGGTCTGGGGTGGAGATGTACAGCTGAGTGTCATCAGCGTACTGGTGGTACTTTACCCCCAAACCACGGATGATCTCGCCCAGTGGCTTCACATAAATGTTGAACAAGAGGGGTGAGAGGACCAACTCTTGCGGCACCCCACATATGAGGGGCCTCGGGGTCGACCTCTGCCCCCCTGCCAACACAGACTGCAACCAGTCAGAGAGAAAGGAGGAGAACCACCGCAACACAGTGCCTCCCGCCCCTAACTCTTCCAACCGATGAAGCATGATACCATGGTTGATGTTATCAAAAGCCGCTGAGATATCTAATAGGACAAGGACAGAGGAGCAACCCCAGTCCTGAGCCCTCAGGAGATCGTCTACCAACACAACCAATGCCGTTTCCGTGCTGTACCCAGGCCTGAAACCCGACTGGAATGGATCCAGATATGTTGTTTCATCCAGGTGCTGGGGGAACTGTTGCGCAACCACGCTCTCAACAACCTTCGCCACAAAGCGAAGGTTGGAGACCGGATGATAATTAACCAACATTGCTGGGTCCAGGGAAGGCTTCTTGAGGAGAGGCCTCGCCACCGCCTCTTTCAAGGCAGCGGGAAAGTCACCCTCACTCAATGAAGCATTTATAATCCCCTGGAGCCAGCCTCGTGTCACCTCCCGGGAAGCCAGCACTAACCAGGAGGGACACGGGTCCAACAAACATGTGGTTGCGTTCAGTCTGCCCAGAATCCTGTCCTCAGGAGTCACAGGATCAAACTCATCCCAGATAACATTCTCAAGACCTGCCACATGATCTGAGTTCATGTAACTATCATCGCAGAAGCTACCCTCAAAGATGTATATACATATTTGGTGCACATTTAATTTTCCAGGAAAAAGTACTGTCAATTGCTGTTTGGCTAACACATACCTTAAATATATATATTTGTATGTATGTATGTACCCTGTTTCCCCGAAAATAAGTCACACCGGAAAATAAGTCCTAGCACGATTTTTCAGGATGCTCGTAATATAAGCCCTACCCCCAAAATAAGATCCAGTTAAGATTATCAGACAGATGGGTGCATTTAGTACTGTATTTCCCCCAAAATAAGACCTAAACAGAAAATAAGCCTCAATGTGTCTTTTGGAGCAAAAATTAATATAAGACCCAGACTTATTTTTGGAGAAACATGGTATGTATGTATGTATGTATGTACCATATTTTTCGGAGTGTAAGACACACCGGACTATAAGACGCACCTACCTCTTTTGGTGAGGAAAAGAAGAAAAAGAAATCTGCCTCTACCTCTGAGCAATTTTGTCTTGCTGCAGCAAACAGCAAACAGTCTGCTTTACTTTTAGTTTCATTTTCAGCATAGCTTTATTAGCACAAGGAAAAAAAAATCTGCTCCAGCAATTTACCTCTTTGCAGCAAGCAGCAGAGCCCTGTGCAAAACAGCTGAGAGCAAATCAGCTGAGAGTCGGGAGGCAGATTCAATCAACCTGCTAATTAGGCTATGCTGAAGCTGAAAGGAGCTGTTTTTTCTTGCTGTTTGCTTGCAAGGAGGTAACTGCTGCGAGGCAGAGACCAAAGGATGGGGGGCAGTGGGTGTGTGGGGCTACATTCAGTGTATAAGACGCACCTAAATTTTCACCCCCTCTTATACTCCAAAAAATACGATATGTATGTATGTATGTATGTATGTATGTATGTATGTATGTATTGGTTATGGTGCCGGCTATTGCTAAATCACATAGCCTTGTTGCCTCTTCTCTGCTTGTCCAGGGCTATCATGTTACAAACTATTGTTTCTACAGGCTATAGTAGTGAATACCATACTAGTATACTGTTCGCTAGGAAATTCTTAATTCTCCCTGACCTTTTCCTTATCAGAGAAATACTGTCCACAATTGTGGAACTAACAGTTGTATATCTCATGCCACTTGAAGAGAGACTGAAGGAGCTAAACATGCTTAACCATGAAGACCGAGGATCAATACGATAGCAACTTACAATACCTGAATGGATGTCACACAGAAGCAGTTCAACAACTTTTCTGTATCATTCAAGAAGGCAGGACATGGAACAACAGATTTAAGTTACAGCGAGGCAGATTTCAATTGAATGTCAGAAATATCTTCTTGGCAGCAAGAAGATATTTGAGAATGGATCCATGAGGTACAGTATTTCACTGTGGTGCCTATTCAATCATCTTGTGGGGAGGCTTTACATGGATTCCTACACTGAGTAAAGAGTGAGTGACTTAATGACCCACCCCAATTCTATGATGGGGTGGGTCATATTGCAGTTTCCTATCACATTGTATAATGTATAGCAAAAGAAAATTAATATGTGAATGGACAATGTACTATGCAAACTATGTGAATGGACAATGTACTATGCATCTGACAATGCTTATGTATCAATTTGGTCCTATTACCAGGATTCATCTGTAAGCAAGGATGAATCTATGCTATAGTTCATTTCAATTATCCCCTTCTTTTCTTTATTCTTTTCCCTCTCAAATCTGGAGAGAATTTTATGAAATACCAATATACCAATATACTAGGGGTTTTTTTTACTCATTATTATGTATTAATTTACAGTGCAAGACCAAACTGGCAAACATCAAAGCACATACAGTAATTAAACATTTCATCTACTGTATATAAATTCCATAAAAACCAAAAACAATCAAAGCTCTGAGAAAGGGATCAGCCGATCCCTATAAGCCAAAGCCATAAATATTTTGCCATTGCCCTTGATACATTTAGAAATTGGTGAGTTAAAGGAAAAGCATCATCAGGAAGACTGAACCTGGTAATAATAGAGATAATACATTTTAAGATTTATAAGCCATTTTCTTTAATAAAACCTAGAATACAGACTCAACCTCCATATTTCAACATATACAAATATGGTTTTTCCATGAGAAATTGAAATAAGGGGAAGGGAAAGGAAGGGAAGGGAAGGGAAGGACTTATTGTCAGGATAATACTGTAACTTGCAAACTAAATGCAGATGAAATAACCCACATAAATCTCTCTTTCAACTTCTGTCTTAATATTTTTGCAAGTGTTATTAATGCAAATGCCCTTGCTAATGTGTCACTTGGCTAAAATATCCAGTATGTGATGTCACCAGCACTGCTTTGAATGTAATTATAGCACTTGTCTAGTTAGTTGTCACCCCTTCATTCACCCTTGGGAAAAGGAAAGACCCATAGAATTGTCCGTCTGTTTTCTTTCTTTATCAAAGCTTCTGTGTCTACTTGAGCAAACTTAACAAAGACTTACTGAAAGCTTTCTGAAATCATTCCTGAAATATGGTGTATAATCTCTAGAGATTAACTCTGTGACAAAATTTAAATGCAAGTTTAATTTGGCACCTTCCACTTAGCTGATTCCAAACACATAAAAATGCTTCAGTTAAGTACTTAAGATGACATTTAATTGGTCTCAAATATGATACCACTCTGTATAAAATCTTTGTGCTGCTTAAAAACTCTAATCACTGCTTTTCAAGCAAGGGTAGATTTACTCTCCAACTTGGGCATATAAAAGCTTTAAAGTGGTACCCACCCAAAGGAAAGGAATACATTGCTTCTCTCACAAATTCTCTATAAGTTCTATAGAAACAAGGAACAAAATAGATGTGTGAAAGAGAATGGGCCTTTCTCTACTACTGAGTTATATAACATACTGAACATCCATCCTTAGGACTGCAGAAAACTATACCAGAAAGAAATATGATGCTCCCTTTCCTTTATTATCTCTATCACCAGTCACTGTAGTCTCTTGACTTCCCTCCAAGAGGAATGGGTGACAACACTTAACAAATTTTACCCACCTTGAAGTTGCTGTTGGATGGTGTCAGAAAAGGGGTAGGGGAATGCTCTTTAGCATTTATTCAGTTAAGACTGATTTAAACCTTTCTCACTCATATCTGGATATGAGATGAAGGTAACACCATGGAAACAAGAAAAGAAAATTGCACGATCGAGGAATGATGGTGCCATGTTTAAATGCAAGGGAGGATTTGGCCTAGGAATGTGTTATTACTAATCATATGAACAAATAGCCAAAGAAATAAAGGACTAGTTCTTGCGTGAGATAGCAAGAAGTGGTGTAAGGTTTCCTGCATAGGGGGTTGGACTAGAAGACCTCCAAAGTCCCTTCCAACTCTGTTATTTTATTCTGTTCTATTCTAAGATATGGAAAGATATTTGAGCATTCTTCAGCTTGCTGTCTTTCAGATGTATTGGCATTACAAATCTTAGAATAACCATGGCAGCTGGGAATTCTGGAATTTCCAATCTCTACACATCTGGAGACTGCCACTTGGGTAAAACAGATATTTAAAAAGACTTAGCTTACCAGTTTTGAGATGGTGTTCTCCTGATTTTATTTTAGTGTAATTTATTACTGAGTCATTGTTTTGTTTTAGAACAAAAGTGTATTCTTTTGATGTTTTGGGTGTTTTGGGTGTTTTGTAGAGTTGCCTGTTTCTAGTTAGTAGAAAAATGAAAGAAGATTAAAAAATAAAGAATACAGTCTTGTTTTGAGTCCCAAGTAGTGGAGTAGATCCCAAAATACTAAGGACAATCTCATGACTCAATGGGAGAATGTATTTTTGTTGATTCCATCCTTCCTCTACAATTCATTATGACCATTGAAATTCCTTTGGAGGGTTAGGGAATCCTTAAAATGTGAGAGGTGAGGTGACAACTGTAGTGGGAAATTGGTTATAATTAATCATGTGCTACCACATTGGTCTTGACACTTAGTGATCACAGAGAAAAGACCAGGATGACCTGTTCCCAACCTGGCCCTTCAGTCCTTTCAGTGGTGTGCTATTATTGCTATAATCAAGCCCATCTACCTAGTTATTGGATGCTCACTTCTTTCCACTTTTCTCAGCATTATAGAATTTTCAAATGAGCACACACATAATGTGTGCAAATCCAACTCTGATGGGTTTATCTATGATTCACTTGTTTGTTTAATATCCTTTAGCTTGGTTTCATACTTGCACATGGGCAGTTTGTGATTTGTTCCACAGTCAGTCCCTGCCCATAGCTTTGTTTTTATAATTGAGCATCTTCCTCCTCCTTGTACCAATAATATAGTCAATTCAACTCCTGTGCCCTCCATCCAGTGACAACCATGTATTTAGGTATCTTTTTGATTGTTTGAAAACTCTTAGCAGTGAAGATGCCCTTGGATTGGCAGAAACCAATGACTCATTCTCCAGCTTTGTTTCAATTTCCTAGGCCCTACAGCCCATCTACATTTTCCTCTTTCTAATTTCCAGTTTTAGCATTCCAGTTTTCCAACCACAAGCAGCACATCTTGCTTTCATGATCTGTTGATTTCAGATTGAACTTGACCATAAAACACATCAACATCCTCTTCTTCTGCATCAGTGGTTGCAGCATAATCTTGGATATCCGTCATATTAAAAGCTCGTCCACAAAGTTTAATTGATATTATTGGGTCACTGACTATATGGTACGCAAGTACTGTCCTTGCTAAATCCTTCCTGACAAAAGCAATGCCATTCCTTTTTTGTTGTTCATGTCCTAAGTAGTAAATTGTATGATAGTCTGACTGAATGTGTCCACTTCCAGTCTGTTTCAAAGTGTGTCTACTAAAGATATCAATGCATTGTCAACTAATTTCATCTTTCACTGTGTTGAGTTTTCCCATGTTTCTGCTTCTTATGTGCCATATTCTCACTGTAATTCTATCTTTGCATCTCTGGATTTTCTTTTCTTGCATGGCAACAAAAGTAACTAGACACCTGGAAGGCATTCATGTAGCCACATCATAAATATCATTAATACTCTAAAAGATCTTCTGCTGTCCCTCAATAGCACGTTGAATGCTACTTAACCTGGAGGGGCCACCCAACACTATATTGTCAAACGCTTTATATTTATTCATTTTTCCCCCCTCATATAGCCTTCTCTTATGCAGTATTATATAAAACAATGCCTTTATTATTGACATTTCAGCATTCACTTATATTGCTGCTGACCACTACAGTTGGCACTTGCTTGCTTCATGATTTGGGTGATCTTCCTGGGAGTATATATTTGTGAGGTACATTGTACTGTTCTTCACTCATTCCTCTCAGGAAACTCCTGTCGCAGTGAAGCAGCATAATAAAATTTGTGAGGAGGAAAAGAAAAAGGAACCGACAAATCTGAATGTCCCTCTCATTTTCACCAGTGAAGGAGTTTCCAATAGACTCAAATTCCTTCTCCTAATGGAAGGTATGCTTCCATTCCTGCACAAACACTGGATTCAACCCCAAACGTTAACAGTACAATTTTACATATGTTTACTCAGAAATATATCTCAATGATTGTTTACTCTGAAGTAAGCAGGTATGAGATTGTAGCCTTAGGTCATTTCCACACTAGTGACTTTTAATGCTTTATTGCATCACCCAGCCATTGAAGAATGATATAAAGTCGGTCTGGGTTATGTTATTTGGGCATAGCAATGGTTGGGTGACTCTAGAAGATGCTATAAATTTCCAAAGTGTATTTTGGATTGTGGCTTCAGGCTGCATAAACCATGAATGGCAAAGATGGTGTTATTACTGTGTAAACAGTTTGGGCGTGCTGTTGTTCCAATAAGCACTTAAAACATATACATGCAATTTTGAGGTAGAAGGTGAATGTATGAACAGTTGGTTGATTATTTCTCTGAAATAATACCCACACAGCTGATTTCCTTGTCCAAGTGCCCCAAATATTCTTCTAACCAAGTGAAAAAATGAATACAGTATGATATATCTTTAAGGGAGAGGGGGGGAGATAAATAGCCAACATGCATCTGATGATTTAACCATCTTTAAAGGGCAACCCTTTTATCTGAACCATGGGAATCATCCCAATAGCCAAAGCAAGTTTTCTATCCATCAATCCAAAATTATATTTGAACAATGAGGGATACTTTACAAAAATACTTTTAATTTTAATTTGATTAAAGAAATCACGATAGGTAGACAGATTGAGATTCCTACCATATCGCATTTGGGAAATGAAATTATTATGAGAAAACAGTTATACAAAAATATTCCATGTTTGTTAAAATGGGGAGGAATTATACAGAAGAGTATGCCAAAAGCTTCTGCACATCATACTAGCTGATTATTTATTTTATTTATTTTTTTATTTTGTTAAGAATGTATTAGGTAATATATATAGGTATAAGCATAAACTGAGTACATAAAATAGATACAAATAGAGGAAACATTAGGACAGGGACAGTAGGCACACTGGTACTCTTATGCCTGCCCCTTACAGACCTCTTAGGAATGGGATGAGGTCAACAGTAGACAGTCTTAGATTAAAATTTTGGGGGGGTTGGGATGAAACTACAGAGTCAGGTAGTGCATTCCAGGCATTGACCATTGTTGCTGAAGTCATATTTTCTGCAATCAAGTTTGGAATGGTTCACTTTAAGTTTCTATCTATTGTGTGCTCATATATTGTTGTGGTTGAAGCTGAAGTAGTCATTGAAAGGTAGGACATTGTAGCAGATAATTTTATGAGCTACGCTTAGGTCATACCGAAGGCAGCGTAGTTCTAAATTTTCTAAATCCAGAATTTCAAGTCTGGTGGCATAAGGTATTCTGTTGCGAGCAGAGGAATATTCTTGTGAAATATTTCTGGACACATTCAATTGTATTAATGTCTGATATGAAGTGCGGGTTCCAGACAGATGTGCTGTATTCGAGAATTGGTCTAGCAAATACTGTATTTTGTATGCTCTGGTTAGTAGTGTGATATTACCGGAGAAGAAGCTATGCAAGATTAGGTTTACAACTCTTAATGCCTTTTTGGCGATATTGTTACAGTGGGCTTTGGCATTTGATCATTAGATATGAGTACTCCAAGGTCCTTGACAGAGTGAGGGTCATCTACAAGGTCGTGTCTGCTCAGCTTGTATTTTGTGTTCTGGTTCTTTTTGCCAATGTGTAAGATAGAGCATTTGTTGGTTGAGATTTGGAGTTGCCAATTGTTTGACCATTCCGACACAAAGTCAAGGTCTTTTTGAAAGGTAGCAGCATTGTTGGTGGTGTTAATATTTTTTCATCATCGGCAAAGAGAATGCAGTTGCTTATAATATGATCGCAAAGATCATTTATATATAGTAATCTTATTACTATATCTTATCTTATGAAATAAGCTGCTGAATGTATTTTATCTTCTCAAAATCACATTGCAAATGTCTTGTGCTTATAACATTGTTGCCTTTCAAATTTTGATTTAAAAAATCCATGAGCAGCCCAAAAATTATATAAAAGTGTTTGTGTGTGTGTTTGTGGGTTCCATAGACTTTGAGTTTAAAGCAGGATTTCAGCTTCATCTCCTCTCTCTACAAGTTATATTAGTATTTGCAAAATACTAATTGTATTTGCAGTTAGCAACTTTTTATCTAATATTTAAATTGTAAGAGCCAATGCTCAATAATTTGAATTAATTAGTAGATATTAAAGAGGTTTCTGTTTTAAGGCATTTTGGTAATTATTTTTAAATGCACTTTTATATCTACTGATCTATAAATATTGAATTATATTTATGCAAATTAGAGATACCTTCAAAGTGCTGTAGATAGTTTGCAAGGGTATTTATAGCACAAATCCACAATAAGTGCACCACGCAATGTAGTTCACCCTAGTTTTATCTTATTTTTATAATGTTTAGAATTAAGGGATGTTTTGTTTTATCTTAACTTCTTATGACTGAGAATTTTATTTCAGTAACTATCAGGCTGCTCACTTGAAAAGAAATATTATATTAAATATTATATTTAGAATGCTGTTGGAACCATCTTTGGAATTCCTCCTAACCTTTACTAATAATTTCAGGCTTCTCATCAAGGCCAGTTTACTAGAACATGTGATTAGTCTATGGGACTAACAAAATCAGAAATGAGATCTTTTAACATCCCATTTCAGGGGGATCCTGTCTCTTTTAGCTGTTGATTAATTCTATATCCTATCAATTCTTATCATTCGACAATGTTTACAAATTGTAAACTGATAGGCTAGTGGATTGGAGATTCTCCATCTCCTGAGGGTGTTTTGAATGCCTTGGTAAGACCACACTTGGAATACTGCATCCAATTTTGGTCACAATATAATTAAATATAATATAAATTATTTATGTTATAAAATATAAAAAGATGTTGAGACGCTGGAAAGAGTGCAGAGAAGAGCAGCAAAGACGATTGGAGAGCTGAAGACTAAAACACATGAAGAACAGTTGCAGGAACTGGGTATGTCTACTCTAGTGAAAAGAAGAACTAGGGGTGACAAGATAGCAGTGTTCCAATATTTGAGGGGCTGCCACAAAGAAGAGGGGTTCAACCTATTTTCCAGAGCACCAGGAGGCAAGACAAGAAGCAATGGATGGAAACTGAACAAAGAGAGAAACAACCTAGAACTAAGGAGAAAATTCCTGACAATAAGAACAATCAATCAGTGGGTGCTCCAATACTGGAGGCTTTTAAGAAGGGACTGGACCATCATTTGTCTAAAATGGAATAGGGTCTCCTGCTTATGCAGGGGATTGAACTAGAAGAGTCCAAGGTCCCTTCCAACTCTATTATTCTGTGTTCTGAATCTTCTCTTGGTTTTTAAATTCTGCTTTGATCAAATGCCTTTCCAGCACTGGTGTTGATAATGCAGTACATGTCGCTTGCCTTAGCTTTCAGTTGTCCTTCAGTACATATATTTTTTCCTTCCGATGTTCTCGCCCCCATTGCCAATATGCCAATGTATGTTTTTAAAAATTACAACAAATGGAAAGTCGATATGTGTAGAGTTGTGGTGGCACAATGGTTACAATGCAGTATTGCAGACTAATTCTGCTGACTGCCAGCAGTTTGATTCTTACTGGGTCAAGGTTGACTCATCCTTCCATCCTTCTGAGGTCGGTAAAATGAGGACCCAGATTGTTGGGTGCAATACACTGACTCTGTAAACTGCTTAGAGAGGACTGCAAAGCACTGTGAAGTAAGTCTATAAGTTTATAAGTCTAAGTGATATTGCTATAGACTTATAAGGCTGTAAGTCTAAGTGCTATTGCTATTTGGACATCATTCAGTGATAGATTGCAGAACCTGGGAAGGAATGAGGACACAAGGGGCGGGGGGGGGGGCAGTGACACTTGCCAAGTCTTGTTGAGGACAAACAATATTGGTATAATATTGGTATAATATTGGTATAATCCCATCCCAGGGGTGGGATTCAAAAATTTTAGCAACCGGTTCTCTGCCTGGTTGCTGGGTGGGCATGGCCATGGTGGGCGTGGTCTACTCAGCCTCCTGCACCATGCAGGGGGGGCATATTTGCCCTGCCCAGGTTCCAGAGGCTTTCCTTGAGCCTCTGGGAAGATGAAAACGGTCTCCCCTGGGCTCTGGAGGCCCTCCAATGGCTGGAAATGGGCCTGGGAGGCCCATTTTTCACCCTCCCAGAGCCTCTGAATGAGTGCTGCACTTGCCTGGCATCCAAAACGGGCCACGTAGAGACTCCTGGGAGGGGCGGGATGGGAGGGGCAGGGTCAGCCAGTCCTTGCAACTACCGGTTCAGCAAACCGGATTAAAATTAACATCCGGTTCACATGAACCGGTCCAAACTGGCTAAATCCCATCCCTGCATAAAACTGAAGACATGTGATCCTAAGGAAGCATTCAGTTATAAAGGAAGAAAAGAGAACAATAGTTTTAGTAAATGTAAAAAAAAAAGTTAAGTTATTAGAAGAAAATGTTTTCAAAGGAAGAATGAATCAGAGGGAGCAAAAGACCCTTCCTAGCACCCAGACAACCGAAGAGCAGTCCAGCAAAAGACGAGTGGCAAGAAGAAAAAGAAGAGCTGTAAAAGCATTAAGAGGAGGAAACCACAGTGACTTTAGATCGCTTGCATCACTTTCATGTTCCCTGAAACACTTGCTTCTGAAATGCAATTTGCTGCATGGTTAAGCAAGGCTGAGGAATTCCAGATACTTTCCTTGGGCCAATAGTTTCAGTCCTTGAGCTTACCGCCTTAGTTTAACCTCTGCCTTGGCAAACATTTTTTTTAAAATTGACTTTTCATGGTTGTTAATTGACTCTACCTGGGAACTGTTTTAAAAGGTTAATAAGTGGCATATAAATATTTGAAATACAAGCACAGAAGTGTAAACATATAGGGTTTCTTGTCTGATTCCTTGCTAAAAATAAAGAATATCCATAACTGTTCCTTTAGGTTTTGCTTGAGGATTTCCAGAACGGGACATTCAGTCACTGAACAAGGGTTATTCCTGCTGTCATGATATTTCTTCTAATGTTCCAATGAAAGCTGTCCTTCTGGGATTAAGTTGCTGAGATCTAAATTTACCTCAGATCAGCAGCTTTCAAGAACTCCTCGCCTAAACTAGACTATATTAACTTAAAAATAATAAAGGGCAGAGGAAAAGAAAATGTTCTATTTTCTTTCCTCTCACTTTCCTTCCCCCTTTTTGTTTGTGTATGTGTCTTTGTAATTGAGTGTGTATATGTGTATACATATTAAAGCTGTTTAACACTGATGGAAACTTGAAAACTAGCGTACATTTTCTTAAAACTGATGTTGGCTTGAAACAAGTTTTGCCTCAGTATGAATTTAACGTTTGTTTTTCACTTCCAAGATGTTTGGGTCACATTGTTGAAACAGCTTGTATCCAGTGGTGGGATTTGAATAATTTAACAACCGGTTCTCTGCCCTAATGACCAGCTGGGTGAGTGTGGCCATGGTGGGCATGGCCAGGGATGTGATGGGCAGCACTCGGCTTCCTGCACCTTCCTGGGATCAAAAATGGGCCGTGGGGGGATGTTCCACCCTCTAGCACTCTGTTTTGGGCCTAGAAGGCCTCCCTGCAGCATCCTGGGAGTGAAAATGGGCCAGGGGGGACGCTTCATCCCCTGCACCCTGTTTTTCGCCTAGGAGGCCTCTCTGCAGCCTCCTGGGAGCAAAAACGGGCTGTGGAAGGGCACACCACACACACACACATACATGCCCCGTTTTGGGCCTAGTAGGCCTCCCTGCACTTACCTGGGAGCCAAAATGGGGCCCGTGGGGACTCATGGAAAGGGCAGGGCCAGCCAGGAGTTTATCTACCAGTTCGCCCGAACTGGCCCATACCGGCTCAATCCAACCACTGCTTGTATCCAAGTGAAAGGAAGAGAAGCCTATTCCTGAAATGTCTCTCTCTCTAAAGCAATAATAAGCATCCAGGCAGATTTTTTGCAACTCAAAGCCAAATTTTGGTGCAGGATGAGCATGTCTTGCACAGGTTTATCCAGTGATTATGGATAAACCTGATTATCCATAGATTATGTTCAGCTGATTTGTGAATACACTACTCTGGTTCCATATGTTAATAATGTTACAAACTTGTTGTGGAGAAGATTACTAAAGCCTTCATAGAGCAACAGCACTAGGAAATGGTATCTCAACCTAACAATTCACCACTGAGTTTCCTTGATGAGTAAAGGTTTAGATGATGGACTGCAAGCATTCTACAAACACTCTGCCAATGTTGCCATTCCAGTTTCCAATACAAATATATTTATTATACCTATATAATAGATGCTTCTCCAACATCAGAAGTCAGCAAACATTTCAGGGCAGGCTCTCAACTGAAAAGAGAGGAGAGAAACAACTTTTAAGAACAATTAAGGCAAATGCATTCCACTATTTCTGCTTGTGGCTATTGTTTTTGTGGGGGTTTTTTGTGTGTTTTTTAAAAAGAAATCCTAAAAAGCTTCTCCCACAGTCTTCAATCAATATTATCCCCATCTCAGCACAACTATTGTCTGTTATGAATCATTGACAATATGCACACTATACAGCTTTCTCTAAGCCTTCCAATGGAATGTTGACAAACTGCTGAGCTTCCACCTGTCAAATGCTGGTTATCTTTTCAAACCCTACATTGGAGACTTATTTTGAATTTTAGGTGTGGGAGGAAATCTGTATTTTGCCCAGCTAAAATTGCAGCCATAAGAGGTGTTCTTTTCCCCCACTTCATGCTGTTTCTGGATCAAAAAGATCCACAGTCTTAAAATTTAAGCTAAGTGGGAATAACGGTACTGTAATACTCAAGTGAACATCAAAAGCCAACATTTTTTTTTAACCTGAAACTGGAAAATAGATCTGTCAGGTGACTTACTAATCATATCTGGGTTCCAACATTTCAAAAGGTGCATTGGGACTACATAATAATCATAATTAAGCACATGGATGGGATGTATTGACTAGGAAAATAGCTGGATTCTTCTTTCCACTGAGCAATCCATTGTTAAAATATAGAATTTGCTCTCAAGGAAAGGATGGCAATTCAAAGACAAGTGGGCTATCAGTGATATCTCCTAAATCACTACCTTCTAGAGCACAAGTCTTAGATAACTAGTTGCTAAGGAGCAATAATGGAAAGAAATCTATCATCTTCCTCTCCATGCTGGTTAAATTTATCATATCTGAATACTTTTGGTTGACCACTGTGTGCCACAGTATGCAAGATAAGATGAACCCATTTCAGCATGGGTTCTTTGTAATATACAGTTACATTATTAAAGTTTTACAAAGCACATAAAAACTAACACAAATGAATAAAGCACAGAAGCAATAAAGGAAGCAAGAAGAAAAGCAAAAGTGCAGAAAAGAATTGAAAAAGAAAAAATGGAAAGAAGCTTCTGATTTCCTTTACAGCAAATATAAGTACATTTATAAAATTATTCCTTATTCTATAATTACAAAAAAAAATCACCTTCATTTTTTTCTATTATCCATTTTTTTCTAATCTTCAGAACCACAGATCGTAACTACATTTTTTTTGTTTCATGCAAAAAGTTTATAAGAGTTTTCCAGTTGACCATAAATGTAGTTATTGTTTTTACTGTACTCAAAGAGACTAGTTCAGCCCACTCCATGATTTCCATCATCTTCAACAACTATTCCTCTGTTTTAGGTAGTGTCAAGCCTTTCCTTTTTTGAGTAAATAATAGTCTCCCAGCAATTGTCCTATATAGAAACTAATTTCTGTGACTTTTTCCCTAGTTGCTTGTCCATTAGTCCCAAAAGAAAAATATCTGGTCTCAGTTGTACTTCAGCCTTTAAAATCTTCTGAATTAATGCATGTATTTGTATCCCAAATTAATTTTTACATGCCCACCAAACCTGATAAAATGTCCCTCAACCTGACCCTTCTCGTACTTCCAGATCCCATTGCTTTGACATGAAACTTGATCTCCTGACCTCCAACTATAATAGGACCATTACTTACAGCATGATTACAGTGAGCAAGAAACTCATGCAACAAATGCATTTGTGAAGAATAACAAGCCAGATGAAGTATAGCTCTGTCCTTCTTTATACATAATGTACACTTTAATATTGAAAGGTATCATTATATGAATATAGTTCCTTACCTATAGATTTCTATTTCATCATGATACTTACTTCTTCCACATATTTTTGTACTGGAACATTTGAAGATAGGATAGATTTCTTGGTTCTGGCTTCATTTTAATTCCATCAGGACTCAAAAGCGATGTAAAGACATCCACTTTATCACATGAGTCTGGGTTGAGAGGTTTGCTTATTAATATGATAGCACAGGCTCTATACCCATCCCAAGTACATGAAAGAAGTAATATATGAGCCAATGAGACCTTTAGAAAAATGACCATGTCATCTTGGGATTCAAGAAAGTACAAAACAAGTTCTTAAGACTTTGCAGGAGAATCAATTTCAACAGGCTTAGAAAAGAATTAGGTGGGTTCCCATGGACAGAAATCAGTTTAAAACCAAAGAAAGCTGGGATCTTTTCAGAAAGAAGATACTCAAACTACAAGTGCACATTATTCCAGTGAAGGGGGGAAAAATTGAGGGCAGTTTAGGAAGCTGTTGTGGATATATAGGGAGTTTTTGACAAGCTATGAATTGCATGTATAGAAAATACATGTACAGAATTCATACACAGAAAATAGGAGGTGAGTGGAATCACCAAGCAGGTGTACCATCAAGTAGTTAATACCTGCAGAAATTAAATTGGAAAGGTTAAAGCATAAGAGCTTTCCTCAACAGTAGCTAAAAGCAACAAAAATAGCATTTTGGGACTATGTCAGCAATAAAAAGAAGAGAAAGCACAAAGTGGACCCATTGCAAGAGTAATTCGGAGTGCAGGACTCTGCAACTGCTATTCTGCTTGTGTTTTCCAAAAGTGAGAACTCTATTCAAATGGACCTAAATGAAATTAACAACAAAAGAAGGGAGTGGCAATCCAAGGTGAATAAAATGGTAATTAGAATCACTGTTATGAGATAGTTGGCTATATAAATCATTTAAATTAATAAATGAGCTTAAGGCTGTAGAGCCAAACCAATTATATACAACAATCTATTATATTTTCATGCTGCTCAACTAAACTGGGACTCTGGGCACTAGCTGATGTTATCTCAGAGCCCATTTCTGTGATGTTTGTGAAATCATGTCAGAGGGTCCAAGAAAAGGAAATACAGGTGGTCCTTGACTTACAATCATTAATTTAGTGATTCAAAGTTCAAAGTTTAGATGGGACTGAAAAAAGTGACTTATGACTATTTTTCACATGACCATTGCTGCACCCAATTGCTCATGTGATCAAAATTTGGATGCTTGGCAACTGGGAATTATTTTATGAGAGTTTCATTGTCCTGGGGTCATGTGATCACCTTTTGGGACCTTCTAATTAGCAAAATCAATGGGGAAGCCAGAGTTACTTAACAACCATGTTACTAACTTAACAAATGCAGTGCTTCACTCAACAACTGTAGCAAGAAAGATCGTAAATGGGGCAAAACTCACTTAACAACCATCTCAATAATAGAAATGTTGAGCTCAATTGTGGTTGTAAGACGAGGACTTACCTGCATTGTTCCTATCCTCAAAGAGGTGAGTGGAGGAAGCGACTCAGGTAACTACAGGCCAATCAGCTTGAAATTAATATCAGGTAAACCCTAGGATGGACTAATAATTCATTACATTTGTATCCCTCTGCAATTAATACAACACTTTGTTCTTAATAAGCCTTCAATTTGTGAGCACTTAGGAGAAAACATATTACTTGGCAGGAGCCAGCGTAAGTTTATCAAGAATAAATCATGTCAAAGCACTATGTTCTATTATGATTGAGTGATCAGCTTAGCCATCCACGGAAACTAGGATGGTACCTTGATTTCAGCAAAGCATTTGATGAAGTCCCTATGAGATTCTAAAACAGAAGATGGCAAAATGTGGATTGGGTTATGCTACTATGAGGTGCAGACTATGTTGAAGAATTGTACCAAACAAGTGTACATGTCCCCATGTCAACTTGAAAGGGTCAGGTAGCATTACACGTGGCTCCATTCTACACTCTGTGCTGATCAATAGTAATGATTTGAATAAGGGGGTTAGAAAATATGATTAATAAATTTGCAGATGAAACAAAACTAGGGAGAATAGCAAACATGGCTGGCTGGGGAATTCTGGGAGTTGAAGTCCACAGGTTTTAAAGTTGCCAAAGTTGGATCTCTCTGCTTTAGAGAGAGAAGGGAGGGGTCTATTTGTACTTGTAATTGCTGTGAAGAATATCAGTAGCCACTTCTTTATCTTTTTTCTTTCTTTTCTATTTTTCTTTTTTAAAAATTCCTTTCTTGCACTTTTGCTTTTATTTATTTATTTATTTTTCCTATGTACTTTAGATTAGTTTGTATTAGTGTTATCTTCTTGTTTAAAAGCTTTATTAAAATTATATACAAAAAAAAAACGATCTGAGTGTGCTGGATAAGCTGAATATGAGCCTATAGGACATAAGTAGTCCTCAACATATGATCAGAATGGAGCCCAAAATTTTCATTTCTAAGCAACACAATTGTTAAGTGAGTTTTGCCCTATTTCATGACTTTTCTTGCCATTGTTGTTAAGTGAATCACTGCAGTTGTTAAATTGATCACGTGGCCATGGGACACTGCAACTGTCATAAATGCATGCCAGTTGTTTGAAATTTGATCTCATGACCATGGGGATGCTGCAACAGTCATAGGTGGGTTAAATAGTCATAATTCACTTTTTTCAATGCTGTTATAACTTTGCATGATCACTAAACAAATGGCTATAAATCAAAGATTGCCTGTAATGCAGCCATGTTAAAAAAACAAAACACCACAATCCTAAGTGTCAAGATCAGGATAATCAGTTTTAGAGCGAAGAACTGACAAATTAGAGACTGTTCAGAAGACAATTAAAATAATAGAAAGAAAAATATGTGAAGTAAAGTTAAAAGCTTAGCTTGGAGGAGATGGTGGGAAGTCATGAGTGCTGCCTTCAAAAAACTTAAGGTCTATCATGTAGAAGATGTGGTGAAGATGTTGTTCCAAAAGACAAAAAAGAAACAATTACTTACAGCTAGTCCTAAGGTTATAACAGCAATTGAGACTGGAATTTCCATTACTAAGTGATGCAGTCAAAAAGCACAACACCATATGACTGCATCGCTTAGCGACAGCAATCCTGGTGCTCTCCATTGCTGTCATTAATAGAGATCTCCTCACAATTTCTTGCTGGCTTCCAACAATGAGGAAGCCAGCAGGAAATTACAAATTCCAGGTGGCTTGCAAACAGGTCAGCAGGCAAGTAAATGGCTGCTGTCGGGTGGGAGAGGGTGAGCAGGTTTGGCTCCTCAGGGTAAGAAGTCACTAAAAGGCAAGCAGCTTACCAGAGTGACTCGTAACCTATCCTGCCAGCTTTCCCATTAACATTGCTTTTGGG
Organism: Arizona elegans; assembly: GCA_022577455.1. Taxonomy (NCBI): domain Eukaryota; kingdom Metazoa; phylum Chordata; class Lepidosauria; order Squamata; family Colubridae; genus Arizona; species Arizona elegans. The sequence goes on from JAKOOJ010000001.1 coordinate 82,859,143, forward strand.
AAGCTGGCAAGAAAATTTGCAAATGGTTATCACGTGACATGTGACACTGCAACCATCAAGTATGAGCCAATTGTCAACCAGCAGGATTGTGATCACAGAGCCATGGGAGTTCTCAGTCAGTCAGAACTTTGAGGATTGATTGTAAATACCATTTGTTCAGTGCTGTCATAACTTCAAATGAACCAGTAGTTGTTAACCAGGGACTACCTATAAATGGTGAGATGATATTGATAAACATCAAAAATCTTAATGTTTAAGAGCTGTTACAGTATAACACACTGCCTTGGAAGCTGGTGTCCTCTCCTTTCCTAGATGGAGTTCCAAAGGTGCTTTTTTTCAAGCGGCAACTGTGCTTTCTGGTTTTTCATTGAAGATGTTTCGCTTCTCATCCAAGATGAGCTGAAGAAGCTTCTTGAATGAGAAGCAAAACATCTTCAAAGAAAAACCAGAAAGTCCAATTGCCTCTTGAAAAAAAAGCACCTTTGGGACAACCATGACCTGGACGACTGAGAATCTCCATAGACATTTTCCTAGTTGGAGGTTACAGTATATGGACATCAGTCAGTGATGCATTAGTCCTGGATTCCTGTACTGGGTGTGTGTTTAGATTAGATGATTTCCAAAGTTCATTCCAATTGTGTACATTAGAGGATTTTACAATTCCCTAGCCAAGTTGCTTTCCATTTATTAATATGTAAGGCCACAAATATCGCCCACAAAATGCCACTGATCTGACACTAGTTTTGTTATCCTGGTAGTTGTGTTTGTTCCTAGAACTGCATTATTAGACTGTGTAGGGGATACTATTTTAATGTCTTGCCCTAAATTGGTTTTGAAAACAAAACCTGTTAAACATAAATAATGATTATATAATACTTTTCTTAGGGTAGGCAGCCATTCATTGAATGGGGGCAACTCTTCATTTTTGAGGGATGAGCTGCATTTAAAATGAGTGGGGGTGCTGCCCACCTCTAAACAGTGAGGAACTATGGTACCATTTTTAGCAACACCTTCAGCAACATTGTCAGAGGTTACTCTAGAGGCCAATCCTCTCTCTCACAGTGCATGTGGCCCTGGAGGCATCCCTTGTGTAAGTCACTGATACTCATTTGCCTTTATTCTTTTTACAATATCCCTAAAGAGACTTTAATTCAATCCAATATCCAATGTACTAACACAACCCAGTTCAGGGAGGTATACCAAAGCTACTTTCTTTAGTTTCTTTAATACCGGTGAATTCCCAGTAAACTCACAAGATTTCACAGCTTAAAAACAGAAGTACCAGTCTTACGTTAGAAAGACATTGCAAACATATTCTCGGGAGAGTTAGTGTTATGAGTTGTCTTTTATCTTGTATTTTTCAGAATATCAAAAGGAAAGCTGTAACTAAAACATGGGCAATTTTACCAAAACTATTCTAAACTTAATATTTCAAACTGCCTTTACTTCAAACCACAGAGTCAATTTTCATAAACAAGGCTAACTGTCATGTGCAATTAAATGTGGTCAATTTGGGGGCATGTTCAGCCCCAGATCACAAGGGCTGCTATCCAAGACAATATTTCAGTATTCACATAAATCCCATGAGCATTAGACGTATAACCATATTTTGGTTCTTTCTCAGCTGAGGCTGAATTTTGTGGTATTGTTTTTGTTTTCTTTACAGGTAAAGAAAAAAATGCAACAGTTTGGCCTAATTGATGCTACTATATAACCACAAGAGAGCCAATGTAGCAGGGTGGTTAAGAGATTAAGTTGGTTTCTCAACTGTGAAAACTTTAAGGCCAGCATATTGAGTGGGGAATTCTTTAAAGCCAGCATATTGAGTGGGGAATTCTTTAAAGCCAGCATATTGAGTGGGGAATTCTGGGAGTTGAAGTCCATATATCTTAACTTGCTAAAGTTAAGAAATATTGGACTAAGTTATGCATTAGAAGATGTTGGATACATCATCTCCCTCCCCCAAACATTTTCTTTAATAATGCCAAATAGAGAATTTTGTCTAGAGCAGATGTGAAACTTCCCAAACTGGTTGAATTTGGTCAAACTTTTCTACCCTTTCATTGTATCCCACCTTGGTTGCACTGCTGTGATATACTCTCTGTGGGGCTGCCCTTGAGAAAAGTATTCAGAAATAGTAAACGGTGCAAAAATTGTACTGGGAAAACAGCAAAACCATATGTGTTCATCTAGCTTTTAAATTTTAATTCATTTAAATGATCTTGATTTTAATGCTGATTTTTACTGCAGTGATTTTACTGTTGTGCTTAATTCTTTGTACCTTCTTGAATTGTTATAAGCCAATGTAAGTAGAGAAAGACCATAAGAACATAAGTAGTGTCTGCTGAATTGGAACCCTGTCTATCTAGCTCAGCAGCCTGTTCTCACAGTGACCAACCAACTGCCCAAGGAAGTTTATCAGCAGATAGACTTTACTATCATCCCTAAAATGCTATTGGCTTTTTATTTTTTTTTATGGTGGATGCATACTATGTCAACACCTTCAATGAACTGTTTAGAATGGAGTATAAAACACCCCAAAGGTGGCAACTAGGCTGTTAATTGTGCAAGATATAGGAACTTCTGATGCCTTTCCTGAAAGATCTGCACTGATAGTCATGGAGTCATAGTCATTGACCCAAGGTATCACTATGAACCATTAAAGGCCTAAAAGCCCAATTTGTCCTTTCTTGGAAGCCTATCTTTCCACCACACTGGGATTTGTTCCCAGGTTTTGGAATCTTCTTTTCAAACCTTCTCTTTGGCCCGAATCAGCATCTAAAAGATCTATGATATTTAATGTTAATTTTAATCTGAGATCACTTCAGTGGCCTCTTATATGTGGAGTGATGTAGATTTTGATCCCGGCCTCCTTACTTTTAGCATCTACATGAAACTGCCAAGAAAGATCACCTGTCTGTTCAGAGGATGGTAGCATCAATTTGACATCCAATTAAATACCACCACCCTCGACTACACTGACAGGGTAGTCAAAGACACGTCCCGCTATTTAGAGGTGTCAAGGTCTGGATGGGAATAAACCAGTTGTAGTCGAATCTAAGCAAAACAAAGTTGCTGCTTTGTTTATCAAGGTTCTCTGCCAGCTTCAGCGCTGTCTCTTGAAGGGATTGTACTGTCCTTGAGTGAGCAGCTCCATGCCTTAGTAGTCATCCTGGATTTATGCTACTGCTGATGGGGAGGTAGAGGCCCTAGAGAGGAGATCATGTCCATCTGGTGCAACAGTTCTAGCCCTACCTTGGTAGAAGGACCTTGCAAAGTAAAATGCAATGTTTCTAACTTTCTATTTGAGATACTATTAACACCTGTCCACAGGTACTGTGATAGCTACCAATAGGCTTCTGAGTGCAGTTTAAGATCCTGGTTTTCACCCATACAACAAATACTTTCCTTCATCCACTACTGATCATTCATCCAATATGAACAACCTGGAAAAATGTTGACAGTTCCTCACTACCATGAAATCAGAGGGATGGAGATGTCAATGCTTGGAGGAAATGCTTCTCTATTATGGCCTCCATGTTATAGATGTCCACTGGAGGTCAGACTTGTCCTGAATTTGGTGGCCTTCCAGAAGCAAGTTAAAAGTAGATGTCTCTCCCAAGGTTTTTTAACAATTTAGTTAGGGTAACACTGAAATAATTGTTTGGATGTTGTTTTACATTAATTATCAGTCTTGTTTTTGTGGTCACTTTTATTACTATGTTACTTGTACTATGGATGTTTTTATTTCTCGCAAACCCCTGAGATGTGCATTAGTGCAACAGGCTAAAACGCTAATAAATAAATAAAAGTTGGTATGCTGAATACAAACAAATATTCTAAGTAAGAAAATAATGAATAAATTCATCAAACAAATAAAACATCAAAGTAATTCATAACATGGAAAAATAATCTAAAACCCCCAAGTCATGGCTGAAGTGAGTTGGTGTGCAATTTTATGAAATCTTTCTCTCTGCTTTAACATAGTGAAAGAATGGAATTGTGTTTTCTTTTTTCAGTGGTTTGTTTGAATAAAACAAAACTTCAGAATAAATAAAGGCAGAATAAAGGCTTTAACATCTCCTGCAACCCAAATGAATGTTTTGATGCTTTATTTATAATTAATGCAGAACCTACTCAAGTTCATTGACAATGAGCCACCATTAACCACCAGGTTATAGAATTAGCAATGTCTATAAAACTATAACTGATGAAGCCTTAATTTATGAGACTCGATTCACGTGCCATTTAATTCATGGTTAGGGAGCAGTATTCAATATGAATTCATTTTTTTAATCAGCAAAACTCTGTATTTAAACTCTATACTTATTTGTGAATATTCAACACATATGTAGAGATCATACTAGATTTGAAATAAATGCAGCCTGACCTATTGATGAAACTGGGAGTCATACCAATAATAATAAAGAAAGCAACTTGCTTTTATAGTTGGATCCAAACAGCATTCTTTTTCCTTAATTGTGGGGGAGGGGGGAATGGGAGGGAATCAACCAATCAATATAAGTCACTTTTTTCAGTGCCATTGTAACTTTGAATGGTCACTAAACAAATGGTTGCAACTGAGCCCAGAATTTCTGTTGTGAAGCAAGACAGTTGCTAAGTGACTTTTGTCCCATTTTACGACCGTTCTTGCCACAGTTGTTAAGTGACTCACTGCAGTAGTTAACCATGTTAGTAACATGGTTGTTAAGTGAATGTGGCTTCCCCATTGACTTTGCTTGTCAGAAAGTCACAAAAGGAGATCACATGGCCCCAGGATACTGCAGCTGTCATGAACCAGTTGCCAAAAAGTAGCATTTATATGTTATTCATCAAATCCACTCCCCAAATAACACCCATATCATAGGACATTTACATTTTAATATGGAATAATACATACTATGTTTAATTGGATTAATTAGAGCAGTGGTAGTGCAGTGGTTGGAATACATTATTGCAGGCCGATTCTGCTTACTGCCAGCAGTTCGATCCTGACCGGCTCAAGGTTGGCTCAGAATTCCATCCTTCAGAGGTGGGTAAAATGAGAACCTAGATTGTAAACCATGTAGAGAGAGCTGTAAAGCACTGGGAAGCGGTATATAAATCTAAAAGTTATTGCTATTGCTAATTTAAACTTAATTTTTGTTTACTATTCTTGATTTGGCCTATTGTAATTTCTGTACTGGTGATTCCAATCTGGTGGGTCACCCAGACGCTTTCTATGGCCATTAGTCTAAAAAAGTTTGATTTTCCTGGTTAAACCCTATGCATATCACACTGTAATCTGCTTCTTTTCAAAATGTGTAATTGTATCTGTTAGAACAAATCACTTTCTCCCATCCTTTTGTTATTCATAGTCCATCCTCTCTTTGGTAACTTCTAAATTTAGCTGTGATTATCTACTTATTAAGTAAAAAAATTCATACTTGTCACCAATCTAATTGCATCCTATTCAATTGAGACTATATAGTTCTCATAAATGTTCTCATCCACGAGGCACTGAAAATAGGGCATAACTCCATGGTCACTTACAATCTTTTTTTTTCCCCACTAAAGTTTCAGATACAGTCCTTACTATATTCACTTATAGCAAAGTTCAGAATGCTCATTTCCAGAAACTTGGGGGGGAAACTGCTGTTATTCAGAACAGGCAATTTTGAGCAAGAGAGTTTATTGATTCGGTTTTGCATAGGACAGTTTCATATAGCATATATTTTACATTTAATCCAATCAGGTTCTCTCCCATTTTAGGTATGGATCAATCATTATAGCAGTTGAAAGAAAAGTTTGCTACGTAGGATCAACTCTACAAGTGTTATCCCCTTGGGAAAGAGCTCAGTGCAAAATGATTTCTCCACGCCTTGGTATTTCTCCAGCTCAGTTGTATTCTTTCAAAATGTGATTCATTGAGTTAAGCAGGTCAGGTCCCTGTGGATACAGTATATGTCATCCAGTGAAAATTAAAGACCAGAAAATTAACAGGGTTTGTTGTGTTACCAAGCTGAAGACATTTTATCCTCATGCTCATAGAAACACATCCTGAGCTAATGGAACACAGTGCTGTATTCCAAGTCATATTTATACTTGCAAAAAGCAATGAGTGTACTTCTGTTAAGCTCACTTGGCAACTATCTTGCTGGGATTTTTTCCCCCTCTCCTTGGCTTTAAGTGATACGGACAAGGTGTGCTTTAAAGATAATGGAAAGCATGGCCAAATGAACCCATTTAATTACGGAAGTCCTGCCATGGGTGAATAATATAATGATGTGGGATTGTGGACACCAGGCCAAAAACAAAACCAACCCTCCAACTAAAATACAAGGGCTTTAGTTAGTGATCTCCCCCTCTTTCAAAGTTGTTGATAATTTGAGTGTGCTCCATCAAGAGGAACCACCCTGAACCAGTGGGATGAAAACCTAGCCAGATGTGGGAAGTGCTGGTGGATAAACTAAAACCCAGGATGAACACAGTTAATATTAGCTTCTTGATACAGAAAGCCAGATGGATTAATGGATCAGCTCATGCATTGCCTAAGGAAACAAAAAAAACAAAAACAAAAGTATCTTCTATACTTCGGCACACATTGAGGACTCCGACAATAGCAAGTAAAAACTCCTAATTTGGCACAAAACAGGGTGGGGAGTGCAGGAATAAATTACAAGCTCTATTTAAAAAGTCCACACAAGAAAACCCATGAAAGGGCCTGGAAAGCAGCAAGTCAACACTTTTAAATAGTCTGACAAAGAAAAAAAAAAAAGAGGGGGGGGAGAGAACAGAATGCACATGCTGACTATGATTGTTGATGTCAGCTGTATCTAGGCTTCCTTTCCAATGAACAGAACTAGCATCTGGTTTCTACTAAGAGAAAATCCAACCCATTATATGGTAAATCATAGGAAACCAATGCATCAGGAATTTCAGACTGTAAACTTTTAATTCCTGTTATTCCTGGGTATGGTGAGTTTGCCATTTTCTCAGGGTCTCTCCCTTCACATTTTAGGAGGCAAAGCACAGAGGTGGTTTGAATTTGCTCGCTACCAGCAATTCTGAAATCTCCCTCCAAAGAACCAGAAGAATTCCTTGTGAACCCTTCTTAAGCCTACCATGCCCTCTAAATTCACTCCACCTCCACTTTTTTCTCTGTAGTTCTGGAAAGTTAAGGTAGAGGGGAGGGAGTTAGGGAGTCAGTGAATGCCACAGACAGAATGACAATAGTTTACACAGTAGCACGTGTTTCAGCAATAAATGCTCCCCCTCCCGATTTTCTCTTCCCCCTCCCTCCCCCCCTTTCCCCCTCTCTCTCTCACACACCCACTTTAACTGTGCTTTTGTGTTTTGTCAGAATTAATGAGAAAAGTTCCCTTGCCCTAGGGGTAATTAGTGTCCTTGGAGTTAAATAAGCTAATACTTAGACACCTCTGGCACAGGCAATTATGTTTGTGTATTGAATAATTGATTCAAAGAGAGGGGGAAGGGGGCTGCTAATCAGATCTGAGCATAATGAATTGATTTAATTAACAGGGGAATCTGAGGGTCCCTGGGAAATGTGTGCATTTATTCAGCAGCAGGAGAAGAGTGCAAGCACATAAATTGAGAGAGAGGGCAGCAGGCGAGCACATTTGCTTCAGTGATAGCTTCGCATCTTCCCATCCTGTTCTTTCCTTCATTTTTTAAAAAAATTATATATATAATTTCAGATTTAGACTCCAATCCAGAGAAAAGCACTTTAGAAGCTTATCTACCTCCGCAGTAGCAACAGCAAAAGAGGGTTTAGGGAAGGATCCTGTGGGCTCGCATTAAGATCAAGGGGCACCGTTGTTGCTATTGTTCGGAGGTTAAGGGAAAGGCAAGAACGGGAGAAGCTGAGCCCCCACTTCGTACCTTACCCTCCTGCATTTCTCCCCCACCCTCCGCGTTACCCCCCCTCCGTGCGTGCCATCTCCAAACTGGCATTCAGTTGCAACCCACCAGAAGGATAGGAGTCTCCGAGGAGGTCGCGGTCGCTGCTGTCTCTGCCGCTTTAGGGGAAAGGGGTGTCCGGAGGAGTGGGGGAGAAAGACGCCGGCCAAGCCAGCTCCCCGGCCGGATTTGCCTCCTCGGGTAATTCTAACTGAGCGCGATCTAGGTTAAAAGTCGGGCAAGTGCAACCGGCTCGGCCGGAGGTGGGGGGCTGCCTGTGCGAGAGGGGGCGGGTGGGGGGGAAGCTAAGAAGAGAGAGAACCGGGAGGATAAGCCAGGCGGGGGTAACCGAGGCCCGCTTCGCCAACCCTCCCGTCCCCGTCCCCGTCCCCTCCACACCGCGCTCCGAGCCTTCCTTTCCAAACGGAGCGAAGGAATCAGCAACCGGCGGCTTGGAGGGCGAGCCAGCGACGGAGCGGCGGAGGCAGCCGATCCCCGCCACAATGGTGCTGGACAAGGAGGACGGTAGGTGGCGGGTCGCGATGCGGTGGCGGGGAGGTGTGTGTGTGTGGGGGGGGGTTAGAAAAAAAAGGGGGGTTGCCGGGAGGCTCTGCCGGCCGGCGGGTCCTCTCTTTGCCGGGCAGCCGCAAAGGAAAGAGCCCGCCTCAAGTCTCGGCTGGGAAGAGCCGGGTTGTGGAGCGGCGAGACCAAGCGCGATCTCCGTCTGCTCTGCGGAGACGGGCACATGCGCCGCTCTGCAAGGGACGGCTCCGGAAGTCAACAAAGCTTCCCAAGGACCGGCTTTATTTACCCGCGTCTCCCGCCCGCCCGCCGCCCTCTTGCTGCCGGACCCAAAATGTCCGTGTGAATGCGTGCGCGGACCCGCTTTGACGACTTTCTTTTAAGATCGCGCTGCTCCGGGGTTGTCCCTTCGATCCCCCCCGCCAGCCTTTTTTCTCTTCCGGGAATGTGTACGTGGATTTCCCCCCCCTCTGTGGTCTCCCTTCATTCCTCCCCCCCCCCCAATTTCTTCAAAGCAAAGAGGGAGACAAGGCTATTATAGCAATAGCACTATTATCGAGGGAGGGAAATTGCTGCCGGCTTGACTAAAAAAAAAACTCCTTCACAAAAGACAGCTTGGCGTCTGAAGAGAAAAGGATTTACTCCCCCCCCCCCAAAAAGGGAGCTCTTCTGCCGGAATGAGGGGAAAAGATGCTCTCCCCCTGGGTGTGTGAATGGGTCGAGTGGGGTAAAGAGATGCGGGGTGGGGGGGAAAGGGGAAGAGGAGCTGTCTGTAAGTTTCAGAGACGGTAAATTGTCAAGACTTGCTCGAAACTGAGACTGGGTCTCACTGTGGGAGGGGGGGTTAGGGTGGCGTAGAGGCAGGATTTTAGGCGAGGGTTAAAAGACTAAACTAATTAAAAGGGCAATTACTGGGGAGGAAAGGAAATCGGCTTGGGAGGGAGCTCCGCCGAGAGCAGCCTCCAGAAGGTGCGGAGGAATAAGATCGGGCTTCTGGAAGAGCTGGGGGGGAGGGTGGCGGTGAGAGAGGGAAGGATAACTTAAGAACGGCGGGATCCACTTAAACGATCGTTTCAGCTGTCAGTCTTCCTGGCTCTAGCAATCTGGGGTAATGACTTTTGGGGCGAGAGGCAGCCTTTGTTGGGGATTGAGAAAGTGGAGGTTTTAATTTAAACCCCCCCCCCCCTTCGGCAGCTAAAATCAGTAGGGCGGGCTGTGGGACGGGATCTGGGTTCTCCGTGATTCCTGTCTGACTGCTTTCCTCCCAAGGAGACCCAGCAGTTTTCTGAACCTGTTTAGTTAATGAGGTCCAAAATGAGGTTTTTGTTTTGAGGGTTGCCCTGGGAGGACTTTAAATAAGTGCTCAAAACTAGCTAAGTGAGTTAACTAGTTGAATGAACCCTGGTAGAAAGTGTATTCTAACTCTGTCTTTGGAATTATCAGATAAATCTATGCTTTTTCTCAGGTTTATGAAATGGAAAAGGAAGTGCCTGCAGGGCTCCCAAGTTTTCAGAATGCTGTCTCAAGGCATCTGATGACAATCTGTGTTGGATGTCTCTTTGTTTTGTTCTGTGACAGGGAACAGCTGAGATATCCTCCCCCAACACACACACACACACACACACGACTAAACTGCAAAGCACAACAGGTGTTTGAAAACAGGGATATAATATATATATTTGTTTGTCAGAGAACTGAATTGGCTCTCAGTTGTTTCGTAGCAAACTTGGGAAGGTTGTTATATATATAGTATGTAAAAGGGCTTTTGGACTCCATAAATGTTCTGTTTTGTTTTGGTATATGAAAGGAATGCAGGAACAGAGTGATCTGTTTCCATGCTTCTCCTGCAACACAGTGAATTTTTTTCTCCAATGCAGGTAGCTAGTGGACTTTTTCACTCATCCATTCGTTAATTTGCACATTATTACATTTGCAGTGAGAACTCTTCAGGGCTCATTAAAAAAAGCACTTTAGACTCCTTTTTCATTCTCACACACAGTGGTGTTTTATATTTAAAGTATGCAGCTTTGAGTAATGCAGAAGATAGTGAAAAGTGATCTATAGATTTGATCTTTATATTTAGGAAACAGGGTACTAGTTCAGTTTTGCTTGGCTATTCATAACTGTGATAAAGCACAGCTTAAAACAAAACTGGTTTTATAACAGCTCATAATATGTGTTATTGCAGCCAAGAAATTTAAGCAGCTTTTCATCAGCTAGCTTCTATGGTTTTATATATGTATATTACTGCTCCTAAAGAATTTTCATTGGGGGGGGGGGAAGCTCAGCTGACACAAAGTGGTACATTTGTTGCTATGTTCTCTCCCCTCTTTCAGTTTCAAAAAAAAAAATGTTGGATTTGAAAACCCTAGCAATGGAAATATGCTCCCCAGCTTTGTGTTATCAGAACTTTGGCCTCCACCATCAGGAATGATGTCTATATAATCTTATTGAAGACAGAGTCTGGGATCCCCAGAGTAACTCCAGTATGAATTTTTAAAAAGTCTCCCCTTTGTATGTTCCCCCAAAGACAAAGATGTAAGAGGTTAAGTAATGTCAGTATAATTAAGTAAGGTTAATTCATTACTGCTTTGCTCCTCTGGGGTTTAACTTGCCTTTCCATCTGCTTTGATTTTGATGTGGGAACTGCACCGAATTATTGTGGTAGTGTTAAAGATGTTACAAAATTTATTAGACTAGAGGGGGGAAAAAGTTTCTACCCCTTTACTCTGTTAAATAATAAACTAGGTAATGTTCTGTCCTCAAGTCTTAAGTTTTACTTTTCTTTCTTTTTTGCCAAAGGTTCCTACCAGCTTATATCTGTTTAAATCTGATTGACGGGTCAAACAGCAGGATATTGCCTCCATAGAGGTAGTAAGGGAAGCAGGTGAGCCACGAGGAAAGGCTGAGATCTAAAGAGTTTCCTAATAGGGGTATTTGGGTTCTTTCAAGTACTGCAGACATACTCATTAAACATAAGGAGCTCAGGGGCTAGAAAGATGGTGGTGTAAGGAAGTGAAACTAGAAACATTGATTATCCAGACAGTTCTCAACAGCCCTCATTCCAGGAGCTCTTATGAATGGCTGTATAAAAGGAAATAATGGTGATAGTAGTGAAGGAAAAGAGGAAATTAGAATGGGATGCACTTTACAAAGAAAAAAAATGTTAAGGAACCAACCCCTGATGTGAAGGATGTGGAGATCACCGTAACAAACTGAAGTGGTATCTAGGAAATTTTTTAGAATTGTTTGTATGGAAGTTATTCCAGCAAGACAGAATTTGTGCCTGTTGTAAATGAGAGGCAACAGTAGGGAGAATACTGCTTTTCCATTTTTATCTTTGCGCTGCCTCCTCTTCACTCTCAACTCTTTCTGCCTGATCCAACCCTGCGTGTTACTAAATTAGAGACATTGTAAATAAAGGTGTGGCTATGTATTTCCAGAATAAGAAATATCAACATTTTATTGATTGTTGAAATACAGGTCTAAAGTGTAGTAGAGAGATTTTGGTAAATAATCATTAAAAAAAAATTATGGTGTTGCAAAATATAAAATTGTCACCAGCTAATTATTGCAAGGATACCTACCATTTCTTTAGTAACTCAAGGCAGCATTGATAGCATGTGTCCTGTCACATTTTATCTCCTTAACAGGAATTCCATCTGATAGGCTGGCAGCCAGCCCAAAATCATCCACTGAGCTTCGTAGCAAACCGGGGACTTGATCCTGAGTCTTTCCAATTTAAGTTCACTTGTACTTTCCTTTAATATTCTCTTCCCTTGTCTTAATTTCTTTTCGGCAGCCAACGTTTGTGGCCATTGAACATATGTGGCCTCTCAAAGTTCTTTTAGGAGTTTCCTTCTACCTCCTGATACATTAATTACAGGTAGTCCTCAATTTATGATGACAATTGGGACTAGAATTTCCAGTGCTAAATGATGCAGTGGTAAAGTATGACAAGCAATGGCAATCCCTGCAGTTCCACTGACTTGCTGTCATTGACTGAATCCCATGGTTGTTAGGAAAGGCAGCTTCCTGCTGGCTTCCCAAAGCCCAAAGTCAGTGGGGAAGCCATCAGGAAGTTGTAAATCCAAACCTGGCAGGTGGGTAAATGGCTGCTGCTGGGTGAGAGAGGGAGTGAGGGCTCCATGAGGGGATGCACAAGAGGCTCAGCATAGGTTGGGTGCATGAGAGGGTGAGAGGGTGTAGGAAGTGCTGTTAGGGAGGATACACAATGGTGCAAGGGACAGGGAGGGTCTGCAGGAGAAAATGAGTGACCATTGCAGCATGGGCGGAGAGAGCCTGTAGGTAGGTGCATTGGGTGGGGAAAATGTTTCACCCCATTGTTATTTGGCGAAGTTGGTGGAGAAAGTTGTAAATGGCAATTGTGATTGCGAGGTCCTGCAACCAGTTATAAGTATGAATGGGTTGCCAAGTGCCTAGATTGTAACTGTGACCGCAGGAGTGCTGAGACCTTTGAAGACCGGTCATAACCACTATTCATTCAGTACCACCATAACTTTGAACAGTCGCTATACAAATTAGGACTACCTATATGTAGTTATGCCCCAGTATGCATTTGCATACTGGAAACGGTTCAAATGATTCTGCAGTAAAAGTTGGTTCTGCTGATTTTGTTATGAATGTCATCTCTCACAAAGTCATTTAACTACAGTATTCTTGGACCATCTGTCCTAGGAAATCTTGAATATTTTTCTACAGTGAGATAAAGGAATCACCAATGGAGCTGGGTAGCCTTACAAATGTGATAGATTAACCAAAAAAACAAACAAACAACCAAGGAAGCAGGCAGGCAGGCAGGCAAACAAATAATATGTGTAGAATCTTAATTTCCTAGAAAAGTTTATTTTGTTATCATAGCCCAGTTATATTTCTGATTTTGTAGAAAGGTAGAATCAGTTTGGCATAGTGGTTAAAATGTTGGACTCTACATTGAGAAGACCCAGGTTCTAGTCCACCCTCAGCCACAGAAGCTCTGACTCTTTTTGCCTAAACTCGCAGAACAGGGAAAAATAGGAGACGAGTACACCCATCTTACATTCACTTGAGCGCCTACAGAAAAGCAGAATATAAATCTAATGAATAAATAAAAGTCTGGTTACCATTACTGGCAGAGTTGACACGCGTGGGATACTTTACCATTTAGTCTTGGCAAATGCTTCTTCTAGTTCAAGTAAAAGCTTATGTGTTAGCATCCCGATTAAAGCCAAAGGGTACAGGATAGGCCAGGAGAATTGTTGTAACCATATGAAAAGTGAAGCAGAGAGAAATTCAACATCTCTGATTTGACATGTTCAACAACAGTGTTGAGCTACATCACTGTAGCTTTTTCTCTGCCCAAATTCATCCAGTGTAAGGAGACAAAATAGGAGGTGACATTAGAGTTCCAATGATACATATAGATAAAAGGTAAGCAAATCCTAAGAGTTGAAAGAGAGACTCAGATAGACTTTGAATTGTATTCCTCTTGATTAGCATAAAGAACAAGTCAAATCCAAAGCTGGGATCCTGACACCTCATGTTGGAGCGTTGGCAGTATTTGTAAAAGAAAAATATGACTGACTCCTTTTTCCACCCTTCACTTCTGAACAGCATAGTAATAATCCATGTTAAAGCTTGGTTTAACTCAAGTACTTTGGTTAATAATTTGAGTCCCCACCTTATCAAAATAGCACATTTTTGAGTGCCACTGATTACACGCATAAAGATGTTAAGCATGCATTAGTTTCTCCTTTAAAATCAGTGGAACTTTTGGAAAGTGCAGTTTTGTGCAGTTCTTAGTTATGTCAGGATTAACTTCTGATGCAATCGTGCATTAATGGGGAAGATTCATATATCCCCAAATGTAAATACAAATAATATATGGATAATATAGTTGTACTGTTCTTCAAATAGTCTTTAAATTAGTGGGAGAAACATAGAAAACATCAAGGTTTGCTTCAATAAAATATTAAAAACTAAAATATCTTTTAAATTATCCAACTAAAATAAGTGTGTGGGATTTTATTTTCAGCAAATTCTTATAATTTGATAGCAATTGAAGTTTCACATTGCATTAAAGTTGTATTGTGTTTGCGTTCATAATTTCTTGAACTGAACCTAGGAGGCGGAAACCAGTTAAAACAGTTGCCGTAAATGTTTGTTTAGAGGATGTGATGTCCTAAAATGTGGTTATCCAAGACCCCAATTCACAATGATAGCAGTTTTGATGAAATCTTCCAAACTAAGATCCTTTAGGGATCACAGTATTAAAATCCTGCTCCCTACATATCACAATTCTCCTTTTGCAAATAGCAGTGATCAAATGAGAATGCCTGTTTTTAAGTATTGAATGAAACCTTTCTCTATGCAAAGTGATACATTTGACATCAAATATGTTCAAGGACTGTTAGGATTAAGCGTTCAAAAATGAAAGAGGAAGGCAAAGCCATTTGAGTTAAGGATAAGGAATCTAATTAAAATAGGTATTAAGCGTATCAGACTTGAGCTTGCTATCATGCTTTTGAAAGACTACCCTTGTATCCGTTGTAAAGTAGAGAAAAAAGTATCCTGAAAACTGGGATGAGGTGTTTTCCTGGATTAAGCAAGCAGCAGAAACTTGTTCTGAGTATTTAATTATCTCATTCTGTAAGTGTAATCCTTAATTTTGGAAATAGAAATCCAAAAGTCTCTCCCGCTCTCTCTCTCTCTCTATATATATATAAATTTTTGTGGGCAAGCAAATATTTCACTTGAGACATTGATGTCCTCTGCAGGACTAGCTGACATAGTTTGGACTGGTGGAGTAGGTAATTCAATTACAGAAGAGGTACCCCAGCCTCTTAATATCAAGGGATATTGCAACAAAAATTCTGAGTATCCTAAATCTCAGTCTGCCTTATTATCTCTTCATCCAAAAGGTCAAGCATTTGATTAAAGCAAGCATGTGTGAAAATGCTTTTCATATATATTGCAGTGTCAAAATATCAGAACTGGAGTATATTTTAGAAAGGTGAAAGAAATAGAAATGAGTCAGGTTATGACTGTACAGTAAACACACAATAAAAGATTCGCCTCTATAGCTAAGGCAATAAAATCTTTTCATAGTGATTTTCCTTTTGATTTTCTCTTTGCTGTTGTTCCTGGGGTTTTGTTTGGCTGAAATTAATTTCTGTAACCTAAACCTGTTTTATATATATAAAAAAGTTTAGAAAATCATTTTCTATCCTACACCAATCTGAACCTTGTTCAAGTTTGGTCAACTTTTGGGAAAAAAGAATGAGACTCAAATCACACATGGATCTTTGCCTGATGTAGAAAAGTTGCTTTGGCAGCAGTGATTTGGTGAACATTGGCAGCTGTTTAAAAGTCCAACATGGAGAGAAAATGTTTATAAAACAATATGCATAATGCAGATTGAAACGTGCAAATATTCAGTTGCATCTCTCTTTGTGTGCTTGTGTGTTTCTCTTGTTCTAACAGTGAACTGTGAACTGTTCAAGATGCAGTCAATAAAATTGCTGGTAAGTCCAATGTTATGAAAGGAGAGCCGACCTAAAAAGACAAAAGTTAATCAGAAATTCTCTATTTGGGGGGCGGGGGGGGCTTCTAGTCATAGCGAACCCGGAGCTGCAGATGGCGCTGCTGAGCTGGAAAAGCTCTCAATTCTCCATTAAAACCTGGCAGAATAATAAGCGGGGGGTCCCTGGGAGAGGAGGGCATTTATTCAGCGGCAAAGGTGCAACGCTCACACAAATGGAGAGGCAGAGGCAGCCGTAGCAAGCCGCGCTCCGATATTTCCTTTCTCCCATCCTCCCGTCGCTTTGACTGTAATTTTAGATTGAGATCCATCTTAAATTCAGGGGGGAAACACTTTGTCAGGCTGAAAAGCTGTATAGCTGCAACAGCCAAGGTTATGGGCTATCAAATGCAATTACATTAAAACAGATTATACTGTGCAAATTGAGCCATTTAGAAGGTGAGAACCAAAGAAGCCGCTCTGATCTTCCCTCCCTGTTTTTTTCCCCCCACCTCTCTCTCTCTCCCCTAAATTGCAGTTTTAGTTCCTTGCAATTCCGAGGTACAAAAGTAGGTGAGACTGCTTTTGTATCTGCAAAGTGCTTCATTTCTGAAGGTAATTCTAAGCGAGTGCAATCTAGGTTAAAAGCTGGACAACTGGATAATTAGAGCTCTCTCGTTGCTAAAGGACAATCAGCTGAGCCCCAGTGTCTGCTCTAGGCTCCCACACAGACTAGTCCCAATCTTTTCTCCTCTGAGCGGAGGCTATTGGAGACGGCGCATCTGCACCCAGGCTTCCTGGGAACCCTGAGATGATGGTGCTGGACAAGGAGGACGGTAGGTGAGCTGAGATTCCGGGAGCGCTGCTTCGGCGCCTCCACTTCGGTGCCGTTGGTGGAAAGGACCTGAAGGGTGCAGCGTTTTCTCTCCTTCCATTCATTTTGTTTCTCTGTTGGATGTAACACCGGGGGTTTCCACGTCTGCTTTTGGGGTGAGGCAAAGCAAACCGGCCAAGTCGTTTTACTTTAGATTCTAGCGGTGGGGACCCCGTAAGTTAGGAACGGCTTAATTCTAAATGCGGGGGCGGGGGGGATTTCCTTAGTAACAGGATCCCCCCCCTCCTTTGCTATTGCTGCCGCCGCCAAAGGTAGGGTTAAAAAAAAACAAATCGTCCTTTCCTTTCCCAATGCCAGAGCAGAGAATAGAGTGTCCAGACATTCTGCCACACTCGTCTTTTTCCTCTCTTTATTCGTAGTTATAAACGCCACGACAATGAACGGCGTTACTTGTTAAATGCTCCTTGCAAATAAAGTGTTGGTCTGATCGCTGGAGGGAGGGAAGATGCTTGGTGGTCTTATTGTTTTTTTTTCCCCTTCTCCTTTAGTGAATGATATAAGTTTGGGAAGTTTCTGCTATTTGAAAAAACAAAAACAAAACAGAAATCTAAAAATATTTTCAGATTTATTTGTAGAGAATAAATTCAGACTGGGTATCAAGAATGAGCATATAGACTTAACAGAAAGAAGGTTCGAAGACTAGCCTTGCTGCTGTAATAGATTGACAGTTCCTCTCCACACAAAACTGAAGGTACAGTAGAGGGGGGTGGGGGGGTCTAGGAAAAAGACCATGACTGGCTAGCCAAGTTTTGTATACCGTTTCTTCTTCAGCTGCTAGAGGAAAGCGAAGGGTTTTGGAACATCTCAAGTTTCAGGCTAAAATACAAAAATGTGTACACAGAAGTCACCGGTGAAACTTTTATACTATAACATGGGACTTCAAAAGTACCCCCTTCCCCCTCATTCCTTTTTCTTTCTCAAAATCCATCTGGGACATACTGTGCGCTGCAGTCAGGTGCCAGATCTATACATAGTGATGCCATTTAAACATGTTGTCTTTCCTGGTTTTTAAATCATAGCTGGAATGCATAAGCCAAAATGTCTAATTTAGGTAAGGCTTTGTGGGTGAGGGAGTGTACCAAGGGAAAAAGCATGGGAAATTCTGAGGTGTTCAGGGTGAAAATCAACATTATTCTCCCCACCCACCCCCTTCCCGCTTACTTAGGATAACTGCTTTAAAAATGCTGCTGTTCAAGAAAGTGCTCAGTGGAACTTTTTATGTGGTTGAGATTGTGATATTTGAGATGTTGTAGGAGCAGAACATGGTTTGCTTAAGGTAGCCAAAATCAGGAGGAGTTAGATACCATCTTTTCTGACCAATAAATTGGTCAGAAAGGCATAATACATCTGTTCAGGTAGGCTGCAGTTCATGAAAACGCCTTTTAATAATAATTGTTAGTCAGGAAAGGTGCTATCGGACTCATTCTGTATTGTTTAAGCAGTCTGTAACTAAAATAATATATTGCTCACAACACAGATCAGTTGTTTTAGTTAATATCCTTTTCCAAAATGCTTAGTTAACATAGGGTACCACTTAGCTAGAATAATACCTAGATATTCCACCCAAAAATGTATCAAAATAAAAATAATCTGTTTGTTTAAAGGTGGCAGATGTTTTGCATATATTTACAAAAATGTTTAAATTTTATATGCAGGTGTCAATATGTAATCCCTAAAAATCTGTTATTGAGTAAATTAAAAATATAAACTTCCATAATTTAATTTACTGAACATCATAACAGTCCAGTTTGCCTGCAACAAACTGAAACAGAATATTGCATTAGGTTTTGTGACCACATAGCACAGTTTGCATTGAATCTACCTTAGTTTACCATTCTGACTATATTTTAAAACGTTTGAGGTCTTCAGTAATGTTACTATTTCAAAAGACCTTAATTTGGACAGATAATCCGATAAATGAGTGAAAGTTACAATGTTGAATTCTGAATTAACTCCGGTTCTACACCACATCCAAATATTTGGGGTTTTGTTTTTTTTTTTTAAAAAAATTCCAATCAAGTACCAGAGATTAAAAAATAAATTGCCCAGAATTAACTGTTCTAGTAGCCTCTTCTGAGTCATCAGTAGATTATTAGACTATATATAAAAGTGGCAAAGAATTGTTTTGGGACAAAAAAAAAAAAGACTTTGGCACAGTTCAGGTTGGAGCTGTATCTAACAGCTTTGCAAGTAGTGTCTCACACTAAGCATGCTGAAGAATAAAATCGTGTACATTTTTTAAAATCACATTTTGTCAAAAAAGTGTTGCAGGTTTTCAAAGTGCTACTGAAATCTTCCACATCCTTTTACCTGGAAGGTTACACTAGACGAGTGGCTCTAATAGATAATAACCTAATAGCAGTCATAATTCTCAGAGGAATTTTAAGGTTGCTGAATCAAATAGTTTGTGGCAAAAAGGCTAGTTAGAAAGGGTGGCAAACAAATTAAAAAAATCACTGCATAAAGTAATTGTAAAGTTGTGCCTTAGGTGAGTCTTGAACTGACGGTTATTAATGCTGTGCAACTTTGTGCTCTTTGCTATCTTAAAATGGGAAGAAAGTTTCCTTGAGAACTTTACAAGGAAGCTTGTTTATGACCAGAAATTAGTGTACATACAGTATGGATAAGAAATATATGGCAGGCTTCCCTCACTTATTTTGTTGGCACACACTAACTGCTGGTTTCCTTTTTTTTGACCCCCTTCAGAACTCAAAGGAAAATAAACATTTGATGCTAGTGGTTACTTGTCCTTTTTAGTTCACACTTAGTTGAAAGTGTTGCACATTTGAGGCAGAGCTTGGTGCTAAAGCAAGAAGATGCTTCCTGCAAAGATCAAAGAGAGAGTTGTTACGTTCATGTAGAATTCCCTGAAATCAATAGGAATTGTCTGCTAGATTTATTACATAAAGTGAAACAAAATGGACTGCATGAAGAAATTTAGGGAAATGAATTTATACTAAACATTTTCAGCAAACAGGAAAAGTCTGAATAAATGAATTTCTTTTTTTTCCATCTCCATCCCCAGCATATTAACAATTGACAAACTTTCATCTTTTAAGCAGATCTGGTGTGTGTGTGAGAGAGGTTAGAATAACAAGCATGGGCATTCTGCATAAATTGGGAAAACCATTTCTAGTAAATTACTTGCATTTGCAAGATGTACACTAAGTAGATAATCTCTATTGTATTTAGTGCTGAATAATGAGGGGGGAAAGATACTAAAATTCTTGGAAAGAAATCTTAAATTTGGCTGATTCAGGCTTAAATGGAAGCATATAGAAAGGAGGAAATTAGCTAGTAGATCACAAATGAAGCTAGTAGATCAAAGGTAGATCAAAATGAAAGTGAATTACAAATGATCATGCTGATAAGTAATACTGAACAAATGAGTTTATGGTATATCAAAATTGAACTGTTTTTAAAAAATAGTGACTCAATTTTGAAAGTTCTGGAGAATAACTGCAGTTGAAATATAACTAATTAAAATAAAAGCCTTATGCAAAATATCAGTACACGCTGAGATCAGAAATTGTATATTTCATTTTAAAATTCATTCAGCTGAATTCTCAACCTGTGTATTGTTATCATGTTGATGCTTATGATTTATTTCATTTTGAGAATTTAGAAAAAAACTCATGTTGTTATTTGGGCATCCTGGTAAAAGTACTTCTTAAATAAAAACGAGTTGTTGTAATGTCTATTCAACATTTATTTATTCAACCCAGTCGAATGTATTCACATAAAAATGAGTACAACTATCATGCATAAATGGTGCATACAATTCTGCAGGAAAATGGAAGTGGTTTAGGAGGAAATTGGATTCTTTCTCGCATTTATTTCAACATTATTTTGAGAGAAGGAGTACTATACAATGGGAACACTGAAAAATAGAGAAACAGACAAAATTATGTAAAAAAGAAAGGTGGTTACAGAAATTAAAGCTTTTGGAAAAAGATTTTGAAAATATGTAACAGATTAATTATCAACGTTTATTTATACTACAGATTCTGAAAAGAAGAAAGATAATTCCATTACAGTGGTGAGGACAATTGGAATCTTTTAAAGAGCTTTAGGCACTTAGTGTTGCATAGATTTCTGTAATAATATCACAAGTCAAAATTTTGTTGGTAAATTGATCAAGAAGGTATAATCCACTCGATGGGAGACACCATTATCTTATTTAAGAAAGCACTTAATAGACAAGAGGCGAGGTAGGACAAAGAGGTAGATACCTATCATCTTAATGGTGAATGCATGAAGATGAACAAGGGAATTGTTCTAAAATGTCATTTTAAGTACTCTCCATCTTAAAAATGCACGTGTAGCATAGCATGCATACAATAAAATGATTGAACAAATAATTATATATATTGCAGAGTGCTTTCAGTCTTCCCATGATAAGCCCCCTTGCTTTGAAATGGACATGCTTCCATGAGATAACAGATGAAAACTAATCTTTAATTATATGTGGCAAAATATAAATTGAATGAGGAAGCTATTGCTACCAAGGGACTGTATAATGCAGCTGTTCCAGAAAACTATACAGTCCAGGAGGAAGAATAAAGGTACTTTATTTGAAAGTTTATTAACTGGATTGATTATTGATGATGATAGCAATTGAAATATAGTGAAGGTAAGTAGGAATTGATAGTTGGAAGATCTAGCAAAACATGATGAAAAATCAATAAAAATCTTTCATACTAATTGCCATAGGTAGCACTGAGACAAGCATTATGACATTTGGAAAAACAGAGCATATCAAATTGATATTAGATACCACATTCTTGGTTAAAAACTTTGTAAGCTGAAAGAATAAAGATGATGGAAATTCAATATCTGAACATGTATTGGTTCTTTATAATTAATAACATATCTGTCTTAATGGTTCCCATAAAAAGCTATTCCGTTAAAGATCTGGGAATTGTTTCTCTCTTGGTGAATAGAAAGTTTGTAAATAAGAAAACATGTAATAAACAAATTCATACCTAAAGGATTGATGATTGATATCAAATCTAATTGCTACTTTTGCCAATCCTTTTTTTTAAAAAAAAGGAAATAAGGCATCCCTACAACTATAATGGGACATTTTGTGACTGCAAAAATTTCCCTCTTTCCATTGATTAGTTCATTATTTATTCTCCAGAATTTGGATCCCAAAATCCATATTTACTATCTGTAAACTTAAGCAAGTTAGTATTTCTCATTTCCCACTTTCTTTAAATATGGGGATACTTCTATGATAGTTTAGGATACACAAAACTTGTAATATGCTTGACACATACAAAAAGCTGCTGTTACAAAGATACTTGGAAGACAGCTTCTCTTTACTTTAAGATGGTAACTTTGAGGCTGTAATTGACTATGGTTAGATTTAATCAAAATTTGAGAGGAATTTGAGAGGAATTGCTGTTTCAGAATCTCAGAAACCTTATGTGTGGCAATGTTTGCAAATACAATCAATGCTTAGACCTTTTCTGGGAAATAAACATCTGTATTCCTTCTTAATATTTTGCTGTTTTGAGTGCGACTGTATTAAAAACTATCCAGTTTGGACATGTATTTGTTGGGAAAAGGGTTAGTGAAACCTGATGGAACTAACTATATATAATATGAAGATTGCATTACTTATAGGGAAGAATCCCCAATACATAGGAATACAGATTTTATCTTTCTACAGGCTGGCATTCAATTTTCATGCTGTACTCATGAGAGATGATAAAATATCAATCTCTGCACTGTAGCAGCTCTTGCAAAACACTGGAACGACACAATCTTCAAAAAATGTTCCTTTTAAGAGCAGTACATTATTAATAAAGTAGTCCATTAGGTCTGGTGATAAAGGGTCAGAGAGTCTGAAATATCTGTCTCTCAAATGGTTAAGGAATTTATCACGGTTGGGGGATTAATTGATTTCATTTGGGAAGCATTTTAGTTCTTCACATCTCAGGTTGAGAGGTAGCTATGCTTTGTAAATGTGATCACTGCTGGACTGTTTTTTATAACATCCAGTTGATAATTTGCCACATAAATAAGATTAGGCTCGAGATACTTGTTTCTTCATAATTTTATTATCCGGTTTTTCTCTTGAAGAAGCCAGGAAGTTTTTGGGTCTCCCAACAACCCTGTAAAGCAACTTTGCTTAAGAAGACATAACTTTCTCAATTCTACTCGTAAACTTTTCTTCCAGAGTAGGATTCTGAAGTTGGGATCTCCAGCCCAGATCTAAATTTAATATTATATTATCCTCTTAAATAATAATATAAAATAGTTTGTAGACAAGCGAGTTTTGTATGTATCAAAGCTAATGCATTCAGCTGATAATAGGTTTTGAAGACTGCTTTGAGTGGGATACTTGATCAGATGGCATATAAACTGAACAAAGGGTGTAAATGAAAGAAACTGCTCTTAGTTCCAAGTAGCATTTACATTTAAAATTTAGGGTTAATTAGTGCAATTGCTAATAAAAATAGTTCAATATGTAAAGCATATAAATGTATTTTGGCCAGACATCCTGAGAACAGCTTGCTGAAATGTGAATATATGCATAGCCTTATTTACCATTTGATGTTCCAATTTGCAAATATCTCTTAAGATTTTTAATGGTTAATGTTAATATTCTTCTTTGCTTGCTGTCCCCCTCCCATTATGGCATGTGAATATCTTTTCTGCAAGTGGCTTAATGTAGTGTCAAATAAAGATCTAGTCAATTATTCTAAGATATATTTTTTAAAAAACCCAAAACCTCTGCACAGGTTTGAAAGATCAAATCCTAAAAAGGAAGTCACTTGATGGACTCGTGCTTAATGTTGTATTATATCAATAAAAAAATATCACTATATGCTTAGAGAAGAGAATTGAATCACAAATATGCAAGTATAACTGCTGTGTCCTTTTTCACGAAACAATCAAGGACCGTGATCTTGAAAAGCTGGGTTCCATTTGGATATATAAAAAGGAAACATATTGTAGCAGACTTGATTTCTAATAAATAAAAGCAAGTATAATGAGTGTGTAACTGGGAAGGAAGATAAAGGCAGCCATGCTTTAAATTGTTAATGATGGTGCCAATGGTTGCAGCTCTACCACAGCTGTTTAAATTGATCAATTTTGTTTAGGCCACAGTCCTGCATTCAGTCATTTCAGGGGAGCACCAAGATATTTCTAAAGACAAATTGGGATTTTATTAAATAGGCCTTTCGCAGAGCTGAAGCACCAGCATTGTGGATTATTTTTAAGGGCCCGTTTGCTTTCCATTGTCATGATTGTGACAGAAGCACATTTTGGGTAACTCCTCCAAGCCTTGCATGTCCAATAAAACCATAATCTTTGAATCACTCAACAATTAAAGCTATTGGGATTGTCTGTGAGTGGATTCCAGGCTGCAGCCCAAATGTTTCACTTGCTAATTTTTAACTAATGGTATTCAATCTAAATAACAGAATTGAATACACCAAGAAATATGCTGCCACTATATCCTGAACTCCGGGCAGGAGTCTAGTGACAAGCTGTCATCTTATTGGAAAAAGTGCTGTACAAAATTCTTATTTCTGTTGTACAGATGCACCATTCCTTGGAATGACCTATAAAACTTAGCAATTAGTTATTTCTATATTGTTTCAATTTATTTATGTTTATATTATCTTATTGGAAAACTGACCACATCTTTGAGAAGCCAAATTCAGAATTTTTGGGTGCCTTCAAGTCAGTATTGACATCTGGCAACTCTCTTGATAAGTTCTTGCAATTTTCTTGGCAAGATTTTTTTTATAAGTAGTTTTCATTGCTTCCTTCTTAGGGCTGACAGTGTCTATTGTCCAAGGTCTAGTTGGGTGCCTGTAGTGGGACAAGGATTTACAGTCTCCTGGTTTATAGCCTGGTGTCTTAACCACTATATCAAGGTGGATCTATTAAATTCAGATTATTATTGTTAAATGGCAATGGGCAGAGTTTACTTACTGTATTTGCTTGGCTTAGGCAAGCGTCCACCCTACTTTTACGTGACTCCAAGTGGTTTAAAAGTGCAAAATGCATAATCAAAAACAAAAATAAAAGCATACTGCAGTTGGGCATGATCTAATCTACTACCTATTCAACCAGGAAATGAGTTCTAACCTAATCCTAGGGCCCCGGGCTTAAACACACAGGCTTTTCGAAAAGTTAATGGGAACAGGACAGGCTAAACTAATCTCAGAGTTGGGCTTAGAGATATCTTAACCAAGGTGTATTGGGTGGTCTTTTCTAAAACCATTGCTTTCATGATCTGGCAGATTTACTAATGATAGGAAAAAGTCCCTAGTCCTAACCAGCTTTGGAGCACCATGGAGACACTTAAAACAGGAAATAATTTTTCAGATCCACACACCATCTCCAGTTAAGCCTTTAGGTAGAAAATAATGGACAGATGAGGAAGTGAAATTACACTTGCCGGTAGATCTTCCAGAACATTTGGGTACACTTGCCTACTTTGCCGGTAGGTCTTCCAGAACATTTGGGTTCTAATGGTTGCTCTGGTTGTTATTAGTTACCATGAGTTACCATGCTGAAGTAAAAATTGGGTTCTTCTCAATGCTTCTCAGTCATTGTTCTTGGCAGTAGTTTTCTGGTTTTCAAAGTAAGCACAAAGTTCAACCAGGTTGCCTATTTTTAAGGACCACAACAGGTATTTTGCTTTGCTTCCTTAATTTTGTAGGGGAACTGATAATCTGAATTATGTATTTTGATGTATATAAGGGTTGAAGGGCTCTGAACGAGCAGAGCTATGGCTGCCAAAACTCTGAGAATCTAGAGAGGAAAAGATCTTGCTTGATCGCTAGCCTCTGATTTAATTACTTAATATATTTATAGTTGACCATTCTTAAGAGGAATCCAATTTTTTAACCTTTCTTTTTTTTAAAAAAATAATAATCAACTTTTAGGGCGAAAAAAGCTTTTTATAAATACACATCTCTGGAAATGAATCCTGCAGGAGATCATGGCATCAACTTTACGTCTTTTGGCTTATTTGTGCAGACTAGAGACCCTTTTTGAAAAATAATCCTTTCTGCCTTTTCTCTCCTACCCCCCCCCCCTTTTTTTTTACGCTGTGCCCTTCCATTCATTTGACTATACAAAGCAATAAAGGGTAAAACTAAAGTAACATAAATTGGTCTGTCTTCCTGAATCCATGTCTCACTAATGTACCCAGATTAACTCAACTGTAAATTGTCTCCTTTGGATGTCGTGTCTTGCTGAAAGTTTCCTATATGATTCATGATTTGAGTTGCTTTTAACAGCTATTGGCTAAGCAATATGGTAAATGTACAAGGTGATGCAATTGGCATTAGTGAGAGAGAGGATGCACAGGAGCATGTAATGCAGTCAATACTACATTAACTACTGATGCCCAATTACAGAAACTGGAAGAGTGGCTTTTAGGAGCATTAGGACTTGTAGAAGAGCTGAGATCACCTGCCGCTCCTTGCCTAAAAGCTTCACCCTTTATGCGCTGGGATCAAAGCAAACATTCACTTGCTATTTTGTCATGTACAGCAACAAAGGGGATGTGGGGAGAGGGAGCCCGGCTTTTCTCTTTCTTTCCCCCCTTCCCTAAAAAGAAATGTCACATTAATGCTTCTAATGCATGTAAATGCAAATCTCCATATTTCAAGATTTGCAGGGTCTCCTGGGGGAAAAGACTTGAATAAAGACTTTAACCACCCCTGTGTGTGGTAATACTTCACTTGCTCTATTCCTTTTTCCATTTAAAGTTTGAGTCTATCATTTTTTTGCCCAGACTTCATCTCAGTGAGTTAGATGGAATAGGTTCTTTCTTCTAGCCTTCTATCTTTTTTTTTTTAACCTTTCCCCTAGAATTAACTTGCTTGTCTGAGACCCAAGTATAGAGAAAGCGATTTAAATAGAAACTAAGATTACAGTCCTTACTGTAGTGGTGAACCTGTTTTAACTATACTATTTTGTTCTGGGGGGAAGAGTGCATGAATGATTGTGCCTTTCTTTTTTATCTCAGTGTCCATCTGCACATATATATAAGTAATCAAGAAGAAAGATAAGCTACAGTCCAAGGATTATTCATTTTCTCTAGGGTGGGCCTCTTCAAGGAATATATATATATATATATATATATATATATATATATATATATATATATATATATATATATATATATATATATATATATATAAAAAATATGTTTTTCTTCTAGCCAGGTTTATCTTCTAGCCATATATATATATGGGATATGAGTGTTGTAGCGTATTGAGCCAAATGGCACTGGTTGATGCAGTACATTGGCTGAAAAGTTGTTATTATGCTTGCCATCCACCCATCCACTAGGAGTCTCTCTGCAGATAACAGAATTAAGTAAAAGAATTCAAATCTACAGTTGAAAACAATGATAGGAATTTTATGTAGCATAGGAAATAACAAAAGGCTAAAACATAGATATGAAAACCGTGCTCTTCATATTACATGTTTAAAATATCGGACTGTAAAATGCTCGAGAAAAGAGAAATAAGATGGCAATTCCAGAGAGACCCCACAGTGGGCTTTCTGCTGGCATCCTTCTGGAGGGCATACTGTAAATCAGGAGTCACCAACCTTTTGGACCTCAGGGACCACTAAATTCATAATTTTAAATCCCGTGGACCACTAATATGATCTGCCTAATGACCGGCTGGGTAGGTGTGGCTAGGTGGGCATGTGACTAGATGGGCATGGCCAACTCGATGTCACATTGCACCTCCCCTCCCAGCCACTCCTCGCCTGTCCGCCTGGGCTCCTTAGGGCCCCAACAGGAAGCAGTTGTTGGAGCTAAGCAGCCACTACAGGAAAGAGTTGGCAAAACAGCTGGCTCAGTTCAAATTGGATCTGGCCGAGAAGGAGGCTCAGCAGAAGCACCTCACTGAGGACTACAAGCATAGGCTTTCCAAGCAGAGGGAAGACCTGCGGGAGTGCAAGGCCAAGTACCAGCGCCTGGAGGCTCAGCAGGCTGAGATGGTTAGCTAGTTCCAGGCCTTGATGCAGTCCCACTGGAATGAGACCCTCCAGCTCGTCACTACCAGTGGCACTTCCCTCCAGCCTTTGCTCAAAGCCCCGCACCAGGAGGCTGAAGCAGACCCGAAGTCAGAATTTCTGCCCCCTCTTACCCACACAAAAAGACACCGAAGGGGGAGACTGTCTGCAGCAACAAAAATGTTCATTGCACATATCTGGCTCAGTGGTTGTAGTCTGAGGACCTCTGATTTAGTGCATTATAAAAAACGCAAATAATTTTTCTGTGGACCATCAAAATTTTCTCGTGGAACACCAGTGGTCCACGGACCACCAGTTGGTGACCGCTACTGTAACTGGTGGCCAGCCACTAAGAAGTCCTACCTCTGTTTTGTCACCTCCTCACTTCACTTGGCTGGGATATGCAAGGTGGATCAAGGACTCTTTCTTGGAAAGAGTCATTCAGAGCCTTTAATAAAGAAACAAACAAACTTTAAGGGATGAAGTGAACCTTGAAAATTATCCAATGAAGATTAAACACATGTACGGACTACAGATTACTGATTGGCTGTTGAAAGAAATACGATGTGAGGGTGGTGGAAGGCAGAATGGAGTGGTTGAAACTTGAACAACTGTAACATCTGTATTGTAAAATATTCATGTAGATTTCCTGCTTCAACTGTTAAGCCCAGATGAAAGATTTTTCAGTGTTGGAGAAAACTAATGCCATGCTGAGCAAAATGACTGAAGTATTGGCTATACTTAAATGAAGGCTTTTTTAAAAAATTATCTTGTTACCCTCTTTATAAAGCCTGCATGGCAAGCTTGCAAATCGTAACACAGGTGACAAGACTGTTGACATTTTTTGGCTTTGGGATTTGTAAGATTTCTTCTACTGGTGTTTTATCTTGCATGAAGCCAACCTGTACGAGAACCATGTCTGTTGGCTTAAAAAAAAGAAAAACCATTTGTTGTAGATACTGCCGGGACAGTTCACGCAATCCTGATGATATTCATCGTGTCTTCTTTTTCCTTTCTTTTATTACCATCATTTATTTTGAACTTGCATTGTACCATTGCATGCTTGTATTCTTTTTCTTTCATAATTAGTTTGATAAAATGGGCTAAAATACAGGCAGCGTTTGGCAGAATGATGGTTGCATGGATTTGTGCGGCCAGTTGGAGTAGATTTCAGAGATTTATTTATTTGCATCCCACTTTTATTATTTTTATAAATAATTCAAGATGGTGAATGTTAATAGTTGCCAAAAGAGGCTGTCTGAATGGGGCTATCTGTGTATATTATATGGGATGAGAGGGAGATAATTTTGGGTGGATCTATTTATTTAATTTATATTCTCTCTATCCACTGAGAGCTCTAGGTGACATGCCTA
Source organism: Arizona elegans (assembly GCA_022577455.1). Lineage (NCBI taxonomy): Eukaryota > Metazoa > Chordata > Lepidosauria > Squamata > Colubridae > Arizona > Arizona elegans. The sequence goes on from JAKOOJ010000001.1 coordinate 82,888,361, forward strand.
TAATGTTCTTGCACTAAATATGTACAGCTTTTTCACATTGCATAGTAGGATTACTGAAGTCATGTCAGAAAGAGAACTTCCCCCTCTCTTTTGTACATAGCATGGGTTTCATTTGGACTAAGGTCCACAAACATACAGTGTATTCCCAAAATGTCAGATTTGTTCTGTGAAATAATTGTTTATCCTACTAAACCAATTGTTAAGATGCCTCAAGATAGGTTTTGTTTTTAATATGACAGACTCTAGGGTATGCAAAAGAAAAGCATGGATAAAACAAATTTTTGGGTCTCATTTGTAACATTTGCTTTTGGTTATGTGGTTATGTTGTGAAGAGCAGAAATAAGGTATAAATTCTTGTTCAAAGAAGCAACCAAACTTAAAAAATGTGATTCAACTCCATTAGTTTGAAGTTCAACACAACATTGGTTCTTCTTTAGTAGAAGTACCGTAATCTGAACTCTTAAAATCATCCTTGAAAAATACAATTTAATATTATTCTGACTAATATTTGCCTATCTATATTTAGTTGAATTCTTATTCTAACCTCTTGTTAGGAAAATTTCAATACCACCTCCTGGTACATGTGGACATTGATGCAGTATAAGAGCTGATTTGGTATAGTGGTTAAGGCAACAGGCTAGAAATCAGGAGACCATAAATTCCACCTAGGTGATTTTGGGCCAATCACACACACTCAGTCCAATACACCTCATAGGAGGAGGAAGATAAGTTGGATATGTTTGTCATCTTGAGTTATTTATACAAATAATAAAGGCAGGATACAAATAAATAAATAAAATATAAGTCAACCACCAAATAGAACAATGGATTTTAACTACACCTTTCCTATATGATGATTCATCTCAAAAGTAGGACAAATTTGAATAATCTTATCATAGCCAATTTGCAGTATTAAGCATAATCAAACTTAAGAATGGTAGAAAAACAAATATGTTCTATTGTTGAGGTCCGAGTTGAATCTACACTGCAGAATAAAAGTTTTATACCATAAAGTGCCTTGGATCTAAAGATTGAGGAAATTGTTTCTTTTCCACTTGTGATGAGAATGAGAAATGCTAAAACTGGTGGCTGATCCATCATGACCAAAACATGAAAGGCACTGAACGGACCTTTTTATGTTTTCCACTGTGATATGACAAATCACTTTATGTGATCATTCCTCCAAGGCCAAATGATTGTCACAAAGCAGCCATATCATGAGATATTTCAGTGTCCTCAGAATTATTAAATGTGAGAACAAAACTGGAATATTATGAACCTGTATGAAAGAAGTTCTTTGCTAGGCTGCCATCTTTTATGTACAGAGTTAGTGCCCAAATGTTCAGAAGGCATGTAGTAGAAGAATAAGGACATACGGTAATCATTTGGAAGCTTTTGAAACATCTGGGAGAACTCAAGCTCACCAATTATATATTTAAAAACTTCCAGCACATGCTTAATTGCTCCAACAAATAAAAACTTTTAGTTGATCAAATGTGAATCTCGAAATTAATCTTTAATCAGTATGATTTATAACAAGGTTGCTTCTTTTTTTTTTCAGGCTAAATACTGTAGTTAGTTTTTGTGAGGCATGCTGAGGACATTGCTCCAAACAAATAATTAGATAAAAGTTAAATTTGATCTCATCTAAATGTGTTAAATTTCTTCATTGTGGTAAATAATGAAAAATAGAGAAATGAAAATACAGAGGCTACAATTTGAACAGAATTTCCCATGCTGTGTGTGTCTGTGTATCTGTGTGTGTGATATTAAACATTCAGTTGAACAATATTTTGGGAGGGGATTTGAGACAGGATGTAAAGATGCAAATGCAAATGACTGCAAGTACATCTGATTGGACTAAGAGTGCAGCTATGTGACTTTCCACATAAGAAAGATGGGCCTGGCTCGCTCCTTTTTAAAGTAAATTTCTAAACTTCACATATTTTTCCTCCTTCACATTCTTATTAATATATATATATATATATATATATATATATATATATATATATATATATATATATATATATATGATTCATAGATAGATGCAGGTGCACATGTGACTCTTTGGTTAGCTTTCTGGAGACATTTTTTTTTCAAAATGCACTCTTTAAGTGGGCTGCTCAGCGAAATATGTACATTCATAAAATAGCTGATTGAAAAGCAATATTTCAGATAAATACAAGCCAGCGATCTATCAGCAGCTATAATAAAAGCTGGGCTTCAGGCTGTGATTTTATTTTGAAATAATAAGAATTGCTTTATTCTTTTTACTTGAGTTACCATGGTAATTCTGTCGTGTAGCAGTGTTATATTGATTTAGAAAGTGGACAGTAATATTTCTTTTGTGTTACTCTGTTTCTAGGGGTTGATTTCTAATTTCCACTTGGAGATTACTTTTATAAATTTCTTAAGTCCTTCTGCCTTTTTTTTTTTCTCTAGCAGTGTAATTTTCCTCTCACAGAGTGCTATTTTCTGAGCTTATTGGTTTGCTCTTTTTTAAAATTAAACTTGCTGGTTTCAAATATTGAAATGACATCTTTGTCTGTGTCTGTACTTTGGTTTAGCAAAATATTACATACTGTGTTATGCTTAATAATTCAAGGGGAGCTTTATGGCTGTCTTCAGTGGTTGTTGAGTAACATATGATTAAATTAACAGAGAACATAGACCTCTAACATTTTAATACTGACTAATGATGTCTCAGCCTTCTTAAGAGTTGCTTTAAAAAACCTGGTTTGCAAGGACAAGTTTTAATAATTAAGATATAAAATTATCTATGTGTTGCATAATAACTTATTACATTTTATTTCATCTGAAGTTCTGAGTTGTTTTTTTTAAAGCACAAGTTGAACAAGATACTATTGGCCAAGATGGAAATACCTTTATTTATATATATTTATACAAATGTATATCATATTAATTCTTTTGCATCTTTACAGAGAGAACAGCCCAAAAATTATTTCAGAAGGAAAATAACACTTAAATTCAATGTTGTTATATGTGGGATTGCTCTGCCAGAATCTGAGAAGTCTAGTTTTTCATTTGATACATGGCTTCAGTAGGAAAGCCACATAGTTTTTGTTTTGTATTTTTTAAATGCAGCTACTGTCCAGATGTTTAATGTGAAAATCCAAGAATAACAAACATTAAACATATTTTACAGATCATTTAAGATGAGGATCCTCTATTTGATGTCAGATGGTCACAGTTTAAACGCCAGAGTGTGTGTGGTTAGGAAGTCTATGTCTCATAGCCCTAAGCTTCAATCTGAAAGCTATTATTCTAGCTATATATTTAGTCCCCTCCTATTTTAAAACTCAAAAATCCACTTAGTGTGAAAAACCCAATACATTGTCTTACAGCCTGAAGATATTTTAATCGTGAAATCATTTCACTCTATATTTTTTGCTTTGCTTGATTTCTGAAGACATAATTTACAGAAACTGAAGGAAAGCATATCTTGGATGCCCAAACAAATATTATTTTGGAACCAAATGAGAGTTCTGGAAGCTTGCACTGTGTCACCTTTCACAGCAAATAATACAAGTTGCATGACTGGCAAATGGAATCTAGAACAGTGCCTCAAATCATTATGGCTGAAAGAAATGCTATCTATCTATCTATCTCATTTGAATGATCCTCATACATAATATTGCTGGACTGCTGTTTTTCATGTCATTCATAGCAAGTCAACCTAAGGTCTCTCCCTCCCTCCCTCCCTCCCTCTCTCTCCCTCTAACTGACCATTACAAAGATGACATCAGTTTAAAGTGTAACCATCTAACTAATATAAAAGCACAACTCCAAGCAGTTTAACCAATATAGATAATGATGGGAAATTATAAAGCTTCTCTAGCTCTTGTTTAGAGAGTCGTTGATTGTTGAAGTATAGCTACTGATACTTTGCTTTCAAGCTTAATACGGTCCTTTTGACTGTTGTTAGCTAGTTGAAGTACCACAGTACTTATGCTGTTGTTTTGAATTATGGAATCAGTACTTAACCGGTTGGCTTCTGAAAATGACAACTATGTCTTGTTCAGAGGCTTGATTATATTTATTCGGATTTGGAATGAAGTTATATGGAAACTATTTAGTTTCGGGGCACTCCCCCTTCCAATAAGAAGCCGAACATCCACATTGAAGTCAACAGTGTTGACAATAATCTTTATTTAATAGCTATTCCAGTGACTATGCTATGGCATAATGAGCATTGAGTTTTAAACTAGATGAAACAGTCACATGGTTTATCTAATTTAGCATGCTGTCTCCACTAATTGATGGACCGTGACTATTTGCAACGTGCTGAACTTCATAAATTCTCTCAGTGTTTATTTTTTTTTCTTCCAAAGGAGTACACTATAAAGTTTTCATAATAGAGTTTGAGAACTTGGGTTGCGGGTTTTTTGTTTTTTTCAGGGGTTTTTAAATTGTTAAGAATCTATGTAGCAATATTTAACATGTCTTTTCATATTTTTTAATGAATGTTTTCAATGATGTTCAGAGTCCTAAGTTCCACCGGGGATAAATCCATCAACAATTTTTCAGACGTTGCATATAAAAACATAGAAAACTACTTAAATCATGGAGTTATATGGAAACTATTTGGTTTCCATGTAACTCCCCCTCCAATAAAAGGAGTAGGGTGAGAAGCTAAACATCAGTTTCTCTAAATCAAGTCAGTTTATTACATATGGGTTGGATAAGAATTGGACCAAGCTCTATTACATTCAAAACATGCATTTGACCATTGGGCTAATGTTCTATCACAGCTGCTGTGAAGTACCAGAACAGAAGGCCAGGCATAAATGGAGATAGCATGCTGAACTACTGAAAACTTAACCTGAATTTATTTGCTCTTAATTACCAACTTTTCAAAGGGAGATGATTGGAAAATATCTGGAGTATTTGTTTCAGCCAACTGCTACGTTCCTCAGATCCTAGTCTACTTTCTTTTCTTGCTTTCTGAACTCTTTGGCTGCTCACAGTTTCCCTGGGTTTAAGACAAGAATCATTCTGTCTCTCATTTTAAATTGTTGCAACAGGTTACAGTAACTGAATATTAGAACCATTCTCATTTGAAAAGTTATCTCATTTCTAAAGTTTGGTTATTTTTCTTAAAAGTGTTGAATTGAAGGGAATAATTCTTGAATAACGGACATTATGAAAATAGGACAGCGCCTCATAATCTGTATTATAGTATACAGAATAGATGCTGTGAATTAAAAAAAAGGTTTGCTAAATCACCATCAGTTGGAATTACAATTTGAATCACATATTGTTCATTGACACGGTAGCGGCATTATATGGTTCTACAACATCTATTTTCTATTGTGATATTTGAATGCATTCTTCCATGTATTAAATATCCTGACTACCTTTACCTTCTCTAGGTTAAACTACGTTAAACAATGTGAAACAGATTTGGGGAAGTAACTTTGTGTCAATCTGGTTGATTAAATGTAAATCAATTTATTCGTATTTATTGCTTAATGTTTACAGTGCTGAATCTATCAAAGTTAAAAATAGTATTTTTGACCACCTCAAATGCTATACCCCCATCAGTGGCAACTGTTCCATTTACTCCCTATATATTTGTTAATATTAAGAAATTTCATTTTTATAGCAAAGCTCTAGGTAGTTCACAACAGATTAAAAACACAGTGCTACCCTATAAACATCTATCTCAGGTTCATAGAAAGGACTTGATATGTGGATAAAAATGCCAAATCCAATATAAATATGTGGTGGACTGTGCAACCAATAATAATGTGTTGTTTTATATCATTCTTGAACTCTTTAGATGACCTCTATGAAGGAGTTAGAATTAGGCAGATGTCATCACTTGTCTGCAATGACAGAAATTGGAGTAGCTGCTTTTACAATAGGAATGGGAAGGTAATTAAAGAAAAAATACATATATCTCAGCTGACACTGTGGTTTGTAAACATCAGGAATTTTCCACTTCACTTTCTATCCCTATTCTATTTAGGATAATTTCATGAAAATATTTAAGTTGAGGAGGAGGAGCTTTTTATTTGTCTAAAATCATTTATATTTATTATTTGATTAAAAATTATTTGGAGATAATAAATAAAGATTTAAAAGATGTTCATATCAGTTACAATTTTTATCAAATCCAAGATATAGCAAGATTAGGGAAAAGTTTGCAGCACAATTTCTCACAGTTCTTGTTTGGAAGAACATTTTTTTCTGAAGTATGACCTCCTATAAAATAATGGCCTGGTGGCTCAGCAGACTAAAAGCATTGTGATTAACACCAGCTGTCTGCAATTACTGTAAGTTCGAATCTCACTAGGCTCAAGGTTGACTCAGCCTTCCATTCTTTCTAAGGTAGGTAAATTGAGGACCCAGTTTGTGGGGGCAATAAGCTGACTTTGTATAAATATACAAAAGTATGAAGGCTATTGCTTAACGCATTGTAAGCCGCCCTGAGTCTCCGGAGAAGGGCAGCATATAAATCAAATTTTAAAAAAATGCTTGGTCAGTTCTTTTGCTGAAACTTTCATACTCTATTTTAGAGTATCTCTTCAACTTGTCTATGACAATTCATTCAATTATGATTAAAAGACACATATGTTGGATAGTTTGAGCTAAAAAGTACATCTTAACTTTCACAAGAGAGCAATTTGCAGACAGGACATGTAGTAACTCTCCAGAACTCAATAAGAATCTTAAGTAGTTGTATTCTGTGAAGTGTAGGAGCTCCCAGTTGGGTTGGGAAGGGTAGTAGACAGACAAAACATCAACATCTATGTACTAAGTTAGGTTTGATTAAGATAATATTCTTTGTTCCTCTTATACACTCTTTCCGCTTCCCCCCCCCAGCAATATGACACCCATTGGCCTTTCTTTCAGCTCAACAATGTGAATGTTTATAAGTGACAAGAGAGCACAACTATTGCTACATCTTGCTGCTTCTTTGACATGTACCCTTACTTTCTACTCTTCCTTCTGACATATGTTCCACACCATTTCTTCTTTGTTTATGTGTTTAGCTTTCAAGTTTTCCCCTTCTTGTGTTTCTTTTCCTCCTGCTTGGTTTTTCAGCATCTTCTTTTCACTCATGTTGTTGCATGGAAAACTTGTGATTCCTTCTTCTTCTTCATTAGTGTTCTTAAAAATTTGATGTTTCTGACCTGTAATAGAATTGAAATGTCATCCTCTCTTGCATAGTCTGGCAAAGTACTGTTGATTTGATATTGAGAATGGGATAAAAAGTTTTTTTTTTAACTCTTATTTCTATTCAAGCATGGTGCCAATTGTTTTCTTATACATATTTATGGGAGATATTTTTGGTAGGGCCATTGACTGCTCTCCCACACACACTTACCACAAATGTGATTGCAAGTTGAGCAATCATACCCAGTGTGCCCGAAAAAAACAAGAAACAGTTAGAGGAAGAGAAAGAAATCTAAGGCATGAGTAAAGAAAAACCCAAATTATAGGTGTTAACATTGATGACACCCAGCTGTACATCTCCACCCCAGGCCACCCCAACGATGCCCTTGAAGTGATGTCCCAGTGCCTGGAGGCTGTGCGGATCTGGATGGGGAGGAACAGGCTCAAGCTCAACCCTTCCAAGACTGAGTGGCTGTGGCTCCCGGCATCCCGATATAGTCAGTTGACTCCATCGCTGACTATTGGGGGCGAGTCTTTGGCCCCCACTGAAGGGGCTCGCAATCTGGGAGTCCTCCTGGATAGGCAGCTGTCCTTGGAGGAACATCTGACGGCTGTTACCAGGGGGACCTTTTATCGGGTTCGCCTGATTCGCCAGTTGCGGCCCTTTCTTGATCGGGATTCCTTGTGCACAGTCACTCACGCCCTCGTCACCTCTCGCCTTGACTACTGCAACGCTCTCTACATGGGGCTCCCCTTGAAGAGCACCCGGAGGCTCCAGCTGGTCCAGAATGCAGCAGCGCGGGTAGTGATGGGAGCAACATGGCGCTCCCATGTAACACCGCTCCTGCGCGAGCTGCACTGGCTCCCGGTGGTCTTCCGGGTGCGCTTCAAGGTGTTGGTTATCACCTTTAAAGCGCTCCATGGCATAGGGCCTAGCTATCTTCGAGACCGCCTGCTGCTACCAACGACCTCCCATCGACCCGTGCGCTCCCACAGAGAGGGCCTCGTCGGGGTGCCATCAGCCAAGCAATGTAGGCTGGTGACCCCCAGGGGACGGGCCTTCTCTGTGGGGGCTCCCACCCTCTGGAATCAGTTGCCCCCGGAGATAAGGAGAATCCATGACCTCAATGCCTTCCGTCGTTCCCTGAAAACCCATCTTTTCCAGCAAGCCGGGTTGGCTTAGAAGAAATTTTTAAATTTTTTAATTAGTTTGTGATTCTTAACTTTCGGCCCAAATTTATATATATTTTTAAATGTTTTAATATTTGTATTCTATGTTTTTTATCTTGGCTGTACACCGCCCTGAGTCCTCAGGGAGAAGGGCGGTATATAAATTGGAAATTAAATTAAATTAAATTAAATTTAAATTTATTATATTCCCAACAAAACAATTGAACAACCATCTTTTCTGAACATTCAAAGGATTGTTCAGAAAAGATGAAAAATATTTTTGATGAATGAATCTCATTTTAAGATTGTAAAAAGGTTTGACATTTTTAAAACACTAACCATTGATTTGTTAATATATCTACTCCAATGTTTTATTTCAAAGTTCTGGCAAATTTTACATACTTATTTTAGCAATGTTCTCCAGTTGTTCATACAGCTGAACTGTAGATTTCCCCCTTTTTAATTTCTATTAAATACTCTAGTAATTCTACAATGTAAGGAAAGCTATATCCATTGATTAAAATAAACTAACATAACATCTATTAATAGAAATTGTGATCCATGAAGTATAAAATTCATATCAATATAAGATTAATTAAATCCTTTAATCTATCATGACATTTAGCCCATATTGATCATATATTGTTTATTTTCATTTATAGAATATAAAGACATTTATATCTAATTCCTTCCTTAATCATGAAGAAGGTAAATTTCCATTTATATAAAGTTAATCTCTCTATGAAAACCAAAGTTCTTCATAGAATGATAGATTCTATGATCTATTCCATCAGTCCATCATTTTCCATGTTTATCTTATATATCTCTTTCCAGTATTGCATCAACATCCTTGCCCTAAGTATTTCAACATGGATAGGTAGCTCACTATATATATATAGTGAGCAGTGATGCTATGAGATAAGTGGCTATGAAAGATGGAAATGGTGAAAAGTTCAGATTGGATGATTGATCAATGTGTGGTGCTGGATAAGTATAGAATATTTTTTGAAGAAAGGCATGTATGATGGACTTGTTAGGAAAATAAAGGACAAAAATATCTCCCCCTCCCCTTTCCCATACAATTCTGAAGCAAAAAAGTATAATAAAATTATAAGAATTGCTGCTCCGAACCATGCCAAAAGACAGCAAAATTCCTGGGACGATGCATGGGCTCTAATATTCTGCAGGGATGAAAATGTGGGAAGAAAGAGGCATCAAAATGACCATAGGAGCAGAAAATTCCTGTTTCACTTAGCCATAGGTCCTCTGAATTCAAGATTCTAGCCACAAAGGGACAATTGAATTAAACCCATCCAGCCCTCTTTTAAAATTATTCAAATTGACTGCCATTATCATGATTGCTAGCAACAAATTTCAAGCTTAATTATCCTCGGTGTGAGAAAATATTTCTTGGGTAGGCCCGAGTTTCCCTGTTTTTAGTTCCAATCCACATGTAGTTTTCTGTCCATATCATCTATGCCATGCGTGATTTTATGCACCTTTATATACCTGTTTGGGTTGAGATTTTTTTACCCCTTTTCTAGAATTTTGAATACCCTTTTAAAGGTATGTTGATAAGGATGAAGTCTTACTACAACTTTGTATCAAGGCATTATTCTATTAGAAGTTCTGCTTTCAATTTCTCTTCTTTATGATTCCAAGGAGGAAAGGTATCCATTTTTCCCACTCAGGTCCGTCAACAAAGGACTGGAGGGGAATAGTCTACATGTGAATGTGGAACAGAAAATGCCATTCAAGTAATGTTTTGGAAATTAAAGAGCTCCAATGTAGTTTCTGACCTAGTTCGGAATTCATTGAAATGAACTGAGCATTTCAACATTGAATTTCTATCAGTAAGTGAAAGAGCGGATATTTCCAAATGGCAAACAGAGGAACCATCCATCTTTTACTCATCTTTCAGAAGTTAGTTCTGTCCACTGTACTTTATCAGAAGTATTTTATGAAAGTCCATAAAAGTAGTTTAAAAACAAACAAAGAAGGAACAAAGTTTTAATTGCTCGATTTTTGGAAGATGGAGGAAGGAGTCCACCCCGCCCCCCAAAAATCCCACAGAAGATAATTCCATCTAAAAGAAGTCGCCTGCATACAGAGCATTTCTACCTCCCTCCATCATTAAATAATCTCTGTTAGAAATGCTTTAGAGTATGTCCTTTGCAATTTTCAATAGGCTTTTTTAGTCAAACAGTATAGATGCTAGCAGGTGGTATTTTTGGCAAATGACCTCTGCTCAGTACATATATGTTCCAAAGTTGGCCTTTTCCCTCTTTTATTTTAATGTTGTGCTCTGAAAAAAAAAACCCTCTTGCCTTCAGCAAAAGAAGACTGAAAAGATTTGCTTAAGGAGAAAAGAAGAAGAAGTAGAGTCACTAGAAATATCCTCTAGATATTTAGTGGATTAGCTCCTCTTTTCCACATCAGGAATCTATTTGTGGTTCATATATTCATACTCCGTAGCTGTCCTGGCAGATCCAAAATACCAAGAATGCATAGCATCTCAAGGCATTTTTGGTCCAAAAATATGCTTTTAGGAAAAAAAAAATACAGCTATTACCAATATTCAAACCATTTTTGTACATATATGTGAAAGAAGCAGACATAGCAGAGCAAAAATCCCACTTTATACCATTCTATCTGAAATTTAGTTCTAGCTTGAATTATCATTTGATTTTCCTCCACTTTCTGATTTTTGGATTTCAGTTCTATTAATATGTAGAGGCAATTATGGGCCAGTATAAGAGTTTCCTTTACTAAGCTTCAATTATCAAATAAAAAAATAATAATTTAGAAATACATGTTTTTTTTTCTTTTAAAGTTAGACTATTAATGTTGGCTATATACTGTATAGTCACTATAATATTCTCTCTCCTTTATTTTATATACCAGTGCAATAAATATTAAAGGGGAAACCATATTAATCATATAGCAAACACATCATTTTAAAATGCTGCATTAACCCCTGACCACACAGAGTAATATTAGTCAGGCTTTACTTCTGATTGATAAAGAGCCAGCTCCAATATATATATATATATATATATATATATATATATATATATATATATATATATATATATATATATATATATATATATATATATATATATATATATATATATATATATATATATATATATATATATATATATAAAAGCACCTAGAACAATACCCGCCCCTCCACTCCTACAAGAAGAAAGGCCTTCTTAATAAATATCATACCCTTGAAATTAAATGAAGTGTGACAAACCCAGGAACCTAAAACTGCTGAAAAGATTATTGTGTCATAAAAAAAAACAATATGTAATTTTAAAAGCCAAACACCTTGCATATAGGTGTCAACATCTTTTTCTTTTACAAAAAAAGAAGAAAGTAATTTCTTTAGCATAATTAAATGACGTAGTGCTCAAAATCCGATTGCTCCTCTCCCTCTCCCAAATGCACCTTAACAGAAGGCACTCTGGTTTATTTAATTACAATTTCTTGTGATATCTGAAGCTTGCATCATGAACTCAAAATGATGTTTTATAATGTTACGCCTTATAAGCATTGCTTGAAAATAATGTATCCCATTCTTAACATGACAAAAAACTATTTTAAGAAACCTATAAATAAAGTGAAGTACAGGAAGGACGAGGGATGTGGTGGCTCAGTGGCTAAGATGCTGAGCTTGTCGATCAGAAGGTTGGCAGTTCAGTGGTTCAAATCCTTAGCGCGTGTAACGGAGTGAGTTCCCGTTACTTGTCCCAGCTTCTGCCAACCTAGAAGTTCGAAAGCATGTAAAAAATGCAAGTAGAAAAATAGGGACCACTTTGGTGGGAAGGTAACACCGCTCCGTGCACTTTCGGCATTTAGTCCCGCCGGCCACATGACCATGGACAGCGCTGGCTCTTCGGCTTAGAAATGGAGATGAGCACTGCCCCCTAGAGCAGGAAACAACTAGCACGTATGTGCGGGGGAACCTTTATCTTTACCTTTAGAGGAAGGACTAAAGTTGTGAGGAACCAACTTCTTAACTTTGGTGGACAGTTCCTAAGATAGTTCCTAACATAGATGAACCATGTTAAAAAGTCATGGAGAAGACCTCTTATGTTGTCCTGAAGGTAAATAAAAAACGGTTACTAAAACTTCCTAAGCAGTTCTTTTTTTTTTTTTTGTCTTCATACAAATAGGAAGTTATGGTTTTGTTTAATTGAAGATACCATCTATTAAAAGTTGACTTGCTTGTTTAGGGTAACCACTCTTTCACCTTACCAATCAGCTGGGATTGAATGAGTTGGGGATTATTTTCTAGCCTAAGCTAAGGTGACCAGATGTCCCGCTTTTGGCGGGACAGTCCCGCTTTTGAGCAATTTGTCCCGCGTCCCGCGGCGTTTTAAAAAAGTCCCGATTTTTCATTCTGCCTCCTGAATCCCCGCTGATGGCTAGAGGGAAAAAAAACTCTTTAAACTCTTGCCGCGGGGCTTCAAAGGGCCGACCTACAGCTGATCAGTGTTAAAAAAAAAATGAATAGACCCATTCCTGCAAAAATAGAAAAAACAGCCCCTGTTAACAGCTTCCGCTAGGTTAATTAGCTGCAAAAAGCTGCAAAAAGTTCCTGGAGCAGATTTCCCCCCCCCCCCCAGCTATACTGAAAACAAAGGCGAAAGCAAAACTAAACCTGCAACATGACAAAATGAGGCAGAGAGAGATTTCTTTCTTTTTCTTTTTCTTTTTCCTCACCAAAAAAGGTAGGTACAAAACTGAAAACAATGGGAAATTTTGGGCAAAAGAGGAGAGTTCAAGATTTTAAAACACAAAAGAAAAAAAGCTCTATTTAACTAGGGAATTGTAATAATTGAGATACTATTAATAATTGTATATTGTGTTGAAAGCAGAAATGGTTAAGTTGTGGTTTGGAGGAATATATGGGGGAAATTATTTGGTTTATTATTATTGGTAAATATAATTAATTGATTTGTAAGAAATTGGATTGCATGGAAATAATTGGAATATTCATGTTCATATTGATTAATATACAAAAAAGATAGTTATATAACTAATTGATTTATATTAAAATGCTGAATTTGTATTAAACAACTGTATTACATAATTACATAATTAACCAATGTGAGGATGGATATAAAAATAGATGACAATGGGAAGGGGTATAATATAGAATAGAAGGGAAAAATTGAATTTGATTAAGATTAGAGATGAGGATGAAGGGTAATATTGTTTTTTTAAAAAAATAGATGAGGAATAAATATGGCAAAAAGGAAATATAGAAATTGTAAATTTAATTGAAATGACTAAACGCTGTTTAAATTTGTGAACCAGCCAAATATTCTGTTCAAAGAAAATACATTGCATGTTTGTATGTGTGTTTCTAATTATTGCTATTTATTCATATTTGTTCTCTTTTATTCTTTAAAGTTTAACAATTCATTCTTAATCTTAATATCTTTATATTTGCTTGGGGTTGGCTTTCTTCCCTTTCATCTTTTTTATTGTACAGCAATCTTTCTCCTCAAACCTACCACCACTCTCTTTTCTTTCCTTCTTACTTTCTCTTCCCCCCACCCTCTTTTTCTCCTCCCTACTTCCTCTTCCTTTCTCCTTCTCCTCCTCTCTTCCTCCCTCTCTTACCCTCACTCCTACTCTAATTTCCATTCCTTCATCCCTCTCTATTGCTGTATCCTTTAATGCATATGGACTACTCAGAGGGCTGAAAAAGTTATTTTTGACTGGTCCTCACACTTTTGACCAGTCCTCGAACTTTCGACTGTCCTCACATTTTACGTTTTTGCCCTATCTTGTCACCATGGTGAAGAGAAGCAGTTGTGAAATGAGTGACATGGTTGTTAAGAATACTGCACGGGCATAAATGTGAGGATGGTCATAAGTGTGAGGACCTGTCAGAAATGACTTTTCAGCCCTCTGAGTAGTCCCTATACACATAGCCATGGCGACCCGGTCACATGACCAGCTAGCCACGCCCACCCAGTCACATGGCCTCCAAGCCACGCCCACACAATAAGTCACGCCCACAATGGTGTCCTTCTTACCAATGTTAAAATCTGTTCACCTTACCCTATACGCATAGCCATGGCCACCCGGTCAAATGACCAGCTAGCCACGCCCACCCAGTCACATGACCAGCTAGCCATGCCCACAAAATAAGCCACGCCCACAATGTCCCTCTTTACCAATGTTAAAATCTGGTCACCTTAGCCTAAGCTTCCAGTTTTCAGGTCAAATGGGGCCTAAAAATGTCTCCATCTGCCCTAGAACTTTCTGCTTTCACTCAATCATTGGGAAACATTCCTTACATGTTCATGATTGTATCTGAAACAATGACCTGATGTTTCTCTAGTAATGGGGTTTCCAGCTCTTCAGATCTCTGGCTAAGTGAAACATATGACTTATTTGAATATAATAGTGGACATGTAAAAGAAAAGTATGTAAGTTAATCTTTTTGATGCTTCTATAAACATCAACATCCAACCACTACTGAAACATGAGACCTTTTATCCAAAACATCAAATTTAATGTGTGCTATAAACTAGGTTTTTGCAATCAAGAATTCTAAAAACATTTAAGATAAAACTCCAGGCTAGAAAAAAAATGTAATTCTTCCAGTGTCTTTCCTTTTATTTTTTCTTTGACATCTTCAACCCCAAAAGGGACATTTTAATGGAGTCTGATGCTTTCAAACTTGGAAGTGATATTAAGCATCAATTAGCTGACCAGCTTCCCTGGTAAAACTGAAAATGCTTGCCAAAAATCTTGTGGTATTTAAGGCCTGTTTCAAGTCTCTTGTCAAATACTGAAATGGATCATTTCTTTTCCTTTCCCCCTTTTTCCTCCCCAGCCACTTTCAGTCCTACATCTGGCTTAATAGAAAGGGCTTTTGCATGGATAGCTTAGTTAGGCAGAGTGGTAATAAAACACTTTAAATTTATTGTGACATTTGAATTTAATTAAAAAGTACACACTTAGAAAAGTAAAACATAATGCAAAGAGAGAGTTAGGAAGGTTTTTATTCCTCTCCTTTTCTTCCAAAAAATTAATTAGAGCTGTTTTTTTTAAAATTGTTTATGTGCTGCTAATCATTGTAATAAATCATTTATGCTGAAAAAGACACACTCTAATGTGTCTGTGTAACTGTTTATGTTCTCAAGTTTCTATCATGAACAAATTGATCTGGAAGTGAATTTATTAACCACAAGGGAAGAAATCATTAGTGCTTTCTCTAAATATTCCCCAGGTGCATTTTTATTATAGTAGTTTACTGCTTTAACTAAATGTAACACTATGCAATCTTGGTTGTAATTATGATGCAAATTGAGTTTCCATCACTTAAAAGTGAAGAAGTTGTATTTTGGCAGGGAGGGAGTGGTGGAACAGAACATCCCCCCCCCAGATCAGAAAATGATGTAACTTCTAAGGTAAATTAATATTGACCAAATCGGTTCCCTCGTAATATTGCAGCAACTAAAAGTATGTGAATGTGTGTGGAAATAGTAATGTGTGTGTAAGAGAGAACATTTATTGCAGGGGTCTCCAACCTTGCCAACTTTACGGCTTGTGGACTTCAACTCCCAGAATTCTTCAGCCAGCATATGCTGGCTGAGGAATTCTGGGAGTTGAAGTCCACAAGTCGTAAAGTTGGCAAGGTTGGAGACCCCTGATTTATTGCCTCAGAGACCTGAGCGGTTCCGCTTCAGAGTGGGGCTCGAGAGTGACCAAACCTTTATGGGGAGGGGAAGGGGGGCAGGTAAGTCACCCCCATCAAGTGCTTTGCTGTGTCGAGGATGAGTAATTTGCCTCTATGGCCAGCTACCTGTTATGACCCAGGCCCAAGTAGGTGTTATCAGACACAATCAGTTCGAAAACAAACAGACTTTATTAGAACAGCTGAGAATTAACTCATTCTCAGCATAGTACAAACTAACTCAAAACAAATTCTTCATAACACAATTCTTTAGCCTTATCACCAACCTTGGTCTAATTGCCAAAGGCTTTTCTTGGCAAAAGTTCAGAAGCAGAAGACACCGACAAGAAATAAATGCAGCAAGACAAGAATCAAATCTATCAACGTTGTTTTCCAACAAAGAGTCCAAGAGCCGTTGCTGGTCTTTTAAGCCTTATGGGAGGGGCCAATCATCTCTTGGCCCTACTCCCGAGTTGTCCTTTTTGCTTTAACTGCTCTTGCATTCTGTCAGCTCTTCTCATGCGTGCACTAGGAACAGGCTCCTTCTGTTCCTCTGCCTCTCTGCTGTCAGACTCTGGAGGCTCTGGAATCCACACATCACTCCCAAATGGCCCTGGCCCCATCTCTGCCTCTGATGCAGAGCCCTCATCTGGGCCATCCCCAGCCTCCAGGACTGACCCATGTTCTTCCTCAGCCTCCTCACTATCCGACTCCGCTGCCAGCTCCGTAGGCTGCTGGCGGACCACAACACTACCTCACCAAAGCAACTTATACTTTCTGTCCACAGATTCACTGTGGATCAGGATCAGTCATGTTTTAGTTTGAAGATAGCAATAGCAATAATACTTAGACTTATATAGCACTTTACAGCCCTCTCCAAGCAGTTTACAGAGTCAGCATATTGCCCCCAACCATCTGGGTTTTCATTTTACCAACCTCAGAAGGATGGAAGGCTGAGTCAACCTTGAATCAGTTAGAATCGAACTGCTGAACTGCCGGCAGCCTGGAGTCAGCAGAACTAGCTGCAGTACTGCATTCTAACCACTGCGCCACCATTGCTCCTATAGGATTTCCCAATTTTGTAACAGCTAGAGCAATGTTTGCAGGTAGTCCGTTGCTTAAAACAGTTCGTTTAGTGACCATTCAAAGTTACAGTGGCCCTGAAAAATGTGGCTTATGATAATTTTTCCTAGTTATGACCTTGGCAGCATCCCCATAATCATGTGATCAAAATTCAGACACTTGGCAACTGATTCCTATTTATGACAGTTGCTTTATCCTAGGATCATGTGACCTTTTCTGCGACCTTCTGACAAAGTCAATGGGAAAGCCAGATTCATTTAACAATCCTGTTACTAACTTATCAACTGCAATAATTTGCTTAACAATTGTAGCAAGAAAGGTCGTAAAATGGGGCAAAACTCACTTAACAAATGTCTTAACAAATTTTGGACTCCATTGTGGTCGTAAGTCGAGGACTACCTGTATTCTGAATCAAAGCTAGATGCACATCTCTCTTGCTTTTTATTAAGCGAAGAGAAGAGGTCATTAGCTTCCAAGAATCTAGCCAAACCACTAAAGCTTTGTAAAACACTGTTCATATTGTAACCCTAATTAACAAACAAGGAGTAGCTCTATTTCTATTTTTAAACTTGTCTTTTGTCCAAAAAGACAATACTTTTCATGTACAACTGATTTGTCCTTCACAGTTTTTAATTTGCTTAGCTCACCATTGATTCCCTTACTTGGCACTGTATTTGTTTCTCCTTCGCCATTAAAAAATTAATAAAGTTGAAAACCTCATATCTTTGAGCTTCTTCCTTTTAGCACAGTCTACTTTTTTCTCACTCTATTTTCAAAACATCTTCTCGTTTTCTACATTTCTTTCTGGTAACACCTAGGGGAGATGTTCCTTTTCCATTAGCGGGCTGCTGCCTTGCAAACCTGTGATGCTTGTAACCCTTTTTAGCCTCTTTAATTAGCCTTTTTAGTGGGGTGGGTGGTGAAAATATAGTACCATTGTGATAAGTGGTCCGGTTAGAATTGTGTCCTGTTAGATTTGATGGGAATGTTCAAAGAACTGTATGTGCAAGCTTCTTCTTTTTTCCAAAATATAGTATTGCACTGTGTTCCACTACATTAGGTGTTCCTAATAATCCATAGGAGAATATTATAAAGATGTATTACTGCTTCCTGATATGTAGACTGTGATCATCACTAAATTTTATCAAAGTTCTGCCGTGGTTGAGATACTTTAAGCTGCATTTTGATAACACCATTTAAAAATAATCAAGAAAGAGTAGTTTCGTCTTTTGAAGACTGTTCCTCTGAAGAACCTGTCTAGAATATAATTAGTTGCTATGGAACCAAAGATTCAAATATATATAATTGTGTGAACATTTTTGTAAAAGACATCACAATTCCATTAATATTCTTCAAGATAGATAAATCATATAGTAATAAAGGTTGGAAATGCCATTAAAATAGAAAGTATATTTTACCACATGTGGTAAACATGTAAAAACCCGCAAAATTACTGGAAAGATATACATAATACAATGCAGAAATATTTGGAAATTAAATTTGAAATTGAATCATATTTTTTCTTATTAGGTACAATCACAGAAAAATACCAACAAGAACTGTCATAATTTACTAAAATACATGCTCACAGTAGTGGGAGTAAATTTTTCCTAACACTGGAAGAAGAATAGAATTCTGACTTCTCATTGAGAACTTAAACTTGGAGGATATGGCAGAGTTAACAATATATATTCACAACATAAGTTTAACCAAATTTAAACAGGAATAGTTGCCATACATATGATACGTTATGCTGGATAGAAAATACAAAGACAGTTGGGCATCTAAGGGGGGCTAAATATTTATAAACATCACAAATTAGTAGAGGCACAAAAAAGGAGAAGTTAGAAACCAAATAGTCTTTAAAAAAACTTTTTGTTATTTATTTTGTTTTGTCTATTTTTCTTTTGTTTAACATGCAGAAACAATAAGTAACAATACAGTGGAAATCTTAGTATAGTACCATGGTACTTCGGTATTCAACTGCTTCAAAACTCAGCGAATTTGATATTCGACACATTTTGATGTGAAAATGTCCCAGTACTTATAGTTTGTTTGGTATTCAGCTTGCTGCAAAAGGAAGAGGTGGATGGCTATAGAGGGCGGACAGGAAGTTGGCCATGCTAGGAAGGTCACTGCAAAAGGAGAAGGGGGACAGCCGCAGCAGGTGGAGTTTGCTGTCCTATTGCAACTTAAGTAATTTTGGTTCTATAAGCAATGCCTATCCATAACAAGCGTATCTTACAAAGCACCCTGTCAAAATCTGATTGTTAAGAGTGGCATCCTTGAACAATTGTAAATGAAGGGTAACTCAGAATTCAGAAACCCCAACTTATAGTTTTTTTCCCAAGTAATGAACATCAAAAAAAGAAAGTGTTTGGTGATATAATTATAACAAATAGAAATCCAAATCATTCCCTTAATATTATTAATTCAATTTGAATAGTTCCCCTTTTCAAAAAATGACTCTGGGCAGCGAATGAAATTTGAAAGAAAATTTAAACATTTACAATAATACAAAAATTTAAATACATAGCAGCTGAGAATAAATCCCATATGAATCTCTTTCTTTTACAATAACTTTACATTAAAAAAACACTTGCAGGTGAGAAGTAACAAACATTTGACAACAGATGTTCTATCTTGAATCTAAGCACAACACACAATTGATCACATGGGATCTTGTTTAGAGATGATAAGGCTGCCCACTTGGCTGTCTTTTTAGCCAAGCACAAATGATGCTGTTTGATTGAACTGTTGTTTTATGTGACTAGTATATGGCTACAGTAATTGCCATGATGGTAAATAGCACTATTCTTGGCAATCACTATCATGAAATTAGAGATCTACACATACAAGTCAATGGTTAATCCACGGTAATTTGTGGAAATGCAAATTGTACTTCCAATGAGTTTGATCCAGTGGAGAGCATAAAAGCTTGAGGTATTCCAAAATCTAATGACATGAGAGATTTACAATATAAAGGAGAGGAGGGATACAGAACCCCTCGATCGTGCCCAAGCCAGTTTCATCAGGCTTTTTCATCTGGCTCACAGAACCTCCTACAAGGCTGTGCCCCATAACTCACACTTTGTCTCTTCCATCATCTTACAAAGAGTCACTGCCTCTGAACACTGATAGCACTTCTAAGTAGTAATTTCTAAGGGCTTTGCTTTCCTCTCGTTTTTCCCCTTCAACCTCACTGGAACAACAACAATAACAACAACAAAAAAAAAACCCACAGAGTTTTTCTTAATGCTTAAAATGGACACTTACACATTTCCTCCACTGGAACATCCATGCATAACCTAATTGTCCAAGGCTTTTCATTTCTTCATTTCTTATTCTTTTTTTTAAACAGAAATGAAGTGAAGACTTGGTGCGCAAGTTTGTTTGGGGGAATTCTGAGCTGTGTCATTTCAGGTCCTAGTAGAGAAAGATCTTAGAGCGAAACACTGCTTCCCAAATAGCTTTTCAGAATGCTTGCCAAGGATGAATGTATGTGCAACTTTGCACAAAACTGGCATCTTTAGTAGGAAGAACTTTCCCTGGGTTTGAGAAGGTGAAGGAAGGAGATGTGTGAATGGTAGATGAATCAGAAGTTTGTGCATCAGAGCTTTCCATAGTTCTAAAGCCTTTTCTCCTCTACATGACAATGCTCATGTTTTCCAGTGGCTGGCTCTCTTTTTTAACGGTCTCTCAGCTTGCTTCTGGTCCATGTTAAATTTTAAAATAAAGAAGGTGTCCATGAAGAGTTCCTACACAGACAGTCTGCATTTTAGTCCTATTTGGCCCTCACTTTCCTACTGTGGTGAGATACAAAGTGTTGCCTTTCTTTACAGACTGTGTGTATGCACACATGTGCATTTGAGGCAGTTTTTGACTCCTGGTGATTACCTGGATGAATTCCCGTAGTTTACTTGGCAAAGTTTTTTTCTTCCCAGAAGTAGTTTGCCATTGAGTCCTTCCATGGACTGACAGTGAGTTAAGTGGCCCAAAATCAACCAGCTTAAGGCAAGATTAGAAATCATAACCTCCCAGTTTCTAACCTAATGTCTTAACCATTATACCAAACTGACTCGGCAGCCAATGGTTTTAAAACTGATGGTGCGTTTCTTGCTAGGTATTGCCTCTTGCTACTCTCATTGACAATTTGGCTAGCACTGTTCTACATCATCCTGTGAAAGCATTTTAGGCAAATACCCCTATCAAGTCAAACTTATTTGCACTGTGTCAGCCTCTGACAAAAAAAATGGAATCTCAGCTTTGGCCAAGAAGAAAGATGCTATCTTTTTAAACAGGATAGGATGGATCTACATATAACACAAATGCATTATAGCAGCTCTTTAAAGGTTTTAAACAATGAAGCTGTGTTTAATATTTAGGCTCAGTTCTTTCCCAGTGACAGTCTAATATGGTATTATGCATTGCACATTATCAAACACCCTCTCTGTTTAGTCTCATTGATATTAGGACAGTGGAATGGAAAAATCACAGTAGAATATGTGATTTTTCATAGAATATGTGAGAGCATATGCACCAAAACAAATTCCTTGTGTGTCCAATCACACTTGGCCAATAAAAAAATTCTAATTCTAATTCTAAATACCTTAGGAAGAATGTCTCAGAGTCAAAAATTCATTATTTTTTGCTGTATATAAAAAAAATCACGTTTTGGGTTTATTCCAGTAAACTAGGTAAAATTTTGTTATTCTTTGGTTAACATAGCCAAAACATATGTTATGAAGTAGCAGTATATTTTTCTCCTTTTTAAAATATTGCATAAGGACATTAAGGTGGAAGGGGTGGAGAATTATTTGGTAAATAACTAAAGTTGTTAAACACAGTTTTATGTGCAAGCGAGGTGAGGAGAATGGAGGCCAGATATTTTGTGAGTTGTCTTATATCTATCTTGAGTGTTTAACAAAGACTGAGTTGCATCCTACCACAAAAGCGGAGGGCTTGCTTGGGGGAGTTTTCCACAAATAGATCACTTTATTCATATAGCTGGGACTTGGGACATGAGAGAAAAGACAAATAATAACAAGTACTCTTGTACAGTACAGATCTATGGCAACAAAGCCTCCATAGGCAAGCAACTGTCCATCTTGGTATTTTTCAGTCTGAATATGGCACACACCACCCAGCTGAACAAAGCACGGGAGGCTTTTGAACTTCCTCTACTCATCTTCTCAACCAAATGGACACCTTGGGCTGAACATTTATGAGTTATATTTTTTTCCAGGCAGTGAAACAGAGCCATCAAAAGATAGGCGGGGGCGGGGAGGGAGATTCTCAGGCACTGGGAACTGAATTTTGTCTTGTTGTCTATAAATGCCCTGCAGTCCACAGAGGTGCTCTAATGGAAAAAATCTGTGTTTCTGGTTTCTCTCTCTGCCATGCATTTGTCTCAGGCAGAAAGATCCAGAAAGGACATCTCGAATCTCTACACCCCACCCCCCACCGCCCATCCATTGTGATGTTCTCAGAATGCATTCCATGTCACTGGTGTTCAATAACTCCTTGAGTTATTGTCACTGTCTTATAATGGTTGTAGATGTCTTCTCCACAACTTGTTGCTTGTTTCAGTTGACTACACAAAGAGGACTTTCAGTGAAAGGATGGGTTCTTTTAGCTTATAATTTATCACCTACAAATCTGAGACTATATTTTCCTTGTCTGTTGCCTTGTGTCAGAGCAACAGAAATTTACTTCAGCCAATATATTACACACACAGATAGGCATACAGACATGCACAGACACACAGACACAGAGTGATTTATAGTGTTGTAAAATCACCATAGTTGCTGTCATAAATAGAGGAAACTTCAGGCTCTTATTCACCATCCTGGCAAAGTGTTTTCCTCTTGCACTTAATAAGAGAGAAAACTATGTGTCTTGAGAAACTATTGCCCTCAAATTGCCCTTTCTCTTAAGACACCTCCAAACCAAGGCCAGCAAAAGAATAACAGTTTGCAGTGGCTCCTGTTGAGGGGACAAGGAAGAAGAAGAGGATTCCTTTCCTTCCTTATTGTCTGTCACTGCTCCACTCCACTCCTTGAAACATCAGCAATGCTCTCCAGCATCAGAGGTGGTATTCAGCCGGTTCGGACCAGTTCGGGTCAACCAGTAGTGGAAATTTTGAGTAGTTCGGAGAACCGGCAAATATCACCTTTAGCTGGCCCCACCCTCCAGCCCCCGCCGTTCCCTGTCCTATATTCCCTTGTTTTTTAGCTCAGCTGATTCACACAGCAGAGTGGATTGCCGTACCTCAGCTGAGCTAAACAAGACCTCAGCTCGCCAGCGCTGACACTGAGGGCGGTGTTTGAGTGCTGCGCACAGGCGCAAAGTGCGCGCTAGGTGAGTGTGCACAAAGAGCGCTCTCATAGAACCGGTAGGAAAAGATTTGGAATCCCACCACTGTCCAGCACATATGGGAAGAGTTACCAATGGGAAGATTGTTACAAGAGGCTGTGGTGGATGGCACAGGGGGAAATACCACTAAGAATAGTCAGATCATGGAAGGTTTTCCCTGAAGTCAGTACTTGGAAGAAAACCAATTGCTGAGGAATCTCTGGTAACCCTGCAGGTCACACTGTAGAATTTTGCCTAGAGAAGAGCTTTCCATTTTTCCAGTGGAAAACACCAGTTTCTTGCCAGATTCATGATAGGTTGGCCCTGTGATGGAGGTTCGATTGTGAGTATGTGCATTCCACAAACCATAAGCAGGCTGATTCAGAATCAGGATAAGGAGAGTGAGGGAGTCTCTAGGTCTAGGGAGCTTGATAGCAAAGTGTTGGATGAATAAATGGTTAAAAAAAAAACTTGACAGGTCCTGTTTATTTCAGAACTGGCTTATTTGGGTTGCTTTACATTTCGGCCAAAATAATGTCTCGATCAGTTATTGAATATAACCCCCTTTTTAAGTCTTTTTTAGTTTTTAAATTGTCATTGGGTTTTAATTGAATTGTTTTAAATTGGGCCAGTTATGTAATTCTTTAAATAATTTTAAACTTTGTATTGGCATGTGTTTTAGTTCTGGCTGTTCACCGCCCTGAGTCCACTAGGAGAAGGGCGGTATACAAATTGAAATAAATAAATAAATAAATAATATTTGTTTTTTCACCTTTGTAGATTTTGCATAGGTTTTTCAGCCTTATTTTTTGACATCATGATATCATTCTACCCACCATTGAGTTTTTTGATTGAGTGGCACAGGTAAATTTAATCAAGAGGTTCTTTACTTAACCATGTTTTATTGTCCTCTTGAGGTTTTTGCTTATTGATTAGTTGTTACAACCATTTTATTTCATGTTTGTTTATTTATTTCAAAAACATGTGTACCCTGCCCTACCTCCAAGGAGTTCTAGGCAGCTTTCAAGATGGTCAATAATGTAGCAATTGAAAACATCCGTCCTATTGACAATATAATGTAATGCAAAAAAAAAAAAAATCAATCAATTTTTTTTAAAAGGGACTGATTGAAGCAGGAGGATAGGATTAAGGTACGCCCTACCTGAAAAAGAAAAGTTTTTGACAACTTCTGGAATCTTATTAAAGGGAAAGTAAGATGGCTGTTCCTTTGAAGAGAGCTGCAGCTTAAGTACAATCACTAAAATGACCCCGCTTAAGAGCCTACATCTCAGTCAGAGTTAGGACCTGCCAGAGGACCTCAGCAAGTGAAGAAATTCATAATGAAAAAGGTGATCTTTCTGTGTTAGTTTTCATCCTTCATTTTGTGATTCAGGAATTATATGGGACTGGCCCTTCCCTTTATGCATCTATAGGCTTTGTACCATTATCTCCAACAGCTTGGTTTCTTTCAATTATATTTTTAAGCTAGAGTTAAGTATTAAATCTATATATATATTTTATAAATGTGTTCATCTCTCGTCCCATTGTTATCTTGGGATATGAAATTCTTCAGTGTTTTTTTTTTTTTTTTGTTCATATATTGGATTAATCTTTAGACCTTTCCAAGTGACATTTTTACCCCAGTGGCCTTCAGACTCACATTGGGCTCCTTCAGTTCAGAGCTATATTGCTTGTGCATGATGATGGACAGGAAGAAAAGAAAAATTACTCATGGACTGAGCCTCAAGAGACTAATTTTCCGTGTGGCTGCAATGTTACTTTTATTGGGTAGGAAGACTGCCTTCTCATCCTACTGTCTCATCTTTTTGATTTGAAATGACTGTTTTTAACAAGACTTTCCAAGATAGGGTTTAACATATAGATGCCGGGAGCACACCTTACAGAATAGGAATCAATTCCAGGGGTACTGTATATATTAGTAGACCTTTCCAAGATTGCCTTCAACAAAATGCGTTAGGAAAATAATAACTTTTCATCCTGTGAGTTTTGCCTGTTATCTTGTGCTGAGTTTTGGAGGCATGTGGCAACAGTGTTACCCCCTCAGAATTTCTAAACATCACCAAGCTCAATATGACCCCATCTGTCCTTTCTTGAGGTCTGCTTTGCCTATCAAAAGACATTGTAAAACGTTCCTTTACAATGAGAGAAGGCAGGTATAAATGTTCTTCTCAAATCCATGATGATCAAATCCATGATCTTGATCTTTCCAATGCACTGTAGCCTAAAGGGTAGGACTACTTTTCTTCAAGCCAATTGTTAGAGATTGTTTCTTGCTTCCCTACTGGCTGCAATTTAAAGTATTTACTTCAGTGGTTTAGAATAATAGATCCACAGCATGGATTGTTGGATCAGAATAATTCTCATAGATGACTCCCATAATCTTCACCCCACCCTCTCTCTCTTTCTCCCTTTCACTCCTTCTCTCTGTTTCTTGTGAGATGGCCAGATCTCTCAAGAACTCATGAGATTTGGACCATTCCATTTTTTAAAAAATAGTTTTTGTTTTTTCTGCTCCTACTTGCAAAATCCCCCAAATCTGCAGATTTATCCTGGGTGCATGAGAAGGTTGCTGACACTGGTTCCCTAACCACTTACACTAATTGTAAAACTGCTTGGTGCTGGTGTTTTTCCTTTTAAAACGTATACTCTGTTCAGAGGTGGGTTTCAGCAGGTTCTGACCAGTTCTGGAGAACCGGTAGAAGAAATTTTGAGTAGTTTGGAGAACCGGTAGTAAAAATTCTGACAGGCCCCGCCCCATCTATTCTCTGCCTCCCAAGTCCCAGCTGATTGGGAGGAAATGGGGATTTTGCAGTAACCTTCCCCTGGAGTAGGGTGGGAATGGAGATTTTACAGTATCCTTCCCCTGCCACGCCCACCAAGCCACGCCCACCAAGCCCTGCCACACCCACCAAGCCACACCCACAGAACCAGTAGTAAAAAAAATTGAAACCCACCACTCACTCCTCTGTTCCTATTTATGTTGGGGTGCCAGACGTTTTGAACTCCTTTGCTTACTCTATAACCCATTGGACTATAAGCATAAATTACTGGCTTTGCTTTAGCTATGCTGGAAGCAGTTCTTGGGGGTTTTCTTAGAAGACTGAATATGTTTTGTATATATGTGGCTAAAGTGCAACCTTACTTTGATAGTTCCATTTCACGGAAGCAAGCATGCAGATTATGATTCATAAGTTTCTGCTTTGGGCAAAAAGCTGGAAAGCATGTTCATGTGCTTCATTTTTTAGAAGCAGCGTTTTGTTATTTTTAATCCACTATCACTTTGTCTCACTCTGACTTTGCAGAGACGTGGATATGAACAATATATGGTGAAAACTGTAGGTGTTCCCCAGTGGTGCCTTGGGCAAATGCTACATTATCTTCTGCAGGGCAGTTAAAGAACATGTTTTTTATCCCTTAACCTGTGAAGAATTTATTTTGGGATAGTGTATCAGTGACTCTTTTAAAATTAAAACAATAAATATATTAAAAATAGTTATGAGTTAAAATATATATAAAATACAAGAGAAAAGTGATTGTTAAGCATGAAGCTGTCTAAAGGCTTCACCGATCCCCTGATGATATAGTCAGGTCTTAAGAAACTTCACGGACATTAACCTAGATGGGGCTAACCTCACCTCAGTGGGGAGAATGTTCCATAGGCAAGTGCCCTGGCAGCAGGGGTGAAATCCAGCAGGTTCTGACAGGTTCTGGAGAACCGGTAGCAGAAATTTTGAGCAGTTTGGAGAACCGGTAGCAGAAATTTTGAGTAGTATGGAGAACCAGCAAATACCATCTCTGGCTGGCTCCAGAGTGGGGTGGGAATAGAGATTTTGCAGTATCCTTCCCCTGTCACGTCCACCAAGCCATGCCCACCAAGCCACACCACCCCTACCAAGCCACACCCACAGAACCGGTAGTAAAAAAAATTGGATTTCACCACTGCGTGGCAGAGAAGACTCACCTCCTTATTAATGCAATAGAAAATATGGCTTTGTGCGTACTGGACATCTCTGACAGTATCCAATCTGAGTCAGTCACTGGGGCCAAAGGCCAACTCAGATAAGATCCTGCAACATTATCCTGGGACACGTATATTTGCTTTGATCTCTGACAGTGTCCAGTAATGCTTGATTATGCTCACTCTGCTATTGCAGATGCAGTTTGGATAGTGAAATATCAATTCATTTCAGCACGCCTTACTACTTGTTATTTTTAGATATAAAATGAATCAGTGTCAAAAATACATATATTTTATTTAGAGATATCCAATGCTGGGAATTTATCAAGGCATCTACCAGTTAGGGCCATTATACCTAGGGGAAGAAGAAAGTTAGTCAGAAGACTTATATAGTATCAGAAACATAAAATTAAAGGTGAATTTTAACGGCGGGTTACTACTATGAATAACTTGCCAATATTTGAATTAGTCTTTTTTTTTTTACACAAGTGTAAAAACCTCATGAACCAATTACTGTGGTTACTTTATTTCTAATATAAAGAAAGCAAAAAACAGATATCAAGAGGAGAGGAAAGAGAGACACACCAAGGGGCAAAAGGTTCAAAAGCTTCACTAGGAGTAGCAAATAGCATTTTGAAGAAAGAAAAAGAAGAATATTCTGTCAGTTATTACAAATATCCTTTACCCCAAACTGGAAATATTGTTATCAGTTCCACAGGACTGTGTTTTCATCTTTCCTTTTGTTCCTTTCAGGTATACACAAATGGTTCATTTGGAAATTTTCATACCACATTCACATTCTGGATTTCTAGAGAAATTGTCATATTGGTCTACTTCCTCATGTCCTTTTCTTATTCTATTGCAGTCATCATAGAGGAGAGAATGGTGATTAGTTGTGTTTGAATAATTTCTGAACACATCGCTGGACACCTTAGCTTAATCATAAAATTGTTCTTAACAATGTACTTTTCTAATTAAAAATACTTGGATTAACTGGTTTAAAAAGGGGAAATATGCACCTGGAAGAAATACAGTATTTTACTGAATCTTTATCAATTTTTTGACTAGTAAACCCAGGGACTTAAAAATAAGAGTTTTTCTGAAGTACATTGAGCTTCTATGCACTAAAATGTTCCATTCTGGCACTCAAGGTATTTTCCCATCTTTTGTTAGTTCATTTGTTTTTAGTGCCCGCCTTCTTCTTCCTTTGGATGAATTAGTGAACTGATAAAATATAAGATATGTGGTTTTGTTTGGATTTTCCTTGGAAACCATTTCCTCAAATATTTCCCCCGTTTGGGGGATTTATCTTGGGAACCAATTGACCAGAAACATATTCAGAATCCAACATTTTTGTCACAGCACAAGCTGTACCCATTTTCTATATACATCATGATGTGTGTATCCAGAAAGCTGTGCCTCGTGATGAGTGTCCAAATAGTGGAACCACACTATTTTCATGGTGTAATAGTTGTGGTTGCCTTTCTCAAATATGTTTTTACATCTAGTCCATATCCTGATATTTCCTGCCAGTCTCTGATCCAAGTACTAAACGTAATGCTGAGGTAATCGTTGCCCACTTACTTAGATGCAGACATGTAACCGGGGCGGGGAGGGAGGGGGGAGAATCCAGCAGGTTCTGACCAGTTCTGGAGAACTGGTAGTGGAAATTTTGAGTACTTCGGAGAACTGACAAATACCACCTCTGGCTGGCCCCAGAGTGGGGTGGGAATGGAGATTTTGCAGTATCTTCCCATGGAGTGAGGTAGGAATGGAATTTTGCAGTATCCTTTCCCTGCCAGGCCCACCAAGCCACATCCACTGAGCCACACCATGCCCACCAAGCCATGCCCACAGAACCGGTAGTAAAAAAAATTGGATTTCAACACTGCATGTAACCCTAACCCACAATGTGGTTTATTTTCTTTGGGCAGTACATGTGTAACCAGGTTTCTATGGCTTGGCTTGGTGTAACATTTATACAACAGTTTGTGTGTGATCTTCTCCATTTGAACTTGAATTGACTTTCTCCCTCCTCCATCCCAAAAAAAAAATACCAAGGTTGGATTTGGTTAAGTCTATTTCTGCTTTCCTTCTTTGGAATCCATTAAAACCTATTCTCTCAGCACTAAGTTCACTTTAATAAAGTTCAGGGAGGGGAGGGTGGAGTAAAAAAAATAATTCAACCTAATTCAAAAGTAATAACATAGACTATGCAACCTTCTCTTCCCTTGAGATCATTTTGTTCTTTCAGATCTGGCATCCAGATATTTATAATCCATGAACTTTTCTCAAAATCTCTCAAAATAACTGTAGCTGATCTTTTTTTGTGTGGGTTAATATATTGCCTGATTAGTTCATGATGCCATTTGACATTTTGTGGATAATTCCCTTTTTTGTTCAGTAAAGAGCAAGGTCATTTCTTCCAGGTTCATTAGTTCTTCGCAAATGTTTGTGTTAAAAAGGGAAAACATGGAATCCGGCTGTCCCAGGAATTCTCTTTGCTGTCTTCTGGTCTAAACCAAGAGATAATGTGCTGTAGGGTGTTGTGACTCTGAACAGGAATTCTCTTTCTTTGTGCAGGATGTACAAACAGGTTCAAACCACTCCTTTGTAGCACTATTTTTCACATTTGTGTAAGTAAAATTTTTAAATCAATTCTTTTTCACTGTAAATTCTCAGAGTATCTGCTATTGAAACTAAATGTTTCAGAAAATTTTAGGGGGTAGACTATTCTAGGGCATAGATTCAGTGGTGGAATGCTGCTGGTTTAACAACCAGTTCGGTGAGTATGTGCTTTACGTGTTTGCATGCCTAAGGCGCTTGCGTGCAGTGCTGAAAATGGAGCATTTAGAAGTTCAGCTGCTTACCTTCCAAGTCAGCAACGGTAAGTAGAACAGTGATTGGGGGAGGGGGGAATCAACTGTGTCGTGTAATTGAGATGAGCTACAAAGCAGGAAATAAAGGACAGGATAGAGCAGGGATGGGCGGGCGGGGCCAACTGATCATCGGCGCTACCAGTTCGCTCAAACTGGTCCAAACTGGCTGAATACCACCCCTGCATAGATTCCTAACCTGCTGACCATCTGATGTGTTGGGACTACAGTTCCTAGAATCCTAAACCAATATGAATGCTGGAAGATGTAATGGAAGGACAGCAAGTTGGAGGGGCTGTATATTAATGGATTGCTGTTGGAGCAATTGAGAACCAGATAACAATAGTTGTGACATTAGATTTGGCCAGTGGTGGGATTCAAGTAATTTAACAACCGGTTCTCTGCCCTAATGATTTCTTCCAACCACCAGTTTGCCAAACTGCTCAGAAAGTTAACAACTGGTTCTCCCGAAGTGGTGCGAACTGGCTGAATCCCACCACTGGATTTGGCTAGAATCTTTTAGTGTTCTCATTTGTTTTTGTTTGTTCTGAAACAAGGAGTGCATCTTGTTTGTGGTTATAACTGATACTGAATCAATTCATAAATACTAAATAGGTTTGTTTTTGAAAAATGAAATTCAGACAGGAAATAACCACCTCTAGATTGCTGTTGCGATCTTCAGGTCCATTCACTTTATTTCTTTATAAGCTAAAGTCTCTTGATTGATGTCCTCCTTCTAATTGCCACATTTTGCCTTCTTAAAATGTGTGCCCATAGAACTTTAAACCATCTAATCTCTGCCTATCTCCTGACTTTTTCCATATTAACGGAGGCGCTTAGTGCTTTAAAAGCTTTCTTGAGTCTTTCTAAACAACTTAATTTGAGCTTGACAGGTTTTAATTACAATCTCTTGAGATGCTTCTTGCTAGTTCAGAATACAAAGCAAACCTGTGTCAAGTTGCTGAGCATTAGCCATCTTAATTGCTTTTGGGCTGAACTTTGACCCAGTGCACTCATATATATGTCTTGCAAATTTCCTTTCCTCGTTTAAAAAAAGTCTCTGTGCATAATCATATATAACAATATATACAATGTACATCTGTCTATTCATATACATTCGTGTAAAGTTATCCAAGTATTTTACAATTTTCTTTAGAGGAAGGTTTTGTTAGAAGGAAGGCTTTGTTTCAATTTTAGAGTTATAAAATAAAATTCGGGTTTTATTCTGTACAAAAAGTTCCATTAAGCTTTAGGTTGGGGTTTTTTAAACTTTTTTTAACCCAGGCCTTAATTTTTTTTTAAACATATTTCAATTTTGCAAGTTTTGTTATATGAATCAAAACTACTTTGTTTAGATAGTTTGTGTGGATCAAAGATTAGCAGAGGAGCTATATAACAGAGGCCACAATGGCTAAGCTCTAATTTAGAGCTAGCAGGTAGGCACAGATACCTGCGTTACACACCACCCAGAAGCTGCCATACTAGGACAAATTATGCACTGTAAAGATCGGTTGGAGGTGGGAGATATTTCCAATGTTCCAATGTAATTTACCGGATCCCCTGCATTGATTGTCCCTGTGATTATGTAGGACAGATGGGGAGGAAGCTAATCACCAGATAGCAAGAACACAAGAACACAAGTGAGCAGTCAGATGAGGAGACCCAAAATCATTGATAGCCTCACATTGCAATGAACAAGGAGATATATTCAATTTTGTAGCTACTAAGATTGTTGGACAAGCAGGCACAAAAACAGCCAGGGAAGTAATTGAAGCCTGGGAAATGGGCCCCTCGTCAATCAACAGGAGTGCTGATTTATTGATTTCCCAGCTTATCAAGTACTTAGGGCACAAGGGCTGAGCAGCACAAACAAACAACTTAATAGCCAGCCCTCAATACCCTAATTATCTGAAGATGGACTCCAGCATGAGTCCGAAAGCTCAGAGGACAAAACCTCTGGTCCCAGTGACTGACCCTGATTGGATCCAGCAGACCCAAATAGGTAGACAAATGGGAGATAATCTTCAAATTGCCTGTGATGCAGTTGATTTTGCATTTTGGAACCAATACCCTTTATGAAAAGTACAGAAAACTCCCTTATTTCTGTCTGTAGACAATTCATAAGTTAGAACTACAGATAAACTACAGATAAACAAATTGTACATAAACAGGAAATATGGAAACATTTCTGTGCCCTTCAGATACGGTATCTGAAATGCATTGCACTATGTAATCATCTCATAAGCACTCTAAGGATTATCTCTCCATTTGTCCTAGGTATTAATTGCACAGTTTTAATTATTTAGTTAAAATGTATTTACAGTAAAAAAAACAACCAACCAACCAAATGTGAAACCCATTACAATGTCAGACAAAAAACCAAAGAGGGGAAAAAAGATCAGGAAATTAATAAACCAGTTGGGTAGAATATATCAGCTAGCAATTTGGATGGCCAAGATTTCTTCTACTACTTTCTGCATTTCTAGAACATGTTACATCCTTACTTATTCTTATATTCCATAATTCCTGGAATTTTGGGAGCAAGTCTAATAGATTTGGATTTTGTGGAATGGGAGAAAATAAGAGAAGTGAGGAAACATTGCTTCTTCTGATAGTTTGATATCCTTGAACAAGGCTTCAACATGTTCACATCTTGAGTAGTGTTGAGTAGTCTAGGGAGAAATATTTCATTGTTCTTCATATGTACACATAGTGTACATACACGAGTGTCAGCAATATACACCTCTACATTCCAAGACCCTCTTCAAAGGGGTAAGGAATATAGTGTGTTTCCTGGTCTTTCCATGATTTCCACACATTCAGCTGAGGTTCTAAATAAAAACTGCCTTTGTTCTTACTTGAATTCATCCTCCAAGCTGAGTGGGAGAAGCTGTAGTTCCATTCAACTTAAAATGAATATACATAGAAATGCAGGCAGAGCCTAGGGTGGAGTCAAGGGACAACTTAGCCTAGAATCATAACATGTCCACAAACACTCAAAATTCAATTCCTCTTGAATACCATTAATTCTTATCCAATGCCAATTATATGCCGACCATTAGTTGATCAGATTCTTCTGTGTAGGCTCGAGCAATAAATCTTCTGAACTGGAGTTTACGTGTAATCTTGATTCTTCGCACCTGACATTACATCTTTTAGAATTTTTTTTTTAGATATTTAGATCATCTGGTTGAATGCATGTACATCAGGAATGATTTCCATATCTGACTCCAGCCTCTGCCTCTTGTGAAGCCTTCCATGGAACTACAGAGGATTGTGAGGAATTCATTGATAAAAATAGTTTAAAGGCTTTATTTATGGCTGACTCACAGCCATAAGATTGAAGCAGATATGGTTGTGGTTAGTCTAGGCATCAATTTTAGCAGGTCAATAGAAGCTATGAATCGTTTGCACCCACCTTACATCTACCTCACAGTATCTTCTGAATCACCCAACTGATATCACCTTGGCAGTAAGCTCAGGTGTTTAAACATGCCATCTCCCTTTCTCAAGGCAGTTAATTCTGACCTGAAACTCATGACAGGCTGCTCCTATGTTGGGGATTTGTTCATTAAATAACAGTTGCCGGGTGGTGCATCTAGCTTAAGAATACAGAGAGGGCAAAGTACTGTGAACCTGATCCAGGGCACCTGCTCTGAAACTAGTCAGGGTTTCACGTTATTTGTTCTTTAGTTTTAGCCCAGCAGAATACTGGGTAGAATGATGGTAGATTGTATCCTGTCTTGTGCCGATGCGTGCAACTACTGCCTGATCTAAAACCTACCTCTATGCTAGAATTTCTTATTGCTGCCATGCAGTTACTTTAAGTCTTGGGATCATCAACCAAGTTGAGCCATCATAATCCTTAAATCCCTTTCCAATAGCAGGATTGTGACTGATGACTGAATAAAGGGTGAAATAACATGGTGGCTCCAAAGCAGAGGGGGGTTTCAGCAGATTCTGACCAGTTCTGGAGAGCAAAATAGCAGAAATTTTGAGTAGTACGGAGAACTGGTATTAAAAATTCTTACTGGCCCCGCCCCCATCTATTCTCTGCCTCCCGAGTTCCAGTTGATTGGGAGGAAATGGAGATTTTGCAGTAACCTCCCCCTGGATTGGGGAGGGAATGGAGATTTTACAGTATCCTTCCCCTGCCATGCCCACCATGTCATGCCCACCAAGCCACACCCATAGAGCCTGTAGTAAAAAACTTTTAAACCCACCACTGCTCCAAAGGTACCCTAGAATTAAAAATTCAAACTGTTTTCCCGAAGTACCTGAACTGTAATTCTAACATTGTATGAGGAAGCCAGAAGTTTTACTGCAGAAGTTGCGGTTTAATTTCCCCTGCTTGGACAAGGCCTTCGAGCACCAGGAAATCCAAGATGCCTCTTTTCTTTTTGAGAAAAAATTTTGAGCCTCCCCAAAAACAGCAGCAAATTAGTCTTGAAATATCCACTTACTTCAAGTTCGTTTTCAGTGTTCTGGAGAGTGACTGCATTTAAAAGTTTGAATCTGAAATTGATTTTGAAGTATCCTAATTTAAAATAACCCTGATGTTAGCAAAGTGTCTCTAAGTCCTGCTCAACTCCAGCTTTCTGGTTCAGTGCCTTGGCACACAGTTACCCGAGGCAATAAAATTGAGGCTTGCCAAGAGAATCGGACTGTTTTAAAAAGATTGCAAGGTGCTGCGAATGCCTTATTTTATTAGTTCAGTAAATCCAGGTTCCTTTAGCAGTCAAGAATCCAAGAAATGCTAAAGGAAGTTACCAGCCATGGAATAAGGGGATAGGCCTTTTGAACAATCAGCAATTACTTAAAAGGCATGAGGCAAAACTAAAGGAGAAATGGATATATAGAGATATTTGCCTGGCAAGACTAGGCTCCTTCCAATAACGTATTTTACCTCCAATTATATACAGATGCAACCCATGGAAAGTTTGCTGTCTGGGTGTGTCGTTCTTTTGGGATTAACCCTCTATTTAGCAATAGATTTTTCTCTAATCAAGGAGGATTAATGAGCTCTGATTTAACTAATAGCCACTGACAGATTTACCCTTCCTTCAGATACTCATTGGCAATAGAGTAAGCTTCATTGAACTCAGTGGGATTTATTACTGAATAGTCATACACAGCGAGAGCCAGTTTGGGATAGTGCTTTAGGGTTTCTAATGCTGCCGTAAGCATCAAGCCAGCTGGGTGACCTTGGGCCAGTCCCTCCCTTTCAGCCCTAGGGAGAAGGCAGTGGCAAACCACTTCTGAAGAAACCTTGCCAAGAAAACCACAGGGGCTTGTCCAGGTAGTTGGCAGGGGACAAGAAAGACTTGAAGGCACTTGCAAAAAAACAAAACAAAAAACCCCACCACACATAACCACATGCTATTCACTCATCTACTTTAGCATTACATGCTGAACCGTATGCTTAATTCTTCACACATCAATTCTTATGGAGCACAAATGGCACCAAGATAGCATAAGTAGTGATCTGTAAATCAACAGGGACAATCTAAAGTCATGCAAAATGTAGGATTATAATATTTGAGCTGCAAATATCCAGGTGGGTTCATCTGAAGTTTTGCAGGCCAGATGTGGTAGCCATAACACATGATACAAAGAGGCTCACCTTAAACTGCTAGATTGTATATATATAGGTGGAGTCAGAAGCTTTCCATTGCTGTATTTATTTATTTATTTTGGGAAGAATTATTAAGTTCTTGCATAGCTTTCCAGGTAATGGATCCGATAAACTTTCCATTTTCACCCAGGCAATTCAAAAAACAAGTTTTAGTTTCTGCAGTACAATCACACGTTTGGCCTTTCTCCTTAGCCTACTGTTCGCACTTTTTTGCAATGATATTTGGCCATCTATCTGTGAAAGCAAATAATCAGAAGTTATATATTTAGTTTTATTCTTTCCTCATTTAAAATAGAAACATAGGTGGACAACAACCATGGAGATCTCCTTTGATCCCTGCCAGACCTCTTATCTCATCTTAGAGAGTAATCACATAGCTGGCTATTTTGCCTTTGGGTGAAATGGGAGAGATTTGTGAATGACCTACCATGGCTGCCATTTTCAGAACGAATAGTAATTAATGCCTGTAGAATCATAGTGAAGTCTGAGTATATATAAAAATAGAGTCAGCTGGTACATGTCAAAGCAGAATAAAAACATTCCAGGCTATAACTTTTACATGAGTGTGGGGTTTTTTTTTAAAAAAAGGTTATTAGACACATGAGCATCTACTAAAAAAGCCCTTCAGAGGTATAAATTAGATCATTTAAGAAAAGTGCAATTCCATCCAGAATAGGGAGGTTCATTATCTCTGAACCATTAAGGCTCCTAATTCCATTTTGTCCAGTTTTCATTTGTTCACCTTCAAGCAACTCAGCAGTCTCTCTCAAGAAACAAGTGCATCTATTGCAACCTATTTCTGGATCATCACCACCAATATTTCATGTAGAACTTGAAAAAGTCATCTACGTAGCTCTGTAGGAATCCACAAACTTAGGAACCAGGCACAAGTCCTTTTCTCCTGTTAAAAAGGAGAAATGTTTTGTAGTGGAACGCCAAATATCATTGAAGAAAGGAGGAAACGGGTGGAAGAATTGAATCTCCCAGAATCCCCACCCAGACTGACCACAGTCTGCAGAGAGATGAGTTACTTCAATAGGAGCATTAAGGAAATTCTTCTTTGGAGGTGAAATGTTGTAGTGATGCTTGGACAGCTAACTCAGGGAAGGCTCTCATTATTAAGTTATAATGAACCGTTTCCCCAAGCTATGGGTTCCTTCCTGTGCTTAAGGCTGCTCTTGCAAACACAGTCTTTTCTCATTCCTTTGAGGCACACATTAAGTAACTAGAAGTTTCAAAGGTCTCTAAGTTAATGGGCTTTTCAGAACCAAATGTGCCAAAACCTGCTTTAATGATGATATGTTGCTCTGTTTTCCGTCTTTGACTTCAGGATAGGCTGAATAAGTTGCTTAAAGCATTTTGTCTGAGGATTGTGTTTAATGGGGGGAGAGCCCTCAGGGCTAGCACTTAAGCATACACTTTGATAGCCATTTCTTTCCCTTTTCTTGGCAGTGGAGGGGAACAGCCGACTTGCTTTCTGATGGAAGATTTGGGGACAAGCTGCCTTTGAAGCATTTAACTATGGAACTGCTTCAGAGATTTGGATGAAGCAGGCATGCAATCGTAGATCAATAATTCATCGGCTAATTCTCAGTTTCTAATTCTGTCTCCCCCCTACCTTGTACCACATAGATGTGTCAGATTTTATTGGGGGTGGTGGGAGTGTTTCTGGGAATTATAGTCCAAGATGTCTGGAAGATACTGGCTTGAGGAGAGCTGAGAGAGGATAGTTGGCATCCTTACATTTTGGTTTTCGGTGTTATATCAGATAGAAACTCCACTCCTTTTTAGACCAAGTCTTAGTTAATATTGATCCAACCTTTATTATCTTTATAAATAACTCAAGGCAGCAAACGTGCCTTATACTACTTCCTTCTCCTATCTCCCCAAAACAGCGTCAGGTGGTTGTGGCTGAGAGACAGTGACTAGCCCAAGGTCACCCATCAGTTTTCATGTCTAAGGTGGGACTAGAACTCATATTTTCCTGATTTCTAGCCTGGTGCTTTAAACACCAGGTCCAACTGGCTATCACAAGCATACAGCAAACTATGTAATAGTTATGGTTGTGGGATCTGGGTCAAGAGCTTAAATTCCAATAAAGTGAATATCTTTGGGTACAGCTACCAGAACTGGGCTGCAGACAGGCCACCAAATGGCAGCAAAGAGAATTTTCCACCTCTCTTTGCTGCCATCTAGCCATTATCTCGATTTTTGCAATTCGGATTTAGTCCTACGGCCCTGTTTTTGAAGGAGTGTTCCTATCCACAAGCAACATCATTATTATGGTTCTTTATACAGTCAGCCACATATTTATACTGGATTTGGCATTTTATCTATTGAGTGCTTCCCAAGGACTTGGGATAGGCAGATGTTGTTGGTGTTAAAGGTATCATTATACGATGTAATCTATCAAGTAAAGCTGCCTTTTGCAATTGATTGGTGGTGATTTTGTCAATTCCAACAGTATTCTAATGGTGCTCCAGTTATTCTGGGATTGAACCTATGGCACCTATTACTATTGATACTATCTTTGTTTTCTTTCACCACAGTTGTTCAATCCTATCTGCAGGTCTTTATATTTTGTTATTTCCTTCAGTTCTTTCTCTTCTATTATAATGTCACCAGATACTGCAACATCCACTACCCAAAGTCTTTCGGATTGGCAATTGTTAATCCTGGGGTCTGTATGTGGGTAGCTTGCTTGTCTATTTGAATTCTAAAGTCCCAGTGCACTTTAGCTTGATCTGCATTAAGCATCTAGTTTATATAAATTCTTCTTCTGATATATAAGTCTTAGTTAAATTTGTGCTTTCAATCTAGCACTATGGCATTAAAATAAGGGAGAAAGAGGCATTCACCATTGCTTTTCAGACCTTGCATCTATATAGTCAATAGCAACAGTACAGTTCAGTAAATCTTCATTTACTGAAGGAAGAATAATACAGAGTTTATGAATAGTTTCTTGTGAAGTAAATCAGTGGCCATATAACTTATTTAGAAAGCAAATGTATCTATATTGGTCTATTGGGGAAAAAGAATTCAAATGACTAATCTCTTTTTGTCTTCTTCCCTTCAATCATGTCTGATTCTTGGCGACTATCTGGACAAGTCTGTGCAGTTTTCCTGGCGAGGTGTTAAAGAAGTGGTTTGCCTCTTTCCTAAGGCTGAGAGAAAGTGAATGGTCCAAGGTCTTTGGACCTAAGGCAGGCCTGGGTATCCCAGTTCATAGCCTGATGCCTTAACCACCATTTATTTATTTATTTATTTGTTTCCATTTCTATACCGCCCTTCTCCAAATGGGACTCAGGGCGGTGAACAGCCAAAGTAAAAAACAGAACATACAAAAATTTAAAAACAGTTTAAAATAATTAAATATTTTGGCCGTAAATTAAAACAACCCAATTTAAAATCAATTTAAAATTTAACTCAAGCCAGCCCAGCTAGTTGAAATAAATAGGTTTTCAGGGCCGGCGAAAAATCCGGAGGTCTGTTATTGTATGTATCTCTGGGGGAAGGTTGTTCCAGAGGGTGGGCGCTGCCACAGAGAAGGCTCTCCCCCTGGGGGTCACCAGCCAACATTGTCTGGCGGACGGCACCCTGAGGAGGCCCGCTCTGTGCGAGCATACTGGCCGGTGGGGGGCTATTGGTGGCAGAAGGCGGTCTCGTAAGTACCCCGGCCCTAAGCCATGGAGCGCTTTAAAGGTGGTCACCAACACCTTGAAGCGCACCCGGAAGACCACCGGGAGCCAGTGCAGCTCGTGCAGGAGAGGTGTCACATGGGAGCGCCTCGTCACCCCCATAATCTCCCGCGCGGCCGCGTTCTGGACCAGCTGGAGCCTCCGGGTGCACCCCAGGGGGAGCCCCATGTAGAGAGCATTGCAGTAGTCCAGGCAGGAAGTGACGAGTGCCTGAGTGACTGTGCGTAGAGAGTCCCGATCTAGAAAGGGGCGCAACTGGCGTATCAGGCGAACCTGATAAAAAGCCCCCCTGGCCACGGCCGTCAAATGATCTTCTAAAGACAGCCGTGCGTCCAGGAGGACGCCCAAGTTACGAGCCCTCTCCGTGGGGGTGAGTGATTCGCCCCCAATAGCCAGCGATGGCGTCAGCTGGCTGTATCGGGACGCTGGAAGCCACAGCCACTCGGTCTTGGAGGGGTTGAGTCGGAGCCTGTTTCTCCCCATCCAGGCCCGCACGGCCTCCAGGCACTGGGACATCACTTCAAGGGCATCGTTGGGGTGGCCTGGGGTGGAGATGTACAGCTCGGTGTCATCAGCGTACTGATGGAACTCCACCCCGAAGCCATGGATGATCTCACCCAGTGGCTTTATATAAATGTTGAACAGAAGGGGCGAGAGGACCAACCCTTGTGGCACCCCACAAGCAAGGTGCCTCAAGGTCGACAGCTGCCCCCCTGTCAACATTGCGACCGGTCAGAGAGGTAGGAGGAGAATCACCACAGAACGGTGCCCCCCACCGCCAACCGGTGCAACATGATACCATGGTCGATGGTATCAAAAGCCGCTGAGAGGTCTAACAGGACCAGGATAGAGGAGCAACCCCTATCCCGAGCCCTCCAGAGATCATCCACCAACGGGACCAATGCCGTTTCCGTGCTGTGCCCAGGCTGGAAGCCGGACTGGAGCGGGTCTAGATAGACAGCTTCATCCAGGTACCGGGGAAGCTGTTGTGCTACCACACTCTCAACAACCTTCGCAACGAAGCGAAGGTTGGAGACTGGACGATAGTTAGCCAAAACAGCCGGATCCAGAGAGGGCTTCTTGAGGAGGGGCCTCACAACCGCTTCTTTCAAAGCAGCCGGCAGGACCCCCTCACTCAAAGAAGCGTTAACAATCTTCTGGAGCCAGCCTCGTGTCACCTCCCGGGAAGCCAGTACCAACCAGGAGGGACACAGGTCCAATAAACATGTGGTCGCGTTCAGCCGTCCCAGACCCTGTCCATGTCCTCGGGAGCCACAGGATCGAACTCCCCCCAGATAACACTCTCAAGACCTGCCTCAGTCATCCCGTCCGGAGATACCCAGTCAGAGGCCAGCCCTTCCCGAGTCTGAGCGATTTTGTCATACAGATACTGCACAAAGTCCTCAGCTCGGCCCACCATACCACAGTGCCTTTCATATTTTTGTGAGCATTAGCCAAACTAGCTTAAAAATGAGTTTTGTAGTGTGGATTTCTCGCCCAAAGCATTTGGCCTAAATTTTTGGACTTTCTCATCCTGTTTTTTTCTTATCTGGCCTGATGACCGATTCTGTGAACTTGAAAACTTACACATTGTTAATGATATCTACCTGAACTTTAATAAGATAGAATTTCTATTAGGTCTGAAATTATAGAGGTTCTAGTACTGAAAAAGAAAGATCTGTCCAACTGTTGTTGGTTTTTTCTACTTTGACAGTCACTCTTACATTTATAGTATGGCAGTGGTGTATTTCAGAACTGTATTTGGGAATAATTCACTTCATGTCTCTAAAGTAAAGAATTTATCACTGTTTTTCTTAGTATATTTGATTGTAGAAACAAAATGATTACCATTGTATTTGCTCCATCAAGTTCTCCTTGCTTCTAGGCAAGAAGACACTGTTTACTTACATAGTGCTGAAACATACCACTTTTGCTATTTAAAAAAATAATAATAAAAATTTAAAACTACTAGATAGAAAATGATTTCACTCCCATAACCTTTGGGATTTCCCCCCCCCTCCTGCTTTGTTTGTCAAATTTCTAGCCTATTTTATTTTATTATTTTATTTTATTTTAGTCTGCAAACTGATTATATATTGTAAAAGATCAGTGTTTTCATGGGTGAATAGTAATTACCAAGTAATGGCTTAAAACATTTCCTGAAGGAACATAAAGCTGTTTTTTAAAAGTCAAGAGTACATTAAAAGGATTACTGTGTAGATTTGATTTTTAGATAACACTAAAATGGATCGCAAATGGACTTATGAAAAGGGATGTTATCTCTTGAATGGAAAGTGCATGGTCTGACAGCTCAGCATGTAAATGGTCTGCTGTTATTCCTGCAAAGAACTTGGAAGGGGGCATTATTATTGTTGAGGAAAAGACTTCTGTAAAAAAAATATCTTCCAACTCTTAATAGACGATCCTTTAGTTTTATTATTATTTGGAAAGAGACAAAAGAGGCTATAGGTTTGGAGAGTAACCGTATATTTTGAATCGCTGGAAGTCTACATTTCATGACCTCTAGAAAGTCAATAGCAATTGTTAGTTTCAGGAATAGAATTATTAGCACAGTCTTAAAAATGTCATTTGCCTTCTCTGATGCAGAGAAGGTGTAAGTGTAATTTTTTACACAAGGACAAATTTTAACATGCTCGTGGACAAAGGTTGAAGAGCTGGCTAGAAGATTTCCTGATCCTTGTAAGTCTCTCTTCCATCCTGCAAATACAAAGCAGTGAAATGATGATAATGTGCAAAAAAATAAATAAATCATGTAACAGTGCAAATCTGTTCAAAATATCATGAGCTTTCTGTATCTACACCTATCTTGTGCTTGTATCCACATGATTTTGGAAGCCATGTACTGATTTTTAAAATATTGATTTGAAGAAAATATTTATTTATTAAATTTATATGCTGCCCATCTCACAGCTCAAGGCAACTCTGGACAGCTTACAATGCAATAAAAACATATAAATAAAAAAATCAATTATTAATATATAAAAAGATTAAGATTACAGAGGATTAAGAGCAATCTGCAAAATTATAGATTTGGAGCAGAGCAGGTTCATGCCTTCAGGGTTATTGCCCCAATCTCAAGATGTTCCAAGGGCAGGGACCAAGGCAAAAATCCCTTGGCTGATGGGATCCACAGTAGGCTTCTTCTGCCATAACAAGTGGGTTGGGTTGATCCCACTGAGTGAAGACAGTTCCTCAGATGTGCCAATTTTTGGTCGTGACATAAGGAGAAGTTGAAGGAATGTAGATTCCATTGTCTTACATAGGACTAAGAAGAATACTTGCCTCACTTGTGTACCTTAATTATTCTGGGCTCTAAAAGTCTTACAAAATGGCTCTAGGTCAGTAAAAGCTTTGCAGTGGAAAGTTGTCGTATGCTGCAATAGAACTCCTGTGAGCGATTGTCTCAATCTAAGTACAAAAAGAGAACATCAAATGGCCATTTGGCAATGGATATTGAAATTCCTTTAAGGGACAAATGGATACTCTGTGTTTGTGTCTGTATATGGCATAGGATGGAAAGAGAAAAAAAATGACCATCTTGCAGTGACAGATCTCTTTTCACTTCAGAATACTGTTACATGTATTAAAGATGAAAATAAAACTGGAACCTGGAAAGTAAGACAGAAAAAAGTGGAGGGAAGCCCCCTTAAGGTCAGCTGGATTATCCAAAACAATTTGAAAGATCTAGCATCAAAAGTACAAACATTATAAAGGAAAAATACAATGAAAAATATTTGTAGTCTCTTATAAAATAATAACGATGAGTTTGGAAGTTTATAACTCCTAACAAAGAGTTTCAACTGATGCTCAAACTCCTATAAAGAATATTGACATTAGTTGTCTAAAGCCAAAGTAATTATCAGTTGTGAAAAGCTTCTTGTTTTTTTAAGAGATGCCTATTTTACCAGCTAGCTTACAGAAACAATTTCATCTAAAGAACTATGTATTAACTTTCTGGATGACTGAAGAAAGGCCCCTAGTTGAGAAGGGCACCATAACTGACAAAAATTTAGTTCTGTACATTATGTAATAGATTTATTATTCAAATAGTGAGATAGTCTAAAGATAAAATCACATAATATAAATGTATCCAATATCAGATTTAGCAAAATAATTGGGTTCTCACTTCATGCTAGGCACAGTCTA
Source organism: Arizona elegans (assembly GCA_022577455.1). Classification (NCBI taxonomy): domain Eukaryota; kingdom Metazoa; phylum Chordata; class Lepidosauria; order Squamata; family Colubridae; genus Arizona; species Arizona elegans. The sequence goes on from JAKOOJ010000001.1 coordinate 82,932,177, forward strand.
TTTTTATCATGGTTTATTGAGTAAACCACAGTTGGGTTTGCACAATAGGCTGGCCTAAACCAAATAAATCATTCTGCAACAAGCCTAGCTATAATATGGCCTTACCTGTCTTTATGCATTACAAGTGGAGATTATTTTATTTAGGTTGATTAGATTTTATTTAGATTTTAGATAATTGGATTTTATTTATTTGGCCTACTTAGTTGTATAAGTAATTCAAATAACAGTTTGCATGACCTTGTTTTGTGAAGGAGAAAATGACCCCATTATAGCAATTAATAGAACTGAAGTTAGTAATAATTCTTTCATATGAGGGGCCTCATGCTGAATGTGAGACAGTCCATCTGCCTTTACCATCACACACTACTAGTCATAAACTGGAGTTTTTCATTGCTTCGTGACCGGAGGCTTTTGTAATAAGCAGCAATAGGGACAGACATTGAGCTAAGCCTTTAGCGTCCTTATAGTGAGCTAAACCTTGAAGGTAAAACTGAATGGATGTTTACAATAACATTGATGCCATACACAATTATGCATCTTCCTTGACATTAGTGTCAAGCCACATGCCTGCTCAAGTCCAATGTGATTCACAAGATCTGTTCTAAAGCCTGATTGACAGATAGCCTAAAAATCACAAACTTTGATTATTTACTGTTCAGTAAGTTTCTGTACAAGAAAAAGGTGTTCATTAAAAAATTCCCCAAACACAAGAAAATTGCAAGAATGTTGCTTAAGGATGGACACAAATAGCATTTTCTGTAATTGCCTGCCTTCTGTTCGGGCAGCGAGGGTGGCCTGACATTTTGCAACATTGGAGACAAGTTTGAAATGTGATTTGTTTACCGTGTTGACCAAAGTTAATGAGATTACTTGGCCACTCATTTAATTTTGCCAGTCTCCTTGATGCCAGTCTTTTACTGGAATGAGGTAGTACAGCTATAAATGCTAGAATTAAAACTTTCTAAAGTATGGGGCTTTTCTGTGCCATGCTGTCTCTATCCTGTCTCCAGCCTCAAACCCACAATCATTTACTGTAAATTTTTGCATTGGGTCTGAGGTCATTCTGGGAGTCAAACAATGCATTTTGCAGATGGATATAACCTGGGAAGGAGGTGACTTAAGACATTAGGGTTAGATACTCCTTAAACTGTAAGGCATTTCACTTGCTTTTTTCTTAAATTATTATTGTACACAACCAGACTGCTTTGTAAATTGTAATAACCACAATTTTAGTCTTATCTGGCATTGTTTGTAAATCTAGCCAATTGTGGCTTATTCAACTGACGGCAAAAAAAAAAAAAAAAAAAACAGGTCACACAATTTAGCAAAATATGTGTATGTAGGCTCAAAGCTAAGATGTTGAAAATTATTTCTATGGCTGTCTGTAATAAGTATATAAAAAGTAAGTGTTCTTTTGAATTGCATTAAGTGTTTAGTATATTGGAGATTAGTTTTGAATGGAACTGGGGGTGGGAATGCCATCTCTGAAAGCCAGTTGTTTATTTCTGTTCTCTCCGATATTATGCAGCTTTAAACTCTGGTGGAGAGCATTGAAAAATATGAATCCTACCCTACTCTATCCTATCCTATCCTCCATTCCATTTCATTCTTCTATTCTATTCTATTCTCCCTTTTAAGCATTTCCCTTTTTCCATGATTCCCAAGTTTTGTTGTAAAATTTGGACTTAAAATCCATGCATGAGTTGATTGTCTTCCATAGTGCTTAAATTTGAGATTTCAGGTTTCATAGGAGATTTAAAATCCAAAAACTCAAAACACCAAAACTGGATGTGTACTTGACCAGGAAGAATTCCACTGCACTAGAATTTCAAGTACCTAATTATTGTGAATTTTGAAATTTGTGTAACCCATCTTTTCCAGTTTCAGCAGTACTGCTAGCTGCATGCTATGAGATCTTTAGCATATTTTTGCTATTAAAGAGGATAGTTCTAGATGATATTCTGTAGAGTTACTTAAAAGATGCAAGCTTTGGGGCAACATACAACAGCAGTGCTCTAGAAAGTCTAAGAAATAAATTCCTTCTCTCTCAGTGGATAATCATTTGCTCCCTGATTTTAGGGAGGAGAAGGAAATATCCTGAAAATGATCTGAATAATAATAATAAAAAATGCTGTTCAAACTCCAATGACTATTTTGTGTTTCAAAGGAAGTTTCAGCCAAAAGTGTTAAAACCATCTGCCCCAAAGCATTGTGTAAAACACACACAGTGTGTTGGGGAAATAAGCCAATTATGTGTGCTTCATAAGAGGAGGGGGGACTGACCTTTGTGTATAATTAGTTCTTTTATTTAAAGCAACGATTTTGAATAGACTGACTAATTAGCTGTCATAACTGGCAAACTGAAGCTTTTGGACAGATTCCTTATGAGATGTGGGAGGATCTTCCTCTTTCCCTCTTGGCCGTCTTTTCTTCATTAGGTTTGCTTTGCATCTTAAGCACAGCAACGAGGAATGCTATATACTGAACTTTACAGACTCCCTGCTTACATGATATAAAAAGGAATAAACTGTTGCTTTAATGGGAAGAACTCTTCTTTTCCACTCTTTGTTTTAAACTACATTAATGGGCCACGTCCTGGGAAACAAAGAGAGTGCAGCTGTTTTAGCTGTGTGCTCATCTCTGTTGTTGCTTCTACAAAAGCAGAGGAAAAAGCAGAGAAACTTGGCTGTGCATTTTATTACTTAGCATTCCTGTGTTACTCTTTGGACCAATTAACCTTTGGATTTTTCATTAAAGAAATTAGGCATCAAATTTTCATGTTTTAAAATACAGTCTGTAATCAAATACAATTTAATGGCTCGTTGATGAACTACAAAAATTGTCCTGCCCGCATCTCAGAGGTGGGTTTCAGCAGGTTCTGACCAGTTCTGGAGAACCGGTAGCAGAAATTTTGAGAAGTTTGGAGAACCGGTAGTAAAAGTTCTGACTGGCCCCGCCCCCATCTATTCTCTACCTCCCAAGTCCCAGCTGATCAGGAGGAAATGGAGATTTTACAGTATCCTTCCCCTGCCACACCCACCAAGCCATGCCCACCAAGCCACACCCACAGAACCGGTAGTAAAAAAATTTGAAACCCACCACTGCCGCATCTACCCCATTTCTGAAAGCCTTGGGCCTCTTTAAAGGAAAAAATTACCCATCATTTTAAGGTTACGTCATGGGTAACCATCAGAATGTTTACAAGGCTTCAAGGCATTCAAAAGATTAGCTTTAGTGGTTCTTCACCAATAACTAAAAGAAACTGTTGTGGAAAGACCAGAATTTAAAGGTTTCCAGTTGGTCTTCTTTGGATGCTAGTCTTATCCTGTACAATAGCGACCTGTTTAGAAACTCAACGGGAAACAAAAATCTACCTTTTTCTGTAAAAAATTCACTAGATTGCCAGCAATGGTTGGAGATGAAGAGCAGAAACATGGGAGGGCCATTAGTGCCAGTTAGCATGTTCTTTTTTTTCTCAGTGGATATTCTCCAATTGTCAGTGTCTGCAGTTGGTTGAGTGCCAGGTTTTGGAAGAAAGCAAGGCAGATCCCACCAAACTGACCATCCCTACATATCTAGTTTTCACAGGTAACAATGAAGCCCCCGGTATTGCTGAAAATGAAAGAAGATTAGGACCTTTGTATTTCCATGCAGAATAGTTTCCTCCTGCTTCTTGCTCAGGGCACTTTAAATGTTAAAAGCATCTTAACGTAAAAGCCATTTCATGTAGGAATGAGTCTGGTACATCCCACGTATACTTAGATGTAGTAATGACTGCCTTTTGTTGTGTATGGCTGGAAGTTTGCACTCGCATTTCCAACACCAAAGTGCTTTCCCTGTTAAAATTTTATGGCACTAAAAACAGCCCTGGAAAAGAGTTAAGTACTGATTTTACCAACTCTGTATTTTTGGGTTTGTGTTTTTTTTAAAAGTCATCTCACCAAAATGCTAGGACTATGGAGTTACAATGCCATTGCAGCTGTCTTCATTCATTATTTTCAGCACAAATCCATGGTAATCAATTTAATTCTGGCAGGGCTGAAATTTGCTCCACACCTCCCTTCCCATATCAACTCGTCGGCTAATTACAGCCTCAACTTTTCTTTGCTTCTATTTGTTCCATATCCAGATTGGTTAGGGTGCCAGGGAGGAAAGCCTTCCAGACCAAAATGTAATTTCAAAAAACTGAACCTGACTGCCACAGGTTGACCCTGCTCGTTGTTATCTGAGTGGGAATAGCGGCTTTGAACATCATATGATGTCTGAAGCAGGAGCGTTTTTTCATTAGAAAACCCCCTGCTGAAAACTGACCAAAAGTGAGTGCGTGTGTGTGTTTTTAATCTTGCAAAGATAACTGCGAAAAGATCCTTTTCTACGAATAACTAGAAGAAACAGAAAACCTGTCTCATAAGCCTCTCTGAAGTATCTATTGTGCCTCTAAAATAAATGATAAAGAATCCAAATTGTTTTTGTCCTCCCAGTGTAACTGAGACAGGAAACTTGGCTATGGCTCATTCTCAAATTCTTAAAGCTATTCTTTAGATTGTTCAAATTCATAATTGCTTTGTATCCAAGAAAATGGTCTTCTTTATAGATTAATGCCTTTATTACTTTCGAGTGGGAAAAGAAGAAAGCGAAAAGTAATGCCTTAACTTTGTAGCAGTCGCACTTCATCTAAAAGTCACAATTATACTAGGATGGGAAAATCTATTACTACCTTTACTTAAATCTATGCTATTGAAAATTGTCCGTTGTCTACTATAGGCCTTTATATCCTTCATCCCCAAAACCACCTTCATCTTTCACTGATGTGGTTCTAGTTGGGAATGGTCTATCTAATACCTCATCCTCCTCCCCATTCTCCCCTCCAATATACATCTGCCTTCACATTGCATCAGGGATGGGGAACGATGGCTCTTTTATGACTTGTGGACTTCAACTCCCAGAATTCAATGACTTTTAGATGAAGCCTGGCTGACTCAGGAATTCTGGGAGATGAAGTTCACAAGTCATAAAAGGACCATTGTTCCCCACTCCTGATCTAATGTGAAGGCAGATGTATGTTGGAGGAGGAGAAGGAGGAGGAGGAGGAGGAGGAGGAGGAGGAGGAGGAGGAGGAGAGGGGAAAGGGATCAAAACCACTCCAATTCTATATGTCTGCATTTTTTTGGATCCATCTACTTCAACCTGCATTGGATGGCAAACATAGAAATAAATAATGAAGTAAGTGACTTACATACTTGCATCTAATGCCAAATCTCCTATAGGGAAGCCCAATGTTTGTATCCTGAAATCACAACGCATGTTACAAATTTGTCATCATCGCCATTTGTACTATACTCCTATGCCTGTGTGGTTTCCAGATATCTGGGCTTCAGGTTCCAGAATTCCCCAGGTAGCATTGCTCTTGGCAAGGAGTCTGAAAGTTCAATCCACAGTTTGTGGGAAATTGCTCTGGTTCTCATATTGCTCGGTTTCTGATATAACCTGCCATTGTCCCTATGATCTGGAGGTGATGACACTTCTGCATTCCATTATTTGCAGGAGGCAGATTGCTGACATTGATAGCCAGGCTTCCTAAAGAGAAAGCTGGCAGAAAATTGGAATTCTCTTCTTCAAGTAACTTGCCAAGAATTTTCCATGGCAACTTCTAATTTTTGCAGATGATCCTCTTCAGATTTAATTATGATGCTGTGTTGATTTTGATTGCTTGTGTTCTTCTAATCTCAATTAAGTAGGTTTTAATATGAAAACATATAAGATAGTTGTGCCCAAGACAACTATCTCTTAGAAAAGGTGGAAATGGACTTGGAAGATACCTTTCCTTCTTCTGAGTCCTGGTGAGGCTCTTCCAATTCCTCTTCCTATCAGTTACTACCTCTCACTATCTATCTTTTTCTTTAGTATAACCATGCCAGGGGAAAAAAAGCCATTTTATTTTTGGAGGAGAAAACTTTTTTCCCTCTTTTCAAGGATCATTTGGGATCATTCTGCCTTAAGAACTCCATCAGCTTCTCAAGACAGAATTTGTAACTTCTATTAGGATATATGTAAGTGGATGCTGAACTGCCATTATGGTAACTATTTTCTCTTTTCCTTCCCAGACCTTGCTAATTATAGGAAGCATTTCTACCACAGGAACTACTTTTATAAAAAAAGGGGGGGGAGAAGAGTCCTTTTACATTAAATTTGTGGCCATTTTAAAATTAGATTTCATTTGAGACTGGAACAAAGTACAAAAATGCTGATTTCACAGGAATGGCCAAAAAAAAAATTCCTATAAAGGTATTCTCAGATAGAATGGGGGAATCATTTCTACAGGAGAGTAATTCCGTGGTAGAAAAATTAAACACTTCATCAGGCAAGTTCTAACTTTATTTTTCCTTCCCCAGGTAGAAAATGGATCAAAATATGCATTCCTCTAAAGAGGCTCTATTTTGAGAAAAGCAACGAAGGGCAAATCAACTCAGAAAATCCAATCTAAACTGGAAAAATATATGAATCTTTGATCTTAGCTAAAAGCTCAAGAAGTGATGCAGGTTTCTTAGCCTGGTGCCACATTTGCCAGGGCAATGTTGTAATGTTAGACTGGACTGGGTTGAAGATGGTTCCAATCTCCATCCAACTTTCTTTTCATCTAATTACCTTAATGAAAGATCATGAAAGTTGGTATATAGAAAAACCCATGTACTGGGGGGCCTGTGTGGACTTCCAAAATATTTCAGAAGATGTGCTTTAAATATGCGAGTAGAAGATCTCTTCCCTATTCATTTGCAGCTCGGGTGTTTTTATATTTCTGTGCAGTTGCAAAGGCTTGAAAAATTTGAAATATTTTGAAATATTTGAAAGAGATAAATTTGCATGGAAGCCTTAAAAAAGCTCAGAGCACTTTAAGGAATAACAGGGAGGCTCTGTTCCCACTCTAGTACAAACCCTGAAGCATTTCTTCTGAATTATCAAAGCATGCACCATCCCACTACACATTGCATGGAGTTGCTTGGAAGAAGGGTGGGATAGAAGTGTAGCTCAGAAAGGAAACTCATGCAGCAGAGACATGCTAAATATTTTCTTACTCCTCCTTTAGAGCTTAGTATGTCATTGGAGGAAACAATGATTTCTTACTGTAGCAGTTTTAGATAATAACATCTGAATATAACTATGGAGCAGCAATGAAAGGCTTGCCCTTCCATTTTGGATAATCTTACCCTGATACAGAAATAAAGCTAGTGAATAGTCAGGTCTAGGCCAGCTGTGCATAATTGCTGGACTGAGTTTTAATGGCTCTGATCTAAGTCTTTTCCTTGACTTTGGATCAGGGGTGAAAGGCTCCCAGTTCAGACCGGATCATCCAATCCGGTAGGGATGGCAGTGGGTGGTTCAGAGAACCAGTGGCAGAAATCCCTGCCCCCCCCCATGCCCAGCTGAGCCACGCGATCATCAGAGGCTTTTTTTTTAACTTTTAAAAGTATTTTTTTCTACAAATGCTTTTAAAAGTTAAAAAAAAGGCTCTGATGATTGCACAGCTCAGCTGGGATCGTCAGAGGCTTTTAAAAGCATTTTTTCTACAACCTCTTTGGCCGAAGAGGTTGTAAAAAAAATGCTTTTAATAGTTTTTTTTAAAAAAGTTGGCCACGCCCACCCAGTCACATTACACACACACACACACACACCACCAAGCCACAGCCACAGAACCGGTAGTAACAAATTTTACATTTCACCACTGCTTTGGATTCATCTCTGAACAGGAAGATGGTAGTTATCCCTTTATATGGGGACTTCTGGTGCCAACAAACTTTGAACTCTCTCACTCCCCTCTTTTATCCAACAATGGATGTTTTTTTAAACTCTAATCCCAAGCATTCTATCAGCACTTTCTACTTCACAGTTGTTATCAAGTGAACGTTTTAGAGTTGGAAGACACCCAACAGGATGTGTAATTGAAGGCCATCCTCTATAGAAAATAGGCTCTTGTTCTATTAGGCCAACTAAAATAACTCAATAAGACAGTAAACGCTGCAATGCAAATGGACTCCTGAGTCCTTTCCAAGTAATTTTAATTGAAAATAACTCCTATTGATTTCAGTGGGATTTTTAAACTAATTTATTTGGGATAACACCTAAATATACAAGGACAAAGTCATCCAGAAGCAGACAAAGACAGTAGGACGAAAGAACAGAATAATGAATTCAGTTGTGTGAAAGTTGGTTTTAGCTCCCCATATTGTGTAGTTGATGGTCTTGGAGCAAATCAAATGTAATTCAGTCTGATCAGTTTCACAGAATCAAACACCAGACTAGAGATAATCTTAGAGGGGAAGAAATATACAGTAGAAGTGAAATGAATCACTCTGGAAGATTTGGCTTCTGTGATCCATGCTTTCTTATCTCATTTGCATTACTGTTATTATTATGTACTACACGTGGATTTGTCTTCTAAAAGCATTCCGAAATCAGAGCTAATGCAAAAAATATTAGCTAAATCTTATAATATCTATCCTAAACTATGTCCATCAGTTTGCAGTTTGTTTCAGCGCCAAAATCCAGTTTCTGGTTCTTGTTTATAAAATTCCTACTTTACTTGCTTGGAAACCCAAGTGTATAAAGTAATATTATAATAATATTTCTGTGTACTTGAACTTGCTGGAATTTATAAGCAATATGAGCAGCATGCTACTCACTTAGATGGGTCCTACTGAGTGGGTTCCATCTCAAAGCATCTTTTCATGAGAGCAACGATAAAATGGGAAGTGCAGCAGCGAAATGCAGTGTCAATAGAGAATATGAGGTTAGATAAAGATTTTTTCCCCTTTTAGTGACCACAGTTGAGTTCAGCAACTCTGTTATTAGATGAAGTGATCACTAAGAGAAATTGTGACCATGCTTATAATCATATCGCAACTTTCATTTGCTTTACAAAACTGCAAAGCCCATAAATGTTAGTATTGGTCACAAGGTTACATTTCATCACCACCAAAACTGCTGCATGCAAAGTCGTGAATTTGTTAGAACACAAATAAAGACATTTCAAAGTCCATTTTCTAGTTTAAAAACTATGTCAGTCATTTAGAGGTTAGATGGCCGAGTCCATAAGGTAGGTCCTTTTTTGGTACTATTCTATTTCAGGATATTTTTTTAAGAAAAAAAATCTTAAAATTTCTCTTTGATAATCTCAGCAATAAGAACAGATTTTTTTTTTAAGTTGACTGAGAATTGTTTTATTATTGATGCTGCTGTAGGTTGTATACATTATGCTGATCATCCATTAGGTGGAGAGTTAATTGTAATCAACACAATCAATTTTCAAGAGGGAAACTTTTATGTTTGTTACGTTGTGTTGTGTTGTGTTGTGTTGTGTTGTGTTGTGATGTGATGTGATTTATGTTATGCTATGCTATGCTATGCTATGCTATGCTATCTTATCCCAGTATCTGAACATTTTGAATTGCTGATATATATGGAGTGGCATTCTTGATTGTGTCCATTTTTTTGAGGACAGGATCTCATCTTTAGTTGTGAGTGTGAGTTTCAGTTTAGTTCACCTTTTTTCTTCCTTCAAGAGATCCCAAAGTAGCTGTCATTAACACTAAAAGTAGTTCTTGTGTCCCTAGCAGATTCCGTGAGGAGTGTTGTTTAAGCCTCCAGGTTTTTATAATGCTGTTTAACCTGTCTCTATAGTACAAAGACTATTTTGATAAGGGATAGATCAATACCCCCCTGTTTGTCTTGAAGTGTCTTAAGTGCTGTTGCTGTTCCCTTGCAGTTCTGACAAAGCAATTATTACTGTAAGAGTGGTGGGTTTTATGTGTTGAACATTTGCTACCCTCAGGTCACTGTTGCTTTTAAGGAAAGCTGAAAATGTCACTTGCTATAGCAACATTAAGTAAAGTCACTGTGGTTAAAGATCTGTTAATAATTTTGGGAGGGGGGGTGCACGTGTGTAGTATCTACTTTAGTCCAAAAGTAATGTGTTTTTACTTGCAAAAGAGTTTTCCATTGAATTTTTGCTTTCTGACTGAAGATGACTCATTTGTCACTGTTAAAACTCATTTGTTACTGTCAGCCAATTTCTCTAATCTAGCAAGACAGTTTTGAACTTTATTTACATATGGCAGGAGATTAGCTATCCCATCCAATTTTGAATTATTTGGGAATCTGATATGCATTCTCTTCATCTCTTCATGAAAATCATTAATAAAAATAATATGGGGTAAAAGGATCCAGCAACAATCCTTATGACACCCAATGTGATACTTCTCCCCAATCTGATGAGGTACTTTTAATGAATATAAAGAATATGACTTTCAAACCTGCTATACATCCCATGTAATTGTCATGCCATAGAGCAAATTAAGTAGAATGTTAATCAGCATGTAATTGGATACTTAGTCAAATGCTCTACTAAATGCAAGGTATGCTGCTCTACAGCATCCCCATATCCTTCCTAAGATTTTTATGTAGTCACATTGATTTCTTTTGATATTCTCCTTTCCTCCTCTCCTCATCAGAAATATTTGCAGTGGTGCTTTCAGCATCTCATTCTTTAGATGCTCTTCCCCATTCCTTGCCCATTCCTATCAGGGTACCCTATGGGTCATTGATCTGAGTTTTATGAAATCTAAAATATCTATTTGACAGTTTCTTCCAGTTTGCCTTAATTCCCAAACTCCAGCATTTTATGATCACTTTTCCCTAATGGTTCTATACATCACTTAAATGTTGTTGTTTTCGTGTTGGAAGCACCAAGGTGCTTTATCATTTAAACAAACAAACAAACAAACATACATACATACATACATACATACATACATACATACACACATTTCTGCCTCTTATTCTTTCTTAATTAATTAAATCTTCCTTATTAATTGGTGCCAAGTATAAAACCAAGTCAAGTGACCTTAGACAGTATATGAAAATATTGATATATTGCCATATACATGGAGGGTTCTTGAAGAAAGGAGGGGTGAAAATATATTTATTCCTACGCATGCAGTCCATAGAGCTATTTTTTTTCATGACTATATTTTAAAAGGTAAGGTTTAGACAGTAGGAAGAAAAAATCATAGAAATAATCTAGTTAAACTCTAAAGCCGAGTCAGAAAGCCGGGTCTACTAAAACCTTTAAGTTTTAAACATCAGAGACTTGTGGTTTTCCATGTTCACTACATTCTACTAGAACTTTTAGGGATGCTTTCTCTCTCGGTTTTTGTCCAAATATTTAAGAATGTTTGGACACTTACTGGATCTTAATGGTGCAACTATGTAGAAGTATGTCTGTTTCAGCTGAGAGAAATTGTACCCAAGAACTACAGTGCCAAGGTAACAGTCTTGAAAGAAGCCAATTCTGAAATCCGTTAAGGAAGTTTACCCAATCCAAAAATGAGATAAGGTTAGTGAAGCAAGATTTGCTCTCGATAAATACTTGCTGACCCCTAGTGATTACTACATTATTTTCCAAGGGCTTACAGATAGATCTCTTTATTATCTGCTCTAGATTGACTGCTTTGTAGCTAGCTGGATCTTCTTCCCTTCTTCTTCTGAAGATGGGGCAGATGCAGATCCACCTGTAGTCTCCAGGATTTTTCAAGAATAATTAATAAGGATCTGGTCAGACCAGATCCTTATGAATTCTCCATTTCTGCAGTGTTCTAGGATTTAATTTATTTAGCTCTGAAGATTTAAACTCATTCAAGCAAAGAAATATCCACAGCCCATTTTCTCTCAGTCTCAATCTTCCATCCTGCCTCTTTGCAGTTTTGGGGTGGATCCCAGACTTTCTGTTGGAGGAGACTGAACCAGGCTAGGAGTTGAATAGATCTGCTTAACTGTGAGCATCTTGCCTTCTTCACTGGGCAGATGACATACTATTTTCCCTTTTTCCTTTTGTTCTAAATGTACATACATACATACATACATACATACATACATACATACATATTCAGAAAATTGTACATTCTGAATCTTTGCTTGCCTAACATAGCAGTGCCAAGCTATGTTTCTCTACTTTTTCTTTGATTTTCCTGGTTCTTTTTTTTCTATTTCCCATTTACCTTCTTTTTTGTTTTCAGATATTTACTATTTTTTTGCATAGTCACAATAGTTTGTTTACATTTTTCCCCTGAAAGGAATTGTTTGCTTTTAATATTTTTGTTTTAATATTTCCTCCTTAGAAACTCTCATCCTTTCTTCCAGTAGCTTCTCCTGCCAAAAGATTACACTCAACATTCATTCATTAAAATCCCCCCCCCTTTTTTTTTTTGAAGTCCAAGACTTCAAAACATGATTGACTCCACTCAGCTTTAGGGCTTTCTTAACAGCAACTTTAATGTGCTTTCCTACCGTCTACTTTCCACCTATCCTTTCCACCATCACCAAAACATATGGCTGTGCAGGATTGGGGCACCCAAGATGCTCCTTCCTGCTTCATTGTGTGTGTGTGTTTTTATAAATCTACTGATTTCCTTGGAGATTGATATTGCCATTTCAATCCCCATCCTGTCTCATAAAGCCAAATTCCCTGAACAGTTTTGTTAAGACCTTTCCAAAGTACAGTAATTACATATGTTTCAAAGTAACAATTTGTTTTAAAGTTCAAGCCATGGGAACATCAATCTCCTGGAAGATATGAAAGATCAAGAGGCAGGTATTCTCAGACAAAAATACATCTGGAATGATTGACATTTATGCTAGGTCATCTGTTTGCAACATGTAGGCAAAACTAGATAGCATGCATTGCTTCCTCCATGGAAAGTTTGAAGCTCTAGATTCTATCAAGTCAGTTTAGTACTATTGTGGTTCATAAGCTTCATACCCATAGACTAACCAGCTTTCTTGCAAAGGATAATTTGTTAACATCCTGACGTTTTCTAGATATCTCCAAGTTAAGAGGTGTAGGATTGAGGATAAAATGTCAACATTTAGCATTACTGTCTAAAATTTCTTTAAAGCACTAATCAAACATACTTAAAACCCCAGTTGTGAACCATTTATAGCTAATACTCTGGATACGATTTCACTTCACCTGAGGGTGGGCATTCACTTCCCCCAGAGTTATAATTCTGACTTAAACATGAAGCCAGCCGGGCAGCTTGGGACCACTCTCTGACTGGGTGGCTCAGTGGCTAAGACACTGAGCATGTCTATCAGAAAGGTCAGCAGTTCGGTGGTTTGAATCCCTAGCACAGGTCTCCTGCATGAGCTGGGGTTGGACTAGATGACCTCCAACTTTGTTATTGTTAACTCTCAAACCTAAAACAGAGAAAATGGCAAACCATCTCTGAAACAACCTTGTCAAGAAAAATCCAGGGACTTGTCCAAGCATTCTCCAAGAATCAGACATGATTGAAAGGGGAAAAGATGCAACTGGAGGAAGAATCATTATGGTATTTTAAACTGATTTGCACAAATTCAGCATACCTCCCATCATGAGCCATGCAAGTACAAAACAAATAATTCCTACTCTAGATGTTCACCCAAAAGCATTAATACAGCATCTGTAGTGTGATCAGTGAATGAAAGTTTGAGTCATATATTTTCTCATTAGTTTATTGTATGGGATTCTCATGGAAGATTCAGACCATGTATAGACTGATGTGCCTGTCAGAGAAAATGCCCATTTAATCTTTCCCTTTTTAAAAGTGCAGAAGGAAAAGCAGTGATGACTGAGGAGAAATCCAAGCAATTTCTTCCTTGATTCCCAGCAGCAAGTAGATTTATCTTTTAGATCTGGCTGCTATAATGCAGCCAGGTAATAAATTTTGAAGAATATGAAGCTACTTACCCCAAACCCTTGGACTTAATGGCAAATGAGCACCTGCAATGGAATTTGAGACTAATGTTTTGAAACCCTTTTAATGCCGCTGTAGAAATTCCATTCAGATCATTGATGACACTCCAATGAAAGGTTCTGTGGACTTACGATCTACCATTTCACCTCATTCACAAATTCGCTCAAGACAGAATGAAAATTCAGATTTTGGAGGGATCCAATGTCCCACTTTCATTTCCTTAGCTATCCTTCTGGGCATTCAGCTAGTTCAAGGTCTCCTACCTATTAAACATTTAGACTTCTTAGGCTTTTACTGATATCTCTAGCCCTTTGCCCAAAAACCCACAGGAAAAAAAATCCTGGGACATAGATTGCCTAAGAAGAAGCTGTTGAATGACTGGGAACAGAGAAAGGAAAATTTATCTGCGTTTCTGTGCCTGCTCATTGGGAAATAACTTTCCCATTTTGCCTGCCTTAACCTAGGTGCTTTTGCAGTGCAAACTTCAATTTACACTCTAAGTAAACCAAAGTCATTGCTGATTTGGCTGTGAACACATAACAAAAAAAGCAGCCTAATAAATCTGATTAAAAGCTTAAAATAATTGCAAAAATAGCAAGCAGAATCACTGGGAGTCATGTGGCATACACATTTAATTATATGTGTGTCTCTGTGCAAGAGGGATGCCTTAATGTGTACATTAGTTCATTCTTGGTCCGTTGTTGAGTCTCCTTTGTTAATTATCTCTAAGTAAATCCAGTGGTAGACTCTTTCATCAATGTCCAATGATTTGAGGTAGAATAGTTTCATCTCCATCTCTTTTAACAATTAACAATTAGAAAAAATAGGTAAGTTATGGAAAAATAATATTAATTAAAACTGTCGGGTCTCAAGGCAAATTTTATTTATGTATTAATTTATTAGATTTATATTGCCACCCATCTTATGAAGCATAGCTCTTGGAAGCTTACAATCACTGCAATATTGTACATTGATGATGCAGGTAGCTTTAGGAGACATTAGAGAACAGCAGGGCAGGAATGGAGTTTTATATTAAAGTTGGTTGCTGTACTTGCAGGTATGTGTGTTTTGATTTTGCATATGTACATTTAATTTAACTGTGTGTGTATGTGCATATAATATATTTCTGCATCTTTCTATCCATATCCACCTGCATACACACTCACATACACATGTCCAATAGGATCTACCCACAGGAAGGAAAGAGATTGGCAATAATTTCTTGGAATGGAAAGTTGAAAAGACACTGAAGTAGGTGAATTGTCCAGTCAGAGGATAGCCTTCTATTCAGAGCAAATGCCTTTTAAGTTATGGCCAGAACATCTTGGACCTGATAGAATTTTCCTAACAGAGAGAATAGCCATAGAGTCATATAGTGAGGTCAGTATGAATAGAGAGAGGAACTATTTAAGGGTGCAGTATGGGTGTGCTTGGAGTCTCCCTATAAATTTAATGTAATTTTAATATAAATTTAATTTAAAGGGCGTGCATAAGAGCACCAGTTTGCCTACCGTCCCTGTCCTAATGTTTCCTCTGTTTGTATCTAGTTTATGTATCCAATCCATGTTTATACTTATTATCTAATAGGTTCTTGACAAATAAATAAATAAAATAAAAAAGAAATCAAGAAATCAAGGGCAGTTCATCCTCTTGTGTCATCCTCCATCTTTTAGAGAAGAAAGTTGTTTGGAATTTTTTTGAAAAGCCCATGCTAGGTAGAGTATGTCTCCCAACAGATGTAAGGGTAATTAAAATATCTCACCATTATGATTCCATGCCTCATTCACAGATCTGCAGTTTGCTTTTGAAAGGCATCATCCACATCCTTTTGGTTGGATGACACCAATAATGGTATTTTATTTGTTCCTTCACATATTTAACCCTCCCTACAACCAATTTCATTCATTTCGATTTCTGAGTAGAAGCGTTTGCATACAACACTGTTCCTTCTTCTTTTCTATTGCTTTCCCTCATTTTTAAATGAATTGTATCCTTCATTTCCAGCCACAGGAGTCATCCTATCAGGTCTCCATTATACTATTAAATCATATGTCCTTTCCTGTATTAAGAGGTCAATCTAATCTCATTTCCCATACTCTTGAGTATTAGTGTATAAAAAAATGAAGGCTGTGAGCTTTACGAACCAAGGTTCTTTCTCATGTTTCACTGAGCGGTTTAAAGAGACCTAATTTCATCAGTGGTCCCAATTTCTACAGTGCGGTAGTTTTTGTCTTAAGTCCTCATTTCAGAGTTTAAGTTTTGGTTTCCATCTTCTGCTGGACTTCCTACTCAAGCTTGCTACGCATTGACCAAGCATATCCCTACCAGTTCTTGTGAGGTGCAATCCATCATCTAGATAACCCATGGTCTCAGAAACCAAATATATTCCATCAGTATCATTTTTTGTAGGGAGTTGCTGACTTGCATTATTCTTTCTCTTTCCAGTTCTCTTCCACAGTTTGGAAGGATGAATGGGAATTATTACCTGAGCTCAAGGATCTTGAGCTTCTTTCTAAAATTTTCAAACTGATGAAATAGTTGTAGCCGTTATTTTGCAGTATTATTGACCTACTATGTATTAGCAGAAAAGGACATGGACTTGGTAACTCTTGGAAGGAAACTTCAGAGACCCATGTGTATGGTTGGCGTATATTTGCTTCAATTCTTCACAACAATGAATCATTAACTACTCTCATTGTCTTCTTACAGGGCAAATTTTCATTCTCTCTGCTCTTTAGAAAACCATTGTCCTATTTTCTGTTTTAGTTTTTCCTCTCTGCCATTTAAGGAAGCATTGTCCTGTCCTCCATGTTCTATCTTCCATCTCCTTTTCACAAGGACATGAAAATTGTTTCTGGATTCTGAAGATATTCCAGAATATTTTCTATGTCTGGCCTTTCAACTTGTCACTCTTACCCACTGGCCTTACTCCACTGTTTTATTGTCTTTCTTATGGAAAGTTGCTTTCACTGTCAGTTTCTGTTGCTGAACTAACTTTCTTTCAACTAATAAATTCTCCTCAGCTGAAATGTGGCCATTTGCTGCTCCAATACTTTAGCTTTTTCTTGACTGCTATGAACTTGCATTTCCATCGTTTTCAATTAGGAAGAATCATTGCAGGCACAATTTGCAGACTCTATAAACTGATCAGTCCAATCAGCATACACCAGGGTCTAGTATATACAAAACTTCTCTATCTATGTATATGTGTGTGTGTAAAATAACATTTTTGATAAGTAGGAAGAATTGGAATTATTACCGTTACAAAATTACCAAATTACAAAAAAAGTTACAAGTTAGAACTACGCCGCCTTTGATCTGACCTAAGCATAGTACATAAAATTATCTGCTACAACGTCCTACCTGTCAACGACTACTTCAGCTTCAACCACAACATTACACGAGCACACAATAGATACAAACTCAAGGTAAACTGCTCCAAACTCAATTGCAGAAAATACGACTTCAGTAACAGAGCGGTCAATGCCTGGAATGCACTTACCTGACTCTGTGGTTATTTCCCCAAACCCCAAAAACTTAGACAGTCTACTATGGACATCACCCCATTCCTAAGAGGTCTGTAAGGGGCGTGCATAAGCGCACCAACGTGCCTACCGTCCCTGTCCTAATGTCCCCTTTTATTCGTATCCATTTCATGTATTCATAATCATGTTTATACTTATATCTGTTATCTTATACATGCTTGACAAAATAAATAAATAAAAATAAGACAGCCATGTTTCACAGGAAGTACTATAAGAATTCCTTTATTTAGTAGCTCAGACAGATTCCTTAATATCTGGAGATAATAAGCCAGTTTTATGATGGGAAAATATGAATGCTCTTGTAACTAATATTAATCATGCTGCCAGGATCAGGTTCTCTGCTCACTTTGCAAACAAAGTCAAAATTAAACAAAATTGCCTAGAAAGACCGCTTAGGACACCAATTTCAGCTTGGAGAATTTCCCAGCAACGTCCTCATTTGACAGGCCCCCTCTTTTTTCTGACTCCTAGGTGTGCCAATGTTATCAGTGCAACCAAAAGGAAAGCAGAAGGGCTGCGCCGGCTGCAATCGTAAGATCAAGGACCGCTACCTTCTGAAGGCCTTGGATAAATACTGGCATGAGGATTGCTTAAAGTGTGCCTGCTGCGACTGTCGCCTGGGAGAGGTTGGATCAACACTTTACACAAAAGCAAATCTCATTCTCTGCCGCAGAGATTACCTGAGGTAAATGTATATATGTGCATATGGTTGGGCTATGATTATCTTACTCAGCTTAGCTTCCTTGCTCTGGCTGTATAAAGTAGATTTAGCTGTATGAATAAGACTTCCAGTTGGAGGTTAGCAAAAGGATGCCCGTGTCCAGTGTGGGTTCTTAATCTTTTCAAAGCCAAGCTGGAAGGTAGGTAAATGATTGAAGCTTGTTAGCTTTTGGTGAGTCCCAGAGCACCTGCTGAAGTGGAAAGGACAGATAGGGCCATGGGGAGAAATTATTTGAATATTCATCTCATGAATGGACAAAAAAGGCCTTTGCCCAACTCCTAAACCCTAAAGCTGGCTTAATAAAACACAATTTCTTTGTTGACCTAATATGCTGTGCCTCTGCCTCTTCACCACCATCCCCTCAAAAGTCACCATATTATGGCTCAAGATGATGGCCTAGTTCAACAATATGATATGATAACAGCCGGATTTGTACAATACCCTGAACCACAATCTACCTAGCCCCATTTTAACCTAATGTATGTGTCGTGCAGACTTGCCAATATGTAATTAATCTGTCCCTATGTGGGCAAGAGTCAAGTTTTGTTATTTCTTTATAGGAGGTAATCAGAAAGATTTTTCTACAAAAGAGCAATAGCATCAACTCTTGAAGCAGTCTTCCTGCAATAATTGGTTTGTTAACAACATTATTTTCAGTATAATACAAAACTCAACATCTTGAAACAAGATTGAATTATGCACATGTTCTGTGCAGAAATGTCTCTTTTATATAGCAATCAATATATCCCTTTCTTAATTAAACTGTAGCTTGCATTTTCCTAGAAATGCTATCTTCAATGGCTTCCCGAAGCTCTTATTTAAATTAATATTGTGAAATCGGTGAAAATAGCTTTGTTAATAGAGCTTTGGAAAATTTCTCCATTTACTGGGATTATTTATATGTGCATGTGGGGGATGCCAGTAGAACATAGCAATTTCCCCCTCCTTTGATTCATTAATAGAATTTCTATTCCATTTCACCAAAAATAATTCAACTGAATCAGTAAACAAATATATAAATGTTATAATAAAAAAGTACATCAAGGTACACCTCAGTGGAAATGCCATAACTCACCCATGAAATAATATTTAATTTCCTTCTATGTTAGGACAAACAGGACAGAAATGCAAACAATAATTGCAAATAATAAGTAAGGAAAAACATGTATAAAATATCCATAGTTTGATAGTATATATGAAGATTGTATTCGTAAATTTAGGAATAAGTCACATTGAACTCAGTAAGATGATAACAGATCAGAGAACATTTAACAATCTGCTTAGGGTGACAATTTTATATGTATTTATTATTTTAATCCATTAAAGAATATATCAGATTGACCCAGGATCTGATGAGATTTGTAATATTTTCCAAAAATTAGAAAGTTGATAAAAGTCTTTTCCTTTATTGTTTCAAAAAGATCTGTGCATGTCTGATGGCTACGTATACTTTGAAAAGTAGAAGCTCTTTTTCCTATCAGATTTTCCTGCCATGGATCTGCTGATAGTAATGCAGATGGACAGATGGATCTGCTGGCTACCGGTGGAATTTATAATGGAATTATTTTCAGCCCTGTTGATTAGAATTACGTAAAATTAAATTGTGAAAGCATTAGGGGTAACAGAGTAGATTTGCCAGATAATAAAATGACCTTTTAAAATAGCACCATAAAATCCATTTCACCACTACATAGTTGGAAGTGACCTGAGAGTTCATAAAACAATCTTTTCTCAGTGTAGAATCTGCCAAAGCATTTTCAACAGCTGGCTACTCAGGCTCTGAAGACATCCAGTGAAGAGGAACACACCATTTTATGAGGCAACCATCCCCTTGACAGCTCTTGCCCTCAGGAAATTCTGCCTGATATCCAACCCAAATTTACTTTGCTATATTTCCAATCCATTGGTTCTGGTCCACTTTCTGGGGCATCAACATTTATGTTTATTCCCTCTTATTTTTGACAGCCTTCAGATATTTGAAGAATTTCATCATATCTCTTCTTGGTCTTCTTTTCTGCAAACCAACCCTATTCAGTTTCTTTAATTATTCCTCACAGGACATGATTTCTAGTTTCTTCATCATCTTGGTGGCAGTCCTCTGAACTTATTTTAGTTTATCAATATCCTTTACAGATAGTACCCATAGCTGTAGCCAGTGTTCCAATAGGCCATGACAAGCTAGTCTAGATTAGGATATTTTGTTCTGTAATCTAAACTCTTTTTTTTTTAATTTGATTTATATGCCGCCCTTCTCCGGAGACTCAGGCGGCTTACAATGTGCTCAGTCCCACTAATACATTTCAAAGTAGTATTTGCCTTTTTAACAGCTACATCATTATGTACATATGTTCATCTACTGAGTAACAAGCTGTCACACACAAGGCAAGAAGAGAGCTAGCTTGAGGGGCTGTGCACCCACTGCAGAAACAAGGACTTGTCTAAGAGCTAAATAAATAGAAACATCAGTCCACAATAGAACTTAGGTTCAGAGATGGAAGCATACAGTAGTCCAGTCACCAAGAAGTTGGTTAGCCAGTCAGGGTTGAAGAGCCAAGGTTAAGGATTTAAGCATAAATCAAAGACACAGGAATATGAATCTAAGGTTGAGGCAATAGCAATAGCAATAGCACTTAGACCGGGGATCAGCAACCTTAAACACTCAAAGAGCCACAAAGGTCCTAACCGGAAGCCCCCCCATTCAATTCTGGAGCCGACCGGAAGTCCAGTTTCCCCACCATAGAGACTCCTCCTAGTGTGGCGTCCTTTTTTGTCTGCCGACTGGAAGTCTGATTCCCCCACCATGGAGTCTCCTCCTAGTGTGGCATCCTTTTTCTTCTGCTGACTGGAAGTCCATTTCCCCTACCATAGAGTCTCCTCCTACCGAGTTGTCCTTTTTCCTCTACCTGTCCTAACCGAAAGCCCTATCAATTGTGGAGCCAACCAGCAACAGGGAGCCACAGCAGAGGGATGAAAGAGTGACATGCTGCTCCAGAGCCGCAGGTTGCTGACCCTTGATTTAGACTTATATACTGCTTCATAGTGCTTTTACAAACCTCTCTAAGCGGTTTACAGAGTCAGCGTATCCCAACAATCTGGGTCCTTCTTTTACCCACCTCAAAAGGATGGAAAGCTGAGTCAACCTTGAGCCAGTGAGATTTGAACTGCCAAACTGCAGCTAGCAGTCAGCTGAAGTAGCCTGCAGTACTGCACTCTAACCACTGCGCCACCTTGGCTCTCGGGATGCAGTTATTCCCAATTAATGGGGAACTGTTGGTGGCTCCTTGGCTCTCCAGGTTTCTCAGAATGTCCTTGGACTTCATCTTCTTCCAGGATACCCAGATCCCTGATGAGCTTTCTCACCTGCTCCAACTGATGGCTAGTTGAACAGTCTGAGGTGATTGACTGTGTATGGAAACTGGAGGATGATGGTCTGCTAAATTACGCCCTCACCCTCTGATTTAATAGGTGTCATCCTTACAAGGTAATCCAGACAGAAAGAACGAAATTAGACTTTATTGTACATTAACAGAATCTTGCATGTCTGAAAGTACATTTGTTTCCTATCACTTTACAATGCAAGAAATGAGGGAAGATCCTTTCTGGGACATTTGCCAAATTACTGTTGCAAGCTAAGGCTGCCTGTTACCTGACTGTTGTCCTTGCTGTGGCTCTTCCCACTGCCTTCCACCTGTCATTCCTACACTCAGGTGATAATTAGCATTTTGTATTCAACCCTGAAGCTTACTGATAACTAATGTAGTGATTATAGTTTTATTGTTATTATCCAATAGTAGATCTGATCTATCAGTAGTTTAGAAGTAGTTTGTCTGTCATATTTTCTACCATCTGCATGACCTGCACCAATGACAAATCCAAAACCGTATCTCTTAATGATGATATATCAAATTCTGCTAAGAGGTTTATTAGGATCAAGAGGAGCACACTTGCTGCATCTTTACCCCGGGTGAAATTTGTCTACTGGAATGACTATTTCCTAAGGTGAGAAGCTGGGGAGAGTGGCTACCAACTGCAGCTAGAAAGAGGGCACACCACTGCCTCTTTAAATGTTTAAAACTAAGAACTTTATCCCAGCCATCCTTCTTTAGAAAGGTCTGAATGATTCTGAACAGGGACAAACAATGAGGCACAAGAAATGTGGTGAGGAATTGAAACTACGCTGTGCATATATGTTTGAACTAATGTTGCTGTTATCCCAAAAGTGCTTTTTCAGGAGGCAACTGGAGCTTCTTGGATGAGAAGCGAAACATCTTCAAAGAAAAACCAGAAAGTTCAGTTGCCTCTTGAAAAAGCACATTTGGGACAACCATGGCCTGGATGACTGAGAATCTCCATAGATATTTAATGTTCTGTTACTAATGCTCAGTCGTGTCCACTTTTAGTCTTCCACTTAATGTCCTTTGACTCCTCAAGCAGGATACCGTCTTAATTAGACTCTTGCACTTGTGGAGTGATCTGTTGTCCTCAGTTTGATCAGAAAGTAATCTGACCATGCCAAAGGAGGCGTGTCAATACCGCAGTAAAACCAGATCAGGTATGTACCTGCTCATCTGTGTTGGGGCTATCTGATTTGTACTAACCCATGGAGACCATGAACTTATTAACTACAGTGGACTCTCCTCCAGAACATAGAGATGAAAGTCACATAAAACCAGAAGCTATGGAAACTCAAGTATCAGCATTGAAATGACCCAGGGGTTCAAGATCAGCTAGGCAGACAGTAAATTAACAGCCACTCTAGCTGGTGTCTGTGGTTTATAGAATGTGCACTATTCCTCTTAACATTTAAAGCAAGGACAAGTGGTCCAGAAACAGTGTCTGGTATTCCAGTACACTA
Organism: Arizona elegans; assembly: GCA_022577455.1. Classification (NCBI taxonomy): domain Eukaryota; kingdom Metazoa; phylum Chordata; class Lepidosauria; order Squamata; family Colubridae; genus Arizona; species Arizona elegans. The sequence continues at coordinate 82,955,085 of JAKOOJ010000001.1, forward strand.
CAGTACACTACAGTACACTACACTATACTACACTGCACTGCACTACACTACACTGCACTGCACTGCACCGCAATGCAATGCAATGCAATACAACACAACACAACACAACACAACACTCTCAACCACTGCCTTCCATCTCAGGTCTTAATGGCAGCTATGATGCTTCTCTTCATCATTTTGCAGTTATCCATGGTGCCTACTGCCATGTTTATCACCTTCTAAGGATAGAAGTTCTTCTGCCTCAGTTTTCCAGCTGGTCTGGAGTTCCTTTCAGTTTGATGTTCTCTAGGTCTGCCAGTCCAAAGCTTCTCTAATGTCACTTCCCCACTCAACATTCTCAAGCCATTCTCTTCACAATTACATGAAATGCTCGCTTTCACTTTTCTCAGGCTTCTAACTTTCACCCACACATTCTTCTCCACTATAAAAATGCTGCATCCCAAAATAAAATCCTGCACTAACACAACTCACAGATAACACAGTAATTACTTAAACCAACATCTAATCAAATCCTGATTTAAACAACAAATCTGTCAGAGAGAGAGAGGAAGGGAGGGAGGGAGGGGAAGAGAGAGAGTGATTACCCTGGCATGACTTGAGAGTGACAAAGACATGCAGGCTCTTGTTAATTATTGCATTCCTGTTTAGGTGCTCAACAGGAATTGCCTGTTTAATGTTTAGCTATTTATTTATTTATGAAATTTGTACCCTGGAACTTTGGTCACCCATATAACAAAGATAACAGCAAGAAGCTTTAAATGATCTGGGTACAAAACTAAAGCTAATAAATAATAAGAGAAAAAAACAACAGCAGGAAAAACATAGAAAAGTAAACAAAAACTTATGGTGATGTCCCATCAAATACCTTCTAGAAGGTATTTGACTGATTTTCAGTGATTTCCAGAAGGCTACTACCAAATATTTAGGCATCAAAGGAACAGTTCTGTAATTTTGCAGGTCCTCCTCCTTTCATTGTTTTGAAGTTTAGGGTATTGCCCTACTCCACCAGTCTTCTGGACTTCACCCATTGTCCAGGGGTGTTCACAGATTATAGTTAGTGGTACTGTGTCTTTTTGTATTTCAGCAGGCAGGCGGCCCACCCGAGCTCCATTTTCACTGGCAGAGGCACTGCGGGCTGGTCATTTGTGGTTTCCAGGGCAGCCCGGCGGGCCAGATCTAAGCACCCGATGGTCAGAACTGGCCCTCGGGCCTTGAGTTTGACACCCCTGTTTTAAAGGGTTTCAAACTACCTGCTGGCTGCAAAGGGCTGCTCCCGTAACAGGTCAGCTGAGAGTACTGCAACAAAAGAGGCACACTGGAAATTCAATTCAGATCTTCTTCCCATTTGCAATTCATTAACATAGAGTCACACAGTTGTCTAGGTTTCCCATATAGTCACACAATGCTAGCATAGCTTTATATCATATGTAGGGATTTGGAATCTCCCCATCTTTTTGTGTGTGTGTTTTTAAAAAATAATTGCATTAAGGATTGCAATTACAAAGAAAAACTAGTAAAGGCTATAAAAAATAAAAGTACATCTCTGTGTGTGCATATGTATGGAAGCATAGAAAAGAAAGGTAAAATAACAATATAACAAAGAAAAGAAAAGAAATAAAGAAGTAACTTTCCCCCTTCATCACAACAAGTATAAACAATTTAAACAACTTGTCACTTTCTCTTAAGGTACAACAAATGTTCTCTTCATCCCATGTTACATCCCATATTACATAAACTAATTCTAGAACCTTGTTATTCAGTCCTGTTCAGCAAAAGTCCATTAAAAGCTACCAGAAATAACAACATACATTTTAAACTTGATCAGTTATACCAACTTTATATTACTTTCCTTTACTTTTAACAAACCTGGTCTTTAATCCCTTCGAATAAAGTCCTAAAACTTTCTTTTTTTTCACTTTGTCTCTTCTCACCAAATCTTTCAACAGTTTAACAGGTCTCCTTTGTAAATCCAGTATAGGAAAAATATCCAAGCCACTGTCCTAGTTTGTTATTGTATGTTCCTTTTAATTATTAAAACATCAGCTGTTTTTCTTTGTATATCCAGTAATTCATCTTATTTTTGGATCATTCTTATATTCAGTCATTTTTTAAATCTATTTTCATCTTATGCAGATAACTTGTTTCTCTTCCATGACATAATCACACACTGTCTATTTTTGATGAAATACATTCTTAAAATTATCTTGAGTCCATTGTTCTTAAATATCTTCAGTATATCCAAAAATACTTTGCTCCATTTTGTGTTAACAGGTCAAATAGGTGTTCTTTCCTTTAATTATAATCTTTACTTTGTTCTGGCTCCCTCTAATGTTCAATTTTCAAAATCCCATTCTATCATCCCCCCCCCCCCGCCCCTTTCAAAACATCAGCTATTTCCCACAGGAAAGATTCTTTCAATTAATTTCGAAATCCCATTTCAAGCCCATCTAAACCTTTAATCCATTTATAAGTTTCCAAAAACAACATTCTAATCACTCTTTTGCTGTTTATTCCCTAGAACTGCTAAATCCTTAAACTTGTACTTGAAAACTTATTTTGTTGAGGATTGAAGAAAACTTTCCCAATGAAAGCCTCAAACTTGCCATTCTGACAGGTCTTCATATTTGAAAAAATAGCAAAAAGATAATTTGAGAAGTGATTATGAAATTATGCTTGGCTGAACTTTATGTCCATAAAGCCTACATTATGAATGTGGGTGTAGTTGGTATCCCTTGTTTTTCAGTTGCTCCACTCACCAACCAACTTCAAAAACTCTTGATTTCTGTAGCCTACTCATGAGTAGCAGTCATCCAGAGTATATGTAGGCAATCCCATGATCTCTTCTTACTCCAGAGATATTTCACTGGCCAGGATCTGTGTTTTGGTTGCTAATTTTGGTCACAATGCTGTCCCCACTCCTTCAGAGATTTCTAACTTACCATGTCCTCACCAGAAGTCAAATCACCCTGTCTATTTGAATGGTGTACAAGCATGTAACTCTCTTATTAGCTGTTTTTCAATGTGGGGACCTGGGAGGAGGCAAGTGTTCTAGATTATCGAAACAGCAGTCCCTTTGTTTCATTACCTGGACATTCTTTCCTTGGAATATTGGTTTTACCAATTCAGCTGTCAATATAGGATGAGGCTGTTAATAGCAAAGCTTTGACATATGAAATTGGTTTTCATTTCTAGGGAGATTCTCAGTCATTCAGATCATGGTTGTCCCAAAGGTGCTTTTTCAAGAGGCAACTGGACTTTCTGGTTTTTATTTGAAGATGTTTCCTTTCTCATACAAGAAGCTTCGTCAGCTCTGACTGGATAGTGGGGAATGGAAGGATTCAACAGTTCCAATAAGGCTTCACACCTCATTTGCACTACTCAGGTGACCCTGACAACACAGATAAACCACTAGGTGGCCTAAACAACTTGCTAAATGAACGCAAATGCCTAGCAGTCTGCAAGGAGTATAAATCTTTCCATTCTCCATCATCCAGTCAGAACTGAAGAAGCTTCTTGGATGAGAAGCGAAATGTCTTCAAAGAAAAACCAGAAAGTCCAGTTGCCTCTTAAAAAAGCACCTTTGGGTTTCTCCTCCAGGTATAGAGACAGGGACAGGGACAAAAATAAAAATAATAGAAATAGAAAAACAGAGTTGGAAAGGACCTTGGAGGTCTTCTAGTCCAACCCTCTGCTTAGGCAGGAAACCCCTATACCATTTCAGACAAATGGTAGTCCAGTCTCTTCTTTAAAACTTCCAGTTTTGGAGCATTCACAACTTCTGGATGCAAGTTGTTCCACTGATTACAGTAATTGTTCTAACTGTCAGGAAATTTCTCCTTAGTTCTAAGTTGCTTCTCTCCTTGTTTAGCTTCTACCCATTGCTTCTTGTCCTGCCCTCAGGTGGTTTGGAGAATAGAATAATCTTCTTTGTGGCAGCTCCTGAGATTTTTTTTTTCTTACTCTTTTCATGTATTCAAATTATGTTTATACTTTTCTTTTACCTGTTATCTTATACATGCTTGACAAAATACATTTATGATTATGATTATATTGGAACACTGCTATCATGTCATCTCTAGTCCTTCTTTTCATTAAACTAGACATACCCAATTCCAGCAATCATTCTTCATATGTTTTAGCCTCCGGTCCCCTAATCATCTTTGTTGCTCTTCTCTGCACTCTTTTCTAGAGTCCCAACATCTTTTTTACATCGTGGCAGCCAAAACTGAATGCAGTATTCCAAGTGTGGCCTTATCAAGGCATTATAAAGTGGTATTAACACTTCACGTGATCTTGATTCTATCCCTCTGTTTATGCAGCCCAGAACTGTGTTGGCTTTTTTGGCAGCTGCAGCACACAACTGGCTCATATTTAAGTTTTTGTCCACTAGGACTTCAAGATCCCTCTCAAGAAGCTTCTTCAGCTCTGACTTCTCATTTTATTTTAAACGTAATATTAAAAAATTCCCCAAGCCTTATCTTCTGCATCTCAACATGGTAGAGAAACACATTGCCACCACTTCTGATCCTTCTCCTTGGACTGGAAGAAAAAAAAATCACATCCTTCCAGTATCCACTTTTTCCTCAAGAGACATACATCCCCACTTCCTGTTCTACTGCTTGATATTTTAGATGTCCATTTTATGCCCCCCAGGCCTAACAACTTCCACAGAAATATCACAGATTGCACTGTTTCATTAGATCTCTGTGCAAAGCAAAGTATTTCTTCGAAGTGTCACACAGCCATCTTAAATTATGCTTGATCTCAGATCTGACTATTACAAAAGAGTAAAAAGGAAGTGCAATCCGCTTCCTTGATACTTTCTTTATGGGGAGGATGCCCCAAGACACCCTTGGGTGAGAGATACGTAAGCTCTGTCTGACTCCACTGTTACCCAGAATATTCACAATTCCTTTCCCTTCATTGGTGCATCATTTGCAAAGCATTTTAGCTATTAAATGGAATTATGGTTAGTTGATTATTAGCTATGGTTGCATAATCCAGCAATGTTTGTCACAGTTGAGACTCTCTGACATCAAATGTTAATCACAACCTAGTCCCATTCCACTAGTCACAAGAAACATTTTTGGACTCTGTCTAGTGCCTTTATGAATGTTATGAATATTTTTTTGCTATTTCTTATAGGGGCCTTCAAAAATCAGCCTTTCAGATCTGCTACATTAGCACAAATTGGCACAGGCCTCCCCCCACCCCCAAATAAATACTTTTGAAATGGTTCTTGAGCTTAAGCATGTAAACAGGTATTATGAATGTCACCATTTTTTTTTTTGAGTATTTAGATGCTTTATCAGAAGTAAAATATACTTTCCCACTTCCCCACTCATCCTCTCTTCCACCCACCCGCATAGATTTTGGCTACTTCAACTTGATTTTATGTTTCATGTTCCTTGCTGATAGCAATGACAGGACAGTCAAGAAAACCAGAGGGAAAGCTCTGCATTTTGAAGGGGGCAGATGAGTTCCACATTCATTGTTTCAGATCCTCCCCTTACAATAGGACAGAGGTCTTCAAACTTGGCAGCTTTAAGACTTGTGGACTTCAACTCCCAGAATTCTGGCAGTTGAAGTCCAGAAGTCTTAAAGCTGCCGAGTTTGGGGACCCCTGCAATAGGAAGTAGCCATCATAAACTTCAACAGTTGCCAGCAAAAGATATTTCTTTAATAATGCGGAAGATGATATTATTTAATATATGATAACTATTCAATGTTTTAAAATAATTTAAAGCAAATTAAACTTAGTTTTTCTTTTCATCCCACACAGGGGCATTCTCAGAAAGTTCAAAAAAGGCAAGATCACAGCAACTGCTCAACTGATGACACACCTGTTTTTGATGTGCATCACACATGGTTGAGCAAACAGTTGTAGCCACTATCTTGACTTTTTTGCCCTTCCATGATGTCCTTGCCCTCAATGATTTTGGAAGGGGCTCTTTCCTGTACCACTTCAAGGTCATGTGCACTCCTGCTTTAATGTTTTACTGTCACATTACTGGGGCATCATTTTATTTGCCTCATTCAATGGGACATGGAAGAGTTCATTCCATTCAATGAGAATGGAAGAATCCCCCATGAAATCCAAGTCTGTTTTCTCAAATTGTAAAAGATTCACACAAGCAGGCGCATATACTGGTTTTAAGTTACAAGGTGTTAGCATAAAACTGTTATTGATGTGATGACTGCAAATGTGGTGTAACACAAAATATCAAGCAGCTTGAGACAGAATGTTGTGAATCAGATGGTAGTGACAATGATCATTGGAACTCAGGGATGCTAACGTTTAGTGCACAAAGAAAACATTTGATATGACAGTTGTTGATGCTGATGAGAACACTTGTTGTATACTATATTTATGATGAGGTTGGATCACGATTTAATAAAAGTGCAGTATAATCAATGTAGCCAAGACAAAATAGAGGAAGTACCACTCCTAACTGTTGTGCCACCTCAGAATTTTTTGTGGCAGTTAGGAATCCTTCAGGAATTTTCTATCTATAGTTACCTGCAGTATTCCTTTATAAATATGCAGTTTATCACATGTCTGACAGATGACTTGAGGTTTTCAGATAAGATTCTCCCAGCCTCTCTTTTCAAGGAAGTCCAGTTGCCTTTTGGAAAAAGCAGCTTTGGGACAGCTCTTTTTCCGGCATCCCTGGGAAGTTGCTTTTCTCCTATCCTGTTTTAAGCTGATGAGTTTGCTTATTCGTTGAATTTAGATTACTATTGTTAAATCCATATCCCCTCTTTCAGTGAGGAACTCAACTTAATAGACGTGGGTTTTTTTTCTTCACAATAGTCTTATGAGTTGGGTTGAAAGAGAGTGACTGGCCCCAAATCACCTAGGGAGCTTCTAGAGTTGCAGATGGGCTACAACCTTGCTGTCCCTGGTCTTAAACCAATATCTGGACCCTGACATCACATAGGTACTCAGTGAAGATATTGAATTCAGATATGATTTCAGGTGGTTTCATTTCCTTTCCACCTGACAGGGCCAACATACCTCAAGGTATATTGTCAAGGTATAGCTACCCAGTTGATTGACTGATCAAGTTATTTTGACTCCTAGTGACCACATAGGTACTGTAGTTCCCCAATAGATTTTTCTAAATCCTTTCTTAATAGAAAAAAATGTTCTTTGGTGCCAAATGGCATAATTTACATCTTCTAAACTACCATGATACTTTCAACGGTTGTGTTTCATTGGCAACCCAACAACTTATGATAGGTCACTTTTGGACAATGCTAGATATTGTAGACATTGCTACATATAATCATTCATTTTCATAGATTCTGTGTTTCATGGGAAGAGCAACTGTAGTTATTGGCCAGATGCCCTGAGGAACACATGTCATTGCACAACTACCATTGTTGTATCATGGTTCTATCTAGCTACCCTACCTTCAATGGTTGCATAGTTTCTTCTTTCGTCATCTGACTTTAATAGTTCTGTCAACATTCTATTTCAATTTGTGGAGAGTTTCACATTTCCTATGGGTGAAAAGTATTTATAGTAGCCCCTATGTCCATTTTGATTACTTTCTGTTCAAAGTAAGACCTTGATTCTTGAAGTGTATCATTTCAATCTGCAAAGGAAGTACATTCAGTAATAGCTCTTCTTTCAACTACCATTTCTAAGGAAGCTTGGTGAATGAAATTAAATGGTCATCAACCACGGTTCTACATGTCAACTCTACATCATCAAAAGTAGGTGCCAACATTTGTAAAACTTGCACTAATCTGTCAGAATGCTTAATCAAGTGACTGTAGTGTTTGGGTTCAGGTCCAGCAGATGATAGAGAGGGGAGGAGTTCAACAAATAATTAATGTTTACGTAATTATTACGTAAAACAAAGTAACAGGGAAATGAGTCCACAAACCAAGGAACAAACAATGATTCCACAAAGTCAGGAAAAAGTATTGAGTCCACGAAGTCAGGAAGAAGGCACTGAGTCCACAAGTAAGGAAGAAGCAAGCAGTCCTGCAAACCCCAAATGTCTGTAACTGCACACCAAACTCTACTAATCAACATTTGTTCCTGACACATGCCCCTCCCAACAGCATCTCCTTAAATCTCAATCCCCAGGTGTGCCTTGTGAAGAGGGGTGGAGCACTCTCCTCCCGAATTGTCAGATCGGCCTGCACTGTTCCTGCCTTTTCTCCACTCTCCATGCTCAGGGATCAGGAGGGGGTGGTTCTTGCTCATTGCCTGAGCTCTGTCACTCCTCCTGTTCACTGCTTGCCCTCTCTCGGTCATCCTGTCCCTGTTCCTTTCTGCTAACAAGCCATCCCAATCTTGAGGGGCCCTGGACTGCCTCGGCCTGCTCCTCCCCACATTCGTCTGAAGCCAACAAAGTCGCCCCCTCAATCTTCATCGGCTCTAGCTTCGGCTTCTCCTCCACAGATTCAGGCTCCACATGACACACTCTTTCAATATTTGGTTATTCTACTTATAACAATAAAGGGCATTCCTGTTTCTTGACCTCAAAAAGCTTATATTGTGAGCATTTGAAAAAGCTGCACACCTTACATACTGTCTATTAAATAGACAGAGAGCAGGATTAGTCCAGAAACATGTCAGAATTAGGATCATGGCTGTGTTCCTTCCTCAAACCATGTTTGCAAATGATGAGACTGAAAATGTGTAAATAGGTATAAAATTTTTCAAGTTTGGACTGATGTTCACATTTGAAATCTACAACGTCCGTGTGTCTCTTGGCTAAGAATCTTTTTAGCTATATAGTACCTTTCATTGTTCTCCCCTTGGCAAATCTTCTCCATCATCCAGACTCTTGTAGAACTTTCAGTCTACTGTATGTCAATTAATATTTATTGGTCCAGTCATCCAAAAATGATTGCAAAATATCTCTTTCCTTTTGCCTTGCTCACAGCTGTCCTCAGGCTATACACATTATGATTTGAAAAGTGCTGCCTTAATCCATAATGCGGGCCATGATGGCAGAGAAAGATGAGTATTGCAAAATAACACACCTGGAGAGAAGCACCAAACAGGAGAAGACTGGCCTAACACACACACACACACACACGCACACACACACACACACACATATATATATATATATATAAATGGATAGTAAGAAATATTAATAAATACCTAATAAATTACACACACACATACCACACACACATTAATATTAAAATATATTAAAATTATATATACATATATTAATACTTCTTAGGATCCATAACTCTAACAATACATAATAATTAAAAAAAGAATTATGGCTAATAGTAGAATCGGATTAAAAAACTACAAAGTGATAGGTGCCATATGACATTAGTTCAAAATTCACATTTAAAAAAAAAATTGATAACACAGAAAATGAAATAAAATGTTATTATATACATGACACTGCTTTTGCAATGAAGATTAAGAGAACGCTTTTAAGAAAAACACAAACTTAGGACATAGCTTGACCACATTTGGAATTGGAAGAAAGTAACGACACAAGTTGATCAGAATGAATATGGCAAGAATCAGGGATCAAACATTTAACTATCAGTAATTAACTGCACACAGGAAAAATACTATTCTGGGTTACTTACTGGATAGAGAAAAGGTCTAAGTCAGTAATGAAGCATGAAACCCGTTCACACATAAACTGGAGGTATGACTAGTTGAAGTCCTTAGATCTGCAAAGGAAGCAAATTTGTCCCAAATGCCAGAGTTCTAGAAGATGAAAATGAAGCAGAGGGTCCATTTCTAGAATCACAGTCCCCAAGATCAGACATATTTCCATAAAGCTGGATTCTCAAGTGCAGGAAAAATCAGAAAGTCCAGACAGTTCAAATAAATATAAAGGTTTATTATAAGTTTTGCTCTCTACAAGAATCTGAACTACTAATGGTCAGTGGAATTCAAGATGGGCTGGACTTACATCTCTTGTGGGCACAAAGGGGCTCAAGATTGATGACACATTTGACCCCTCACACTCAGTCCGGTCATCTCCTACATCGATATGGCCTTTCCTCTGTTAATTTTCAAGGACTTGATAAGATCTTGAGGGCCTATGTTTTGTTGAATACTTTCTAGGATACCATATAATTAAGGTGACCAGATTTTAACATTGGTAAAGAGGGACAGTGTGGGCGTGGCTTATTTTGTGGGCGTGGCTAGCTGGTCATGTGACTGGGTGGGCGTGGCTAGCTGGTCATGTGACCGGGTGGCCATGGCTATGTGTATAGGGTAAGGTGAACAGATTTTAACATTGGTAAGAAGGACACCATTGTGGGCGTGGCTTATTGTGTGGGCGTGGCTTGGAGGCCATGTGACTGGGTGGGCGTGGCTAGCTGGTCATGTGACCGGGTGGCCATGGCTATGTGTATAGGGACTACTCAGAGGGCTGAAAAGTTATTTCTGACTGGTCCTCACACTTTTGACTGGTCCTCACACTTATGACCATCCTCACATTTATGCCCGTGCAGCATTCTTAACATTCTTAACAACCATGTCACTCATTTCACAACAGCATTCTTAACAACCATGTCACTCATTTCACAACTGCTTCTCTTCACCATGGTGACAAGATAGGGCAAAAACGTAAAATGTGAGGACAGTCGTAAGTTCGAGGACTGGTCAAAAGTGCGAGGACCAGTCAAAAATAACTTTTTCAGCTCTCCAAGTAGTCCATATGCACAAAAGGACTAACCAGAGGGCTGAAAAAAGTCATTTCTGACAGGTCCTCGCACTTTTGACTGGTCCTCACACTTATGACCATCCTCACATTTATGCCCGTGCAGCATTCTTAACAACCATGTCACTCATTTCACAACTGCTTCTCTTCACCATGGTGACAAGATAGGGCAAAAACGTAAAATGTGAGGACAGTCGTAAGTTCGAGGACTGGTCAAAAGTGCGAGGACCAGTCAAAAATAACTTTTTCAGCCCTCTGAGTAGTCCATATGCACAAAAGGACTAACCAGAGGGCTGAAAAAAGTCATTTCTGACAGGTCCTCGCACTTTTGACTGGTCCTCACACTTATGACCATCCTCACATTTATGCCCGTGCAGCATTCTTAACAACCATGTCACTCATTTCACAACTGCTTCTCTTCACCATGATGACAAGATAGGGCAAAAATGTAAAATGTGAGGACAGTCGTAAGTTCGAGGACTGGTCAAAAGTGTGAGGACCAGTCAAAAATAACTTTTTCAGCCCTCTGAGTAGTCCATATGCATAAAAGGATACAGTAATAGAGAGGGATGAAGGAAGGGAAGAGAAATTAGAGTAGGAGTGACGGTAAGAGAGGGAGGAAGGGAGGAGGAGAAGGAGAAAGGAAGAGGAAATAGGGAGGAGAAGAAGAGGGTGGGGGGAAGAGAAAGTAAGAAGCAAAGAAAAGAGAGGTGGTAGGTTTGAGGAGAAAGATTGCTGTACAATAAAAAAGATGAAAGGGAAGAAAGCCAACCCCAAACAAATATAAAGATATTAAGATAAAGAATGAATTGTTAAACTTTAAAGAATAAAAGAGAACAAATATGAATAAATAGCAATAATTAGAAACACACATACAAACATACAATGTATTTTCTTTGAACAGAATATTTGGCTGGTTCACAAATTTAAACAGTGTTTAGTCATTTCAATTAAATTTACAATTTCTATATTTCCTTTTTGCCATATTTATTCCTCATCTATTTTTTTAAAAAAACAATATTACCCTTCATCCTCATCTCTAATCTTAATCAAATTCAATTTTCCCCTTCTATTCTATATTATACCCCTTCCCATTGTCATCTATGTTTATATCCATCCTCACATTGGTTAATTATGTAATTATGTAATACAGTTGTTTAATACAAATTCAACATTTTAATATAAATCAATTAGTTATATAACTATCTTTTTTGTATATAAATCAATATGAACATGAATATTCCAATTATTTCCATGCAATCCAATTTCTTACAAATCAATTAATTATATTTACCAATAATAATAAACCAAATAATTTCCCCCATATATTCCTCCAAACCACAATTTAACCATTTCTGCTTTCAACACAGTATACAATTAATAGTATCTCAATTATTACAATTCCCTAGTTAAAAAGAGCTTTTTTTTCTTTTGTGTTTTAAAATCTTGAACTCTCCTCTTTTGCCCTAAATAATTTCCCATTGTTTACACCTACCTTTTTTGGTGAGGAAAAGGAAAATAAATCTGCTGCCTAATTTTCCAACGTTGCAAGCAAACAGCAAAGCCAACAGCCTGTTTTACTTTCAGTTTCGTTTTGAGCTTGGTTTGCACAAAGAGAAAAAAAAAACTGCTGGAGCAATTTAGCAAGAGCAGAGCCCTGCGCAAATCAGCTGAGAGGCTGAGAGTGGGGAAGCCCAGCTAATCAACATAGGGCGGCCCTTTGAAGCCCCGCGGCAAGAGTTTAAACAGTTTTTTTCCCTCTAGCTATCAGCTGGGACTCAGGAGGCAGAATGAAAAATCGGGACTTTTTTAAAACGCCGCGGGACGCAGGACAAATTGCTCAAAAGCGGGACTGTCCCGCCAAAAGCGGGACGTCTGGTCACCTTACATATAATGAGCCTCGGTGGTGCAGCAGACTAAAGTGCTGTTAAGTGCTAGCACTTAGCTGCCAGCTGCCTGCAACTAGTGCAAGTTCGAATCTCACCAGGCTCAAGGTTGACTCAGCCTTCCATCCTTTCGAGATAGGTAAATTGAGGACCCGGATTGTGGGGGCAATAAGCCAACTTTGTATAGAACAACATCGCTTGGGTGGGGGGGTGAAAGCCCTAATAAACAGATATATACAAAAAAGTATGCAGGCTATTGCTATAATGCATTGTAAGCCACCCTGAGTCTATGGAGAAGGGCGGCATATAAATTGGATTAATAAATAAATATAATTTAATCTCAGTTTTTACTTTGTACAACCACAAAGTTGCAACTAAGTCTACTTCTAAAATCTGAATGGAATAAATATTTTCTCCTACCCAGCCCCCTACTTTATGGGTTTCTGACATTATCAAATCTCGCCAGGCACAAGGTTGACTCAGCCTTCCATCCTTTCTAAGGTAGGTAAATTGAGGACCCAGTTGTGGGGCAATAAGCTGACTTTGTATAAATATACAAAAGGATGAAGGCTATTGCTTAGCACATTGTAAGCCGCCCTGACTCTCCGGAGAAGGGTGGCATATAAATCAAATTTAAAAAAATATATATCAATAGTACTAGAATCATGCAATATAAGCAAGGCTTGGATCAAATATAGCTTTGCCATGTCAGGATTGCAGTGACATAACAGCAATAACATAGAGCTTGAGCAGGATGTTGCTAGCATAGTCTGATGTCCACACAAATGTCTTCCTTCCTATTTTACCTTCACTCTTTTTGAACAGGCTGAACAGAAATCAAGAGTGAGTCTGTTTTTCCCGAGTATAATAGTCACCCCATTAAAACGCACTGGTTTTTGCATAATACTTCAGATAGAAAAGTTGTAGCACATTATCTACATCATATCCTAAAATATGATATCTTAACTGAGGCTAACTATTCAGAGAATTTCTACAATCTGAAGGCAAAAATAGATTGCATTTGGCTTGTTAGTTGACTTTATTATTATTTCCTAAAGCCTTCTGTTTAAGTGAAAAGCTTGTGTGGATTATAATCTTTCAGCCGTTCAACCTGCTTCTGGCATTTTCATATTGGCTGTTTTGCTACTGATAATTTTGAAACCCTCCAAAGAGACCTCTGCTCTGCTCATGTGCTTTTGCATACCATCTGCAAAATTCAAGTTGTGTTTTAATGTTAGTTGGAGCAGTCGCATCCGCAGATGTCTGGAATCGGGCACCAAAACTACTGTGGCAAGAAAAGCAAATTTTTGGATTGAAATGAAATGTTCATATTTTATACCAATTTATTTAATCCCTCTTGGAAATGTGTATATTCTTCAATTATTCAAAAGAAACAGAAATAAAATTCTGGAGTGCAGAGGAAAGATCATGTCCAGAGTAACATTTTCTTCTGTACTCCATAATTGAATGTTAAATATGATCCCCATTTATCCAAAACTCTATTGTCTTAAAATATTAAGGCATTCGTCTAAAATTATTAATACATTTCTTTCATTTTGCATTTTGGTCACCTCCCATTCTACCTTTAAAAAAAAGGATATGAATGTATTCAGGATCATTTACTGTGTCCCAAGTATCATGCCTGGAACATGCCAAAGAAGGAAGATATTTTAACATTATTCCTATATTAAATATATTAAAACGTCCTTGCAGTTAAACTAGATGAATCTCACATTTCAAGAGTTTTGATCTTATTTTGTATTATGGGGGGAATTTCTACATACACTTTTAAAACGATTTCAAAAATATGCTCCTCCTATTTGCATTTTGAAGCAAACAAGTTTACATTATATGGACAGTGCATAGATAAACTTGTGCTTTTTCTTTATTTCATGATAGTTGTGCCAGGTTTCAATTGATTGGGTGTTTAGGCTATATTCCCACCAAATAGTAATTGGTTCAGTGGAGTGGGGGAGGGGAGTAGATGGGAGACCAGGCGTTATTTTTATTTTTTAAAAGAATAAAGTCTCCCTTAAATTAAGATTGGCTCCTGGTTAGTATGTACATACATACATACATACATACATACATACATACATACATACATGTCTCCTTAAGTTTTCGTGGGTGTGCATATGCAAAAAATTAAAATCTCAGGTGTTTTCCCGCGTCATTGTAAATAAGTTGGCTAAAATGTTTAACCAACCAAACCAAAAGAGTTTTAAACATTTTAACCAACTTATTTACAATGACGCGGGAAAACACCTGAGATTTTAATTTTTTGCATATATATATATATATATATATATATATATATATATATATATATATATATATAGACACACACACACACACACACACACACACATACATATACATACATACATATACACTCACACACAACACACACACGTGTGTGTGTGTATATATGTGTGTGTGTGTATATATGTAAATATATATGTATATAGCAGTGGGTTTCAATTTTGGCCACTACCAATTCGCTCATGGGTGCACAGGCACTCACACACATGCATGAAAGTTTTGCGCATGCGCAGATACATCTGGGCAGGTGGGCGGATCCTCCTACCGCTGCTGCTACCAGTTCGCCCAATCTGGGGCGATCTGGTAGCAACCTACCACTGGTATATAGATAGATAACTGTATGGTAGTAGAATTCATTTCTTCCTTCTGGGTGCTATTTTTTTAAACTTCCTAATCCAGCCTTAGCTCTGGCATATTCTGATGGGCCCTTTCCAAGTATCTATGAAGTCCAACTCTGTTTAACTTTTTTGGGATTAGCTGGGAATTGGTTGGGAGCTATATGGCTGGGAACATTAAAAATTTGACCCATTAATTATCCCACAGATTTAGATTTAGTTCATAAACAGATTCAACACCTGCATAGGATTGAATTAATTCCACCCAGTCGACCATGACTAGAAAGAGACAATTTGGGAAACAAATAGGGATATCTGTCAGCCATTTGAGGTAGGCCATCCAGGAAACAGATATACTGCAAGAATGACTGAAACTCTATTTTTTAATATTGGCAATTGCCATACAATCTTGAAAGCCTGCCAGCATTTTTCTTCCTTCCCTCTTATTTCAAAGGGAGTTAAGGCAAAGCCAAGTAAAGCTTCTTTCTAATGTTCCCTTTTGTGCTGGGCTTAAATCATGTTGTGCTAACATTCCTTTTCCAAGGTCATTTCTGTGGTTCTCTACCATAGTCTCCCTTTCCTGCTCTCTGGGAGGGCTGAAACTGCCAATTTTAAGAGCTGCCTATCAGGTTCTTCCACACAGACCAAAGTCTGGAAGAATCTCTATGCAGGGCTAGTCCTACATCAAGGCACCACATAAGAAAAAGGTGGGGGGATATGAAAATATTGAGTTGTTTAGAATTTCTGGTTGTATTATTATAGAATGAGCACCATGTCTTTTATTTTCTGACATAACTGAATTAAATTTGTAACAGAAAGATGACAGTAATATCTTTATTATAAATATATACTTTGGATGGTTACAAACATTTTTCAAAAAGCATACAGCATATGGACGTTCCACAGAGCAGCTCTCCCTGCTTTATGGAACATCTTGCCCTCAAACTTGAGATAAGCCCCAAATCTCTTGGCCTTCCACAAATGGAATGGGACAACTTGCCACGGCCAACTCACTCCGTCCAACTTGCCATGGCCAATTTGTCATGGCCAACTCACCATGGCCAACTTGCCCTGGCCAACTCACCATGGTCAACTTGCCATGGCCAATTCACAAGTTCTGTGATGTTTAGGTTACCAATCAATTGGTTCCCTAACTCAGCATAGGGGAATGTTTATGGAGTTTCTTAGTCATCCAGGTCATGGTTGTCCCAAAGATGTTTTTTTTCAAAAGGCAACTGGACTTTCTGGTTTTTCTTTGAAGACATTTCTCTTCTCATCCAAGAAGCTTCTTCAGCTCTGACTGGTGGGGAATGGAAGGATTTATACTCCTTGTAGACAGCTGGTCATTTGCATTCTTTTAGGGTTGAGAAGCGAATATATATGCAACAGTTTAATAATGCCTCTTATTAAAAAAAATTGCTTGGATGAATTTTATGTACAACATCTTTTTTCCAATGGAGTCTCTTAAGATTGTCAGTGTAGCCAAATTCTCCATGACAGCAAGCAGAATTTGCCAAATGATTCCCCCCGCACACCCCCACACCCCCATTTCATTTCTTTTCTCACTCTCTCCCACATACTGTTTAGCTGGCATTTCTATATTTGGCTGTAGCAGGTTATTAGAAATTTGAGAAGGTAAACCGACTTGTCGCTTATCTCCTGTTACCTTGCCTGTTGTGTTAATATGTCTCTGTTTATAATTATTAATTTTTGTAAGGCTGCTCAGTGACCATGATAATGAATATTTGAATTGAATCAGGTATCCAGTGGTACAACTGGCAGCAATTTTCCAGGGTCAGGATTTCTCTACTATGGTTCTTAGCTGGGTGGAAAACTTTCAAGTGGAAGGATGCTAAGGAATAAAGCAGAGCATGTGGTCTCTTCTTACTATGCAGCTTTGGATTTTTGATAGAAATTAAAAGGAAAGGGGAGGACTGGAATAGGTGATATTCCAAAAATTGCTTCCTACAAATGCCCTGTTGAAGTCCAAATAGCATGTGTGGGGAAATCATTATGTAAAATATCCCACTTAGTGCTTGAGTTAGATCTAATAAGTTGCATTGTCTGCACATTGAGGTACATGTTGCAGAGCCGTGGTGACATAGTGGTTAGAGTGCAGTACTGCAGGCTACCTCTGCTGATCACCGGCTGCCGGCAGTTTGGCAGATCGAAGCTCACCAGGCTGAAGGTTGACTCAGCCTTTCATCCTTCCAAGGTGGGTAAAATGAGGACCAAGATTGTTGGGGGCAATATGCTGACTCTGTAAATGACTTAGAGAGGGCTGTAAAAGCACTGTGAAGCAGTATATAAGTCTAAGTGTTATTGCTATTGCTATGTGCTCATTTGCCCCTCAAATTCCTTTTGGGGGTACCCATATTTCTTGTGACCATTATCTCTGCCTTGTTTGTGCAAGGATCATCTTCCCATAGATCCCAACATCAGTTCCCATGATTCATGTATACAAACTCCTAGCCGTCATTGGAAGAAGTTCAGAGACTTATAAGCTTCTGACAGCTATTCTAGTTGCAATTATATACCTACACATGACAGCCACAGTAGAAATTATTTGCTATTGAAATCTGACACAGATTGCAGCTCAAACTGGAGAACATTCTTTAACCATAATCTAATACGTGGATAACGCCAAATTTAGTGATATCAGTGCATAGAATGTATACTTCAATTTAGTGAGTTACTTAAAAATCATTTATTTATTCATTCAGTTTGGATGCTGACCAACTCCAACAGATTCTTAATAGTATGAATTGGATGGACTGCATTTATTCAGTGATTTATACTATCTTAAATATGATTCTTGAGATTCATGTTTAGTTCAGGTTTAATAGTGGTTCTGAATCTTTCATGTGATATAAATATGTACAGTATAGCTAACTATTTACAACTACTTAACAGTATACTAGAAAGCTGTACTATCCATGAGAATTCAAAAGCCTAGGTTTTTTTAAAAAAATACTGTATTCTTGTATTATATCATGTTATTTCTTGTAGATGTGTGAGAGAGACAGAAGGTGGGAGAAAGAAAGAGAGAGAGAGAATTCTTTATATAAAGCAAGGTGGGAGGTATGCATGTATTTAATTTAAAAAGTGTTCAATTAAAGAAAAATAGGAAATGGAGGGAGTCCAAAGAGGGGATCCAAAAAAAAAAAAAAAAAATCAAGCTGCAACATGTACAGTATTGGAAGCCCCACCTCTTCTTCATATAGATTCCACATGCAACATACAGACAGAAGGATTGGAGATTAAATTTGATGGCTGCAGTGCCATCTTGATTCTTTGGCCCTGCCCGTGCTTATTACCCCTTAATAATCTCAAGTGGAATTTGCATAGAAGTAAGAAACTGAAGAAGAAAGGCAAGGCAATTTTCCTGTTGATCAGAGTTTGAAAGTTGCTTGTCCTCAGTAAGAAGCCCATCTTCTTTGGAATAAAGGAGCAGCTCCTTTAAATGCTCTCACAGGCCTATCATTTTAGACAAAGTATAAAACGTTGAACAAAGATGCACGCCCGCTATTGGAAAGTACCCCTGGCCTGAAAAAGACGAAGTGCTGAACAGAAGATGGCGGCTATAATTACCAACAAAGAAGTCTTTAAATGAGAAGCTGCCTTCGACAGTCACACGCCACTAAGTGTGCTTGCTTTTATTCCATTTTCTCCCATCAATTCATTCGTATTCACTGCCAGTCCTTATGCCAATTAGCTTTAATTTCTACTATACACAATGACATCAGCAGCCAATGAGATTCTGGTCTTGCAGGATTTTAGTGTGCCTATAAACTACAGAAAATTGTCCTTGGCTAAACTCCTGCTTTCAGATTGGCTGTCGACAATAGACATGGTTAAGTTCAGGGTAAGAGCCATTAAGCGTAATTACTACCACAGGGTAAAAGTTTAATTGTGTTAAATTTTAAATCTGCATAGCCTAAGCTTATTTACAAGCTGGCTAGGCCTTCGTGTTACATAAGAGAAAATAAATCTGTACTTAAAAAATCACTGCTTGCCAACTTTTATTTTACAAAACAAAAAAACTTTTTAAAATGCTGATAAAAGCCAGTCATATCTCCAACTCATTTCCTTCCTACTGGGACCACAAGGAGAATTGAGGATTTGATCATAGATTGAAGGAAAATGTTTTGGCCCTACGAACGACAAGATGAATGTCCTATGAAATATGACTCACAGAAATTAAGGATTTCTTCCCTCCATTCCCTCCTTTAGTTTGATTTGGGAATGGCATTAATTTAATAGCATTTTATTTTTTTATTTTTTTAAAAAAAGATCCAAGCCTTTCTCCACCAATATTCCATTAAAAATTTTTATAGGAAGGGACCTAGCTGACGGTGAATCAGAGGTAGAAATACTTGGTGGTAGAAGCTGTACCTTGCCACAGAATGAGTTCTTCTAATTTGGGTTTATGGATTTTTTTTAACACCATAAAATTGTAAGGAGATGGCTATCTTTTAGATCAATGGCTCTCCAAAAAAAGTGTACTCTGGGGCCCTGTAGATGCCCCCAAGACCCTTTCAGGGGCATCCACAAACTGATTTTTTTTTTTAGTTTTTCTTTAGTTTCCTTTAGTTTTTTTTTAGTTTCAATTTAATTTGGTAAATACAATAGATATAACTCATATAAACCAAAGCTCTTTGGAGTTTGGACCAAAGCTCAATCACTTTTAAGAATATAAAGATATCTCTGTTCTAGATAGTTCCATAGTCTAAGTGTTAAAGCACAGCAGGGAAATCTAAAAAGCAGAAGCGGAGGAAGGATTCAAGGCTAGCAAGTCTCTATCTGCCTCTTTTCATCTGAGATGGAACTACTGCAACTCTCTGGCTCCAGCTGTGGCCCACTAATTCCCTGTAGAGCAGAGCTGGCTGGGGAATTCTGGGAGCTGAAGTCCACACATCATCCAGCGGCCAAGGTTGAGAAACATTGCTATAGAGAGTCATAGAGTATATGACTGATGGTTACTCCTTTTTTGTATATACTCTGAAATAGTGGTATCCGTAAAGTATGGGCAAAAAAGTCAGGATGCTGGCTACAACAGTGCAATTGGAGCTCTGTATATATGCAGTTCACATAAAAATCCAACCAGAGTTTGAGCCCAGAGGTGCATTTTAAAAGGCAACTGGCCTTTTTTTTTTTTCCCCTCGAAAATGATTTCTCATCCAAGATGTTTCTTCGGTTCTTGGATGAGAAGCAAAATGTTTACAAGGAAAAAAAAACAAACAAGGAAGTCCTCTTTTGAAAACTATGGGACAACCATGATCTGGGTGGTTGAGAATCTCCACAGACAAACAGAAATTTGGTTGCACTGTCATGGCCACCCACCACCTTCTTTTTTGGCCCTCCACCTGCAGACAGCCTTATTCTGAAAGTCTATTAGAATTCTGTGGAAAGAACACTTCTATTAAATGGAGTTCCAGTCAAATAATCATAGCCATTGGTAGAGCTAACTTCGTTGTCAGTCTAAGACCATTGTGCACACCAAATTCATTAATCTTTTCTGCTCTCTTTACTCATTAATGGATTTTTTAAAACATGAAAATTCATTATGCAGGCCTTTAAATGCCTGCTTTAGCCCATTTTTCTCCCATTTTATTTCTAACGTTCATGTTACTAAAATATCTTTTGCCAGAATGTGCAAATGTAAGATTTATTTATTTACTTATCCAAGAGCTTCATCATGGACATTCGGAGCAAAAAATCTAATTTTATTTCATCTTCTAAGATAAATAATCATGGTATGGATAATCCCAGGAGAAAGCTAATTATCAAACTCTTTTGAAAGATACCTTCCTGAGTTTTCCTCCTTTTAGTAGCCCTATTGTAGCCTAGAAATTCTCCCATATTTCCAGGATGGCTTTTCTTCGGTTGCAATGGCTTACAGGAAAATGAAAAAAGGAGGCAACTTTTTCTTCCATGAACTCCCATTAGATAGCATGACTGAAGATCCAAGTCACGCTAAACTATAATGTGGTTGCTTTGTCTGAGCTAAAGCAGTTTGGATTAAAAACCATGATGTATGGCTTAGCCACCCATTGTGGTTAAAATATAATATGGTTGAATGCACCGTGTGAATGTAGACTCTGTGAGGAGAAGGCACTTATGGTACTTAACTTATTATCCATAAAGATGGAGAGATCAAGAATAATTAACAAAGAACACAATCCACTTGTTCCAGAGGAATTATTCTATCTATCTTAGTTAATAGGCATTTAGCTGATCAGAATTGTTCTGGGGGCAGAGGGACACAAAGAATTCAAAAGTCCTCTAGCTGACAGCTCCAGTTCTCTTTGCATATTGTTGCTGCTTCCTTAAATACCAGGAACTGGGCCAGTTATGGCGTTCTCTGAAAAGAGGCATTGAACTTGGTAGTGCAAGAACAACTGTCAAATGTTTATATATGAAAAGGTAGAAAGCTGTGTTCAAACCGAAGGCCAAGATTAGCTGACTCTGACTAGCTTGGAGTTCCGTTTGTTACATACAAGAAAAAAAGTAACATGATTGCAGCTGGACAGAATAGAAGGCTTAAATCTTACACAAACACTCAAAGCTGTTTAATGCTGTCTCTCTCTCCCCACCTCCCAAGCCCCTGGAAGGAGGCAGGTGAATCCAGGATCAAATACATTTTCATGTTTCTTAAGATGAACTGTTTAAATAGTTAAGTGAACATCTGTCCAAACTTCTCATTTCCATTTAGAAAAGCCGCTAATTCACAGGGTGACGAAAAATGCCTGCTTAACAATGCAGATGGTGCTGTCTGGGGCCTCTTTATTTTGTTTAATCTAGATTGAACTCCACACAACTGTGATGCTAATGAATAATGGATTTTTTTTTTTTTTAATGTTCACACATGGAGCGGCACTGCAGTCTGAACAAATCTGGGATTAACTTGCTTCTAATTTTCCCATTTGGATATAGGGCAGCAGTTTTTAATGGTAATCTAACTGACATGGATGCTCTAAAGATCAAAAGGGTAATATTCTGATTTTGAACATGAAACTCTTCGTCAAGTTTGCCAGAAACTAGAGTGATGGCACGTTGGCAAACTTTTTTATACCTTTTAAGAAGATTTGTCCCTCAACAATGTCTTCTAGAGCAAGACAGCTACATGAAAAAAAAAAGTATAAATTTTGCAGCTGACAAGATAAATGCCATGTGTGCTTTCTCCTTTTGTCAATATCAATAATGTAATTTATACCATACACAAATGTTCCATTTTAAGATAAAGGAGTGAACGACACTTAAATGATAGAAGAAAAGAGGAGATTTTTATAAGCATTTGCTTAATCAAGACCCAAACATTAAGATTATCTTAATAATAATGTTACACCATCTGTATTAATAAAAATGCAAGGGAGATATTCACTGACTTGTAATTGGAAGATAAACAATTTTGGGTCAAACTGTTTGTACAAGTGAGATCAGGTCACTCAAAATGTTCTAGATTTTGTTTTTCATGATTTAGAGTGATATTTGGAGATGTGACATTTTCCTCCAAATATAAATTGTCGCCGGGTAGAGGGAGATAAGTAAAACCAAGTTTGATTTCTCTCACACAATCTGACAGGTGGTAGCACTTGGCTGAGCTTGAAATCAGGGTTGCATCTGCTTATTACTTGGAGGGAAGGTCACCAAAGAAATCCCAGGGGTATAAGCTTGATCAGGGGTGTCAAACTCGATCGTGTCACGTAACACATCGCGACGTATTGTGACAATTTTGCCTTTGCAGAGCCGGGGTGGGCGTGGCCTGCACGTCACACATCCGGTCCACTGGCCGCCAGTTTGACACCCCTCAGTTAGATAGAATGTTTTAAAAAACCCAGCCAAGAAAAATGTTTTTCTCCAAATTTCATGATAAATCTTACAATTACTTTGTAAAGAAACCTTAATGGAAATGGGTCAGTGGAAGAGACTGATGTAGATTTTCAGTCTTATATAGAGCAGTTAATGATACATGGTTTTTGAGGTCCTCTGAAGTACAAGTTAAGCTCCCAAAGAAACTAAGGATCCATCTCACAGATTTTTCTATTCAAATGTCATGCTTTCAGAGCTTTCATTGGCTCCCCACTCATAAATTGGAATCAGTACTAAGCCATCTCACCTACTACATTACAACAGTTCATCTAATGATGGATCAAAGTTACAATGGCACTGAAAAAAGTGACTTATGACTATTTTTTACACTTAACTATTGCAGCATCCCCATGGCCATGTGATCAAAAGGTGGGTGCTTGGGAACAGGTTCATATTTATGACGGTTGTGGTATCTTGGGGT
The DNA here is from genome assembly GCA_022577455.1 of Arizona elegans. NCBI lineage: Eukaryota > Metazoa > Chordata > Lepidosauria > Squamata > Colubridae > Arizona > Arizona elegans. The sequence goes on from JAKOOJ010000001.1 coordinate 82,978,591, forward strand.
TATGTGATCACTCTTTGAGGCCTTCTGACAAGCAAAGTCAATGGGGAAGCCATATACACTTAACAACCATGTTACTAATTTATCAAGTGCAGTGATTCACTTGATATGATTCACTTGTGGCAAGAAAGATTGTAAAATGGGGCAAAATTCACTTAACAACTTTCTCACTTAGCAGCATACATTTTGGGCTCAATTGTGACCATAAGTCAAGGACTACCTGTAGTTGAAAATAGTTGAAAGAGCAAAGGCAGTTAAAAAAGCAGGTTGGTTTTGCAAAATTAAACTGAATACTGGTAGCTCTAGAATTAATTTTATACCCATATTCCTAAAAAAAAATATTTATATGCTCCATTTTGACACTGACAAAAATGCTCAAGCCTTTATTTAATTATGATTAGAGAGAAAAGTCAATCTGGGAGTTGATAAAACTAAGAACTTCAAGACAAACCAACTTCAAAGTTGGGGAAACTGTAATGTTTTAGGGAAGTGGTTGTGCAGGTTGCAGAGACAGAATGGGACAACTTGGTGTGGCCAACTCACCGCAGCCAACTCGCCATGACTAACTCACTACAGTCAAGTCAGCATGGCCAACTCACCAAGACCAACTCACCACAGGACAACTCACTGTAGGACAATTCAACAATTCAATTTAAATACTTAAAATAATTTAAAACTTAATTTTTGTCATTCATATTTTATCTTGTCATTCCTTTTGCATCCTTTAATGATTTTTTTCCACCATTACTTCAATATTAGTCTCTTGTCTTGTCCTGCAGTGATTTGGCCATGACAAGCTGAGCTAGCCACAGCAAGTTGACTGCGCCAAGTTGGCCATGGTGAATTGGCCATGCCAAGTTGGCCACGCCATACAAATGAGAAAATATGGTGTGAAACAGCACTTGCATGCTTTGCACATAGTTTCCTGTGTCAGGAAAATAAAGTTTGGGACACACCTCAGTAACAATCATGCTTGTAAGAATATGTAAAACAATTTCAACCAACCTAAACCAACAGAGGTTTCTATTGGAATTAGATCTCAGTTGGTGGTTTCAATAGGACAATCTGGTCTGGACTTGGAAGATAAGTAGGATCAGGCCTGGTTAGTACTTGCATGAAAACAATTAGAATATTAGGGCTCTAAACTAGATTTGGAGGTCCTGGAAGAAGGTAATAGAAACCATTTCTATTTGGTGGGAAAGAAATTAAGATAGCTATCATTGATGACACCAGGATTTAATTCAAAGGAGCCTATAGGTCTTTAGATCTAATTCTCTTTCAGTCCAAGAATACTTAGATATCTGTTGATATTCAATCTAGAGTCAGGGATATTTAATTGAGGCGGGTGAAGAGGCTTTTTTTCCAGTTTAGTGGGTTTAAGATCGCAGCCTTAAGATCCCTCTGTTTGTTTTCACAATCAGTTGCATTCATTTTCACAAGGGCAGAAAGAAATGTCAAGTATTTCAGAGACACCTTACCAATCAGAAGACAGCAATTTACAAGTGTACCTGGCAAACAATTTGACATGTTTAGAAGTTCTTAAAAATATCCTGGTTTACAAAAGGGGTCAGATAAGCATCAAGTCGAAAGCAAAGGCACTACAAAAGAGGAAATAGAACACAATGATAAAAAGGGTAGCTGGGGAGATTTGTATACCTTCTTCACATTTTTGTGGGTTAATTCTTCTCACCAAAAAATGGATTCCCCCTCTACTTGGTAACTTCCTATCCAGTCTTAAAATTTGTTCCAGAGGCCGGAGATGGCAGTCCTGAGGGCTTGCCTGAGAGAACAAAGGAAAATCCTATATCATGACTTCAGGTCTGAGATTATACTGTGTTATATTTGTTGTCTTATTTAAATTACTATAATTTAGATAGTACATATCTCTCTCTCTAATGCAAAAGACTGTGTCCATTCAAAGGCAACTTCAAGATTTGACTTCTCTCCTCTAAGAAGAGAAATCATGTTTTCTAAACATGATTTAAACTGGGCAGTGTTTCTGATAAAGTATGGTAGATTCTTTTTTTTTTTTTATAAAAGATGCATGGCATAAAAACCCTACTTGCTGCCAGCTAACTTTGTTTGCTAGGTACTTTGAATGAACAGCTTAGTCTAATCTTGTCACAGGGCAATTATTGCAGCCCTGGACGACATCTTTGAATCTCGCTGTTTGAGGAAGTGGCATAACATTATCAGAGACTCTTCCCATCCTGCTTATAATCTTTTTGGACTGTTGCTTTCTGGCAGAAGATACAGAACAATTAAAACTTGGACCACATGTTTTCTGAATAGTTTTTATCCCAGAGCTATAATTGCACTCAACAATGAACCAAAGGGCCACCATCAGTGAGCTGTTGGACAGCATTACTTGGTCTGTTGTGTGGATGTTTGGGTGGTTTAGGGGTGGGGAATTTGTGGTGGATGTTTGGGGATTGTTATGTGTGTTGGACCTAGTCTTTGGGTGTTAAGTGAATTTTGTTGTTTGGGTATACTGTGTATATACGTACAATGACAATAAAGTTATTATTATTTACTGCATCATCAAATTGTGTTTAGAATAATTCTGACTCCATACCTTGCTTTAAAAGTAACAGCAAGATCTCAAAAAGGTTGAAGTTGTAATGGATGGAGAAATAAGAGATCACATGTATGTGGCCCACAGTAGCAAACTATTGCTTTCACACACTTGTGAAAATAATACATTGCTTCATACTGGATTAGATCTAACTTAGTTATACTTAGATCCTACTGATATACAGTGAAAGAAAACATAAAATCCGATTCACTGCGCTAGAAACTAAGTTCAAATAATTATCTTGGCCCCAATCTGTCCATTATCTTTTCAGTAAAGCAATATGTCATATGAATGTACTGTATTGTTGATGTAAAACTTAAAATTAATCTTACTACGTGGCCAATATTGGCTACCTTGATTGACAGCTGCAGAAATGTTAATGGATCTAATTATTTATGCTTCTTTTAATGGGAGATAAGGAATGTCTGCATACATCCCATTAAGATGCAGTAGAACAGAAGTTTTCAAACTTTATAAGGCTCTGCAATGAAAACAATGATAGAAGATCATTGTTAGAATGATCAAGAGGAAAAGCTATCATGAGAGAAAATCATCTGCATCTAAATGAAGTTTTCTGATCTTTTGCCCTTAGTTCCTTGTGGAATCCATCAAATTCTTATGGAACCCTAGTGTCTGCGGAACACAGTTTAAACCAAGGGTCTCCAACCTTGGCAACTTTAAGATTTGTGGACTTCAATTCCCAGAATTCCTCAACCAGCTTTGCTGGCTGAGGAATTCTGGGAGTTGAAGTCCACAAGTCTTAAAATAGGCAAGATTGGAGACCCCTAGTTTAAACAATCATGCTGCTTATCAGTAGATACTTACCTCTTTATCTAGATTTCTTGTGATACCTATGGTGCTTCCTATTGAATTAGAAATGTTGCAGTGAACTTCAAGGATTTCTGGGAGGTCCTGAAAGAACAAACCATAGTTTGAATGTCATGCAATAAGAGATAGTAAATCAAAATAGTTTGAGGGAGGCATTGTCTTTACCAGTTATCTCCAAAGAGGTCATGTGGAATGCAATGATGCAAAGGTGAATCTCTGCAGAAAAAAAAAAAGGAGAGAAAATAGATGTTTCCTTTGCATTAATTTTACTAAAAGGCAGTTCCAAATTGAAACTCATCATATTTTAGCATTTGCAGACTGGATTATTAATTATCAATTAAATAATTGAGCCTTCTTATTGTGAACATGGTTTACATGGAGTCAGCATAAACAGATTTCTCCAGCATATGTTGAGGCATTGAGTAACTTTTTGGGTTTTTTTCTAAATATTTCAGGATTATAATACAGCCATGCTCTGGTAAATCTTTAATTAGATGAGAGAATGTGTGGTTTATTAGCATTTTTTAAGGAAAATGATGCATTTCCAGGTTAATATTGTGTTACTGAACCAGGAATCAATTTGTATTATGGTCAATAATTGTTCATAATAGTTCTTCCAATAGGATTGTCCTACAATCTACTACTTCATTGGAAATTATTTAAGATCTCTTTGTAAATATCAAATATAATTTCTATGTTAATTCATTGAGTACACCTATCTATTTTGATTTGTTGAGGTACACAGCATATCTAAAAAAAAAGATGTTGAGACGGTAGAAAAAGTGCAGAGAAGAATAACCAAGATGATTAGGGGACTGGAGACTAAAACATGAAAGAACCGTTACAGGAACTGGGCATGGCTAGTCGAGTGAAGAGAAGGACCAGGGGAGACATAATAGCAGTGTTCCAATATTTGAGGGGCTGCCACAGAGAGGAAGGGGTCAAGCTATTTTCCAAGGTACCTGAAGGCCTGACAAGGAATAATGGATGGAAACTGACCAAGGAGAAATTCAACCTAGAAATAAGGAGAAATTTTCTTACGGTGAGAACAATCAACCAATGGAACAGCTTGCCTTCAGAAGTTGTGGGAGCTTTATCGCTGGAGGCTTTCAAGAAGAGATTTGACCCCATTTATCAGAAATGGTGTAGGGTCTCCTGCTTGGGCAGAGGATTGGATTAGATGACCTACAAGGTCCCTTCCAACTCTGTTAATCTAATCTAATCTAATCTAATCTAATCTAAACTGCATGTATGGGAAGTGATTTGAAGGAGTCATACGTATACCCCAAAATGAACCTTGCATATTTTCTCCAGAGAGCTAACTAATCAGTAGAAAATGAAGGAATAGCAAATTAGAAAACAGAGGGGCTGCTAGAATCCTCTAAAAATGTACTGCTAAAACACTGTTAATTTGCATTGAAAAGATGGTATTGTTTTTGATGGAAGCATTGTGAGCCTCAAAATAGCACTTTGTCTGCATGTGGAATGGATTTTTTCATTAGACAGTCAATTAGCTGGCAGCTCCAAAACTTCAAAGGACTCAGAAGTTCTCTCCCCATGCAGGATCAGCCCCCCGTTCCCACATGCTGGCTGGTCAGAGAAATGGGGATGGCAACTTCTCTTGATTGGTGCCATACAGTATTTGATACTACTAATTACACTTAATTAGTCCTTCCACCATTTAATTAAACCGGCTTCTAATGATTGTGCTTCCTTGGCAGGCTCTTTGGGACCACTGGGAATTGTGCTGCCTGCAGTAAGCTGATCCCTGCCTTTGAGATGGTGATGAGGGCCCGAGATAACGTTTACCATTTGGACTGCTTTGCCTGCCAGCTTTGCAACCAGAGGTGAGAACATGGGGGGTTTACATGGATTGGTGTTTTATTTTATTTTTTAATGCAAGTTATTTTCGCTTCTGTGAAACAGTAAAGTCTGTTTCACCGTTTGATCTCCATCACCTTCTCCCAGACTCTCAGATTGCTACTGCTGGGCAAAATGATTTTACCTGCTAATTGAATGCTGGAGCCCTTTTTCCTGCAGTTCTCTGACTCATGTGTGGAATTGCTGGTAGGCTGGATTGTTGAAGGGACTCCCCACCACCACCACTATCACCAAAATTGGGGCTGCTGTGAAGTAGGCCAGCAGGTGGTGTTAAGTCGAGCCGAGGCAACTGAATGAGCAGCTTCAAAGCCGAGCTTCTCGTCGGTCTACTGAACATCCATTGATAGAAAGATCATTGGCATAAATACTTTTAAAATCAAAGTTCCTTAAGTCACACAACTGGGCAGGCACAGATGTGAGATCAAGACGAAGCAAAGGAAATGCCCTTTTCTAAATAAGGTCTGACAAAAGCCTCAGAAGGGAACCTTCACCCATCAACCTGCTGGCTGCCCCCAGTAATGTCTGCTCACTGCAGAATATATTATATGCGTCTAAAAGGCAGATATCATGGACAGAATGAAGTAAATATTCTGAGAAGGTTCTATCACCATAATATTAGTGCTGGTGCCTCACAGATTTTCATGTATCTGCTTGGTTTCTCTGTTTTGCACAGATACTAGTAGCAGAAGTTTTCAGAGCATAATGTTTAGATTGAAAAATAGTGATATTTTGACTTCTGTACCTCTTATATCTATAAAAATACTGCATCTAAATATAAAGTGTAGGGATCATAGAACATCACGTGTCAAATAGTTGCCAGAGCCCAACCCATATCAAAATCCTTTGCTCAGCCTTCAGGCTGAAAAATTCAGAAGTATTGCTGTTAATATTTATATAGAAAATGTACATGCCCTTACTTAAACAAGTAACTCTGGGCTGCCCAAGCATGTGGATGAAAATCATAAGGCAATATAAATCTATAAATAAATCAATAACCACGGCTTTTCACAAAACCATCTCACAGAGCAGAAATCACATATACCAGGCTCCACTAATATTCTGCTCTTCAGCCGGGGTCTTAAGGACTTCTGGAAGGCCAGCAGAGCCAAACAGCCATCAGCAAGGAAGCTGTTCCATAGATAGGTGCTATGAGAGAAGAGGCAAATCTCTGGATCCTACTAAGTGGCATTGTTGTAAAGAGACCCACAGCATGCTCACTGTGTCAGATTTGATGGAATGGGCAGACACTGTTGAAGAGAGGTGGTCCCTGTGTTATGCAGTCCTATAAAGGTGACAACAAGCATCTTGAATTGCACCTGGAACCATATAAAATCCATATAGAATCTTAGTGTAGAGTGTAAGGATGAGCAAAGTCATCTCCTCCAGGGGTGAAATTCACTTACCTTCCTTACCGGTTCGCAAATGTGCACGGGCCACATCTGCCGCGCCATGTTGTCTGCGCATGCGCAGAAGCTTAAAATATCACAAAAAAATGATGTCATTACATCCGCGCGGGATGGGCAAAGCCTCCTGCAGCTGCCGCTACCGGATCACCCGACCTGGATAGAACCAGTTGATCCCATCTCAAAAGAAATATTCACCATCATCTGGATCCAGCTACCGGTACTTTCCAGGAATTCCTAACTTCCTAACTAACCAGGAGTGACATTTGAAATACAGGGAGTAATAATCAAAGTCCTCGGGACCTATTCACTTCCTCAGAACCGATAGAAACAAAATTTCCCCAGAAAACTGAACAAGATCATGCCCCAGCCACAAACCAAGCAAATTTGTTTGACAAATTCCTCAAATATTACTTACAACAACAATTCTGCAGAGGTTGCCCTGCCCTCCCTTGTCCAGAAGAGATCAAGTCACCCAAAATATGGTTCCCCAGCCAACTATCTGTGAAGGCAATAAGAAGAGGAAAAATAAGTATATTTCATCATGCTTATCAACACAAGGCAATCCCTAATAAAGGATCTTAAACCTGATTACACATTGAGATTGAAATTATGTTTCATCTCTTTTTTTTCCAGCCTGGGTAGAATTTCCTGGCACTCTTAATCTAAAGAGGAGGAAAATATTATTTCTCTAGATCAGAGTTGCAAACTTTCTCCCTGGCAAGCATGATTGTTGGCCTTTGAAGGTCATGCCAGGGGCCACAGTCCAAAAAGAATGTTTGGAGAAAGGACCAAACCTAATTTGTATAAATGCATAGAGGATTGAGGGCCAGATTAAGTCTGCAATCTTGTATTCAATCTAGGAGGATACCCCATTCAGTATCTCTGAAGAGAAATGCAGAATTATACTGTCAAAATGGCAGCCTTCTACTGGAAGGTTTAACACAATGTGGGAAGAAAAAGAAGTCCCTTTTCTTCATCTTTATGTATATATAAAATCAAAAATGACTTTTGCGTCTTTGATTGGCAAATAGAGTTGAAAATAATACTAATTTGGGGCATGGTATTCTTAATTTCCAAACATTTCACTAAGAAAAATATAGTTGAGCTTCCAAGCAATTGAAAAAAGAAATACAAGAAGTACCAATTCTTGAGTTTCTTGCTACATGCTTATTGTAAAACCACTCCCTATGGCCTTCCTTATAAAAGGTAAAGGTTCCCCTTGCACATACTGTATGTGCTAGTTGTGCCCGACTCTAGGGGGTGGTGCTCATCTCCGTTTCAAAGCTGAAAAGCCAGCGCTGTCCAAAGACGTCTCCGTGGTCATGTGGCCGGCATGACTAAACGCCAAAGGCGCACGGAACGCTATTACCTTCCCATCAAAGGTGGTCCCTATTTTTCTACTTGCACTTTTTATGTACTTTCAAACTGCTAGGTTGGCAGAAGCTAGGACAAATAATGGGTGCTCTCCCCATTACGTGGCACTAGGGATTCGAACCGCTGAACTGCCAACTTTTTGATCGACAAGCTCAGCGTCTTAGCCCCTGAGCCACCATGTCCCATATGGCCTTCCTTATAGTAGAGTTCGAAACTCCAGATAACAACCAGATGGTACAAAGGGAGATCTTTGCCCTCATCCAGGTATCATTTGGATTTTGACACTTCAGAGAATATATCCCTAATTAAAATTTTCAAGCCAATTTGGAGGACGTTTTTTTTTAAAAAAAAAAATCAGACATTTCTTTCTTGGGTAGAGGCAGTTATAGTTGAGGGATCTGAATATGTGGACACAGAAATGGAAAGTTGGGAACTATTTATGCAGTAAGGAAAGTTGTTGGGTGAAGCAGGCCTGCTTCAAAGGAAGGAGTTGCACATTTCAAATTGAACACAGGACAATCCTCTCTTAGAATGTGTATTTTATTGAAAGGACTGCACAGTCCAACTCTCAGGAACCTTGGAATTGTCTGTCAACACTTAACACTTGGACAACAGATTATAGGAGATCAAGTGGTCACCTGGGCATGTACTTTCCATCTATGGGGAGTAGCTATAAATTGTGTTAATTAAATTTGAAGCTATACATTGCATATGCAGATTTCCTAGAACTCTGCATTGCCTTACACCATATTTTCTCTTTTTCATTGATGCATTTCCAATTTTTCGGCAACTCCTTAAGGATCATTTAAGAGCAAAAAAAAAAAAAAAAAGGGAGAGCAGTTTTTAAACTGTGCTTTGTGGAAAAGCCAGCAAGAATGACTTTATTATTATTATTATTTTTCAGATTTCTATACCGCCTTTCTCCTTTCGGACTCAGGGCAGTGAACAGCCAAAATAAAACATTTGTACACAAAAGTTAAAATCGATTAAAAATTAAATCGATTAAGATCCTGGCATTTTCATGGATATTTGCTTTCAAAGAGAAATTGGGGCACATGGCATACTATTGGCCATTCAGCCAAAAGGTTTGAAGGGATATTGGAATCTATATATATAAAAGCGAAAACCACTCATGCCATTATCACAAAATCTCCAGAACTGTAAAGCCTACAAACTTGAAATTTTCCATGTATGTTCCTTTTGGCTTCTAGGTGCTCACTAAGAAAGGATTTTTCGAGATGACCATCAGATAATTAGTATTTCATATACAGTATTATATTAACACGCTCTGACGCTAAGGAGCTAGACATTCTACTCCCCCTCCCCCCTGAAAAGAACTCTGTCCCAACTGCCAGTTGCCTTATATTAACACGCTCTGATGCTACCCCTTTGCTAAACTGGGCATGGCCTACACGTGACTCATCCGGCCTGTAGACTGGGACATTCTACTCCCCCTCCCCCTCTGTCCCAACTGCCAGTTGCCTTATATTAACACGCTCTGATGTTATGGAGTTACACATTCTACATTAAGTTTCAGGCTTTAAGTGTCAATTTATCATGCCCAATCACTTAGTTTCGTAGCGAAGCACATGCGTACAGCTAGTGGAAAATAAAATGGCTAAATTCCCATCCAGATTAGAACAAATTGATAAAACATAGAGATAGGCCATCTTTCTGGAACAAAGCAGAAGGGAGATGACTCTCTCAGAGTTAATCCTAAAGGATGACAACAACCCTCCTTTATGCATTTCTCATCTGGAACCCTCAACTTGTGAACCCTCTGGATTGTTCCACCCCCTCTCACCAATAACATTTAAGAAGATTAACTGTTGGGTCTTCCTGTGCATTAAATGCCAGAGCCTGCTACAGTAAACCGTCCATACCAAAGATGTCTTCCATAGGAAGCCGGATCCAGAACTAGCAGAATTCTAGCTTGTATAGAAGCCAACAAGACTTCACTGTAGATATTAATGAGTGCCTGTAGCATTTGATGCTGTGTGAGCCTCCCCAATAAGGAACATCTATAGGGACATCTGCAGGGGAGAGTAAAGAATGTGAAGATGGGGATTGCAAAAACATAATTGAAGTTCTGTCCTTTTGAAGTACATGTGTGAGTATTGCAAGCCCTTTCAAAAGGGCAGGGCTTCGATTATGCAGTCACAGCCACTATCTTGACTTTTTTTTATCCTTCCCCATCTCAACCTCCTGGAGAAAGAATTGAACACTAAATAATTATTATATAAAATTCAAAAAGGCAAATTATACGTGTGGGATAGGCAGAAAAGAAAGGGGACAAGGAAGAGAAAACTTCTAATAAGCTGTGCACCGCCCTGAGTCCACTTGGAGAAGGGCGGGATATAAATTGAATAAAATAATAAATAAATAAATAAATAATAATGTCATTTCATTACACAAATCTGTGGTGTAACCATACATGAATATTAAATATGGCTCTGATCACCCTACCTTAAAAAGACCCAAAGTCGCTAGTCAGTGAAATGGGGGCAGATAAATTTAATCAATAAAAATACAAATAATCCTTGGGAAGGATTAACAATAACAGTAACAAAACAAAAAGGCAAAACTTATAAATAATCTGAAACAGCTCACCTAAGAGTAAAAGTTACAATTTTGGGTGCTTCTCAGCTTAGAATCAAGATGAATAAGGGATTACAAATAGTCCTTAGTTAATGACCATTTAATCTTTACCATTCAAAGTTATGGACGGAAGAAAGTGACTTGTGGCCAATCCTCGAAGTTGCAGCCACTGTAATGGCCCTGTAGTCACATAGTCATAATTCAGGTGCTTTGCAACTAGCTCACAGTTGATGGTTGCATGGTCACATTATCACTATTTGGAACCTTCCCTGCCAGTGTCAAAGTCCATTGGGAAGCTGATCACAAATGGCAATCACATGTTGTGCCTAATGAACCTGCGGGATTTGCCTAATGACCACAACTGGAACTTCCAGTTCTGCCATCATTAAGTTGGCATGGTCACATGACCTTTGCAAAGGTGTTGCTTAGCAACAGAGTTCCCAGTCCCAGTTATCATCATTAATGGAGGACAAACTGTACCTCCAACATGCAGTCAGCTTCTCAATTACCACTTCAGGGAAGTCCAACAGGAGTATGTCTTCTGTTGAAATACCATAATTCTGAGGGGTTATTTATTTAAATTATTATTTAAATCCTGATAATCAAGTTTATGCTGATAGTATCTCAAACATGGCCAGTGTTTTGGAATGCTGTTGCAGGAAAAGTAGAATTTAATAAATTAAAACAAGTTGTGAGCAGACTAAATAATTCAACGTCTTGACTATTTTGCACATTAGACAACTGAATGGTCTCTGTGTAATCACTAAAAATAGGTACATATTGCTGGTCCTATGCCTCCCTGTCACATATTGGCTAAGACAACTCCTCTGTCCAAGTCACCACTTATACTCATCCCTGCACCCAACTGGAATGTTTCATATTACATGGAAACTAAGTTGTTGATCTGTAAACATGGACAGTCCTAATATCTGTAGGACACATCAAGTCTGGAGCCAACAAGAACTCTTTTCTTCTTGTTTAGATAGCTCTATTATGCAAGCATTCTAGGAAAGATGTTTACTGCTAAATCCACAGACAGTAATGTATAGTCACAAGGTGCATTAGAATTACATATCTGCCATTAAGAAGGCATGGATCTTCTGTTTCGGTCTCTTCTGGCCCCCTCTTGTGGAGTGATTTAGATTTTTAATGTTATCCGAGTCATTTCTTCTGACCAAACATATATCAGAAGTTACAGCGTGAGTGAGAATATGCTGTCATTTTGGGTGGCTTTATTGAAGGGTTTGTAACAAGCACAAAGCTGGCATTATTTGTTTAGAGTAGGCTGCCTTTCTGTTTGAAAGAGGCAGGTACAATCAATCAAGTTGTCCAATTTGATAGGCTATTCTGTTAAGGCTATAGTGACATCTAGTGGGTTCAAACAGAGGATATTGGGTTGACAGTTTTGGGTTTTTTTTGTGGGGGGAGGGAGTTGGTTCAATAAGTACCTTTCTCGGAAAATACTAGAAATATTTTAGGGTCTTATAAGTAAATTTGATTTTAAATATATTTGTAGTGCCTTTGTCATGTGGAAAAAATGACTCAATGATAGTTGTTGGGTGTAAAGGAGAAAACATTTTTCTTCTCTCCTTGTCCTTGCACTTTGCCTATGAGATCCTAAGTTTCTAAGAACTGTCAATAAAAACAAAATTGTCTCTGGGTGTGAATACCAAGTGGAACAAAATAAAGCCAGATATTTATTTATTTTTACCATTTTTCAAATTATAATGGCATTTCATTTCACTTGCACATTGTGCAGGTTTGAACAGTAGTCTCCTGAATTCAAGTACACAAGGAATCTTCCAGTCATTTCATATACTAAATGAACAATAGCTGGATTTATCTCTAGAATTCGATTTCCCGAAATGGAAAAACAATGAACTGACATTTTCAGTATCTACGTGTTATATAGCATTAGCTAAAAATGTGTTTACATTTACATTTACATTATAAATATGTTTCTTGTATCTGCCAAGAGGAAAGGTGAAAAAAACCAAACTCAATTATTCTTTACCCAGAGCTAAAGTTAATTTACAAACTTTTAAGTCTTTAGACTTTGACATTTCACCATTCACTCACCTCTGTCCAAAGGTGCTTTTTTGAATGGTTTGTTTCCTCTAATATGTCACACAGATGTGCAGTCAGAAATTAAACCCATTTCAGATACTTGTCTGAGCTGTTAGCACGCTGCTTTTTAAAAAACACATGCGCACGCACAAATTCAAAACTACTTCAGCACTCTGTTTCCATTAATTATCTGCTGCAGTTCGCTGTTAGTGTTACTGTCAGCGTTAACTGTTACTTCTAAAATATTTCCTGGCAATAATTCTTTTGCAATTTGTTAAAGGAGAACTGGATTTGGGCTCTGCTCTCTCTCCTCCCTCCCCTTTCTTTCTTTTAAATGCTCAACCTCATTTCAAGATTTATAGGCAGCATTTAAAAGAATCTTAAAGGCAATTTACCTGCTGGTTGTTTTTTTTTTTAAATACACATGAAATGTTACTCGTTGAAACATATGGGCTTAGATCGTAAGTGCCCGTGAGCATAACTCCAGCCAGAGTTATGCTGTTGTTTGTTAAAGGGAAAATACATTATTTTTGCCAGTTTGTCCCCCTGAGCATCTGTCCTGGAGGATTAAACCCGGTGGGTAACTTTCTTCTTCCTTTTCTGCTAGTGGGCGACGTGTAAAATGTATGTTTAGTTATAGGACTCTGCGTGTTGTAATTTAATCCTGTTTTAGGAGTTGTTAAAAGATACCTGGTTTTGGATTATTTGCTTGTTAACTACCATGTAAGTAAAGCAACTCAAATGATAGCCAAGGAAACTTCTTGCTATGAGATACAGGAGACAGCCATTCCAGAGATGGTGGAGTATAATAATGATAGTGGCAATTATGTTTATGAATGTTTTATCTTCACAGTGGCTATCAGGTCAGATTAATTGTTCATCTAGCCTAGCACTGTGAGTTGGTAGCTCTTCTGGAACTTCAAGTGGAGAACTTTCTTTTCCCCTGATGTTCAGTTCTTTAACTGGATCTTTTGTTTATAAAATGCTGTCTGTGCTCTACCTCTCAGCTATATTCCTCCTTCCACAGCTGATGTAGGTCAGACTTGCTGAATGCCAGTAGTTGCGTTGTCTCCACAAACCAAGCTCAGACTGAGTAATGGTCTATTACTGAAATGAAGCTCTACTTTTTACTCCTCTCCTGTGCTCCCATCCGGTCTCTCTTCTCATATTCATGCTGCAGAGCTGACTTACTTTCCTTCTACTCAGCAACTTCTCTCAGCCTAATGTGATGAACTGTGATTGCCCAGATTCCCTGCTACGAGCATGGCCATGCTTGCTAAGGATGATGATAGCCATAGTGTAATATCATTAGAGGAATGAGTGGATGGAGGAGATGCACCAAAGAGGTGGATCTGGTCTTCTGGGTATGGCTTAATCTGTGTTGCTGTTCACCTCATGTACTCATGAAGATCTCATGCTTTAACAATGTGCAGAATAGCATCATGAGCTTTGATAAAAGAAAGCCTGTTACATATTTTCAAATATATATTAAGTATATTTTTGGAGGTTCCAATTAAGGAGCAGAATTCAAAGAGACATTCTATAATAATTGGTTTCAACAAAGTCATTCATTCATTCATGTTGTTTATTTTTGACAACAAGACACCTTTAAGCACATCGCAAGTTTTTGGTTTTGACTACAGTAGGAATTCGATTACTTTACCAGCATTGAAAGTCATTGAGGTTATTTGGCTCTTCTTTGGTAATAGAGTTCAAATGTGATTTTAGTTTTCTTTAGTTCCTATTTTAAAATGCCTAGATAATATTTAAACATGGTTGAACTTGAGATTATTACTCTTAATCAGCTCATGGATTGCCATCTATAATTATAAAACACTTCTCAGTGTAACCCAATTTTTCTGAGGTAGGGAATAAATGACCATGAGTTTACTTTTATTCAAGTAGGAAATTTTATTGAAGTTTGGTGTTTCATGACTTAATCAAAATAGCAATAGCAATAGTAATAGTACTTAGACTTACATACTATTTCACAGTGCTTTGCAGCCTCTCTAAATGGTTTACAGAGTCAGAATATTGCCCCCAACAATCTAGGTCCTCATTTTACCAACTCAGAAAGATGGAAGGCTGAGTCAACTTTGAGCCAGTGAGAATTGAACTGCTGGAAGTAAGCAGAATTAGCCTGCAATATTGCATTCTAACCACTGCGCCACCACAGCTCTTTGTCCTTAGAAATCTAGTATATCAATGTTTTACAATCTCTATATTGTTCAGGAAACTTATCAGGGCTTGGACAGGTTATTCACATTTGGTGGCAAACCTAGGTTTGCTTTCAATAATGTGCGAAATGGCCTTGACTCCACATGAAAACTGTACCTTGCAACTATCCAAAATGTCATTCCTAATACATAAAAGATTTCTTCATAATGCATTACAAGGCTTGACAAATCTGCTACTCTAAAGCCTCTAGCCAGCTGATTTGGCTAGAGGCAGGTGTCATGCACACTGCCTTTGTGTCAGTAGCAAAACTTTGATCTTCGTTTTGCATTACTACTCCTTCAGAGGGTCTTGGTTTAAAGCAAAAATAAGCAAAGTCAGCATATGTCTGTTTTTCAATCAGCAAGGGAAACCTTTCTCTACCAGCAGAATGCTTGGAGAAGCCTTGCAAGTCAAATTTCAAGGTGTAGATTCAAACTGGATTTATATCATTATTGTGGAGGTCTCTCCAATATAAATTCAACCCTGAAAAAACTCTGATTTAGTCATCAAGAGCATAGCCAGAGAGTATATGGCAGAATCATGATAGCTTGATAATTCTTCATGTTACAAGTTAGTGGGTCAGGTTTCCTTGCTTATTCTGTGATGTTTGTGCTTTTTTCTGCAATATTTTTATTGCCCTGTGTGTTCTTTACAGGTTACATAATAGGCCTATTCTGCCAATTTGGTGTAACGGATAGCAGGTGCATCAGAACAGTAGCATAAGATGCTTTTAATCTTTCCAGTTGTTTCTGAGAGCAATGTTGATCAGCTGGAAACTGTGGAGTTTTGGGGAACCTATCCACTTTTATTGCTTAGGAGCTATTAGTTGACAGACAAAGAACACACTGTTATTTCCCCGCTGCTCTTAGCAATGGAGAAGGAGCAACTTGATAGATTGCCTCAGCTTTAGGAATTCTTTTGTCAGTTTTCACATCAAGTGCAGTTATACATTTTATATCAGGCCTAAGCCTAGAGACAACACAGCAAAGTCCAGTCAGGTCCAATCAGGGGTGCTATTCAGCAGGTTCTGACAAATTCTGGAGAACTGGTAGTGGAAATTTTGAGTAGTTCGGAAAAGTGGCAAATACCACCTTTGGCTGGCCCCAGAGTGGGTAGGAATGGAGATTTTGCAATATCCTTCCCCCAGGAGTGGGGAGGGAATGGAGATTTTGCAGTCTCCTTCCCCTGCCGTGCCCATCAAGCTACACCCACCAAGCCACACGATGCTCACCAAGCCACACCCACAGAACCGGTAGTAAAAAAAAATTGAATTCCACCACTGGGTCCAATCCTTTATTTGCTTACACCTAATGGATGGAATCTTGCCCAACTAAAACTATATAGCCTTTTAATCTTCTAAATTACCCTGAGAGATTTTAGGATGTGACCAACCCTAAGCTTCTCCTCCCCCCCACCCACCCCCACAGCTTGGGACTGTGACGCAGTGGTGAAATCCAATTTTTTTTACTACCAGTTCTGTGGGCGTGGCTTGGTAGGCGTGGTGTGGTGTGCCTTGGTGGGTGTGGCTTGGTGGGCATGGCAGGGGAAGATACCACAAAATCCTCATTCCCTCCCACTCCTGGGGGAAGGATATTGCAAAATCCCCATTCCCACCCCACTCTGGGGCCAACTAGAGGTGGTATTTGCTGGTTCTTTGAACTATTCAAAATTTCCGCTACTGGTTCTCCAGAACCTGTCAGAACCTGCTGGATTTCACCACTGCTGTGACGTCTCTTAATTGGTATCACTCTGTGGGAAAGCTCTGTGTTGCCTAAGCTCTCCCAGTTGCACATTCTATCACACTTTGGTACTTTCGACATGTAAATCTTTAGCCAAATATTGATTTATTCCTCAGAAAGTGAGAGACACAACTTGTCTAAATTAATATTTTTATTGTGCATAAAAAAGGAGAGTTTGGTGTAGTGCTTAGGGCACCAGGCTAGAAACTGGAAGATCATGAGTTCTAGTCTTGCCTTAGGCACAAAGCCAGCTGGGTAACCTTGGGACAGTTATTCTCTCTCAGCCCTAGGAAACAGGCAAGGGCAAAATATTTCCAAAAAGCCTTTCCAAGAAAACAGCAGGGACTAGTCCATGTCGACACCAGAAGGGGAAAAAAAACCTGTCCCAAGAGGACAAAACATTAATAATACATAATTGTGTATAAGAATGAAGCCATATAACAAGGAAGGTTTTCTTACTGCAATACACAAGCAAAGTTTCCATACTAGGTCACTATTCCAGAGTTTAAATTCTGTGCTTTTTCTTCCTGCCTTTCCAAGCCAACAGATATTCTCCTATTCTCTTGATAGCCTTGGGATTAACATTTCTACCTTTCCTATCTCTTTCCTTGAATCTTTACTCTCCTTCATTCTAAATAATGCATCATTGACAAATGTAATTTTGTTGTTTTTTTAAACAAAACTGTTACTGTCAGTGTTTTTCCCAGTTCTCCATTTGGAAAATTGTATAACAGCATTAGCCTTTCTAGACATTCAGGTGAAAAGAAACCATATCTCCTCTTTTCATTATAAAGGTTCTTTAGCTAACTCAAAATTGTGGGGACTGTAGCTCCCAGTTAGCAGCAGAATATATAAACTGGGATTAAGAGAGAAAAGAAAATATGTTTCCTGTAGTTATTTTATAAATAGTTCATATATTAGATAGTATAGGAACATTTAATCCTTATCAATATTTTTTAGATGGAAATAACATATAATCCCTTTCAGTGTGAAAACTAGATTGGATAGGGAAATGTAATGTATTTTCCAAAGCATTTTGTTAGGTCTCAGATTCCTTGGTTACTGTTTCCTGCTGCCAGCAAACATATTTCCTCATGGTTATATGGTTGTTCCTGATTTCTTACTGAGAAGAAATGCATTACTTATCTATCAAAGCGCAAAAATGTATGCATTCAATCCATACAGTTGACATGCATTATGTATTCTTGCACAGTTTGAGTTATTTTGAAGGGAATTAGGATCCCCAACTCCCTCTCAATAGACACACACATTTTTTCTCCACAAAATATTATTTGTCCTAAATTCAGAATACAGTGGGTCAACTGGACTACCTTGACATCGGTGACTTTTTTCCCGCCCAAATTACATTTCAAATGTTACTGGATCTAAATGAAATTCAGATAAAATTAGTTGAATAATATGATCTTCCATTCAGTTTACATTGTGTATCAAACATTTTACACTTTTGTCAAAGGCTGACACAGTTCCAAAGAAAGCTCCATGTATCTTTCAGAATTACAAATAAAGTAGCAAAAATGGACCTCATTGCTGACAAAAGGACATAAACCCAGTGAGTCGCAGAGTTGTGGAAGGACCAGACTATTGGGTAGGCAATAATTGTGTGGCACAATGTAAACTGAATGGAAGATCATATTATTCAACTAATTTTACCTGAATTCCATTTAGATCCAATAACATTTGAAATACAACTTGAAAGAAAAGGTCAACAATGTCAAGAGAGTCCTTTGAGTTTAGGACAAATAACCTAGTTTGAATGAAGTGTGTGGCTTGATGGCGGAGGGTTCATGTCCGCTGACAAACGTAGGCATTCAAATCATGCATAATGAGATATAAAGTAGAAGTAGTACTATGTTGCTAAATTTGTCCATGTACTTCGATGTATGTATGTATGTGTGTATGTGTATATACATACATGCACGCACACACACATATATTGTGTGGATTTCTAATATTTAAGGGATACTTAAATGCCATTGCATGACTCATTAGCAACTCCTTAAATAATTATAGTTTTGGTATCCATCCATCCATCCATTCACTCATTCATCCATCACCCTTCTTATGCTGGAAAACAAATTAAAAGAGTAAACAATTATGGTTCTGGTCCCATGAAATGCATACCTAGCCATCCCCTTTCTAGGTATCACCTCAAATATATAATCATTAGCTAGAGATGCACCAAATTTGGGAATGGGATGAGCAAGACTGGCCCTTCTAATCCATACACACACACATAGCCGGCCCATGTCTTTATTTAAAGTATTGAGAGACAATATATCCAGCATTCTTCCCTCATCTGGTGCCTTCCAGATTTAGAAGCTGCCATTTCAATGCATCTAGAAGTGCCAGAATGGAGGAAGCCAGTGTAGAGGACTCTAATTCCAACCCATCATTCATTTAAATGGACATCTGGATGTCAGAGGAAGTAATTAGAGAAGGCAACCAAGACAGGGTGCTTATGTTTGTGCAGCGTTCAATGAATATATAATGTGAAACAGCCTCTATTCATAAGAATTTATGTAGACATAGATTAAAATTTAAAGAAGGAGTGAGCCAAGACAGCAGAAGCTTTGAACAAAATCTCTCACAGTGCCTCAGTAATACTATATCATGCTTTTTAGGTCAAATTGGATGGTGGTATTGTGGAGAATTTTTAGTTTTAAACAATAGTTCTACCCACTAGCAGAACTTGATGACATAAGATAGATTTACTGGTTGTTCTTTATTTACTTGAGAGAGCATGTCATTCTCTATTAATCAGGGTATTATTAGATTTGCACATGGCAGACCACAGCATAAACAAGATGATGCAAGAAAAACAAAAATAAAATTCAAAATATGCTTGATAGGTTAATGAATTGAGGTAAAACTAACAGAATGGAATTTTAATAGAAACAACCCCAAAGTGCTTCATTTTAAAAGAAAGAAATCAACTGTACAGAAATAGAATGAGGAAATATCAGGCATGACACTACAGTAGTTATATGCAAAAAGAATAATGAATATAAGCAACTCTGAATTTGAACTGCTAAAAAGAGCATATGCATAAGTAGAAGTGTAGTGTCCAAATAGTAGGAAGCAAATTTTATTCTGCTTTTGTCATACCATATCAAGTTCCCAAAAGCTGGGCCCAGTTTTGGGAACTTTGTTTTAGGAAACATTCGAAGAACCTGAAACATAAACAACACAAAGCAATGAGGGTGATCATGGGACAGATAAATGAGATTAAGAAGGAGAATTTTTTTTAAAAAAAAAATGACTCTGCTTAGCCTTGATAAAAGATATCTGAGGGGTGTTATGAAGAAATATAAAATGTTAATTTGGATTCCTTCAATGAGCATAGATTTGAACTCAGTGCCATATCTGTCCTTTTCAAATGTGCAATTGCAGAATACTACTCAAAAAATGCAAAGGGCAGGAATCAGGTTTATAAATGTTAATATCACTTTATAATGCCTTGGTAAGGCCACACTTGGAATGCTGCATTCAATTTTGGTCACCACGATGTAAAAAAGATGTTGAGACTCTGGAAAAGAGTGCAGAGAAGAGCAACAAAGATGATTAGGGGACTGGAGGCTAAAACATATGAAAAACGGTTGCAGGAACTGGGTATTGGGTGGGTTCTACTTACCTTTACTACCGGTTCACAATGGGGCCGCACACAGAAGCTTCCTGATGACATTTGAGTCAGTAGGCAGAGCCTCCCGCCAGTTTTACTACTGGTTCTTACAAACCAGTCCGAACTGGGGGCAATCCACCACTGCTGGGTATGTCTAGTTTAATG
This sequence comes from Arizona elegans, assembly GCA_022577455.1. Lineage (NCBI taxonomy): Eukaryota > Metazoa > Chordata > Lepidosauria > Squamata > Colubridae > Arizona > Arizona elegans. The sequence goes on from JAKOOJ010000001.1 coordinate 82,999,078, forward strand.
AAAAGAAGGGCTAGGGGAGACATGATAGCAGTGTTCCAATATCTCAGGGGCTGCCACAAAGAAGAGGGAATCAAACTATTCTCCAAAGTACCTGAGGGTAGGACAAGAAGCAATGGGTGGGAACTAATCAAGGAGAGAAAGAAGCAACTTAGAGTTAAGGAGAAATTTCCTGACAGTTAGAACAATTAATCAGTGGAACAACTTGCTTCCAGAAGTTGGGAATGCTCCAACACTGGAAGTTTTTAAGATGATGTTGGATAACCATTTGTCTGAAGTGGTGTAGGGTTTCCTGCCTAAGCAAGGGGTTTGACTAGAAGACTTCCAAGTTCCCTTCCAACTCTTGTTATTCTATTTCTAAATCATTTCGGAAGATACCACCCTGTAAATGACTCTCATGAGAAAAGAAATGTCAGCATAGCCTTTGCTTTGCATAATTTGAGAAAATTGCCCTGCCTGTTTTTCAGACAGGTTTTTCAGATGAGACAAAGCCAGCTAAATCAACTCTGCCGGCAGGACTAGTTGCTACCTTATCTGAATGTACTAAATCTGCACCTCTCTGGTCTTTTCACTTATTGGAATACACCAACTTCTACATTGCACAGATTTATCTATAAATAGTATGTAGAGTGTTAAAAGGAAATTAATTAATGGCAGATCAGTACAACTGATAAAAAGAAATGCAGGAATACTTTCCTTTGATAAATGCACATGCAAATACATATGATGTTTTATATACAATGTTTACATAATGTTTTCTCTCTCATGAACTCCCAAATTAAGGTGAGTGCAGGACAGAATTGAAGTTTATTGTTGGGAAAATAAGAAATTGAGTGGAATTGAGCTTGGTGGATATCACACTTCTTTAATGTCTAGGTGACTCCTTAATTTTTTGTAGTAAGAATCTTTCCTGATCCATAATGAACTGTCCGTGGTCCTGTTCTTTGGCAGAACTCATGCTGCCTTCTCTTAATTGGATTTCAGCCTGGAACTAAGAAGATTTTGTGAGATAGTCTTAAATTGGAAATTTCAAGATATTTTGTCAAAAGTATCCAAAACACTGACATTTTAGAGGAAAATAAATTAAACAAAGCTGACTTTGAGATGTGAAAATTCCAGGGTAAATGTTCTCTCTCTGATTATTATTTCTCGAGAAGCAGGGCCCTTTGATGCCTAAGGTAGAAACGCTAAATGGTGCAGTGCAAACAAGCGTGCACTTCTGTGGAGATAAATATTTATCAATTAATTAAATAACTGACACTTTTTCCCACTGAGCCAGACTTCCTCAGTCAGCCTAATGGTAGATCAAATGTGGGTTATGTTTTACAGATTTCTTAAATGATTAAAAAAAATAATTGAACCACTGAAGGTGAAATAGAATCATCTGAATCTGTCATTAAGCAAAAAATATTAGAAGTGCACATGATGTACGTAAATGCTCTCTCTCTCTCTCTCTCTCTCTTTCTCTCTTCGCAAATAGGAATGAGAAGCAAACATTGTGCAAATACACAGAACGTTTTCATTCCCCTGCTCTGGGATTTATCAAAGTAGTTTCTAATGGTTTGTTTATTTATTGTGTTTTAGATTTTGCGTGGGAGACAAGTTTTTCCTGAAGAACAACATGATCTTGTGTCAGATGGACTATGAGGAGGGGCAACTGAACGGAAGCTTTGAGCCCCAAGTTCAATAGCAAATCCAGTTTGGCTGAAACACTGTGGAATGGACGTTCAGCCACAACTAGCAGTGAAGGGCGTCTCTCAGCTTGCCTGCAATATTTTTTTAATCCTTGGTCCCCAAAGGACGATCTACATTGTAGTATTTCTTCACACACACACACACACACACACACACACACACACACACACACACGCATAAATAACACACAGCAGTTACAATTTTAGATGTACAGTTGTGCCTGCTTAGCTGAGCACTGCATTTGCCTGTATGTTTGTGAGTTGGGAGGGGGGAAATTGGGGGAAAGCTCTGTACAGTCTGTTTTTCTGTATATAAACTGGAACATTTATTTTATGAAAAATGTAATGCAATTTTATTACAGGTGTGAATTAAAAATTATGAATGTTTCCTGGCCATCCTAAAACTCTTTTTTGTTTATATGGAAAGACAACAATCACTCACAGCTCACCCTAAATTATCCATCTAGAATAAAAGCTGGCAGACAGTAGAGGCAGAACAACTGGAAGACTTCGGGCAATTTTCAGTAAACTTGCAAAAATTGGTGACTTGCAACTGATTAACAAGAGCAACAATGATTACACACACTGCCTTTTAAATTATACTGCTGATGTTAAAAAAAACAACAACCCACCCTTGGAACAATTAGAAGCAAAGTTCAGAGCAGAAGAATGGTCGTCTTCATTCAGATGTGAAACACACAGTATCTTTGTGGGATCGGAATTGTTTATTTCTAAATGGTTATATTTTCTTCTCTTTGTTACTCAGGCAAATAAACCACTTCAGTCTTTAAGCAGCATAAACTTTATCATAAGCTTTGAAACAGCACATAATGCCAGCATTAGTAATAATTTATCCCACTGCAGTAAGGAAACACACTCTGATATTAAAAGAAAAAAACCTACAAAAGGAGCAGAATATCCATTTTATTCCTCCCAAACATCCAGAACAACAGATCCTAGTGGCCTTCTAAAATCTGAAAGGTTGGCACTGCTTTAACCCTGGGGGAGCCAAGAAGGGAGATAGCTACAGTAGACCATGTTGAAGGCCGTAATAGTAACACTGCCAATCCAATGTCCTATAACCGTAATGGCGAACCTATGGCACAAGTGCCACTGGTGGCACCCGCGCCCTCTCTGTGGGCACACAAGCTGTGGCCTCAGTTCAGCTCTGCCACGCATGCGCACACACCTCTCACCAGCCAGTTGGTTGTCTGCCATGTATGCGTGGGCGGGGCAGGGCACTGTGGGGGGGCATGCACATGCACAGGGCAGGGGCCACGGACACATGCATGGGGGTAGGGCACGGGCAGGGGGAGTACTCATATGCACAGGGGGTGGGGCGCATGCACACGCATTGCATTTTGGGGATTGGGGTGTGCGCTTTGGGCATTCGGTCCAGAAAAGGTTAGCCATCACTGTCCTATAATGTCTTTCTGCCTGGTCCCCAATTGCTTTTTTTTAAAGGAATTGTGACCTGGTTATTCACGAAATCAGCATTTGTGTCCTATATGGAGCTACCCAGAGCCTTCTGCTTCACCATACAAATTCATGAGCCAGTTAAAATCTGATGGGGAATCCTAGTATTTTGCTGGACTTCTATATCTTCTTGACTCGGAAACAGCCGCTCAAGTGGTGCTAATCCCAAATCATGCCAGGGGTAGGATATCCAAAATCGAAACACCGTAGATTTAAGCCACCAAGCAATTTTTATATTGTCTCTAGACTATTTGTCTGTTTTATTAGATTCCTCTCCCAACTCCAACCCCAAGCATCAGCAATAAAGAGAGAAGATTTGGAGTACACACATGAACAGTTAAACATTTGGAGTTTGGAGCTACATTCTAGCTCTCTTACAGTCCAGGCAATCATTTGTTAACATCTGTACCATGCAAGCTCCTATGCAAATGCCGTTTCCATTCTATTGTGCTTTGCCTCTTTCAATTTGGAACTGAATTCAGTTCTATTGTACCGGTGCTAATGGTTTTTTAAAACATCATTTTAATGCTTGATATTTTTTTAACTTCGTGAGAGAGAGAGAGAGAGAGAGAGAGAGTGAGAGATCATAAAGAATTATGATCTGTTTTTATAGAAGCTGCAACAAAACACCCAGAATTTTACATTAAAAAAATCAGAACAGACTTTATATAAACACAGTCATAAATATATGAGAAAGTACCAACTAAAGCTGCCTGCTCATTCTTAGGTACAAAATAAAGACATCTTCTTTTTCCCAAAAAAGGAATCCAGAATAAAAATGCAATCGTGAATTTTTGTGTGAACACTGCAGATTTGCTTAATAGAAACAAGAATTGAATCCCAGAATAATGTGGTTGAATAATCGCTGCAGCTCTGAAGAACAGAGAGCAAAAACCTATTTGATAGTGCTGTACTCATCACTAGGCATAAATATTCATTCGGGCAAATCAGAGCTGGATAAATGGTATTTAGTATTAGCAGATAGCCCTTTTTAGTGCTAAAGATAAACCAGCTCTTAATCAGTTTAGTGACCACTAGCATGTAATGTAGTCTTTCAGCTTTTGAATCAGATCCTGCATTCAGAACAAGTGAAACCTGCCACGGGGGTTTCTGCTTGAGCTTTAATGAATCTTCCTTTAGACTAGAGTCAATTTATAGATGCTGCTAACAGTAGGCAAAACCAACAAAGGAAAACCCTACCTGACTAACTTTCTCGGGACTGATTCAAGTGGTCACTGGACTGGAGAGATGAAGTAGTCCAGAGAGAGTGAAAGAGGATTTCTAGTCTTTGTGAACCTTTGAAAGATATCCAACTTTGGCAACTAATTTAAACAAAAACATCACTCTTAAAATTATCATAATGCAGATTTGAAGGTCTGGTTGTGTTTTAGTATATTGAATGTACTGTGTATGCTCTGCTTTTTCACCAAAAATGCCCAAAAGGCAACAAAATGTTATAAAAAAAATAATGCAATTTTCATTACTTCTATTAAATGCATTGAAACACAACTAATATATAATTGAAAACCTAGACAATGTGGTAAGGTAATTAGTGAGGTGAATTAAGAACAGGAATCTATGCTAACCACAGAAGTCCATTGGATGACTTCAAGCCAATCAGTTTTTCTTATCCAAACCTTCTTTACAGGTTTGTTACTGGGATAAATTAGATAAGCAATCCTTCAAATGCTACATTCAACACTGTAGACATCCAGGTTTAAATCTGAAGAAATATCTCTTTCCTTCCCTACCAGTAGAAGGGCCGTAACGAGAGAACCAAGCTGATTTTCTTTAATTGAATACCTGAAAATTGAAGCTGCCCTAATATATAGAAGAAGGGATGTGGTGACTCAGTGGCTAAGATTGTCGATCGAAAGGTCAGCAGTTCGAATCCCTAGTGCCACATAATGGGGTGAGCTCCCGTTAATTGTCCCAGCTTCTGCCAACCTGGCAGTTCGAAAGTATGTAAAAAATGCAAGTAGAAAAATAGGGACCACCTTTGGTGGGAAGGTAACAACATTCCGTGTACCTTTGGCATTTAGTCATGCTGGCCACATGACCACAGAGACGTCTTCAAACAGCGCTGGCTCTTCAGCTTTGAAACAGAGATGAGCACCGCCCTCTAGAGTCGGAAACGACTAACACATATGTGTGAGGGGAACCTTTACCTTTACTTTACCTTTAATATATAGAAATTGGTTTTGATTGGGAGGGCTCAAAAGGCCACATTCCCAGTAACTTTGGTTGGAATATAAAAAGTTGCATTATTCCCTTCAATCATATGTTCACTGATCAGTTATGGATCTCTCTAATCAGGTTTCAGCCAGAATTCTTTCTCAGGACTATCTGCCCAATCCCTGGATTTTATCAAATCCTACTGGATGTTAAGTATGTGCTGTTTCCCCTATCTGCTTACTGGGATTTTTGCAGATTCTTTGTCTACCCTGTAGCCCCTTAGTAAGTTGGAAACCTGTTCTGGATCTGTTTCTTTTGTCACTATTAAGAGACCCTAATTAGGCATTCTTGTTTGGGAAGGTAGAATCCACAGGGATCCTATTACTGGTTGCCTATGAAAGAGGGGAATACATCAATCTGCTCACCTCTTTGTGAAAAACAAATGCAGAGCCCTGCCAGACCAAAGCCAGTTTCTCTCTGAGATGGTTTGGAAAATGATGATATAGTTATAATTGATGGTGTTTGGCCTTTTCTTAATTTAGAGAAATTGCGGGAAACCAAAGCTGGGTGACTTGTCCTGAATAATGAAGAAATTGTTTTGCCTGCTTTTCTATCCCCTTATTCCCACCTCCTGGAATATCTTGTATTTCAAAGCATTCCCTTCATTGGTCAGCCCAGCTCCAGGCAATCTTAACTGTCCTCAATTTATATCTTTCCGAAGAAGTTAATCTAATATGAACCGCAATTTGTTCCCATGCTATTAGCTTCATTTGAATTACAAAAAGCTGCTGCATTTGCAGCTCCACTTAGAGCTGTTCATTTGTAAGCTTTATCCAGCCTCGGTGCCGTTAATGATCACTCACTTTGCTGAGAGCGATCCGCAGTCTCTTTGCTTCGACTGTAGCAAGTTACATATTGCAGAGAAGGATTCACTAATTGGCCGGGTGGTGAAAGATAGTCTGAGGAACTCTTTCAGGGATGCGGGCTACAGAATGAAGATCTGTGCATCTACTGGAAACGGAAGACTCCACCGAATACAAATACAATACTGCTCTTCCAGTAATACTGCTGAATAGTAGACAGCCCTTTTCCCTGGTGACCAATGTATACAGTAAATGTCTTTAGTATGGAAATAAGCAGACATATGGGCACAACATCAAGCATGTCTAATACCCAAACAGATTCCTGATGCATTTATATACTACTTCCATGCTCCTCATCAACATGTGCATTAGGGTTTGCTGAGATTTATCTACTGCCAAAAGAAGTATCTACCTTTTTTGCATAAGCTTGGGAGGGAAAAACAAACAGGGATACCAGCGACAACATGTGAAAAGCTTCATAGAGATTGAAAGACACACACACACACATACACACAAATCGAACCACAGTTCATCCTGGCCTCTGTTCTTAAAACTGTAGGAGGTAAGAGGAAAGCATGGAATGGATGGAGAAGTTTCATACATTGGAACTTTTCCATAGGTGGAAAAGCTCAACAAGGAATCTCAAATGTTGACTGTGGTTTAGATAAGGCAACAATAAATCTCCAATTTGCCAATATGTTGCTGACCATACCAGATTCATGGTGGAATTTGTTATTTTTCTTTCTTTTTTTTAAATCAAAAAGAAAATCAATATTTCAGATATTGTGTGGTATTCTCATTCACTACTGAATATCCTTGTTCCTTTTTCAGACTTGAAAAGCAAGCCCATATTAAGCATCAAGAATATGCTGATTACTCCAATCAGTTTCAAGTCAGTGATTCCATTTGAATTGTCATTTTGACCTGACTCAACTACATGAATCAATTCATGGAAATTGATTTAATTGATTTTTTAAAAATCCATTTTTTCCCAAAATTGCTTTTCCAAACCAGTTTGATGATTGAAGAAATATGATACAATGGGATTATTTGATCTATATTCATCAATCAAATTCAGAAAGTTAATTTGATTAAATTGTCTTCAAGTCAGATTTACCACATTTAACTTTTACTCAGCCCTACAAATGATGTCTAATGTTCACTAGCAGAATCAGTAGAAACTGTACCGAAAAAAAGACACTGCTCCTTTTATATTACATGAATAATGACTTAATCAGTGCTAGTCAAATTGACATCACCAGAACTTAATTTATTTTGTTGGCATTGCAATTTAAATATTGAGAACACATAAGTACTTCCATATTTATTCATCCATGATGTGATGGAGATGACTTCTGAGAACTGAATACACTGTACATAGAATGCTTATCTGTGAATGAATGCATCATAAAGCAGTGAGGGACCTTTATCTGCCATTTAGCTTTCGAAGACTTAGAAATAGAACTTTTGTATCTAATGCCAGTTTTAGCATAATCCTCTTTAAATGCAACTTTCAAAATATGCTTAACATGCTGCTAAGTTATTATTGAGAAGTATAAATGCGACTGTTTGAACAAATCCAAGAAATGGCAGGGTTGGCACTTAGACAACCATTTCTTAAATGTGCTTCATTCCTTGTTTGATCACTATAACTATAAGCACAAAAATTAGGAACTGGTCCATAAGAGCTGACTTCCTCCAGAATTCTAAAATTACAAGGAAGAGGTTTATGGGTTGGTGGCATCAGTTATGGAAATGGATTATAGATTCAATTGGAACTAACAGAGAAATTTCTTCCCTGTGTAACAGAAGAAACACATCTCTTTAAGGAAACAAAGTGAAGATTATTTAAGGTAGAGATCAAGGAACTCTGGCCACATTAAAAAAAAATAGCAGAATACAGCACATATAGTATTAAGAAAGAACCAAAGAACAATTTTAGAGGTCAATCGGAGTGTAGCTCAGTCTCAGAGCTGAGTTAAAATGCTTATATTAAGCATGAGAGTTTTCTTGAAAGACTTTTAAAATGCTGGGAGGCTGGTTTTAAATATATTTAGGATGATATCAGGAGCTGACTATGAAGTTAATCCACAGATGGCACTACACTCAAATTACACTCTATCTGTGTGTATTGTGAAATTGCAAGACAGTGATGGCAGGGTTCTAAGCAGGATGGTATACATTAGCACTTTAAACAGATATCCCTTCAGTCTTTTCAGTTGAATGTTTTTGAATAAACAAGGAATTCATCACATGTCCTTTCACAAGTCATCTTGGTCTTTATTTGGTGTATTTGAGACATATACATAAATACAACTTAAGCACACCATACCAGGGCAGTGAAAATCCAGGGGAACTCCATGGTTGATCTAGGTCAGTGATGGCTAACCTTTTTGCCATCGCGTGCCAGGAGGGGGGAGAGGGGGGTTGCATGCGTGTGTATCCACACCCATAATTCTATGCGCCCCGACCCCGCGTGCACAACCCCCCCCCACTCCCTGCACTCCTGGCATGTGATGCCCGTTTTTCTTTCACACCTAGTTCCAGGGCCTCTCTAGAAGTCTGGGGAGGACGATAACGGCCTTCCCTATCCCCCTGGAGGTTCTCCGGAGGCTGCAAACAGCCCATTTCCCTACTTCTGATGGGCCCAGAAGACCTGAAAATCAGCTGGCGGAGCTGAGCTCGGGTGCCCACTGATATGCTTACGCGTGCCACCTGTGGCACGTGTACCATAGGTTCGCCATCACAGGTCTAGGTTTCGCAATGTAATGTTTGGAATTTTTGATGTAATATCTAAACCAGGTGTTTTCAACCTGTGGCCCATGGACCATATGAGGCTCTGGACAGCTAATAATGGGCGGCCCCACAATCCAAAAAAAGTAGTTTGATACATACAAACACACACATACACACATACTATTATATATTTTATACATGGCCCAAGACAATTCTTCACTCAATGCAGCCCAGACAAGCCAAAGGTTGGACATGATCTAAACATAAGAAATACATTCAGTTTCCATTATCACCAGCCATATTTATAATCACAAATAAATGGAATACTAAAATACATCATTCATAGGGCCAATGCACCAATAAAGCATTTTGAAAATTATATAATGAACAATTAACTCAAACTTGGGAGCCAACGTATAATCTAAATATAATATCTAATGTTTTAATGCAGTAAAATTGTTCTGCTCCAAAGCTGTTTTTTATAAGCAGCTGGTTCCCATTTGTTCTTTTTCTGTGATTCATACTGTAGCTCTCAATATTTTTTTCACTTTCATCATCATCATCAGTCTCAAGATAAATTGCTTTGATGGACTATGGAGTGGACCACTTTATTGATAAGGACAATTGGTGTATGAGGCTGCCTGTTTACATCTCTTTGACTCAAAAATATATGCAAATATTCTGTTTACTATCATGCAGTGCTAAATAATTTGGGGGGCATCGCTGTACAGACCTTGCCTCCAAGAGCTACACACATACACTGAGATAATTGTTTGTTATGTGCTTTATTCTTTCCAAATGGATATCTGAAATGGAAATACTTTGCTGAAATACTTTGCTGAAATTTTTATACCAAATCCTCACATCCTGGTTCACTGAAGTTTCTAAGCATAGATACTCTCTCTGTGTGTGTATGAGAGAGACAGAGAGACAGGGACAGACAGAGTGGTGGGAGGGGGAGAGAGAGCGGGGACAGGGGGGTGGGATTTCACCTAAATGAAATTTCAGTCCATTTTCAGATCTTTGCACTGAATTTATACGGTCGAAAGATTGCTGACATCTGATGTCAATGAGCCATACCTGAACTGAGTTTAAATGGCTAGCCATACAACTTGACTTGATCCTGCTGGCCAGAGTTAGTTCTATGTAATAAAATTATGCTCTCATCAAAACCCATATATAAGAGACAGCTTTCTGTTTCTATTAAATATAGGTGTGAGAACAGCCCAGTTCCCGCGAGCCGGTAGCAGTGACGATATGACCGGTGTTAAAAGAAAACAAATGAGTAGACCGGTGTCTGCAAAAATAAATGGGTAGACCCAGTGGTAGGATTCTACTTTGGTAGAACCGGTTGTTAAGTGGTTAAGTAGTTAAGCCAGTGGTTCCCAAAGTGGGTGGTACGATGCCTTAGGGGGGGGCGGTAAGAGGCAAGAGGGGTGGTAGGGGGGTGCTAGAGGCAAAAGGGGGTGACAGGGGAGCGCTAAGTGGCAAGGAGGGTTGCCCCCACCCTTTGGCTGTGCCTCACAGCAGTTATCTCCTTGCAAGCAAACAGCAAGAAAAAACAACTCCTTTCAGCTTCAGCGTAGGCTAATTAGCCCGTTGATTAGATCTGCCTCCCGACTCTCAGCTGATTTGCTCTCAGCTGTTTTGCGCAGGGCTCCGCTGCTTGCTGCAAAGAGCTAAATTGCTGGAGCAGATTTTTTTTTCTCCTTATGCAAATCAAGCTGAAACCGAAATTAAAAGTAAAACAGGGTGTTGGCTGTTACCTTGGAAAATTAGGCAGAGCAGATTTCTTTTCTTTTTCCTCACCAAAAAAGGTAGGTGCAAACAATGGAAAATTTAGGGAAAAAGAGGAGAGTTCAAGATTTTAAAACACAAAAGAAAAAAATTCTCTAACTAGAGAATTGTAATAATTGAAATACTATTAATTGTATATTGTGTTGAAAACAGAAATGGTTAATGTGGTTTGGAGGAATATATGAATTATTTGGTTTATTATTATTGGTAAATATAATTAATTGATTTGTAAGAAATTGGATTGCATGGAAATAATTGGAATATTCATGTTCATATTGATTAATATACAAAAAAGATAGTTATATAACTAATTGATTTATATTAAAATGTTGAATTTGTATTAAACAACTGTAATATTACATAATTAACTAATGTGAGGATGGATATAAAAATTGATGATAATGGGAAGGGGTATAATATAGAATACAAGGGAAAAATGAATTTGATTAAGATTAGAGATAAGGATGAAGGGTAATATTGTTTTTTTTTAAAAAAAAGATGAGGAATAAATATGGCAAAAAGGAAATATAGAAATTGTAAATTTAATTGAAATGACTAAACACTGTTTAAATTTGTGATCCGGCCAAATACTCTGTTCAAAGAAAATACATTGTATGTTTGTATGTGTGTTTTAATTATTGCTATTTATTCATATTTGTTCTCATTAATTCTTTAAAGTTTAACAATTCATTCTTTATCTTAATATCTTTATATTTGTTTGGGGTTGCCTTTCTTCCCTTTCATCTTTTTTATTGTACAGCAATCTTTCTCCTCAAACCTACCACCTCTCTCTTTTCTTTCCTTCTTACTTTCTCTTTCCCCCCCCTCTTCTTCTCCTCCCTACTTCCTCTTCCTTTCTCTTTCTTCTCCTCTCTTCCTCCCTCTCTTACCCTCACTCCTACTCTAATTTCCCTTCCCCTCCTTCCTCCCTTCTCTTCCTTCCCTCTCTCTCCTTCCTTTTTCCAGCTCTCTTCTCCTTCCTTCATCCCTCTCTATTGCTGTATCCTTTTGTGCATATGGATTACTCAGAGGGCTGAAAAAGTTATTTTTGACTGGTCCTCGCACTTTTGACCAATCCTCGAACTTACGACTGTCCTCACATTTTTTCCCTATCTTGTCACCATGGTGAAGAGAAGCAGTTGTGAAATGAGTGACATGGTTGTTAAGAATGCTGCACAGGCGTAAATGTGAGGAGGGTCATAAGTGTGAGGACCAGTCAAAAGTGTGAGGACCTGTCAGAAATGACTTTTTTCAGCCCTCTGAGTAGTCCCTATACACATAGCCATGGCCACCCGGTCACATGACCATCTAGCCACCCCCACCCAGTCACATGACCTCCAAGCCATGCCCACAGAACCGGTAGTAAAAAAAATTAGAACCCACCCCTGTGTGAGAACCCTGCATCGGGAACATAGCCACAGAAGACCACAGATATTAAGGTAAAACAACAAGCCAGTTCAGAAGCAAAGCCAAAACCCATGGATTCACAAGAGTTCTGTGATGAAAGGAATGGAAATTCACTTTCCTGGAGGTCAATTTGGGTGAAAGAGGAAAAATCCTTCCAAGTCCTCTTAACAGTCTTTCATTGAACCAAAGCAATTTTGTTGTCGGTGTTGCTCAAAAGGACAAAGAAATAAACGTCAGTATATGACACTTTTGAATAAACTTTGCTTTTCTAGATTTCAAGATATATTTGGCAGCCTGTACAATTTGGACTGGACTTCCCAGTGAGATAATTGGAGTAGGAGCAATTAGTCCCAGCATCAGCTCATAGGCTAGCATAATCTACAGAAGTTGTTAAGGTTGGTATTGCTTGAAACCCATGATTCCTTTTTCTTGGATCACCTTGTTTCAGTGGGCTTCACTGAGCAAACCACAAGATGCTAAAATAATCACATGGCTACAATAGTATTATCATACATACCCCCATCTCCTTACAGTCTTGCATCCTGGTATCTGATGTGGAAATGTAAGTCACAGCATCTGCATAGTGATCCCCACATTTATCCCTCTTGCCCCCTGTCCCACAAAAGCCCACAACTTCACTCACTCACTCACTCACTCACTCACTCATTCATTCATTCATGTTGCCTAGGAATCTATTTCATTTGCATACCCAGAAATAAAATTTATTACTCCATTAAAAATTATAGATCCAAAAACAAAAGTTAACGTCTACTTCTAGTGACATTCATGTAGTTTCCTTTCCAAAAATATGGAAGTGGTTGTTCATGGTCTTCTTCTTGGACTTGCCAGCCCTGCTATTCCAGGTGGTTCCTCCATCTGAGTACTAATCAGACCCAATTACTTTAGCTTTTCCAATTCAGTCAAGGTCAACTAGCTACTGACTCCTAGCTACAGATTGATTTCAAAGCCCAGTTCCATAGGTTGCCAGAACCTTCATCAATCTTGCCAAGACTGCTGAGAGTTGTGCTTCTATGCATATTATGGGCCTAGATCTCAATGATGTGGCAAAGGTGCCCAGGCATGTCACTTTAGAATTCAGGGAACAGCATATCAGAAAACTAGATGCTAATGCACATTTCAAATCCAGCCAAATTTCATTCATGGAACAACAGGAGTCATACAAGCCACTTTCCATAGTACAAACTATATATTGATCTACCATTTTGGTGAGAATTAAATCATCATTTGTGGCAGTGACATTTGATAATGATGATAATAATAATACCTTTATTGTCATTGTACGTGTATGCACAGTATATCCATACAACGAAATTCATTTAACACCCAAAGACCAGGTCCAACACACATAACAATCCCCAAACACACTCTCACCCACCACAAATTCCCCACCCCTAAACCACCCAAACATCCACACAACAGACCAAGTAATGCTGTCCAACAGCTCACTGATAGTGGCCCTTTAGTTCATTGTTAAGTGCAATTATAGCTCTGGGATAAAAACTATTCAGAAAACGTGTGGTCTGAGTTTTAATTGTTCTGTATCTTCTGCCGGAAGGCAACAGTCCAAAAAGATTGTAAGCAGGATGGGAAGAGTCTCTGATAATGTTATGCAACTTCCTCAAACAGCGAGATTCGAAGATGTCGTCCATGGTTAGTAGCTGGAGCCCGATGATAATCTGGGCAGTTTTAATGATTTTCTGTAGAGCTTTTTGGTCCACTACAGAGTTGCTCCCATACCATTCAAGAATGCCATATGTCAGGACACTCTCAATGGTGCTGCGATAGTAGGACAGAAGTAGATGCTGAGATAGATTTATCTTCCTGAGCATTCTCAGGAAGTAAAGCCTCTTCTGTGCCTTCTTCACAAGCATGTTAACATTCATAGTCCATGAGAGGTACTCCAAGATATAAATGCCCAGAAATTTAAAACTACCAACCCTCTCCACCTGCTCACCATTTATGTACAATGGTAAATGTACATCTCTCTTCCTCCTGAAATCATGTGTTTAATATTTCATTTTTGCAGGAAATAAACTTCCCTTTTCAAACCAATTGTGGTTCTTCAATACCAAACTCATTCTACGATTCAGAGGAAATTGCGGGACACCATTCATAAAAGTAAATTGAAGTCATATTGACTAAATATTCTAAAAATGAAAACCATTAACACATTTTTAAGTTATTAATTAATTTTGTTACCTTCATTTAAAGATGAAAGTTAAAGAGTAGGTGACCCTCTTTATCAGACAGTAGCAGCAAAGCTGAGTAAATTGCAAAGGATGGCTGAAACCAAACAGAACCTTCATCTGGGAAAACATTCCATATTTAATGGTCATTTGGGAGAGTGAGAGAATCTCTATTCCACTTGTATTGGTTTATTTTTGAAAGAGCTATCCCTAGCATGATGCCATTAACCTTCAAACAGTTCTGGCACAAACAGTTCCTTTTTTCTACATGTACAGAGTAATAATAATGGCAGAGATGTGCCACTATCACCTCCACTCAATTATTGAGCACATTTCAATATGGCCCGCTAGTCAAGAGCAAATCTATGCAGTTATACACAGTTAGATGTATTTGAGGGACTAACCTTGTAGAATTTAGGAAAGCAAATCTGATTACAAAGATATTTACATTACATAGATTCCAGTTGCTTCTGGATTCAGAACTTAAGAGGTAGAGCAGCTCACAAGGAAAATCCAGGGAAACATAAAGGAATTGTATATTAGGTTTAATATTCCTAGTTGTGTGTGTGTGTGTGTGTGTGTGTAAAAGTGTTTTTTCTATCAAGACACCTGGTCTACCCCAATATGGGAGGGAGCATACTGCTTCCCTTTCGCCTTTCAGCTCCAATCCAGGGGCCCTCAGGCAGTCGCTTTCACAACAAACTATTTTGTATGAAATTTATGTTTTGCTGATAAAGAATTTTTTTTTATCAGCAATACACACACACATACATACATAAAGGAATTGTATATTAACTTTAATTTTCATATATATATGAAGTGTGGCTTGACAGATAGGCACTGAACTTAATGGTGGGGAGAACCATATTCAAGCCTAGATATCAATGGTGGGTTCCTCCCGGTTCCGCCCGGTTCCGCTGAGCTGGTAGCGGTGACAATATGACGTCACTGAACTGGTTCTGCTCCCCCGCCCCCCGTGTTATTCTTACCTTTTATTTGGCCCCACCCCCAATCTATTGCTGCCTCCTGAGTCCCAGCTGATGGCTAGAGGGAAAAAAACTGTTTAAACTCTTGCCGTGGGGTTTCAAAGGTCTGCCCTACAGCTGATCAGTGTTAAAAGAAAACAAATGAGTAGACCGGTGCCTGCAAAAATAAATGGGAAGACCAGTGCCTGAAAAAAACATGAGTAGTTCAGTGCCTGCAAAAATAAATGGGTAGACCAGTGCCTGCAAAAATAAATGGGTAGATTGGTACAGCTCTGCAAGCAGTTAAAAGCCTAGTAGACCAGTACCTCTGATAAATCCTAAAGAATTGTCACATGACCATCAAGCCATGCCCACAAAATAAGCCACGCCCACAGAACCAGTAGTAAAAAAAATTAGAACCCACCCCTGCTAGATATGGCTATGGAAATTGACTGCTGGCTTTAGAGTAGTCATTCACATATGTATACTCAATGTTACTAGCAGATCTTAATATAAATAGCAACAGCAATAGCATATACTGCTTTACAGTGCTTTACAGCCCTCTCTAAGTGGTTTACAGTGTCAGCATATTGCCCCCAACAATTTGGGTCCTCATTTTACCGACCTTGGAAGGATGGAAGGCTGAGTCAACCTTGAGCCTGGTGAGATTGAACTGCCAAATTGCAGTCAGCCGGCAGTCAGCAGAAGTAGCCTGCAGTACTGCACTCTAACCACTGTGCCACGGAGGCTCAACACAGTAATAAACATAAAACATCAAATCATAAAATTGGAAAGCCCACTGAAATGTAGTCTAATCCCCGCTCAGTGCAAGAATCCAAATTAAAGATTGACAAATGGATGTGTAACTTCTGCTTTTACACATTCAGCCAAAAGGAGCTTCTTTCGTAAATGGTTCCATTGTCAACCTACCTTTATCATTAGGAAGCTTTTCATAATATTAAATTGTAATCTATCTTCTAGCCATGTAAGACCCCACCGGGACAGCAGAAGACAAATCTTGACTGTTTCTTGTGTGTGACACATCTTCAGGTACTTGAAATACGCCATCACGTTTCTGTTAAGCTCAGTCATCTCATCACAAAGGTCAACACAGCAAGTTGATGGAGGTTTGGGAAAGACCAAAGAGCAAATGATGACACAAGTGTCATGAAACAAAAGTCATAGAATACAAATCTGCATCAACAAGTACTACATTGCCTTATTTGCATAATGATATCATGAGGCGCATGTCTTTTCAATATTCTCCCGCCTTGTTATGGACACCTGTGGTTTGCCTTCCATTTCCTCGATCGTCCCCGTTGCTTTGTTTTGTTCCACTTCCTCCAGTTTCTCTAAATCTCTCTTAAAATGTGGTGCCTAGAACTGAATGTGCTCAGTATATTAGATCTATTATTTCCTATTGATGCAGCTTAAATTTGCATTGGATTTTGTAACAGCGATGTCACAGCTGATCAGCTACAAGTCCAAAACCTTTTACATGTGTGCTATTACTGAGCAAGCGTCATCCATTCCATATTTGTGCTGTTGGTTTCTTTTTCCTAATGGAAGCACTTTGCTCTTTATTAACTTTAGTAATTTTTCATTCAGGTTTTTTTCAGTTTTTTTTCTTTTCCTGTCAATATCATTTTGAAATTCCTTCCTTCCTTCCTTCCTTCCTTCCTTCCTTCCTTCCTTCCTTCCTTCCTTCCTTCCTTCTATCATATGTTGCCACCTTTATTATAAGAACAATCCTGGGCAATACAAAGTAGGCATAACAGAAACCCTCAAACAATAAAATAAAAACCTATAAAGCTCTAAAAACTTTATAAAACTCGTAGCAACCCAACGCAGTACTGTCCCATACAGCTCCTGTTCCAACTCTTTAAGCCTTTCAGAAGCAAGAAAGGTGAGGGCCTACCAGATTTCTGGGGAAAAGGTATCCCACTGGATAGGGCAGCTCCAGAGAAGGCATGCTACCTAGGTTCTGCTAGATGACAACATTTAAAGGAGGAGACCTGGAGTAGATCCATCCTATCTAACCTGGTAGAATGGAGAGATACCTGAAGGAGAGATTGTCCTGCAAGTAGCTGATTCATTTACTCTAATGCTGAACGCCATATTTTTTCCAGTCACTTTCACTCATTCAGAAGTTTTCCCTTCAAAATAAAAGATCAGCAAAGTGCTAATACTTGCAATTCAGAGTTTCAGGGTTCAAGTAGATTTCGGCTGTTTGTTTGGGTTGTTTCCTTTCTCTTTGAAGTTTCCTGCAGCCGGCTTGTTCTGCAAAAGCAGAGATGTCCCACGCCGCCCGGAGTCTCAGCAGGTTGGGAGGGAGCCGCGCCTGTTTCCTCCCCAGAAACAATTCCCTGGGGGGGTTGCAGGGGCTCGACTTGTGCCCTGCTGCCTCTTCTTCAAGAATCCTGAGGATTTTGAAGCTTTCAAGCCGCTTCACGATCGGGAAGCGGCTCTACAAGCGGCTGGGCTGGCGGTGCTTAAAAAGGCACCGTCGTCGCCGAAGACGAGGAAACCGGAGACGATTTAGGGTTTTAATCAGGGGTGAAATGCTCCCGGTTTGGACCGCCTCAGGTGAGTAGGTAGCGATGGCAGCAGGCAGTTCAGAGAACCGGCAGCAAAAATCCCTGCCCCCGCCCCCCCCCATGCCCAGCTGAGCTACACGATCATCAGAGGCTTTTTTTCTTTTAAATAGCTCTGACGATCCCAGCTGAGTTGCCTGATCAGCAGAAGGTTTTTTAAAGGCCGTCAGAGCCTTTTGAAAGCATTTTTTTACATGGTTTTACATGTAAAAATGGTTTTAAAAGTAAAAAAAAATTGGCCACGCCCACCCAGTCACATTACACCCCCCCCAACAAGCCACGCCCACAGAACCAGTAGTAACAAATTTTAGATTTCACCACTGGTTTTAATCAGCACCTTGAATTACACTTGGAAAGAAAAAGAAAGTTTCTTTCATATTTGCAAAATATGGAGCACCCAGAACTATACATGCTACTGCATTCCACACCAGTTGTAGTTTCCAGATGATTTTGTAGAAAGCATTGCAGTAATCCAAAATGACCAGGTCATGAGTGATTGTGAGCAAGGCCTCCTGGTTCAGGAACAGCCACAACTGGCACATGAGATGGATCTGTGCAAAGCCCTCCTGGTCATCACTGAGAGGCCAGAAGAAACCCCACATTGTGCACCAGTTCTGTCCAATGTGGACAAACTCTGTTTCTATTCATATGAGAGGTAAATAGTAAAATCAGTTAAAAGCCTGACTATGGAGAAAAAAAAAGAAGACCTTGGGATCTGGTACTTTCCTAGATTTATGATGTAGAAGGTCTTAGTAGCCAGAATCATGCCTGGGCTCCCAGTTGTCAATCACTATTAGAAACCATTATATTTGTATTCATCCTAGAGAAGAAATCTTATACACCCACAATTAAATGGCACCAGACTTTAGGCCCTTTTGTGCTAGTAAATAGGAATATCACTTTTCAACTTCTATCTTGGCAAAGGCTGTAAACACAATTCCTTTGCAGTTTGCTATCTAAAGCCCATCTAAAATGCTTATTCTAAGTGCTAGGAAGTCAGATGGGCTTCAGGTGTTATAGTGGCAATGAATTTAAAAGGTGATAAAATTGACGCATATCACATTTATAATCAAACGGAAGGTGTGTATTTTTTTCCCCCTTTAGACAGTTCAGTATTCAGCACAAACTGATCTATCACTACATCTTGATTACATGAGGAGCAAACTATAAAATCTTGCTAAAAGTAGGGTGTGTTTTTTTAGAAAAATTTGCATACTTGGGAACGTTTGACTTTGAAACTATGTATACCTGATAAGTTCACCTCTTCTTTTCCAAAACTCTATCAGTGCTCCACATATTCCTGCCTGTAGCCTTCCAATTAATGGGACTATCCCATGTCCTTGATATAAATGGTGCAAAATTTTCCCTTTTATCATCTACATCAGAGGCCCATTCTAGTCTAGAACCACATTTGGTTCTAGGGTTGATCAGGTGGGAGCCAGACACCAAACAGTGGGAGATGGGTGGAGAACAAAATCTGAACATGATGTCTTTTCATCACATTGAATTAAAAGTAAATATTATTAATATAATTATCCTCCAATCATGCATTTAACTTTTCTCCTTCAACAATTAAAAACTACTTTAGAAACAGTCTCTGAAATCCTATACAGCTATACCTGCCTGAGGTTTGTGGGCTGAATGCATCCTAGAGCTGTTGATGCCACCTATCCTATTACCTATAGCAGTACTTGCCCTCTGGAAGGAGGTTCTCCATGAAATCCAAATGGTTCCCACCTTGTTGGTTCTCCCTGCAGACCTGACAGTTCTCCCAGGACTTGAGTGAGGGTGGTTGGGACCCCATTTGCTGATGTGTGTTGTTGGTGGGATGGTTTGCTAGATTTGCAGTCTTATTCTTCTTTTTATTTGTTCTAGTTTGGTTTTGTAGTCTGCTGTTTACTATTATGTAGTTTTCATAATATTTTAGTATATTTTGATCTGTCCAGAGTCATTTGGATTCAGATGGGATAAAAATAATAAACAGCAATAGCAATAGCACTTAGACTTATATACAGCTTTTACAGCCCTCTCTAAGCAGTTTACAGAGTCAGCATATTGCCCCAAATATCTGGGTCCTCATTTTACCCACCTTGGAAGGATGGAAGGCTGAGTCAACCTTGAGCCGGTGAGATTTGAACTCCCAAACTGCAGCTAGCAGTCCGTTGAAGTAGCCTGCAGTATTGCACTCTAACCACTGTGCCACCTCGGCTCTAAATAAAACAAGTAATAAAACAAAACATAAAATGAAACATATATATATTCACTTGTTGATATCCTGTTTCCCCTAAAATAAGACATCCCCTGATAATAAGCCCAATTGGGCTTTTGAGCGGATGTGCTAAAATAAGCCCCCCCCCAAAAAATAAGCCCTCCCTGAAAATAAGCCCTCCCCAAAAATATTTAAACGCACGCGCAGCTGGTCTCTGCCATTTCCTCTGGTAAGGATTAGGGAGACAGAGCTGGAAATCTGGTAAGACGGCAAGAGGAGCCCCATGTTGCCCCACACACCCCAAAGTAATAAGAAATCCCTGAAAATAAGGCCAAGCACTTATTTCAGGGTTCAAAAAAATATAAGATAGGGTCTTATGTTCAGGGAAACATGTTAGAATAACCAGTGTATTTTTTATAACAGTAGTAGGGAATGTTCTCTAACTGTTGTCAGATTCTTAACATCGGCTCTCACCATTGGTCATGCTTCTCAGGCTAGTGGGGTTGTGAGTGTATGCAGACTGAAGCTCTATACCAGCTGGAGAGATACACATTCCTCAACCACATATCTTCTGTTAAGAAGCTTGCTTATTGCATTTGCCTTTCCCACCCTTATGATTTTAGAGTATTAAACTACAGTTGGTATTAGCATTATTATACTAACTGAGGGTGATAAGACTTGTACAGCAACATTTGGAGGTACCAGAATGAGGAAAGTTAAATAAACATCTGAGTTTGTGATCAAGATTATTGAGCCGTTGAGGTGTGTATAAAGATCTTGTTTATTGAATAAGAGCCATCATTTAATGATAGAGCACATACTGTGAACATATAGGATACAACATCTGGTAACGGGGGTGGGGTAGTGATGGAATAGAGATTAAGAGTCAGACCTGATATAATGGATCCACTTGATCTCACCCTGTGAGAGTAAAGGCAGAAATGTGCCACTCAATCTTGCAGCAAGATATTCCCTATCAATTCAGCAACAACATAGAAAAGAAAAAATATTTAGCAATGCACAGTAATGAGTTTTGAACAGTTGCTCTGTTGTTCTGCAAGAATTAACCTCCCTGTTTATAAATAGCATTGTTTCAAAAACAGTTGGCATCACAACAGCATCTTAAAACTTTGACCACTGATCCCACTATTCTCAGCTGAGCACTTTGTCTCCCTCCTTTAATCCTTTCATCCAATCTCCTCTAAGTGCTTTCCCTTCCCCCAATTTGAGTTGGTAAAATAAAAAAAAAAAAAAGGAAGAAGAATCTCCATTAAAAATGCTTCACTTTAAATGTAAAACTCACATGAGGTTTAGCCTAGACAGTTTATTTCTATCTTTGCTTTAAATTTTGCTTCTGGATGCGATGATTATTTTAAAATAATACTGCTGTTAAAGACTGCCCTAGAAAAAGAAAAAAGAATGTTAGAAGAGAAGCAATTCTAAAGTGACTGAGTGTGGCTGGTCCAAGGCAAACAAAACAGCATGAAATTTGGCGGTGGAAATCCTGTATACAGTGAATGAACCATCTGCACATTCACAGTAAGGACATTAAGAATGGCTGCTTCTGCCATTCCAGATGCTTTCCAGCAAACCATTCACATGAACTGAGAGCTGCAGCTGACTGTGGGAGTATTATCATCCTTGGGCAATCTTTGTTGTATTCTGTGGATGCTTTGTGGGTCTCAGAAAATAGATAGCTACCATCTGTTTCAAGAACACAAAAAAATTGGAGGGGTACAGTACAGTCAAATAGAGCCCAATGCATCAGCAGCAAACTTTCCAAAAGAGAAACAAAAGAGCTTTTTAAATATTAAATAATCCCCATTTTTAGAGACCTCTAATTGGATCAAAACAGTTTGAAATGTGCAGGACAGATCTTCAAAACTCAATTAACATTAGAGCTATATTTTTTTTAAAAAAAACCTCTTAAGAAGGGCTTTCCTTGGATTAATAGCAATTGTTCACCTCTCTATTTCCCTCTCTCTCTAACTTTCTAAAATATTTTAAAACTACCCTTCTTTCAGACAAATTCCAAATCATAGTGTTCTAAAATACTAACAGTAATTAGAACAAAAAGCAGATAAAACTGTCTGATGAATAGGGGTACAATATACCATCACTAGGTTCAGCATTCCAAGATTGGTCAATCTTTCAAGATAGATCAGACCAAGAATCCAGGTCCATGTAGGTCAGTACTACTTTTACTGTAAGCTTTATTTATTTATTATTGGTTCGATTTATATTCCACCCTTCACCGAAGACTCAGGGCGGCTTACAATGAGTTAAGCAATAGCCTTCATACTTTTGTATATACCTGTTTAGTAGGGCTTTCGCCACACACACACACACACACCCAGCAGTTCTTTTTATACAAAGTCAGCTTATTGCCCCCACAATCTGGGTCCTCATTTTACCTACCTCGAAAGGATGGGAGGCTGAGTCAACCTTGAGCCTGGTGAGATTTGAACTTGCAGTAATTGCAGGCAGCTGGTGCTACTTAACAGCACTTTAGTTTGCTGCGCCACCAAGGCTCTTTAGTAAGAGCATCTTGCAAATCTAAATATGCTCGCCCCTCCCCCCATTTATCTTTGTGAGAACAAGGGAAGGTCTTGTCTGAAAGATTTACTTATATTGCTGCCCTGAACTCACTCCTCCTTTATGTAACCACTGTCCTAATAGTGGATCTTCTTTTTTTTCCTCTTGAAGTCATTCATTCTTCCTTCTGCAATGATTGACCATTTTATTATTATGGCATAAGCATTTTACCAATAAAGTAAAATATTTGTACCTCAGGGTTGAAATGAGGAGACCTTGGTGCTTTCTGGTTGTTTTTCTTGCAAGATGGTTCATAACCTAAACTAGGTGACTTCTTTAGTGCTAGTATGGAGTGGGGTTTGTTCTCAGTTTATATTCACGTAAGCATTTTTGGGAGTTGGGTCTGTTTGATCAGATAGTGAGAGTGCTTTTTTTGAGTAGCAGATATGAATACGCCAGTGGTGGAATTCAAAAATTTTAACTACTGGTTCTGTGGGCATGGTTTGGTGGGCGTGGCTTCGTGGGCATGGTAGGGGAAGGATACTGCAAAATCTCCATACCCTCCTCACTCCTGGGGGAAGGATATTGCAAAATCTCCATTCCCACCCCACTCTGGGCCAGCCAGAGGTGGTATTTGCCGGTTCTCTGAACTACTCAAAATTTCCGCTACCAGTTCTCCAGAACATGTCAGAACCTACTGAATAGCACCCCTGAAATACACTTGAAAAACCAAGCAATTGGAGACCATTAACTTGTCTGATTATACTGGAATAAAATATTTCTTGTTTGATTTGTTTATAAATCAAAGTTTCTTGTTCTTGAGTGATGCCTTAAGAAGGACATTTTGTTGTTACTTCACTTGGCAGTTGGAGGCCTCCTGTCTCTGAGGGTAGATGTTCCATATTATTTTGACAGACCTTGCCTCTTCAGTAAATATTTCTAGTCTGCTGTTAAAATCACCATAGCTATGCTGCTTCACTATACCTTATTGGTTCCGAAATCATTCTGGAACAGGTCTAATCTGCTAACTATATGCTGGCTACTCCTTTGACAGATCTCACAGAGCTTCTTATTTGTATGAAGACGGAAACATCTAAATAATTATCCTTTGGATTTTATCAAAGGGTTTCCTATTTAGATAAGTTCCTGTAACAAAATAAAAATAAAATGTGTAATAAAAATTATCTTTCTACATGCAAGGTAGAAATGTGAGACCTGAAATTAAACTGTAACAGTAACACAACCTGTTCAAATCCCAACACAAGTGCACAGGGGGGGATGTCCTTTCCTCATCATTAATATTATATAGCTCAAAATGAGGTAATGTTTTTAGTAGCATCTAAATAGTAGCGGAGTGAGCTTCTTGCAGCAAATATAAAAAGCAGGTAGGGAATTTTGTTAGTGGGTTGGTTGCTAACTTGTTTTTAATTTTAAGAAGCATGACAAAAACTTCATTGTCCTGTAATATATAACCAGTAATGTAAAAGGACTCTCCTACTTTACAGCAAATTAAATATAAAGTTAATTCTTTACAGGTCTTTACACCCATGTAACAAGACAAGAGACATGGGTTGTTGTTTTTTCAATTCCCATTTAACTTCTGGAGATTTGCCTAGCTATGCTTACTACCTCTGCAGACAGATTTATTTTAAAGGAAGCTTCTTCCTCCGATAAAACTAGCAAAGCAACAAGCCAAAAACAAAGTAAGGAAAGAATTATATAATATGGTCAGAATGGAATGGAATGGAATGGAATGGAATGGAATAGAATAGAATAGAATAGAATAGAATAGAATAGAATAGAATAGAATAGAATAGAATAGAATAGAATTTTTTTGTTGGCCAAGTGTAGTTGGACACAAGGAATTTATGTCTGATGCATAAGTTTTCAGTGTGCCTACAAACAACAAAGTAATAAATCATAGATCAAAAATCATAAGATACTATCATAAATCATAAGATACAACAATTGAGAAATCATAATATAGCATAGGAGAAGGCAGTAGGAAAGATGAAAGATAAGAAAGATAAGAAGATGAGAAGGATGAGAAAATAACAAGGATAAAAGCAATACAGCATATCTACATGGACAGGGGACAGTGCTATAAGAGTTAAGTATTTAGCAGAGCAATGGCCTGGGGAAGAAGCTATCTTTGTATCTAGATGTTTTGGCATGCAATGCCCTATAACGGCGTCTTGAGGGAACAAGTCAAAACAGTTTATGTACAAAATGGGAGGAATCTGTAGAAAGACCATGTCTATCCTGATGACAAGCAATTCAGTATTTCAGAAAAGTCAAAGTGTCTTCTTTGAGCCAGGCAAAAAAAGTATGCAACCTGAGTCATTTTTCAGCTCTCCAAAGATATAGAGGATGAGTCAATCATACTATGAGTCAGTGATGCAGCAGTTTTGGCAAAGAGATGAGCGGATAGGCAGCAAACCCATCAATTTCCAGACTCAACTCAGCTGCTCCACACCTGGACAGTTGACCACTCACCATTTTCTCACATACACTTTATGACATTGACTGGATTTAATGGCTCCACAGCAAACAAAAAGCATCCAGTTTAATCCTGAGGATAGCAGTTTATGAAGTATAATCTGGACAGGATCCTGAATGATACATCTGTGCCTTCTGCACCAAACTGGACTAAACCAGCCAGGGCAATTGCAACTTGTCTTCATAATGCAAGTTAAGGGCAATCACATTCTCTGAAACAATTAATCTTCTCCCCACCCACAAGCAAAAATAATAATAAAAAAAGAACCCTTCCAAACTGTCTGTTGGCAGTTTACCTGGCCAATGCAATAAGTACATGACAGATCCTACATGCAGAATGCCAAGTGTTTTATACTAGAATTGATTTTTTCCAACATTTTTTTTTATTTTTTTACATTGCAAAAAAAAAATCCAGGCAAAATAGGCTTCAATGCAAAATCACAGCACTGATGTGGCACAATAGATTATAGCATTGTAGGACAGAAGAGCATCCATGTTGTGGTCTGCCAGCAGCCCACGGAGCTAGCAGTGGACTTAGACAGTTAGGAGGCTGGGGAGGAGCATGGGCCAGTCCTGGAATCTGAGGAAGGCCTGGATGTGGGCTCTGCATTGGAGGCAGAGATGGGGCCAGGGCCATCTGGGAGTGATGTGCAGACTCTGGAGCCTCCAGAGTCGAACAGCAGAGAGGTAGAGGAACAGGAGGAGCCTGTTCTTGGTGCACACATACGCAGAGCTGCCAGAAGGCAAGAGCAGCTAAAGCAAAAAGGATGACTCGGGAGTAAGGCCAGGAGATGATTGGCCCCTCCCATAAGGCTTAAAAGAGCAGCAAAGGCTCTTGGGCTCTTTGTAAGAAAGCAACGTTGCTAAATCTGTTTTCCAGTCGGCGTCTCTTGTTTATGAACTTCGTGGGGCTTTGCCGAGAAAGGCTTTTGGCAGGATGTCAAAGAAGATAAAGGTTTGTGATAAGCCCAATGGACTTTTTCTGAAGGAATTGTTTTAGAATTAATTTGGACTAAGCTGGGAATGAAGTAATTCTCAGCTGTTATAATAAAATAGTTTTGTTTGAGACTAATTGTGTCCTGTAATGACTAGGTGAGCCTAGGTCACAACAATCCAGTATTTCTATGCCAATTTGTCTTCAAGTCAATATTAGCACCTTTCTGTCAAATTTCTCCTGATAGGTATCAGATATTCATTTCACTTGCAAAGAACAGAAAATACTTGAAACTCGAAGAAATTTGCTACTTTTAGATCTAATGAGATTCATAACAGCAAACCTCATTCTTCTGATCTAGAAATCATTTCTTTGTGGCTCACTCAGTTATGGGGGGGGGGAAGCATGTACAATAAAACACATTTTCAAACTCTCTAGGCTCTATCATCCCTAGAAAAAAACCTCCTCTTAGCATGGCTGTAAGTAGACTTTGAATAAATATGTATGCATGTATGGTGCTTTCAAATTGCATTATAATCAGAGTTTTCAGATTATATCAGAATATAATAAAATAACAGTGAAATGTCAAACATTTTTAGCATGTTTACTAAATAACACCACTTACTTTTGAAAAGAAGAAAATGGAACTACGAACATTTATTAGCCTTGAATGGTGCAAGATTCCTTCTCATCTTTCATACTGTTCAGTATCTTCACAAAATTGTTCTGGAAACTCATTCAGACTCCAAAAGAGTCATCATTATATACAACTAACTCCCCCAATGATTACATGAAGGATTTCAGGGATTCACTCCCAGCATGTGAATTTTCTTTAAAAAGGCAATAGGGGAAGATTAGTTTCCTTCCTGCATATTTAGTTCAGGAAAATATTTAAATGAATTAAAACGAGAAGAAGAATAGGACCATATAACATCCTAAATTAGATTACTTCCATTTGGTTGTATTTCTTTTTCTTGGCCTCAGTTGAAGAACATTTTTAGAAGGGGAAGTTGGAATTTATAAAATATAAGATATCAAAACAAATAGGTGATGGAAATATAAATGATTATCTACTGAATCTCAGCAGGGTGGGGGGACAACACAATTGCTAGGACAGAGAGAGGTGATGTTTCATCTCTTGGATCAACCAGTCCTCAGAAATGTCGTATTTAACCGGCAAATTCCTTTGGCTCTCCCAGGAAGTCCATGTCATGCTTTGAGAAGTATTGAGCCAAAATTGTGACAAGCAAGCAGCTCTCCAAGGTTGTGAAAAGTGTAAATGTGGAGTAAATAAAGTTTCTAGCATTAGTAATAAGAAGACAAAGCTGTTGATTCTATTAATGACAATATGATTGGGACATCGTCTCTAGTTATCTGTAATGTAGGTTAAAGTCTGATTAATTTTATAATACATAAATAAATATAGTATTGACAGAACAATAGATGTCCTATTATAACCAGATTTCTTACTTCCTTTTCAACAAGTATATTATTTAACAAAATACATCCCTCCAAATTAGCATTCAGGGTCTGACATAAATCCTTAAGACACTGAAATTTAATTGATGTTGGAGGAAGGTGTTTTGTATTTAATTTCTTTTGTTTCTTTCATTTTTGACAATCTTACAACTTCATTTGTCATCAAATTGGTTTGGTTTTACCCTACTACTGGTACTGAAATGGCTTCCCTCTGTAACACACATTGTAATGTAATTGTTACACACTACAGTGTCTTTGGTAATTTGCCTTGTAATATATTTTAACAGATACCCACAATGAAATTGTAGAAGGAATCAGTAATTGCATGATGCTGCAAGTGACTTCTTTCTATACTCTCATTTTGACTTTCACAATGAGATTTTCCTAAGTAATGTTCCATTTAATGCTTATTTCGATCTTTCAACTGAATAGGTTTTACAAAGAATATTTAGATCAGACTTCCCCTCCTCCCACTCCCCAAAAATCAACATGTTAGATTTCAGATTTAAATTCTGAAGTATTGTGGGAAGACCCTTAAGAACATATTTTTAAGATTATTATGTTTGAATTCTTTTTCATATCTAACTTAATTTGAAGGAGGGGAAGGTTGATTTTTTTCTGCAAAAACCACTGGCCAATGCAGGAGTGTGCAGTCAAGTTTGACAGGATATAAATACTCAATATAGATATTGGAAATATTATATATTGCAATTTAATACTGCTGTCTTAATTTTCAAGGTCTTGGAAAATATCAATATTTCTGAATATTTTCAACTTCTCATCACTTAAGATAGAATATGGAGACAAATGGATCCTTATACAATAATAATGCATCTCTATATTAGATAAGTGATAGATTAGGCACATCTTATGTCTGTGTAATGATGAGAACATAAAAAATGCTTTATACTGAGTCATTTCACTGGACCATTAATAGCAATATTAATAGCAGTGTTTTAATTTGGTATACACTTTTATGTAAACTCAATATGAAATCAAGAACAATCCTGCAAGATAAATTGGGTCTAAAAAGAATAACTGGCCAAGGAACTTTTGTGGCTAAAGAAGAACTAGAGGATGAATCTCCGAAGTCACAGTTTAACATCTAAATCACTGCAGCACATTAGAACAGAACTCAGTCAGAACAAGACTGACTGACAATGACTTGAAAAGACCACACTTGGAATATATGTATGTATGTATGTATGTATGTATGTATGTATGTATGTATGTATGAATATATGTATGTATTAAATTTATATGCCACCCATCTCTCTGTTACAGCAACTCCGGGGAGGAGGGAGGCTTAGAGCATAATAAAAAATTTTAAGGACAAAATGAAACAATAACAAATTATGAAAGATTAAATAACAACATTTTATGATTAAGAGACAGCTACCCAACTTTATTTGGGGATTGAACCTGAACCATTTACATGCACAGCTACAGTAGAATCACAGTTGTAGTGAATTGTATTACCATTTAAATAGTAAATTAAATAATTTTTGTCCAAAAGTTCTGGAAAGTAACAGATACACTAGGATGTTAATGCCAGCCAGGTCTAACCATGGGGTATACATTTTTTTTTTCAGGCCAAGCAAAGACCACAGTCCTCAAAGTATAGTTTTTATGTTGAATTCACCCACTTATTCCTGGCCAGCAAAAGATTCAGCATAAGCCACCATATCCAATTGCATTTTACTTATATGTAATCAGTATATTTAGTAATTTTCCCTTCTGAATGACACTACAAATTGCCACTCCACTGTAAGTTTTGCTTCTACTCAATGCCTTAAACATGCCATTACTTCTGCTTCATTTTCAGAATACAGGAAACTGTATCAAGCAAATATTTCCATTTGTACTTGGACATATAATTTCATGTCATATTATGTGTTACCAAAAGTATTTGAGATTCCAGAAATTAAATCTGAGTTTTCCTATATGACTGAAAAGAATGTGATCTGTCTTTTAGTTCATGTTCCTAGGTGCCCTATCACGTTTTCCACTATCCCATTCACATGTTAAAATGCATAGCATTCCTAAGAACAATCTTATAAGGACATTGGGCTTAGACAGAAGAATGGGCTCTAGGACTTACTGAAAAATCATCCGTAACTAATAGGGGATTATAGCCTGAGACTTCCTACTTCTAATCTAACTTCTCTCTGGAGATGGAGCACAAAGAAGTGGGAGAAGTGAGGAATTTGTATTAAGTCATCATTTCTTGCACCTATAGTGAATTAAAGTATAGAGAAGGTCTCCAGGCTGCAACCTAGCACCTTTTCATCAAGATCCTTAACTTATTTATAGCTCGCTCAACCTTATCTAAACTACAAGCTACATGATCCACCACTATAAACAAGATCATTCTGGGGTTTCAGAGTCTAACCCATTTATTTGAAAAAAACACAAATATTTTAAAGGATTATGGAGAGTGACAGGTTTAGAGCATCATAAAAGGTCAACAACCGATACAATACACTGTATTTATCATTTTTGTACCAGGATAAATTTCCACTCAAGGATTGAAATAATTGTTCAAAAATATTTGATTGGTGGAGGGAGGACC
The DNA here is from genome assembly GCA_022577455.1 of Arizona elegans. Classification (NCBI taxonomy): domain Eukaryota; kingdom Metazoa; phylum Chordata; class Lepidosauria; order Squamata; family Colubridae; genus Arizona; species Arizona elegans. The sequence goes on from JAKOOJ010000001.1 coordinate 83,029,217, forward strand.
TCCCAGGTTCTCCTTTCACTTCAGGCTTGTGAGTTCTGCATTTTTAAGCAAATCAATTTGTTCTTCACTGTGTGGATGAAAATAAAATTAGCCTGGTTTTTGTATCCCTCCCACAAAAGCTGAGGTGTAGTTTGCTGGTAAAATAATGCATCAATGTGCATGTTTGTATTTGAAGTTCAATTACATATCAGCAGGTTTTATGAAAAAGAAACAGTGAAAATGTTAAGTTTTGTTAAAATCACAATTTGACACCAATATGGAACAATAGAACAGATTGATAAACACAACTAAGCAATATAGATTGGAACTAGATTGTATGATCACTCCCTCAGGCTGCAAAGTTTCTCATATCAGCCCTGCAAATTCCATTATTCATCACAGAAGATGGATCGTCAAAGAATCAGAATAGATTCTGATCCATTACCTCAGAATAAAACATGGTAGGATGTAGTCTATTTTATCTGGATTTCTCCTTCAATTAAAAACATCTTCCTGAAATAAATAGAACAGAATAGAATTCTTTATTGGTCAAGTGTGGTTGGACACACAAGGAATTTGTCTTTGGTGCATATGCTCTCAGTGTACATAATGAGAATAAAATTCATTCATCAAGAATAAAAAGATACAACACTTAGTGATAGTCAAGGTTACTAATAAGCTATCAAATCGTACTAGGAAACAAGTAAAAACAATATAAATTGAAAGATACAAGCAACATGGTTATACTAATAAGTGGGAAGAGATAGATACTAGTAAGGAAGAGATGAATAATAGTAATGTAGTAAATTATTTGACAGTGTTGTAGGAATTAGTTGTTAAGCAGAGTGATGGCATTAAGGAAAAAACTGTCCTTGTGTCTAGTTGTTCTGGTGTGCAGTGTTTTTTTTAGAGTACCCAAACAGAATGTATTTGTATGGTGCTTTCCTGAAAAATTACTAAGCTCTGTACAAGGGGGAAAAGAATTGCCCCAAACTTCTAACACACCCTTTTCCTTTCCCGGGTTGTCATTTATTCAAAATGGTAATTGTTTGGGGATGTTTTGTGAGCATTTAGACAATTTAGTAATCTCTCTGCTCCTTCGCTTTACAACAATACACCATGAATGGGCACTGGGATTTTGCTTGCTTCTGAAGCAGCCTGGCCTGATGATTAGAATGGATGCCCAACATCAGAATTTAACTTTCTTGGCAGAATTCTGTGGAGAAGGCTTTTTGCCACCTGCCTGTACAAGGTCCAACTTGGACTCATCAGTAACTGCTCACAAAAGACAAGGGGTAATTAATTAATTAATTAATTAATTAATTAATTAATTAATGGCACAAAAGCAGAACAGCCTCTACCTATGAAAGATTATGTGCATATGGGTCTGCTTTCAGTACAAAGAAATAATATTTGGAAGCCTATTAAAGAAAACTGGGTTTCAGCTACTGACAAAAGGAGAGAGATGATTGAAAAAATCCCACATCTCTGAGCTCCTCTAAGATAACTTCTTTGCTTTGAGAGAATATTTCACAAGACATTTTATTCTTTAGAAGATGCCAAAAAAATACCCCACCAACCTTCACCAACTGAAAATACAAGACTTGGCACTTTAATAAAACAGGAAAACAAAAATACTTAATCTTCTTAACTGGTAAATCTTTGAGCCAGGCATCACATTGTTGCTGTATAATAAAAGGGATTGCTTTGCAGTAATTTGGGCAGTTAAGAATTCTGTGCATGCTCAAAATCATGACATTTCAAGGACAATAAAGTTGGCTGGCTGTTAGCCCTTGGCTGTACAAAATAGGAGGGGGAAAAGCTGGTTTTAGCAGCTAGTTAATTCAGACTGCATTATAAAACACATTTCCAAAACAGAGACTGTATATGCTGCTCTTCCAAAAGATGCAGATATTTTTAATTTAGCATATTAACAGGAATTATTTAACAAAGGTCAGTGGATGCAAAGCACTTTCTATATATTACATTATGACCGTTCTGAATGTGACATCAAAGAACCAGGGACAAAAGATATTCATGCAGAAGCATAATTATACATTTTGAAGAAGCAGAGATCTGCATGAAAAATGTGCTTCCATGACTTGGGTTGTGTACCTACAGAACACAAGCAAACTGAAAGAGAGTTAAGGTTGACGGAGCCATGTTTTCATGAGAGAGGCACCAACAGAATGGCTCTTTCTGAAGTTCAGAAGCCACAATGATTTCTATATAAGGTTGTTTCAGACTGTTCCAGGTTCCTCTCAACAATGATGCAAAGAAGGGGTGCTTCCCAAGAGCTCTTTCCTGCTTGCTGCTTTCAAACAGGAAGAAATCAGCTCTAATGGGCTTCCACTTGCTTCTAGTCTTTTCATTCTTCCCTCTGATGTAAGAGTAAGTTTTCCTACCCTGTTCAATGTCTGTTTACAGATTGAAATGGATACGTCTATACTGAATGTCACAAAAATGATCAAATCAAGTGGCAGGTTGGGGCTTTAAATACAATCCTTTATAGTTTGTTCGAGATGTAAGTCTCGTTAGGATTTGAGGACATACATCTAAATCTTTGTGGGTTTATTAAATGGAATCTGCATGTGGCAAAACCACAAAGAACAGGTATCTATGCCTGTTCAAAGGCAGACACAAAATGGGATTTTGAGCACATAAAGGAGATGTTAGAAGTTGTGAGTAGTTTTGACTTCCGCCTTCACTGATTCATATACACTCAAGAGAACTTACTGGATAATAAGTATTCCAGATCAATTAATGCAGATACGTTCCTGCGTCTATGGGACATTTTCCTTCTCAAGTACAATGCTGATTTGTGAGTGTTTCATTGCGCCCTCGTTAGTAAATTATGGCACCTGTTTGTTTTTTCCACATCTGGAATCACATAGGAGTTCTGGACTTTGGGGTTTAGATTAAGGCATAGTTTGGTAAGATGACAATATTTGAGGGGATATTTATTTGGAGTGAAGGACTTCCTAAAAACCAGCACATTCAAAGACAATGCACATCCAGCATATCTGGCTTAGTTTGGGAAAAGAATGGTGGAAAGCAGACTGTGGTAACAGCAGAAATTTCTGGAAGGAAAATGATACATGCACAAGAAGAAAGGAAGAGTGGGAAGCATCAGCTTTAGATAAAAGACACACTATTGCTAATGTATGCTTATATATGATAAATGATTTTTTTTTAACCTCTTAAGTTCATCTTTTCTTAGGGATGAATTACATCAGGGATTGTGTCCTCACTGCAGCATCACATGATGTATCGGGATTTTTTTCCCTTCGCTAAACTGAGCGGGGGTGGGGCCAGCACATGACGCAACCGGCCCGCGGGCCACGAGTTTGACATCCCCGAATTACATAAAGTTATTCAACATCAGCAGAAGGTCATGAAGCAAAGAGAGAGAAGGACCTGAGTGAGATCTGCCTTTTATTTCCTGATATTCCTTGTTTTATATTTGATGCTGTCATCTTTCTCCCATCTCACCAAGCAGCCCAAAACTGATGGTACTCACCAGAAAAGTGATTTGTTAGATTGAAAGATGCAGGAACCAATCTTGTCCCTTTCCTACATACAGCCCACTGTAAATGCAAAATATATAAAAATGTGATTGGGTTTTGATCATGAACTCACAGCTGCCATCTTGACTTTTTGACATATATGTAGGTATACCCACATAAGATCAGCTTCATCAAAGTGCCATATATCATGTTTGCAACTTCCAACATGTTGAGTCCCCTTTTTGCCCATTCTTGATTTTTTTAAAAGTCTTTTTCCATATAAGCTTTGGTGTGTGGGGGAAATAACTCTATAAAGGCTGCTGTCTCCCATCTTCTTTTGCTCAAGTATATCTAAACCCGGCATTTTGAAGGAAAGGCTGAAATGGAAACATAATGGGGTTTTATTACCTTTCAGTCCCCTGAGGATGACGACTGTGGAACTAGGACACACAGCCTTTCTCTTAATTAAATTTCAGCGTGGCTGAATGAATAGCTGAAGCTAGATTAAATAATAGATATTCAGTCTACTATTTCACATTCGACATTCTTTTAACTCAACAGGATTCCCCTGACTTGGAAAGACTTAATTGCACGTCCTTTTCTTTTCTTTTCTTTTTTTTGCTTTTAGGCACATCAAGGACAATGCTGGGGTTCATGTTTTTCAGGCAGCAAAGCGTATAAATAAAAACAGGTGAGGAAATTTTGTCCAAAAGTGTTTGGCCTTTCTTGAGCTTGAAGGTTAATAAATTACAAAATGATTGCTGCAAAAAAAATAAAATAAAAATGGAAGCAGGTCCATAGGGATTCTCATTTTGTCTCTCACTACAAGCAGTTAACTGACAACCATTCCTTCAGTTCTCATTTTGAGAAGGCACCCAATTTCATTGACTTGATTTGCCACATAACCGTTGATCCCTTATGGTTCTTGTTGACTAGGTTTTATAAAAATGAAAGTTATCAGCAGTAAACTTGACCTGCTGATCCTTGGATTTTATTTATTTATTTGTGGAAAGGGGCAGACAGTCAAGGGAAATTAAACTGAAGCAGTTGATGTTTTGTCTAATAATACAGTGCCAATAAGAATTTTCATACACACACATACACATACACGCACAAAATGAAACCCTAAAGGGCACGATAGACTTATAACAACTTTCAAACCTTGGAGAAGGCATCTCTTACTTTAATAGAAAAGATTACAGAGAACCAAAACTAATAAAGTTTTCCAACCATTCAGGGAAAGACAGGAAGACAAAATAACTTTTATTGAAGAAATTTCACTTCCTGCACTGACTGTTCATCTGTTCATCTCCTTACTCTGAAGCCAATCAGAGAGAGAGAGAGAGAGAAATGAGAGAATATCCTATACAGATGCAATGCAACATTATTCAAAAGCACACAGACAGAGCATAAAGGAGGTCTAGTTCCTACTTTATAATGGACAGTGATCTTTCTGGAGGTGACTTCAAGGTCTACAAATCCATTTTCAAGAACAACCATAAGCAGGTTCTTAATGGTGCCCATCAACTTTTAGCCCATCAACTTTTTGAAAGAGTCAAGTGCTTTCTTTTTAGGACCTTGCCCTGAGACTATTGCAAGAAGGAATCCTCTTTTCAAAATGCAAGACCCACAAGGGTTAAGGATTCCAGGTGTTATGAAAGGATCCCAAGTTAATCATGTTTTGTGTTTCCAGGCAGTTTTGAATGAATATGCTACCCAAGATAATGTTGCCTATTTTTTTTTATGCTAGTTGTTTGCAATTATTAATTCTCAAGGCAACCTATGATTAAGACCACAAATAAACTCCCAAGTCTGTAAACATCGACCCTAAAGAAACATATAATACAACAACCTACTATAAAACAATAGAGGCATCCCAGTACATTTTTAAAGAATCCGAGAGAAACATACGGTTAACCAAACTGGGAGACCAAACTAGACTTTGACTAATTTTGGAGGTTGGGAGGAGAAATTGGTGGCAGGTGTTCCCTCTTCCAGGGAAAACATTTCGTGATGAGGGATCTATTACTGAAATGACCACTCCTCAGCACTCAGAGCAACCTCTCTTATTATGAGGAGTCAAGAATGAATAATAGAAGAAGTGATTCAGTTATGGTTGCTCAAGCTTTGAGGAGCTTTTGCTAGTTAATAGCAGTACTTGGAACAACCACCAGAAAAATGATGGTCAGAGAAAGTAATATAAGATCGGTGTGACACAATCATACTATAACATTATAGAATATATGACAGAGTCTTGTGCTGTCACAATTCATTAGCCAAAAACTTGGTGGAAATTTTCCATTTGGATCTTTGAAAAGACAATCAAGTCAAGATTATTTTACGATGGCTAGAACAAAGGCTATTATTTGTGTATCTTTACAATTGACTGAAATAGTCTTTATAAATTATATTGAAGGGAAATATCCATAAAGATATTTCTATTTGATATCAGGTCTCCAGCTGGTTAGAAAATCCAAAAGAAAACATTAGATAGATAGATAGATAGATAGATAGATAGATAGATAGATAGATAGATAGATAGATAGATAATAGATAGCTAGATAGAATTTTTTATTTGCCAAATGTGATTGGACACACAAGGAATTTGTCTTTGGTGCATATGGTCTCAGTGAACATAAAAAGAAAATATACATTTTCTTTTATGATTCGTCAAGAATCACAAGGTACAACACTTAATGATAGTCATAGGGTAAGCAAATAAGCAATCGAATCATACTAGGAAACAATCCTAGTTTGAATGAACAGATACAAATTTTCCCAGGCTTGTGTTAATAAAACATCCCTGAATGAAAGGTCAAGAGGTTCTAAGTAGTGGTGGAGTCATTTTACTCACTGCCACCTCATATACAGTTAAACTAGTGGTAACAACTGGCGGATACAGCCTCATGAACAGTTAATATATTAAAAATATTAATTACTGCATCTCTAAGAAAATTATTTTACCTTCTTTTTTTCCTCTAAACTAGTTGTTCTAAATTTAAGTCACTGCTATTAAAATATTAGAAATAAATTATATAGTGAAATTCCATTGATAAGGGAAAGATGATTCCATAACACTTTGAATTATTATAATTATGGGTCACACATGATTGTCTTTTGATTTCCAAACTATGAGTTATCTATTGAAAGCAATCATCTCCATGAAAGGTCATTTAGAAAGAAAGGTCAACTTTCTTTAATTTCTTAATGTAAAACAGATGTAACTGTGAACATTACGGCATATTATTTGGACGCCAGTTATAAACTAGACAGAAAGACTAATAAATGCCAGAAAATATGAAAGTGCTCTTCATCCTCTGGACGATGAACAAGGTTACAGTCTCCTCTAAAGTTTGGGGAAAGATTGGATTTGCAACTTGGAAGTGATTGTAAATCCTGCTCTGTTTCCAAACAGCATTGGTTTCATAAAGGGTCTTCCATCACTTTGAGTAGCGAATCAGAAACTCTTTTTTTTAAAAAAAAAGATGGCCTAGAAAAAGATTGATGTCATCTCTGCTTGATGGCTGCCATGTAATGTACTTGCGTCTACCTTTGAAAAGGGTTGGAAACTTCATGCTCTTCAAAGTACAGTCATCTGATGGTATAACTGACATTGACAATAAAGAAACTATTTCCCTGGTGTTCAAAAATCCTTGCAGGAGTGGGTGTAGGTGAGGAGGGGGATTCAGTTCAAGGCAACTTGGCAAAGAATGAAAACAATGTGAAGCAAAAGACATCCTGTTACTTCTCTTCTAAAGGTTTCAGAATAAATCTCCCAAACGAATGGTTTTCAGTGCAGGTAAACTGGGCTAAGGCATGCAGCAATGTTTCAAGTTATGCGTATTTCAGAGAGAAAAGGTGAGAAAGTGAGATAAATGGTAATAAGAGAGGTTTGGGGGGTGGGGTGGGGTTTGTAGCATTGTACAGTTCATAAATCCACATTGTGAACAGCTGAGAAGGGAATGTCACTGGTCCTGTAAATTCCTCTGCTCAAAAGTTCAATAGATTAACTTTCCAGTCATCTCAGGTCTTTTAAAGGACTTTTCTCTTTTTATTATCCAATTAGCTCTACATGTTAATAAGACCTTTTCTTTCTTATAAAACTGTGCAAATTTCTTCCCACATCTCGGGTGATATAAATACACCATTTCACATATAATTTCATTGCCCCGGGATGATTTGTGGGTATATATTGCTGCTGAGAAAATGATAATTTACAGGTGATTGTTTGGAGGAGTTCAAATTACCAGTGCTCATATATATGGATATATGAATAAAAAATGAAGCTTCTGGAGAGATTTTGCACAAACAGTTTTCTTGGAAAGAAAGAGAGCTCTCAATAAAAACAACTCTTCTTTGTATCTCTTGCCTCGGCATAAAGTATTGATAGATTTCTTCAGACATTCATTTCTGTTCAGCATTCAGAAACGTTTCTTCTAATATTTTATCTTTTCCCCATCATCATATAAATCCTCATATAGCTCAGTTCCTAGGAATAAAGACATTCTACTGTCGAAAGAGGCTAGGTGTCTAAGCTGCGATATGCTGGTGTGAGAATGGGACATGATTAGAGATAGTCTTCAACTTACGACAACAACTGAGCCCAAAATTTATGTCGTTAAGTGAGATGCTTGTTGAGTTTTGTTCCATTTTATCACCTTGTAAAATGGTTACAGTTGTTCAGTGAATCACAGCAGTTGTTGAGTAAGTCACACAGTTGTTCAGAGAATCCCCATTGACTTTGCTTGTCAGAAGGTCACAAAAGGTGATCACATGAGACTCTGCAACTGTCATAAATATGAGTCAGTTGCCAAGTGTCTGAATTTTGATCATGTGATTCGGGGGATGCTGCAATGGACATAAGTGTGAAAATAGACTAGAATAGAACAAAATTCTTTATTGGCCAAGTGTGATTGGACACACAAGGAATTTGTCTTGGTGCATATGCTCTCGGTGTACATAAAAGAAAAGATACATTCGTCAAGAATCATAAGGTACAACACTTAATGATAGTCATAGGGAAACAGTCAATATTAGTCTTAAGGATACCAGCAACAAGGTTACAGTCATACAGTCATAAGCGGGAGGAGATGGGTGTTAGGAACAATGAGAAGATTAATAGTAATAAGTAATAAAAAAGTAATAAAAAAGTCATAAGTCATTGTTTTCAGTGCCATTGTAACTTTGAACAGTCATTAAATGAACTGTTGTAAGTCAAGGACTACCTGTACATAGTGGAAAGCTGACTATCGGAACAATCAGCTGAGATTTTGGAAATGCTTAAATAATTTCAAACAAGAATGACCACCATGGGATGTCCCAAAGTAGCAACTCAAACTTTAGTAAGTCAGTAGGGCTGCTATAATTTACCTGTAACTATATAACTATAGATCTCCAGGCAGGCTTAGTCAACATTTCATCATCATCAAATATTCAAGAGTTATTCCCCACTAGCTGCTTTAAATTCCAAGAATAATTGGAGGAATATATATGGATTAGATTTTAAAACTTTGCCATTGTTATGTGTGTTTCATTGCCATGAGAAATTACAAGATCCAGGAATAGTATTTATGTGATTTCCTATAAAATTATAGTGTTGGAAACCATTGTTTTTTTAAAAAAAAAAATGTGCCCGGCCACTGCTCAATACTGGATTTCAATTTTAAATATTCTGCCAGAAATATGCCCATTTCAGATTTAAATATTCCAGGGAGAAAGGTGCTTAATCTCCTTGAAATTATACAGTGGAAACCCTACATTGAGGAGTCAAACTCCCGTCATCATGGCGGTGTCACATGACGTGTCAGGACTTTTTCTCCTTCACTAAACTTGGCATGGGCGTGGCCAGCACATGATGCATCCGGCCCATGGGCTGGGAGTTTGAGAGACTACATGATTCCACTACAGCTGAAAGCTATATTTCCGCTATATTTCCATGATCTCTGTTGTGATGATTCTTTTGTGTGATATACTTTCATGGACTTGAAGAAGACTATTACATTCCCATCTTCCACTGTATAACTATTTCTAAGGATCAAGATCTAAACCAAAGAAAAACACAAACCTTTTGAGAACTCAGTTTACTAAAAAGTTACACAACTTGGAATGCCAGTTGGAAAATAAAATACAGAAATAACAGTATAAGGAAATGATTGGCTTGAATTAACAGCAGAAGTAGGCAAAGTGATGCTCAACAGCATTAGTGCATCCATTTCAGTTATCATTCCAGAAGGGATCTTGGAGATTTTGTGTCCAATTTATTGATGTGGATAGGAATGGCAAGGTATGAATGGCACTAATGCATCCATGACAATGGTCCAGATCAGTGGTGAAATGTAAAATTTGTTACTACCGGTTCTGTGGGCATGGCTTGGTGTTGGGGGGGGGGGGTAATGTCACTGGGTGGGCATGGCCAACTTTTTTTTTTTTTTACTTTTTTAAAGCATTTTTTTACAACCTATTCAGGCGAATAGGTTGTAAAAAAATGCTTTTGAAAGGTTAAAAAAAGGCTCTGACGATCACAGCTGTGGCGCGTGATCATTAGAGCCTTTTTTTAACTTTTTAAAAGCAGGAAGTAATGACACCCGGGCGGATGGGCGAAGCCTCGCGCCACCATCACTACCGGTTCTCCGAACCACCTGCCACAATCGCTACCAGATCGACTGATCTAGTCTGAACTGGGAGCATTTCACCCCTGGTCCGATCCTGGAAGAAATGTGATTTGTTGGGTTCTAAATCCAACAGATAAAAATGAAATAAAATTATAAAGTAAAATAAAAAGAATAAATACATTAGGATATCTTTCTAATATTTGGACAAAATCAGCTTCTCTCCCAGGTGATCCAACCAGTCTACTTTTTCCCTTCGGAACAAAAAGAAATTCGGATCTAACTAGCCCAGGTTTATGGGGAACCAGTTAATATCTTCTTCTTTGATCTCTGCTTAGCCAACATGATGCAAGAGGAATTCTTATGTCCAGAAAAAACCTTTTTGATTCCTGTCAGGCTTCCTGATTCACCTGATATAATTTTATATAATTAAAAAAAAAAGCATATAAGAAACCGGCGTTCTGCAAAGCACCTTTTAACAGCAGTGAGGTTTTTTTTCCAGGCATTGTCTTGCAAAGGTGTCATAGGCATTCTTAAAAGAAAAATAAAATAAAAGATAGCAGCAATCTTGAAGATGTCATAGGCATTCTTAAAAAAAAATAAAAATGAATTTGATTTGGAAATTTCTTTAGAAAAAGAAGTTGTCACGACAAAAGAATCTTGGAAAACTAGCAACAATTAAAGTCAGATGAAACTTTGGAAGTTTGATTTCTGTTAGCAATGTGTTTTATGACTGATCACACCTACCGTGGTGATCAATTTTTAAGAGGGCCTACAATATACTCTCTGATTCTAAATATATTAATTGGTCTAGAACCATGTTTCACAACCTCCATAATTTTAAATGTCTGGATTTCAATTCTCAAAATTCCATGCTGGTTTGGACTCCACATTTCATAAAGCTTGCTAAGGATGAGAAGCAGTGGTCTAGAACAATTGCCTTCTTAGACTTAGTCTCCTCCTTCTCTCTCTCCCCCCGCCCTCTCTCTCTCTCTCTTTCTTCGGGCTTCAGGCCAGGGCACAGCATGGGAATGGCATTGGTCACATTGGTTGATGATCTCTGGAGGGCTCGGGACAGGGGTTGCTCCTCTGTCCTGGTCCTATTAGATCTCTCAGCGGCTTTTGATACCATCGACCATGGTATCATGCTGCGACGATTGGAGGGATTGGGAGTGGGGGGCACCATGTTGCAGTGGTTCTCCTCCTTCCTCTCCGACCGTGTGCAGTCTGTGTTGGCAGGGGGGCAGAGGTCAACCTCGAGGCACCTTGTATGTGAGGTGCCACAAGGGTCAGTCACCCCTTCTGTTCAACATTTATGTGAAGCCGCTGGGTGAGATCATCCGTGGTTTCAGGGTGAGGTTCCACCAGTACGCTGACAATACTCAACTGTACATCTCCACCCCAGACCACCCCAATGATGCCCTTGACGTGATGTCCCAGTGCCTGGAGGCCATGCGGATCTGGATGGGGAGAAACAAGCCCAAACTCAACCCCTCCAAGATGGAGTGGCTGTGGCTCCCGGCATCCCGGTATAGTCAGCTAGTCCCATCGCTGACTATTGGGGGAGAGACCTTGGCCCCCGCAGAGAGGGCTCGCAACTTGGGTGTTCTCCTGGATGCACAGCTGTCTTCGGAAGATCACTGATGGCTGAGGGGAGCTTTCTATTGGGTTCGCCTGATGCACCAGTTGCATCCCTTTCTGGACCGGGATGCCCTGCACACAGTCACTCATGCCCTCGTCACGTCACATCTGGACTATTGCAATGCTCTCTACATGGGGTTCTCCTTGAAGAGCACTCAGAGATTCCAACTGGTCCAGAATGCAGCCATGAGGGTGGTTATGGGTGCGACTTGCCGCACCCACGTAACACCTCTCCTGCACGAGCTGCACTGGCTCCCGGTGGTCTTCCGGGTGCGATTCAAGGTGTTGGTCACCACCTTTAAAGCGCTCCATGGCTTAGAACCGGGGTATATATGAGACCGCCTTCTGCCATCAACAACCTCTCACCGGCCAATACGCTCCCACAGAGAGAGGCTCCTCAGGGTGCCGTCGGCCAAACAATGCCGACTGGCGACACCCAGGGGGAGAGCCTTCTCTGTGGGGGCACCAGCCCTCTGGAATGAGCTGCCTCTAGAGCTTCGTCTTAGCCCTGACCTGCGTACTTTTCACCGCGCCCTTAAGACCCTTCTTTTCCAGCAAGCCGGACTGGCCCAGTACGAATTTTAAAATTGGGTGTATGTGTGTTTTAATTCGCTGGCCAAATTTTATATTCGATTTTAATTGGTTTTAAATTTTATAAATCTATGTGTTTTAATATGGCTGTACACTGCCCTGAGTCCTTTGGGAGAAGGGCGGTATAGAAATCTAATAAACTTGAAACTTGAAACTTTCTCTCGCTGTCTCTCTCTGTGTGTGTTTCTCTCCTCCCTCTCTCTCCCTCCTCCCTCTCTCCCTCTCTGTCTCTCTCTCTCTGTGTCTCTCTGTGTCTTTCTTTCTCCTCCCTCTCCCTCTCTCTCTCCTCTCTCCCTCCCTGTCTCTCTCTGTGTCTCTGTCTCTCTCTCTCTTTCTCTGTAAATATTTTTCAGATCTTCCCTGTGTTTCACATTCCCTTCATCATTGTTACAATAAACATTCTGGGCCCACCAAAAGCATTTCTCCTTTTTTTCCCTATCTGTAAGAAATAGATTCCAGAGTTTAAAATTGACTAAATTGAGGAAATTAAGCAGCTTATTCAAGTCTGAGCAGCTTATTTTGATAGTGCTATTTGTACTACTTGACTGCAGCATTGTTTTGTTTCAGGGCTGAAAGCCGCACCCATATGCACACCTGCCAAATGTAACTGATTTGTTTAGTGGGGTATTTGTGTAATAATCTTTCTGACAGAGCAATTTTAAGATTATTGGAATCACTGGGTTCATACTTTAATTGTATCTTTCAAACTGTGCAATTTGGGTTAACTAATTTTATATGATCCTTTAGTCCTTAAAAATGCTGAATGCTATCATGAGCCGCACATACGCAGAGAGAGAGATATATTTTTAAAGTTGATTGAAAGGGTTTCTGTTTCTCTGTAAAAATTAGCACAATCTATATGCCAGAGAAACTGTTATCTATTTGAAAAGAATATTTCTGAAGAGTGAGATTACCTGATCCATGAACCATTAATAAAGCTCAATTCAATATATGCATTCCCTGGGAGTCAGAAGTAGATTTATTGCTTTTATTGCCTATACAATCTCTTGTGACAGTCAAAAAAAAAAGAGGCAAGATTGCTGAGCTTGTTTTACCTAGGAGCTGGTGAGCAGAGAAAAAAAAACTGGAGATGTTCTTGCATATCATTGATTGCCTGGTCACCAGATAATGATTCAGATTCACAGAGAGATCTGCAAAAGTCGATGGTTTATTACTGCCTTGTACCTCTATATTAACCAGCTCATTATCATCCCAAATGGAATATAAATCTGGCAGTAGCCAGTTGCTTTAATCTGCGCGCTAGTTTCTCCGCCATCTTTATCCTGTAAATCTTACCCCTACATAAAATGAACAAATGTACAATTATCAGGTTCTTGAACAGGAGTCAATTACAGGAGATGTATTTCTTTGGTTTGGGGGGTGGGAGGAAGGGACAAGGTATTCCTAATTTCATACTCCTGCAGAACACTTCCTTGCTTGTACAAAACATCTATTGGCAGAATCACACAGGAAAGCCTGAAGGTTCAGGGAAGGATTTCAGAGATAAATGATGGCTATATAAATATTATTATGACTCCTTTTCCTTCTCTCATGAAGCCTGGTTTTCAAAAGACACTGGACTCATGTATTCCAGCTTCTCTGTAGAAGACACTAAACTGCTTTCTGGGATAACCCTTGAACTCTTAAGTTCTTTATACCTCAATTTTAGCTTTTCCATAGCCCTGTAAGCCCTTGCTAAGAAAGAGGCCTATTGCATCATGTCTGTCAAGGGCAGAATGCACTCTACCTGAACATTCATATGGAGGTAGAGGAGCAAGAGGAAATCTACAAAGATTTCAAAGCCTTATTTGAAGCACAATAATTCTAGTCTGCTGGGCAAAGGAAACTTGCTTCTAATACAACATTGGTTTTAAAATAATGGTCATATTATGTATAGCCAGCTGGAGATGATGTCCCTTCCATTCCATACGGAAAAGTTTTTTGGGACCACCAGTTGAAACTCCATTATAATTGTAATGGGGCAGCCTACTTGAAGTCCACACATTTTACAGCCACCAAAGTTGAGAAACACTGGTTTAGAGAGTACGGGAGATAGAGTAGGCCATGTAGTTTAGCTTCAACTCCTTGTTGTTAAGTTCTGGCATCTGCCATTGGAGGCAACTGCTTCCCTGTTTCTAATAATGAAACTGGACATTTTGGACTGTTGAGAGGAATAATCCAGCAAGACCAGTTCTACACCAATCTAAGAACATAAAGCATGATTCCTGAGTGTATACAGGACTCCCATTCTACTGAGGCCTTTCCATAAACTTAAGATGGGTAGGCTGAGGAGAAGCATTTTTCTTCAAAAAGGGAAAGGATAAATACCCAGGAATGGTTTGTGCTGAACTGCTACCATTCAACAAAGTTATTTGAACCCAATGCTAAACCAGAGTATTTTTATTATGGTTTATTGAACGTTAATGGCCTAGTTCACACATAATACTAAACCACAGTGGCTGGATAATATCCATGGGGCCTATAAAATGGCCCCCTTAGGCACCATTGCATCAATGGAAACCTCCCTGGTGACCCACAATGCTTGCTGGCTTTTAACATATTTTTATAAAACCTTTTTAATTAAGCATATAATATTTCATCTGGGATCTAAATGACTAGAGATTGCAGCAGAATATTTTATTTTATTATTATTTTTGGAAATGGAACCTTCCATCCAGAAAGAAGGATAGTTGGGAATTTCTGCAGCAAGGTAAGGTAATCGGGAAAACAGGACCATTCTGGCAAATTGGCATATTCCCTGTTGTCACTGTTCTGCAAATGGGAAAACTCCCCAATGGCAAATATTGTGCACAAACAACACCCTATGGTCTTCTTGAAATATTCTTACAGAAAGAAGGAAGGAAGGAAGGAAGGAAGGAAGGAAGGAAGGAAGGAAGGAAGGAAGGAAGGAAGAGAGAGAGAGATGGGGGAGAAGGAGGGAGGAAGGAAGGGAGGGGAGGGATGGAGGGATGGAAGATAGAAAGAGAGAGAAAGAAAGAAAGAAAGGAGGGAGGGAGGGAGGAAAGAAAGAGAGGAAGGAGAGAAAGGAAGGAAAGAAAGAAAGAGAAAAAGAAAGAAAGGAAAGGACAGAGGATAGAAAGAAAAAGAAAGAAAGAAAGAAAGAAAGAAAGAAAGAAAGAAAGAAAGAAAGAAAGAAGTGAGCTTCCTGGTTACCGCCTAACTGTAATATGCTGCATTTCTTCTTTCCGTTAATGCTAATTAGCAAACAATTCCTATTTGAACAGAGGCTTTGTTCCTCGTTTCCCCTTTTACCCATCCACTCAGTGTTTGTATCATTAAAATCTGATGCCATGGAAATTACTCTAACATTACAGGCAGAGTATAATGAATCTATTGCTTGAAATGGTGAAAAGAGGAGAGAGATTGTAAAAAAGGAGAGGCCTCGTTTGAATAATGATACTCCTATGTTGCTGAAAAAGAGAAAGGAGCATGATGTTAATATTGAAATTACAGGAAACATGAATAAAATTCTATATATAAATATTAGGCAGAGATGTGCTATTTGGCAAAGAGGATCTTTTTTATCATTCACTTTCCAAAGAAGAAAAGAAATACTGGTTAAAAAAATTATTCCTTTCTTGGATTTTTTTAAAAAAATGTTTTAGTAAGCTCTTTATTTGAAAAAAAAAAGTTGATTCTCATTGAATTGTCTCTTTGCTTATAGTCCATCCACAGCAAACTGATATATATATATCTCCATCCTCAGGTTTTCGCGGGTGTTTGCATGTAGGTCTTTGGTTATTCGGGTCTTCTCCCACGTAAAATTGGAAGTGTCTTGGCGATGTTTCGACGAAGTCTCATTCGTCATCTTCAGGCTGGTGTTCTCGGCTTTGTGCTTCCTGGAAGCACAAAGCCGAGAACACCAGCCTGAAGATGACGAATGAGACTTCGTCGAAACGTCGCCAAGACACTTCCAATTTTACGTGGGAGAAGACCCGAATAACCAAAGATCTACATATATATATATATGTATGTATGTATGTAAGTAAGTATGTATGTATGTATGTATAATTTACGCTTCTTCTGTGAGCCAGAAAAACAAGTTTATGGCAATGGAAACATCTTCAAAGGGCCTCTCCTGATGATCTTACCTAATAGGGTGAGTTCATAATTCCCAGAAGATTAATTAATGTAGCTATTCTTCTCACATTTTCTTGCTTGGTTTATATATGGTTTAAACCATGGCTTATTTAACCCTGATTTACTGAATAAGCTACAATTGGCTGAATTCCCCCATGTTAAGCCTTAAACTATATTTTACAAAACACAACAGTTGAATCCATATGATTTACTAAGTGAACAGTAAACAATCCATATTTTCTTTCATATTGGGTTTTGCTTGACTGCTAAACCAGGGTCAAAGTTTTACTTTTCTCCTACGAAGTCCAAACCAGCTTTGGACCAGAGCATCCGATAGGATAGGGCCAGTATTACAACTGAAAATATTCTGCCTCTTCCAAGATACATATCGATCGTAAGCATCCATAGCTGAACATGACAATGGAACTCCTAACTATATATAAGAGCCTCTGGATTGCAACACTATTTATCACTTCCTTGTTTTCCTTGTAGCTGACTAGACAGGCTCCTCCCTACTTGTATATTTTATTCATAAAGTGTATATCCTACTCACGTGCTTCATAGCTCTTAATAGCTTATATATGTATTGTATGGCAAATTCGATTTTAAAAAGTCAATAAAGCAGGGTTCCAATACAAAACCTAAATAGAGTAAAAAAGATCCAGAAAATAAAGACTAAATTATAGTAAGAAAAAAATTACTTCGAAATTAGTGATAATGTATTCCAAATTATGGGCCCATCCACAGAAAAAGCTGGACTAGTTTGTGTCAATCATCTCTGAAAAAAATCCGTTAAATGAGCTAACACTGAAGGGCAGGCTGTATGTGAGAAAGCAGTAAGTAGCTTTGTCCTACATCATTGTCCTTTGCACGACAATTGTGAGTACATTCAGTTGAGTGTAGAAAGCAACCAACCATCAAGGAAGTTGTTTCAAGGTGAGATAATGAGCAACCTCAAGGAGGCCTCAAGGAGGCCTCATGTTCCATCTGTGCAGCTGGATCCTTTGGCCATCTATAATTTCCAGACTATCTTCAAAAAACACATCCCAACACTCTGGCAAATGAACCAAATGCAGATTTTTGTCCTCCAGCAATGATGCACCTGGTTTAACAAATGAAGCTGATAAAAAGCTTCCACAAGTTTTGCTGAGAATGGAATTCTGGACATTGGCCAACACTTGCAAAAAGCCTTTGGGCCCAATGATAGCTTCTTTGTTTATTTGGAATGACCTAACATGGAAATATGGCAGGGACAGATCCGAGAACCTTATTTACTTCCTCAGGAGGCAAACAATAAAACTATTTTTTTTAAATGTTATTTTATGTTCTTAACATTACTTTAATAATATACCACATTCTTTTTTAACATAAAATGTGGTTTATTCCCCAGGAACCTGAGTTGAGGGGAAATGTTCAAGATCTGGCTCTGGGGAGGGGTATCCTCAGCTTCAAATTTCAGTGTCATAAAGTGCAAAGACACCATCATGGTTAGTTGTGGATTACAGTCCTTGATAAATATCAACCCAAGAAAATGAAAGAAAAAAAGAAAAAGTAACAGACTTCTCAGATGTTTTGGTTATAAAAGGCATTTCCAAGGTATAAAAGAAACACAAAGAAAAGGGACTGTCACTGAAAATTCCAAATAAACTGTTGCTTTGAAGAAACTTTGCCAACCGGTTGTTTCCAGCTAAAAGTATCCCATTTATCACCATTATTAATCATCTGAATTAACAGTAGCCATTCCTTTTATGGATTAACTTCTTCTTTGAAGAGCAATGCTTGGGCAAGTTTTCAGTATTGTGGATGTCTGGCTACCATGGTGATAAGGACAACACAAATTCCTAATGAGGTAGAATGGATTGGCGATAGATTATGCAAAATAGTTGACTTTGCCAAAAAAAAGGTGGGGTGGGGAGGGCTGATTTATGGCTTCATCACTAATGCTATGAAATGTCACCTTTCCTATCTTTTATCAAGCCTTTAAACAAACCTTTGCTAAGATGCAGTTAATTTTGAGTTCAAAATAATTCATCTGCATAGTTCTGATGAGAGCTGCAAGCTTGTTAGTTTCAATATTTTGTTTTTTAAAAAAATCAGAGAGGTAGACTGGTTATGTATCAGAGATAGATGTGAGGTATAAGAACAAGAATTCGAAGGTTGTATTTGTATATAATGTCTCTTTCATTAATACTCCTTCAAGGAAAGAGGGGAGGTAGACAGTGATGAAGGAAAGGAAAGGAAAGGAAAGGAAAGGAAAGGAAAGGAAAGGAAAGGAAAGGAAAGGAAAGGAAAGGAAAGGAAAGGAAAGGAAAGGAAAGGAAAGGACTGTCCCCATGCTGTGGTGTGCATTTCTTAGCCATGTACTCTCAAAATGCAGCAACCTGTCAACTTCTTACAAGCTGTTGGCTACTTTGGAAGCTTTGGATTTTGCGGTTACAAGTATTTGGGTGGGATATTTATAGCAACTGACAAAGTTTGCATTGTTTGTCAGGAGCTACAATATCTCAGCCACTCAGATACCATCCATCTATAAGATTATGTAAAAGCATACAAAGGAAAGGGTGTGTGAATTATGGTGGTTCTACCTACGAACTGGTGTTTTCAGAGAAGAGAACATAAAAATGATAGGCTCTTGCTCAATTTGATTCTCCCTCTTCCCATTTTACTCACTTTCTTGGACCCAGTTAATTGATGCCACACTGCCACAGACTGAAAATAGGTTGGCTACAAGACCACAAGGCAATCTGTGTTAGGCAGATGCAATCATTTCAGCGATGCCAGTGTAAGTCTCCTGGCATGGCACGGGTGCCGTAACTCAGTGGATGAGGACATGTTTTATGTATTGTGAGTCCTGGCATCAATCTCAAGGCAAAGACTGGGTGAAAAAAACAAAATACATCTGTTTTTTACATGAGCTTTGAGAGGCCTTTTCCTGATGCAAGTAGACAGTGCTGAGTTTAATGGCTGAACAACCTGACTGAGAAGCTTAATTTACACAACATACAAGCCATAATTTGATCATGGTTTATTCATTAAGCCGCAATAGCTGGGTTTACACTATGTGAGAATCAAACCTTACCTTAGCACAATTTGTAAATTCCTATTTGCAGCAGCTAGGAATCTAGAACCGAAGAGTGTGTGGTTTGAATCCCTAGTGCCGTGTAATGGGGTGAGCTCCTGTTACTTGTCCCAGCTTCTGCCAACCTAGCAATTCGAAAGCACATAAAAAATGCAAATAGAAAAAATAGGGACCACCTTTGGTGGGAAGATAACAGCATTCTGTGCGCCTTTGCCATTTAGTCATGCCGGCCATATGATCACAGAGACGTCTTCGGACAGCGCTGGCTCTTTGGCTTTGAAACAGAGATGAGCACTGCCTCCTAGAGTCAGGAATGACTAGCACATATCTGTGAGAGGAACCTTTACCTTTAGTAGGACTTTAGACATCAGCAGTGTACTTTTACCCACAAGAAATCCCAATTTTTATATCAAACAGAGGCTTTCATTCCTGGCCCCTGACTAACCTATACTCTTCCAGGGTTTTGCGGGATAATGTTTCAGAATCAGAAGGACAGCTCTTCTCATCTGAGGCATGGACCAGGATCTTAGCCCCAGAGAGCTTCTGATCAGCCTCCAAAGATGATTTGTTGAGAACAGAGGAACATAGGAGATCCCTACATCTAGTCTAGCATTCATACAATGGAACAGGACAACTCGCCTCAGCCAACTTGTTGCAGGACAACTCACCATGGTCAACTTGCTGTGGGATTATTCAACAATTCAATTAACTATTTTAACTATTTTAAAAATTATTTTAATTTTTAGCATTCATATTTCATGTTGTGCCTCATGGTTCAATGAAATTTTCACTCTTTCTTTAATGACTCTATTCCACCATTTATTTGATATTAATGTAACTCTTGTCTGCAGTGAATTGTGCCATGGTGAGGCCATGACAGGTTGGCCACAGTGAGTTGACCACTTTGAGTTGGCTGTGGCACGTTGGCCATGGTGAGTTGTGCTAGACCCTATAATTCTTTCTTTATACATGAGGTTCTGAGGCAGAACTGAAATCAATTCAGAGAGCTAAGTTCAATTTACGCCACTAAAATATCCTTGTCTGGAATCTTTTCATCCTCTTCCCACTATGAAAATCAGGGTTAGAGATTACAGTCAGACCATTGCTGGATACATCCCCAATGGTATCAAGAGATTGTGTTCCTATGCTGTATTCTCTTTTTGATTAAACACCTTTGGAAAGAGATTAAGAAGTTTTATGAGCAAGGTATACAGGAAGCAAATTAAAATTCCATAAGTATATTTTCTCTTGAAAATTTATACCTCCCATATTCCTAGGACATCTAATTAGAAACCCAGAAGAAAATAGGCCTGGGAAAGATGGGCATTTTGTTCAGAATACATTTTTTAAAAAAATTGAGCTAAATAATGGCCTTTTTATACAACACCCAATATAATTGTTCTTCTTATATTAGGGAATAGTTATAAATTATCTAGTAGCCCAGTTGTTCTAGTTGCCATGCGGATTGGCCAAACAATTGTAAAGAGAATTACTGGCCATGTAAATCCTGGGGTTTTTGACAGTTAGACTGTTATTGTAGCTACTAACTAACCTGCATTAAAAAAAAAGAAAAAATGAAAACCCTCAGGAAAGAATGGGCATTTATCTAAGTGCTGACATTGAAACATTGTGAATAACTCTTTGAATCATTTGTATTATTATGAGTAGAAAGTGTAATTACCATAATCAGCCTTGAGTCTGAGGGAATGTTGTTTAAAAAATGGAGGGAGGGGGGGAAATCCAGAATTGAACACACGAAAATGAACCTTGATAATAGAACAACCTTGAATTCAACTTCATTTATCACACTAATGGATGTCAAGATGACCTCAATCAAACATTTTGTTTTCTAGTTTCCAGCAAGAGAAAGCTTTTCTCTCCCCCTCCCAAAGAAAGCTATTCAAATTGTTTCTTTATAAAGTGATCCCAGCTATTATATTATAGTAAAAGGTCACTTCTGTCCTTCAATGATTGGATGAAGTTGCTCCTAGGAACACAATCAAAACTTGGTCCCTGCTTCAAAATACTTTCTGCATCAAATGCGACGTACAAACAGGGCCTGTTATTCACAAATGGCATTAAATGTTTCAATTTGGACTTTATTTGTTTATTTATTTCCTGCCCTTATTATATTTACAAATTGTACAAGGCGACGGCCATATCCAACACACCTCTTATTTTCCCCACAACAACCCTATGAGGTGGGTTGGGCTGACAGAGAATGACTGGCCCAAAGTCACAAAGCTGGCTTTCATGGTTAAGGCAGGACGTGAACTCATGGCCTTCTGTTTTCTAGCCTGGTACCTTAACCACTAGACCAAACTGGCTCTGATAAACTTTCATAAGCAGCTATAAAACTTCTCATGGAAAGTATCTGGTAGTCATTCTTAATAGACTGGCTCAAAGCACCACAGTAAAACGCATGTGAAAGTTGGTCTCTTTTTGTTTTTCCTCAAATATTTTTTATTGGCCGAAGTGCCAATTTACCATTCTAACGTTCCAATTTAATCAACATTTACCACCATATTCTGAATTCACAGTATGAGAATATGGTGGTGAATGTTGATTAAATTGTGCCAGCTATATCCTCTTTTTTCCCCCCTTTTATTCAATTGTATCTGATTCTTGAAGACAGCCTGAACAAGTCCTTGAAGTTTGTTTGGCAAGGTTTTTCAGAAGTGGTTTTTAATTTGTTTTAAATTTAGAAAGTAACTGCAATTTGTGGGGATTGGGATCAGTATGTGTTGAAGGTAATGAACTATTAAATAATTCAATTAATGACAAGTAATAATTGTACTTTATTTTTTTATTTCTTTGAGTCAGTTTTTGACTCCAGGTGACTGCCTGGACTAGTCTTGGCAAAAATTTTCAGAAGTGGTTTGCCATTGCCTGCTTACTAGGGTTGAAAAAGTGTCAGTGACCCAAGAACAACCACCTGGCTTCATACCTAAAGTGGGACTAGAACTCACAGTCTCTTGATTTCTGACCTGGTGCTGGCTTCTGCCTTTTAGGATCAACAGTAAAAGTATAAGCAGCCAATAAACATACTGCAGACTAACATCTGGTTGATAGTACATAAAATTATCTGCTACAACGTCCTACCTGTCAATGACTACTTCAGCTTCAACCACAACAATACACGAGCACACAATAGATACAAACTTAAAGGGAACTGCTCCAAACTCGACTGCAGAAAATACGACTTCAGCAACAGAATGTTCAATGCCTGGAATGCACTACCTGACTATGTGATTACTTCCCCAAAACTTTAACCTTAGACTGTCTACTGTTGACCTCATCCCATTCCTAAGAGATCTGTAAGGGGCATGCATAAGCACACCAACGTGCTTACCGTCCCTGTCCCATTACCCCCATTTATTTGTAGCAGCACCCAAGGGGAGAAGTTGAAATAGTTTATGTCCAGGATGTGATGTGAGAGTCAGCCCTCCTTTTGATACATGCAATATACAGGTCATCAATGGAAAGCAGACTGGTTATAATTGTTCTCTCTGCAGTCCTAATTATCTGTAGAAGTCTGTATCCATCCTGTTTGGTTGCTGTACCAAACCAGACAGTTATAGAAGTACAAATGACAGACAGACTCAATAATTCCCCTGTAGAACTGTATCAAGAACACTTGGGGCAGTCTGAGCTTTCTGAGTTGACACAGAAAGAACATTCTTTGTTGTGCCTTTTTAATTAATGGTTCTAACGTTGGGTGTCCATTTCAAATCCATAGATTTGAACCATAGAACCCCAAAACGTGAAGGACTCTACTGTTGGAGAGGGTGGAGTCATGTTACTGCTTTTTATATCTTAACTACTCATATGTCCTATAGCCCAGATACACCTCAATGATAAATGATAAACATTTAGTCTTTCTGATTTTATCTCCTTTGATACAAATTTCAGGAATTCCTGAGCATATTGGGCATTGGATGTGATGTTTTTCTACATTCTGCAAAGTTCACTTTTATGATTTCCTCATATTGCACTGCTTTTAATTAAAAAGCTATTACCATCACAAAATAGCACCTTTGCAGGTCATACAAATATTATCAATACTACAATCATCATAAACAAAAATACCCCAGGTCTGAATTTGGCAAATATTAAAAAAAAAAAGGAAAGTTAAAAGAAAAAGGAAAAATTTAAAATGAAAAAAATCAGTGATAATTCTATTTTTGCCAAATTCAGACCTGGGATATTTTCGTTTATGATGATTGTAGTATTGATAATATTGTATGATCTGCAAAGGTGCTATTTTGTGATGGTAATAGCTTTTTAATTAAAAGCAGTGTAATATGAGGAAATCATAAAAGTGAACTTTGCAGAATGGGGGTATGGAAGAAAGTTGAGATTGCAGTTAGTGCAAAGTTTACCTTTCCCAAATTAAAAGAATTATACTGTCCTTGCATTTGCTCTCTTTTTCCCAAACTAAAATGATTTGGAAACCTTTGTGGTGTATCACCATTTGTGCACACTCTCCTTCTTTCTGCTTTGTGTTTGCTTGTTTTATTTTTCTATTTCTTGTTTTGTGGAGTTTTTTTTTCCCCAAGGTTTTGTTGTTTGGGGGAGGGTTTTTTTTTCTTTCCTTCTTTCTTTTTTTTGCCAAATGATGCAGAAGATGTTGGCAGCTGCAAAGATTCAATTATACACAATGTAGAAAATAATTTAGAGAAAAATAATGCACACCCAAAAAAATGCCTCTCTAGAAATTGCGTGGAACAATAAATCCGTTAATTAGCTAATTAATATTCAATTGGGGTCAGTGGGCTTAATAGAACATTTTTGTGAGACCCAAGAAATTTTCAAATCGCAATGTTAAGTCTGCCCAGTTGCATTATCATCTGAGAGCAGGCAGGCCTTATCTAGCTGCCAGATGTCTTAGAACAATACAGGACCATTATCATCTCAGCACAGTGCAGAGGATACTACATGTGGATGTTGCAGGCTGGGAAGTAAAAATGCTTGAGCATTTAGCGTAATTGATATATGGCTCCTGCTATATTGTTTAGGGGTGTTTGTTTGCTCTACTGGTATTTAAAGCAGTGAAGCAGCCGAAAGATTGATTTAGATTGGCCACCATTTTTATTTTCTCCTCCACAAAATCAGGGACAAGCTGTCAGGGCCTGATGTTGGCCAAAAAAATCAATCTAAGGCCCCATAGCAGCTCAGGTGTAGCTAAGAAGCTTTTGGTAGGTCAGAATTGGGAGGCCACTCTTCTGCCTGCAGCACAATCCAACTTTGTTTAAAGACCAATTTAGAAAACAATGGCATCCATTTTGCTACTGACTTGAAGGGAAAATTACAGGAAAGATGGCCTTGTTTTTCTTTTGGACTTCTGTAGCTTTTGATGTATGTGTGTGTCTGTGTGTCTTTGTGTGTGTGTGTCTGTGTCTGTGTGTGTGTACAAGTGTAATGGGGAGGATATTTTGCTTCCGAGCTCATGTTTACAGAGCACATTCAGAGTACTCCTGGAACAACACAAAACAGGGGTGAAATCCAACAGGTTCTAACAGGTTCTGGAGAACCAGTAGCGGAAATTTTTAGTAATTCGGAGAACCGGCAAATACCACCTCTGGCTGGCCCAGAGTGGGATGGGAATGGAGATTTTGCAATATCCTTCGCCCAGGAGGGGAGGGAATGGAGATTTTGCAGTATCCTTCCCCTGGAGTGGGGTGGGAGTGGATATTTTGCAATATCCTTCCCCTGCCATGGCCACCAAGCCATGCCCACAGAACTGGTAGGGAAAAATTTGGGATTTCACCCCGACACAAAGTAATCTCTTTTGGGAATAGACACACACAAGAAGCATCGTTTCTGAATATTTCACTAAACTGCAACCACAGTGTATTGTAACCTCTTTCAGCTTCAGCTATTTTGCTCCGTTGTTTCCAGTATTTACAGTGCTATCCAACTTGCAATTTTTAGCAATGTCCAAGCATTGTTATTTCATTGTAAGCAACACAGAGAATTACTATTGACTCTCTGCAATTAAATTACTGTAGCACTTTTTTTTCCCCAAATGTCTGCATCTCTATGTTCTACCCATGTTTATGATAATCGCATGGATGCACAGACAGGCAAATAGAAATACTATACCTTATCATGCCATTTGATCAGTTGAGAGATTTTTTTTTTTAAATGTTATTCATTTCTTCTAAAACACTTTTTCATTTAATTGGAACTGTGGGGAAAAAACAGCTTTAGTTTAAATAAAAAAGAACAATGAAATAAACAGGCTGCTAAAATGACATAAATATTTTAAAATTCATTCACCATACACATAC
The DNA here is from genome assembly GCA_022577455.1 of Arizona elegans. Classification (NCBI taxonomy): domain Eukaryota; kingdom Metazoa; phylum Chordata; class Lepidosauria; order Squamata; family Colubridae; genus Arizona; species Arizona elegans. Next base: position 83,055,015 of record JAKOOJ010000001.1, read on the forward strand.
ACACACACACACACACACACAGCGCTAGGGAGTCAAAGTGGAGTCAGGTCAATGGTTTTCAGCACTCAAAATATCGGAATCATATTTCTTCTCAAAAAGAGTTATAAAAAGAGAGAAAAGGAACATCAACTTGTTCTTTGTGCAGACTGTAGTCTAAAGAACTGGCCTTTCAAAGCAGTTGAACCTGCTCTGCAGTTCCAAGCAGAGGTGGGTTTCAGCAGGTTCTGACCAGTTCTGCAGAACCGGTAGCGGAAATTTTGAGTAGTTCGGAGAACCGGTGGTAAAAATTCTGACTGGCCCCACCCCTATCTGTTCTCTGCCTCCCGAGTCCCAGCTGATTGGGAGGAAATGGGGATTTTGCAGTATCCTTCCCCTGGAGTGGGGAGGGAATGGAGATTTTACAGTATCCTTCCCCTGCCATGCCCACCAAGCCACATCCATCGAACTGGTAGTAAAAAATTTTGAAACCCACCACTGGTTCCAAGTGAAGCATCATAAAATAAATAGAAAATAATTCAATAATAATGTGATTTAGATGCCCCACACCTCACAAAAGTGAATGACAATTCCAGAGTTTATACCTAAGACAGGCATCTCCAATCCCCAGGCCATGCCCCACTACCAGGCTGCGGCCCATTTGGAACTGGTCCGTGCAAGTGGCAGGGAAGCACTTGTCCACACGCTGCTCCACTTGTGCGAGTGGTGGGATCACATGGATGGATTCCAAATGAAAATGACATTATCTGGTTCCCCATAAAAGAAAGCCATGTGGACTAAGGAAGCCTTTTTCTGGAAGCACTCACAACATGAAAACAACATTCACAAACATCTGGGAACAGGAACAAGAAGCGTGTTTTGCAACCAGCAGTGCATAAGGAGGGGACAAATGACAAAAGCCACATTGCACTGATGTAACACAAACTTTGCCCCTTTTGTATGGGTCCATTGCAGTGATGCATTGCTACCAGTTCACCGCAGATCAGGCGAACTGGTAGCAATGGCAGGTGGCTCCACCCACCCACCCGGACGTCTCTGTGCATGCGCAGAACCTTCTGCACATCCGCAGAAGCATCGTGCGCAAGCACACATGCCCACAAGCAAACTGATAGCAATGGGATTTGAATCCCACTACTGATCCAGTGATATCTTGTAGAAAGGGGGTCAAGTCTATGTCCTGCAGCATGATGCTCCCTTTGTCATCTGGATGAGAACAGTGGATCCTGCAAATACCTATGCTTGCATGTTGAGGTTCATTCATGTCCATAATCATTTGCATCATAGGTTCCTTCCATTCTATGTTCATCAAAATCATGCAGAATTAGTACAAAATATAGTTGGACAAGGTTATGGCTCTATAAAGAAACCTACAAATGTAATTTTAAACAGTTGGCACCCATTGATGCAAAATATTAAGGTCAATTAAATTCATAAATTCATAAAACATGTATGATGCTGGACAATTTAAAAAGTAACATGTTGGTGATGTTCTGACTCTATACATGTGCTGGGACTATCATATCTGACTGAAGAAATCCATATAACTATTACCTGGAACCAAGAGTCACTGTTTTTGGTAGGTAGGTAGGTAGGTAGGTAGGTAGGTAGGTAGGAAGGAAGGAAGGAAGGGATTTATTCAATGACCACAAGTTCAAGATATGAATTTCAGATGCCAATATATTTATAAATGAGCCAGACCACCATTGACAGGACATCACACAAAAGACTTTCTCATAATGTTCAGATGAAATCATTTCTCATGGAGCCAATAATTCAGCTGCCACTTTAAACACGTCAGATATAAAGAACTCAAATGATATCCATAAATGTATATACCAGATCTATGAGTGCCACTAGCAATTACCTTTTACATCTTATTATTTAATTAATTTCTCAGGCAATTCATATTTTATTTGATTGGAGATTTATTGTATGAAAGATATTTTGTAATACTTGGCATATTACCTCTGATAAGACATCTCTAATTTTCAATGCTTCTGATTTATAACAACTATATTTGTTAGTATTTAAGTATAAATATATACATTATTGAACACATAATATTACAACCACAACCTTCAATCCACTAGTTCTATGAGCTTTTTAATCATAGCCAGACCAAATGAAATGAAATTATGGCTATTTTGTTTACTATAAACAGCAAATAATTCTGCTTCCATGTGCTAGAATAACCTAGATTTTCTCCTCAATACGCTATTCTTTAAAGCTGTGTTATATTGGGAATATAGTTTTGATAAGTGTCATTTTCATAATAAATTAATAGAAATGATTTCTTCCTATACATGGATGGAAGAGAGAGATTAGACAGACAGACAAATGTCATGTGTGAAATGCATTTAATACATCAGAAAATAATAATGTTCTTAGCTTGTTTTCTTGCCTGAAAAAAAACCTAACGAAGTGAGGAGTAAAAAAAAATACAAATCTGAAGCTTGTTATGACATTTTTTTAAAGTTCACTGGAGTGTACACAATGGTTTATGATGTTTCACAAAATTTTATAAAATAGTTGTGATCAAAATTAATGTTTTTATTTAGTTGGTCGTAAATTCTGCAGGTTAGTTTAGAAAGGCCATTTAAGTCCAAGCAGTTTGACATTGCCTCCTTAAATCATTGTCACAACCTTCTGACATGTAATATACTCTTTTGATGATTAGATTGTAAATGAAAAATATAGTTAGTATTAACACAACCCAAAATGAACACAATCTGCAGTACTCACCATCCAGCCCATCAGTCCTTTTTGAAGTCTAATTTCAATTTGGTATCATATATTACATGTATTGTACAGAGAAATGTTTAAGTTCATAATGATGATGCTAGGTACTCTGTTTTAATGCTTTTCAAACTATTAAACAATCAGTGAAGAACTTTGCTTTATAAACAATTTTAGACACTTAATAGACAAAACGTCAATAGCTGCAAACATTTCTTCCCTCTGTGAAAGTCAAGGATATATAATGGATATTTTAAAACAAAATTATGAAAATGTATGCCATATACCAAAGTAGATTTGGGATTCCAGGCTAAACTTTGAAAGACAGAAGGGGTTGTGCTACCATTGGATCCAAAGGCTGACTGAGCAGTTCCCAACATCTACTGTATCACATACCGATTAAATGAAGGGAATAGTATTAATATATGAAATTCATCACCATAAGAGGTAATCTACTTTAATAAGCTATGAGGAGGATTAAACAAGTCTTTCAGATCCTAGACTAAAATTTCCATTAGCCCTGCTACAACTGCCAATCAGTTGTAATCCAAAAGATCAGGAAGACACAAGGTCGGTAAAGCCAAATTCAATAAGTTGACCCGGATATTAAAGCTAGCATGTAGCTGGAATCTCCACATTCTAAAGTGGATAGTGATATTTTAAATGAACTTTGGGAGCAAAGCAGTTCTTAGGGACCCTATACTGTTAAGTTGGGTGAATGAGGACGCAGCAAGCCAGAGTAGTAAGTGACAACAGCTCTTTATTATAGGGTGAGACTCCAGCAACTGACCTGGGGAGCCAGCTCCCTTTATATACCTTGCAGCTGTGGTGGTCAGCCAATCAGCTGAGGGTCAGTTAATTCGAACTTCCCGCCAAACAAACCTATTTACATAACACTCCTCCTCTCCCAGAAGTCACTTGGGGTGTTATTTGCATACAAAGTCTCTCAGGTGACTAGGGCGTGTGCGAGTCCTAGCTGACCTGCGCAGTTCAGTCAGAGGGGTGGCGTCGAGCAGGTTGGAGGGACTTTCTGTTTCTCCCTGCTCCGCCAATGAGGCCTCCGGGACCTCCTCGTGGGCGGCGACTTCTCCTGCTGTTGGGACTACCTCGACGGGGCGGCGCTGGATACCAGAGTCCTCAGCTAAGTCCTCCGCTCTACTCGGGCTAGTGGTTTGTGCTTCTGGTTGGTAGTCGTGGTCGGAGATGGGGTCGTCTGGTGTGTCTTCGGTGTCTGTGGTTACTCTTTTTCTTAATTGGTCAATGTGCCTGCGCCAAACTCTCCCGTCCCCCATGTCTACCCTGTATGACTTGGGGCCTGTGATTTCTGTGATTGTTCCGGCCTCCCAGAGTGGGCCCTGTCCATAGTTTCTAGCGTGTACCGGTGTTCCTATGGTGAACTCTCTAAGTTTCCTCTCCCCCCCCTTGAAGACCTCTGGGGAGTAGTTGGGGTTGAGTCTGTCTAGTATTCCCCGGAGTTTCCGCCCCATTAGTAGTTCGGCCAGACTTCGGCCTGTGGCTGTACAGGGTGTGGAGTGCTGGGCTATTAAGAATTTGTCTACCCTTTCCTGCCAGTCTCCAGGGCTTAAGCGTGAGAGGGCCTCCTTTGCTGACCTCACGAATCTCTCCGCCTGTCCGTTACTAGCCGGGTGAAACGGGGCAGAAAGGACATGTCTGATCCCAAGTCCCGCTAAGTACCCCTCGAACTGTGTTGCGGTGAACTGTGGCCCGTTATCTGACACTAGGATGTCCGGTAACCCATGTATGGCGAATAATTGTCTTAGCTCTCTGATGGTTGCGTCGGTGGTAGTGGCCTTCATTAGCTTGATCTCCAGCCATTTGGAGAATGCGTCTACGACGACCATGAAGGTCTGTCCATGGAATGGGCCTGCAAAGTCAATATGTATTCTGGATCAGGGTCCCTGGGGCCTTTCCCACTCCCTCACGGGTGCCGTTGGCGGGTCTGATCTGGACTCTTGGCAGGGCTGACATCTCCCCACCCACTCTGTAATGTCTGCATCCATGCTGGGCCACCAGACGTAGCTCCTGGCTAGCCCCTTCATTCTCACAATCCCCGGGTGCCCCTCATGCAACAACGTTAAAACTTTTTCCCTTAAGCGTGAGGGAATAACAACCCGATCGCCCCATAGTAAACAACCCCCTTGCATTGTCAATTCGTCTCGCTTTCCCGCGAACGGTTTAAATTCCCCGCTCCCAATCTTTTCCGGCCACCCCCTCATGACCCAACTTGCGACTGTCCGGATCACGTGGTCCTTGGTTGAGGCTCTTGCAACCTCGGCTGATGTTATGGGCCCAGAGTCCAAAACGTCTATCAGCAGGATGGGGATGCCGGGTGTGGGATCTTCTAGGCTGTCGGGTAGTGGGCATCGGCTGAGTGCATCCGCGTTGCCCATGTTCGCCCCTGGTCGATGTACCAGGCGATAGGAGTATGCTGCGAGGAAGATGGCCCAGCGTGTCATCCTGGGCGACAGTGCTGCCGGGGTTGGTCGATCTCCCGCGAGGAGACCCAGGAGTGGTCGATGGTCTGTGATTAGCTCAAAATCCCTCCCGAACAAGTACTCGTGGAATTTCTTTACTCCCGAAACGGCGGCGAGGGCCTCCTTGTCGAGCTGGCTGTAATTTCGCTCGGCACTTGATAGAGTTCGGGAGTAATATGCGATGGGCGCTTCCAGGCCATTCGGGAGTCTATGGCTCAGGACGGCTCCCACCCCGAATGGGGACGCGTCACAAGCTAGAACAAGGGGAAGCGTTGCGTTGTATTGAATTAAGAAGCTTTCAGCTGATAGTAGTTTTTTAATGCCGGCAAATGCCCTGTCTTCAGCCTTCCCCCATTTCCAAATGGCTTTCTTGGTTAACAGTCTATGTAGGGGTTCTGCCACTGTTGCCTTGTCTTTGAGGAAGATGGCATAAAAATTTAATAGTCCCAGGAAGGCCTGTAACTCTGCCTTGTCCTTGGGGGTGGGTGCTTCTCTGATTGCCCTGATCTTGCTCTCTGTGGGGTGTATGCCGGTGCCATCTACCCTGTATCCCAGGAATTCGACTGAGGGGACTGCGATCATGCATTTATTGCATTTTACTCTGAGTCCCGCATCCCTGAATTTCCTTAGGACCTCCCTTAGCCTTTGTCTTAGCTGCTGCTCATTGTCCGCGGTGATGAGCACGTCATCAAAATAGGGCACCACCCCGGGGATCCCTTGTAGAAGCCGCTCCATGGTACTTTGGAACAGTCCGGGGGCCACGTTTACTCCGAATTGCAAACGGGTGCACTTGAAGGCCCCTCTGTGGGTTACGATAGTCTGTGCCTCTGCGGTAGTGCCATCTACTGGCAGCTGCTGGTACGCCTGCGCAAGATCGAGTTTTGCGAATATCTTGCCGGGGCCCAGGGAATGCAATAAGTGGTGAACGACTGGCACTGGATAGGCGCTCTGCTGCAGGGCCTTATTAATTGTGCATTTATAATCAGCGCATATGCGCACTGATCCGTCCGGCTTGACCGGTGTCACAATTGGGGTCTCCCATTTGGCGTGGTCGACTGGAACGAGCACCCCTTGTTTGATCAATTTATCCAGCTCAATGTCTATTTTGGGCTTCAGGGCAAATGGTACACGCCTGGGCTTTAAGCGGATGGGTGCGATGTTGGGGTCTAGATTAAATGAAATTGGGGTCCCCACATACTTGCCAAGCCTTTCGTCGAACACGTCCTGGAACTCCTGCATCAGGTCTTCCTTCAGGGTGCTTCGAACGTTCCTTACTCCGGTGAATCCCATGCCTAGGGCTCTAAACCAGTCCATGCCCAGGAGGCTGGGAAGGTTATCGCTGACGATGGTGAGGGGCAGTTTCTCGGTAAACTCCCCGTACTGGACTTGGAACTCGCCTCTGCCTTCGACGGGTATGCGGTTCCCTTGGTAATCCTTCAGTCTGCGAAGCTGTGGCTGGAGCTGTCGCTTGTGTGCGCTGGGGATGACTCTCTTTAGGGTTTCCCAAGACATGATGGATATCGGCGATCCCGTGTCGATCTCCATCTGGCACTCCCGTCCCTCGATCTCGACCGTTGTGTAGGTCTTTTCTCCGGGCGAGGTGCAGGTCCGTGCGATGCGAATGGTGTAGGCCCCAGCGTCTTCAAATTTCGCGCCCTTCCGGTTTCCGCCATCCCTGTTGGGCCTTCGGTGTGGCGCCGTCTCGGATTGGGCCGTTTGGCCACGTGGTCTGTAGCTCTGGTGTGTTTTCGACCTACAGACTCTAGCGATGTGGCCCCTCTTCTCACAGGAACGGCAAACGGCGTCCCTGAACTTACAGTTTTGTCGTGAGTGGGACCCTCCGCAGCTGGCACATCCGTCTTTGGGCTCTCTGCGGGCTGTGCGGGGCTGCTCGGTGCGGTAGACCTCTTCTTCAGACTCCCCCTCGCTGGCGGTGCTTACGGCCTCTCGGTGCACAGGCGCCGTCTTCTGCGTTGTTCTGGTGAGGCGGGAGCTCTTTAGTTTCTCTGCGGCCTTTACTGACGACTCTTGCGCCCTGGCCTCGTCTAGCGCGATGTGTAGGGTCAGGTTTGACCTCGCAAGCAGTCTTCTCTGGAGCCGGCTATCTCTCACTCCGCAAATTAGTTGCTCTAGGAGCATCTCATCCAGGTCTCGGTACTCACATTGGGTTGCGGCCTTACGCAGGGCGGCGACGTACTCGCTGATCGATTCGCCCTCCTGCTGTAGCCGTTGCCTGAAGTCGTAGCGCTGGACGTACTTCTATGGTGTTGGCGCATAGTGGTCTTTCAGCAGGGTCTGCAGCGTCGACCAGGAGATGTTGTGGACCGAATTCGGCTCCGACAATGCCTCGGCTGTGTCGAAGACCCTTGGCCCGCAGTGACTCAGGAACAGGGCTTTCTTCCGAATGTCCGATAGCCCTTGCATGTCGTTTGCCACCATGAAGCACTCGAACCGGGACATGTAGGATCCCCACTTCTCTTCCTTGGGGTCGAAAGGCGCTGGCAGGGTGTAGGCAGACATCGTTTCGGGATTCTCCTGTGTTCCGCTCGCTCGCCTGGCTGGATTCAGATGCGGTCTCGGGTCCCCTTCTCTGAACGTGGCTTCAGCTCCTTTGAGTGTGGCTTCAGCTCTTTTGCGTGTGGCTTCAGCTCTCCTCTGCTTCTGGCCTCAAAATCCCACCTTCGTCGCCAATGTTAAGTTGGGTGAATGAGGACGCAGCAAGCCAGAGTAGTAAGTGACAACAGCTCTTTATTATAGGGTGAGACTCCAGCAACTGACCTGGGGAGCCAGCTCCCTTTATACCTTGCAGCTGTGGTGGTCAGCCAATCAGCTGAGGGTCAGTTAATTCGAACTTCCCGCCAAACAAACCTATTTACATAACATATACGTAGATCAGCGGCCTCCAACCTTTTGGGCACCAGGGACCAGTTCTGTGGAGAGAGGTTTTTCCATGGACCGGAGGGGGCGTGGTTTCACGTGCTGCCTGCATCCTGTAGGTGGGGTTTCACTTTTTTGCGCAGTCCAGTTTCTGCCATGCTATTGTTGTAACCCAGGCCCAAGAAGGTAGTAATCAACGCAAATAGTTCCAAAACAAACAGACTTTATTAGAACAGCTGAGAATTAACTCATTCTCAGCGTAGTCCAAACTAAATTAAAACAAACTCTTCATGACACAAATTCTTCAATCTAATCACCAACCTTGGTATAATTAGGCAAACGGCCAAAGGCTTCTCTTGGCAAAAGTTCAAAAGCAGAAGACGCCGACAAGAGATTAGTGCAGCAAGACTATCAACATTGTTTTCCGACAAAAGCCCAAGAACTGTTGCTGGTCTTTTAAGCCTTATGGGAGGGGCCAATCATCTCTTGGCTCTACTTCTGAGTCGTCCTCTTTGCTTTAGCTGCTCTTGTCTTCTGGCAGCTCTTCTCATACATGCATTAGGAACAGGCTCCTCCTGTTCCTCTGCCTCTTTACTGTTAGTCTCTGGAGGCTCCGGAGTCCGCACATTACTCCCCAATGGCCCTGGCCTCATCAGAGCCCTAGGAGCCTGGGTCCTAGGCCCTAGGAGCCTGAGGGGTGTAGGAGGCTAATGTCTCCTACTAAGGCAGCATTTAACATCCAGCTGCCTGCAATTACTGCGAGTTCAATTCTCACCAGGCTCAAGATCGACTCAGCCTTCCATCCTTTCTAAGGTGGGTAAAATGAGGACCCGGTTTGTGGGGGCAATAAACTGACTTTGTATAAAATATACAAAAGTATGAAGGCTATTGCTTAACGCATTGTAAGCCGCCCTGAGTCTCCGGAGAAGGGCAGCATATAAAAATAAATAAATAAATAAATAAATAAATAAATAAATAAATAAATAAATAAATCAATCAATCAAACAATCAATCAATCTCTGCTTCTGACGCAGAGCCCGGGCCTCCAGGACTGGCCCATGTTCTTTCTCAGCCTCATTGCTGTCCGACTCCACTGCCAGCTCCGCAGGCTGCTGGCAAACCACAACAGCTATGGCCCAATGCCGGTCCATGGACCGAAGGTTGCAGACCCCTGACTTAGATATCATTTGTGATAAGACTGAAAAGAATTGCACTTCTGATTCAGCAGCATTTCCTACATGGTTCTTTCCACTCTATGTCCTGGCACACAATAGGCTTCTGTACAAATTATCAGCAGGTGGATGTTTAGCAGAGATTTGTCCTCCAAGCTTACTACTTGGCTCCCAGACATTTTGTTACCAAACTAGATAACATCTTCAGTGGGGGTTTGGGGTGAAATGTCTTGTTCATTTATATAGGTCTTGGGTTGTCAATTGGTCTCATGATTGGTTGAATCAGAAGACTGACTGAGTCACAAGACTGGTTGAATCACAAGACTGATTCTGGTCTTGGGACTTCTGACTGGTTGTTGTGAGGCAAGAAATGCAACTGGTGAGGGGATGGTCAGTTCTGTCATCGATTGGTGATTCAGATGGACCGCTTCCTTATTGGTTCATACGCTGGTTCTATGGATGGATGTTTCCTGGACAAGAAAAGAAAACTAGAAAAGAGACAACAAAGGAACCAATAGAGACTAAGAAAAAAAAACAGTCTTTAACATTCGGTAATTTCAATTTATCTGCTTTATTTTTTTGCCATGAAAATGAAGGGATTATACGCATTCTGAGCAAAATTCTCCTTCCCTTCTTCCGTTTGCAAATGGGCCTTTTTCGTTCCTCTTAGTCCAACCCATACTTCCAATTCTAAACTCTGGTGTTGAATTCAGCTAGAGCTTCCGTGTAACAGTTCAGATGAGTTGCCAATTGTTACTTTTCTGCTATAAAACTCAAGCAGGCAAAGAAAATGAAAAGTCCATTTTGCCTTTTCCATCAACAACAACAAAAAAAAAAACAACGGTTTTTGAAGTATTGGGAGGCCCTGAAAGAAATTCTGCAGTTTGAAGAAGCTTCAACTTAACAGCTAATTGCAGGGGACCAGTGGGCGTAATTTTGGCACTGTATTAGCTCTGCTATTCCATGAATAATTTGCATACAAAATGCTTTATTTTGGCAATCTATTAAAGAGCTATACAGTATTTGTGGCTTATCACATTCACGCAGGATGCCGGATCCTTGGCCATCTCGTTAAATTCTGTTGATGCATAACAATTTAAAGCATGGCACAAACTGGTATGACATTTAAAAGATGCCTTCACTTAATTATATTACACAAATATTGGGTTGTTTATCCTTGGGAATAAAGTCTTTTTGAAGTCAGAGTTGGCATATGTATAAAGGAGTACATTTTAACTGATCCCTCAAGTGAGCCTCCTAGCTGCAAATTGGGGTGCTTGCATGTTTAAAATCATTTGTGATAAGACAAGTACATTTTTTTGTGTATCGTGGCTGGAGTTTGGGTGCTTTCCTTCCCACCCTCTCCCTTTTTCTATGGCACAAAATATGTTACTGAAGAATAAATCATGCCATGAAAACAAAAAATGTGGAGTACGGAGCAATAGCAGAGATTGAGTTTTTACAAACAATGCCTTCATGAGAGCGAGGCAAAAGCAATGCAATTAAAATTGTATTTTAACAAACTTTAAAGTCCAAGAAAGTTGAAGAAAGTTTTAGCCTTTGGGCAGGCAGAAAAAGTGAGAAAAAGACTCCTCCTCTCCAAGGAAAAATTTTGAGGTGATGGAATTATTGCATAAGAACCAAAAAGCTTCTAAAGGTGCTTTTTCAAGAGGCAAGTGGATTTTCTGGTTTTTCTTTGAAGACATTTCGCTTCTCATCCAAGAAGCTTCTTCAGCTCCATTCCCCACCATCCAGTCAGAGCTGAAGAAGCTTCTTGGATGAGAAGTGAAACATCTTCAAAGAAAAACCAGGAAGTCCACTTGCCTCTTGAAAAAGTACCTTTGGGACAATCATGACCTGGATGACTGAGAATCTCCATAGACAAAAAGCTTCTACAAACAGGTACAGTTAGTCCTTGATTTATGACCACAATTGAGTCCAAAGTTTCCATTGTTAAGCAAGACAGTTGTTAAGTGAGTTATATCCCATTTTACCACCTTTCTTGCCACAGTTGTTCGGTAAATCACTGCAGATGCTAAGTTAGTAACACGGCTGTCAAGTGAATCTGGCTTTGCTTGTCAAAAGGTCACAAAAGTTGATCACATGACCCCGGGATACTTCAGCCATCATAACTACATGCCAGCTGCCAAGTATAAGTGACTTATAAATGGTCATAAGTCACTTGTTTCAGTGGTGTTGTAACTTCAAAGAGTCAAATGGTTGTGCTTTCAATAAGATGCTTGTAAACAAAGCCTGTAAAAGCTGCAGTTGCCTGGAATCTAGCAGCTGCCCCTTGAAACTTTCCTTCAATAAAGTGCATGTAAGCGCTTGGACCATCAGCAAGAGTGCTCCCCTGTAGCCTGAGGATTGCATGCCTCCATTCAAACTTCAAGAGTTCTTGTAGAAATTAGAGAACAAGAAGATAAACAATATTATAAGATATGGGATTTATTTTATCAATGGTTAGATAAAAAAGATATGGAAATGAAATATGATAGAGATTTTTATAATATAAGAATTGTAGAACTATATAAAATATAACATAAAGATGTATTATTATTGGATCGATTTAGGATGATGAAAGGAATGTTATAATATAAATTAACTTAAATCTTAGAATATTTTGTACAAAATGAGGGAAGAATAGCTATAGTCAAATAAATGATTAATGAGGACAATAATACATAGATATATATTAGATCTATAATATAAGAATTTAGGTAAACTGTAAGCTATGAATATGGTGAAGACGCACAACAGACTTGTAACCACCGACACACTGTGTGTAATTGAAGATGGTTTTATGTTTTTATTTATGTTTGTTTAAAAATTAAAATACAAATTTTCAAAAAAAAGAAAGAGTTCTTGGAAATGTTTGTCATTTAATATACCAGAAGATGGAGAATAGATGTGTAGGGAATAATCATATTTTAATATGATTCTCATTCAATACTCAGAATTCCAACTGGTGAGATCCAGAAAGAGAGCCTAACTGCCACTGCCCCTCATTCTCCTCCCAGAGGTGAGGCAGGCCCTCACTCTCCTGGCCTTTCAGAAAGGTCTAAAAGCACAGCTCTGGTCGCCTGATTGTGGCTCACAGAGGAGGGTGCAGTTGTTGGGATAGTTAGTGCCCTAAAGGCCCTTCCTCACACACAAACACACACACATTTTAATTAACTTTTAATGTCGAATTTTAGCTATCTTCGCCTCTTTTAAATTTTATATATTTTGTTACATCAGCGGTTCTCAACCTGGGGGTCGCGACCCCTTTGGGGGTCGAATGGCCATTTCACAGGGGTCACCAAAACCCTCTCTCCCCCCCACGCCTTCACTCACCCTCACTCTCTGCTCTGTTGGATCGCCGGCCGTTCGCTTACCCCGCCCATTCCCAATCTATTGCTGCCTCCGATGGCTAGAGGAAAACAAAACTGTTTAAATTCTTGCCGCGGGGCTTCAAAGGGCCTCCCTAGAGCCAGTGGTGCAGCCGAACCCTTTGTTAAATTGCTGGCTTGCCCCGCCCCTCTGCACCACTATTTATTGCCAATAAATAGTGGTGGGCGAGGGGCGGGGGAGCCAGCAATTTAACAAATGGTTCGGTGTTTTTTTGTAATTTTATTGGCCCGCGGAGCTTCAGCATAGGCTAATTAGCCCTTGCTTAGATTGCCTCCCGACCCCCAGCTGATTTGCTCTCAGCTGTTTTGCTCAGAGCTCTGCTTCTTGCTTGGAAAGAGTGCAGATTTTTTTCCCCCTAGCTATACTGAAAAACGAAAGAGAAAGTAAAGCAGGCGGTTGGCTTTGCACGTTGGAAAATTAGGCAGGCAGATTTCTTTTTCCTCACCAAAAAAGGTAGGTGCAAACAACGGGAAATTTAGGGAAAAAGAGGAGATTTTAAAACACAAAAGAAAAAAAGCTCTATTTAACTAGGGAATTGTAATAATTGAGATACTATTAATTGTATATTGTGTTGAAAGCAGAAATGGTTAAGTTGTGGTTTGGAGGAATATATGGGGGAAATTATTTGGTTTATTATTATTGGTAAATATAATTAATTGATTTGTAAGAAATTGGATTGCATAGAAATAATTGGAATATTCATGTTCATATTGATTAATATACAAAAAAGGTAGTTATATAACTAATTGATTTATATTAAAATGTTGAATTCATATTAAACAACTGTAATATTACATAATTAACCAATGTGAGGATGGATATAAAAATAAATGGCAATGGGAAGGGGTATAATATAGAATAGAAGGGAAAAATTGAATTTGATTAAGATTAGAGATGAGGATGAAGGGTAATATTGGTTTTTTACAAAAATAGATGAGGAATAAATATGGCAAAAAGGAAATATAGAAATTGTAAATTTAGTTGAAATGACTAAACTCTGTTTAAATTTATGAACCGGCCAAATACTTTGTTCAAAGAAAATACATTGTATGTTTGTATGTGTGTTTCTAATTATTGTTATTCATATTTGTTCTCTTTTATTCTTTAAAGTTTAACAATTCATTCTTTATCTTAATATCTTTATATTTGTTTGGGGTTGCCTTTCTTCCCTTTCATCTTTTTTATTGTACAGCAATCTTTCTCCTCAAACCTACCACCTCTCTCTTTTCTTTCCTTCTTACTTTCTCTTCCCCCCACCCTCTTCTTCTCCTCCCTATTTCCTCTTCCTTTCTCCTTCTCCTCCTCTCTTCCTCCCTCTCTTACCTTCACTCCTATTCTAATTTCCCTTCCCTTCCTTCATCCCTCTCTATTGCTGTATCCTTTTATGCATACTCAGAGGGCTGAAAAAGTTATTTCTGACTGGTCCTCACACTTTTGACCAGTCTTCAAACTTATGACTGTCCTCACATTTTACATTTTTGCCCTATCTTGTCACCATGGTGAAAAGAAGCAGTTGTGAAATGAGTGACACATTGTTAAGAATGCTACAATGGGCATAAATGATGACCAGTCATAAGTGCGAAGACCGGTCAAAAGTGCGAGGACCTGTCATAAATCACTTTTTTCAGCCCTCTGGGTAGTCCTTTTGTGCATATGGACTACTCAGAGGGCTGAAAAAGTTATTTTTGACTGGTCCTCGCACTTTTGACCAGTCCTCGAACTTACGACTGTCCTCACATTTGTTTTTGCCCTATCTTGTCACCATGGTGAAGAGAAGCAGTTGTGAAATGAGTGACATGGTTGTTAAGAATGCTGCACGGGCATAAATGTGAGGATGGTCATAAGTGTGAGAACCAGTCAAAAGTGTGAGGACCTGTCAGAAATGACTTTTTTCAGCCCTCTGAATAGTCCCTATACATATAGCCATGGCCACCCGGTCACATGACCAGCTAGCCACACCCACCCGGTCACATGGCCTCCAAGCCACGCCCACAAAATAAGCCACGCCCACAGAACCGGTAGTAAAAAAATTTAGAACCCACCCCTGGTTGGGGGTCACCACAACATGAGGAACTGTATTAAAGGGTCACGGCATTAGGAAGGTTGAGAACCACTGTGTTACATCTTGATATTTTTTTTGTACGCTGCCCAGAGTCCCTCTGCAAGGGAGATGGGCGGTTTCTAAATTTGATAAACACACACACACACAACTTAGGTCTATTGTTGGTCCTTTCTCAAGTTCTTAATACCCCCCTCCAAAGTTGTGCAGTATTGCTTTTCAATCATAGGAGCATTATTCTTCTGAAATTCTGTGCTAAGAGAAAGAGAAAGCCTTCATGAAAATTACTAGATTTCCGTAACATTCCCAATGTCTATTAAGATGTTTTTATTAAGCAGCAAAAAGATACAGAAATCTACTCCTTGTATTATGAAGTGGGTTCCTCAGTTTTTGAAGCTGTGACCTTCTGCTATTGGGTAGCTCAAAATAACATATAATAAGGGAACTTATAAAGGTTTAAGCAATATTTTGAATGTTCTCCTTTAGTTGTTCAATTGTGGATTTGTATTTAGTTATTTTAGAACATTTATATAACCGCCTACTTGCTCACAGTGACTCTAGGAGGCTTACAAACAGTAAAAACACAAAATAGAAATTAAAAAAAAACAACTAGTTCTTGGGGAGGGATGGGCCATCGTCATGGGTTAGGCCTGTGATGGCGAACCTATGGCACGCGAGTCACAGGTGGCACACAGATCCCTCTCTGCGGTAGGGTTGCCAGGTCTGTTTCCAACAAATAGCAGACAAGCGGGGGAGGCGGGGGGTTAAGTAGTAAAAAAATAAAAAAAAATTACAATTAAATTATATATTTTCTTACAAACATTTTAACACGTATTAAAATAATCACTTCAAAACTTTACTTAAAATTCAAAACATCAAATATATTATAATAATATGTAAAATATTAAATTACATTTTAATTTCATCATAAAGCTTTTGAATAAAAAAAATGTCCACTATTTTGTGAAAAAAAAATAGTGAACATAATATGAAAAAAATGGACTGTGCGCTCAAATAGTGAACACCTGGCAACATTACTCTGCGGGCATGCAAACCATAGCCCAGCTCAGCTCCATCACACATGTGCACGTGCCTCCTGCCGGCCATCTGATTTTCAGGTTTCTGGCGCGGGGGTGGGTGCATTCGGTAGATATGTGCACATGCACAGGGAGGGATGCCCACCCCTGCAGCCCATTTTTGGTCCCAGGAGGCTTCAGGGAAGCCTACTAGGCCCAAAACAGGCTACAGGGGGTTGCACACGCATTTGCGTGGGGGGCAGGGAGAGCACGGGGGGGTCATGTATGCATGCATGGGGGCAGGGCGTAGGGGGCATTGCATTATGGGTGAGCATGTGTGCATGCGACCTCCCCGCGCTCCCCCCATTTTTGGCATGCAACAGCAAAAAGGTTAGCCATCATTGGGTTTGGCTAAGAGCCAGCTGCTTCCTAGCCTTGAATTAGGATGCTATTTTGGCCAGGGCCAAAATTTATTAGTGGGGATGTAGCTGCAGCAAAGGTGAACTTGTTGTGTACTTGTGAAAATCAAATATAGGCAGTCCTCACAACAGTTCAATTAGTAACCGTTCAAAATTACAATGGCATTGAAAAAAGTGTCTTATGACCATATTTCAGACTTATGAACATTCAACATTCCCAAGGTCATGTGATCAAAATTCAGACTCTTGGCAACTGACTCATATTTATTTATTTATTTTTTGAAAAAAAATTATTTATTTTTTTAAGAAATAAAACATAAAACATCTTTTTGGAGCAAGAGTTTGGCCCGGTATAACATAGATATAAATCCCAATTCCCTCCATTAACATCTTAAAATAAACAGAAAATCACAAAAAACAAAGAAAAACCCCAAATCTAAACCCAATTTTTATCATTCAATCTAATGACTTTATGACGATTGCAATGTCTTGGGGTCATGTGATCACCTTTTGCGACCTTCTGAGAAGCAAAGTCAATGGGGAAGCCAGATTCACTTAACAACCATGGTACTAAGTGAATAACTCCAGTGATTCACTTAACAACTGTGGCAAGAAAGGTCGTAAAATGGGGCAAAATGCACTTAACTAATGTTTCACTCAGAAATTTTGTGCGCAATTGTGTTTGTACCTGAAGGATTACCTGTATATTTAGTTGGGTGGAGCTTTTCTTGAGTGACGGAACCTCTGGGGAGGTGGGGGGAAATAGGAATTCACTTGTGGCTCTGCTGCATAGTAGATTTAGTTTTAATTTGATAAGCGTAGGTGGCCGGGGTAGGTTCTACTTACCTTTACTGCTGGTTCACAACAGGGCCGCGCGGGCGTGCTTGCTTTGTGCATACGTGCTCTTCTGCGCATGCGCAAAAGCACTTTGATGACATCAGGGCTGGTGGGCGGAGCCTCCTGCCAGTTTTACTACTGGTTCTATAGAACCCGTGTGAACCGGGGGCAACCCACCACTGGTGGGTGGCATGTCCTAATATTCATTTTAGTTCACTAGAGACTTTTCTGGGTGGAGGGGGAGGTTCAATGTTCTGGTCCTTTCTTATGCAGGCCTCCTAGCCTGTTTGAGATCCTTGATTTAGTGTGATATGTGAGCCCAGATCCTTGTGGCTTGTTCAAGCAAACTATGACCTTGAAAAAGAGCATTGCTTTGATGTTGGGTGGATGTTACAGCCATTATGTAATACAAGGAGCAAACCTAAACTCTGAACAGAAAACAAGCTTTGGCTACTAATCCAGAAACAGGAATAAAGTGTGGTGATTGTCTCTTTTCTGGCATACGTGTGTGATTAGAGTCTTGGGCTGCCTTTTGACCTTGAGTTTTAATTGCTTTTGTTTGCTTGCTTATTTTTTCTTTAATTGCTAGCACAGCACCCTCCAATCTTTAAGTGCAGAAGATTGATGAACTGATTAATTAACTGACTACTTCTGTTTTTTCCAGGACCCTATTAGCGCACAAACTAAAATCTGCAAGTCCAATGGCAAAAAGTGCTGTCAATTATCTCTGTCTGTTAGTTGTTCTTCAAAAAAACCCTAAAAGCTTCCTATAGATTCGTGGCATTGTAACACCATTGTAGGACCTTTCTTCACTGCTGAGTTTAAATGATCTCCACCCATCCTTCAGACAGCACAACACAAACTTAACACTAAATTAATTGTCCCCGTTGTCAATCCTAACTTACCTCTATTGCCCCTGATCCTAACACAAGAGTCCCAACTTTGTCCTAGGTGACAAAAATGAAATTAATTTTATCCACTGAGATTGCTTTTGGATGTTTTCAGAAGAGGGGAAAAGACCCTGGGACAGCACTACTCTCATATTGTAAATACATGCCAGTTGCCATATGCCCTAATTTTGATCATATGACCATGGGGAGGTGCTATAATAGTCATAAGTGTGAAAACTGGTCATAAGTCATTTTTTTCCAGTCCTTCGTGACTTTGAACAATCACTAAACAAAGAGTTTGTAAGTTTGTAAGTTGAGGACTACCTGTATGTGATTAAATGCTGTTTTTTTTCTGAATACTAACACATAAGTTCATACATTCATATGGAAAAGGGATACATATAAATCTAAAAATATAAAGAGAGATAAAACCTGGCAATGGCTTACAACTAGAACAGTTAGAAAAAGAAATTAAAGGTTTGATTTTGGCTGTTCAAGAATAAGCTATTTGAATTCATGCAGTGAAGGCCAGAAATGAAAAATCATCAAAATATTTCAAAGTACAGATTGTGCAAAGAAGCTAAAGAAACAATAGATCATATATTCACCTTGTACAGGAAAATTGCACAAACTGATTATAAACAATGACATAACACAGTCACCAAAATGATTCACTGAAACTCTGTAAAAATTATCATGTGCTAGTAATGAAAAAGTAGGAATATAGAGTTGAAAAGTAATCGGAAGTAAGCAAGTTAAAAAATACTGTGGGATTTCTAAATACAAACTGATAAAATCATGGGTCATCACACACCAGATTTGACTATGGTTGAAAAGAAGAAAGTGTGGATAATTGATGTGGCAATACTAGCGGATAGTAGAATAGAGGACAAAGAATTGGAGATCACAAAGAATCAAGATCTGAAAATCGAAGCTGAAAGATTATGACATAAAAATTGTGTTAATCCCAATGATTATTGAGTGCCATACCAAAAAAAGTGACAAGTGACTGCAATTTGGAAAGTGTAGATCAACTTTATGCCAGGCAGAGGGTTTGTAAAGTCAGGTTTTTGCTTTTCAGGCTAGCAATTAAGAAAACATGAATGTGATAATTTTTTCTTTGTATGTTGCTTTAGAAAAAGGGGTATGGTGTTCTATGTAATCTTTTGTATTTTTGAAACTTGCAATGCAATAATGGTAGTATACAGTAGAAGTCAATCATGCTTCAAAATAAATAGAATGCGTAGTAAATAGGTCAACATTGAGCAGAGAGTAAGATAAGAATAAATGATGTCCTCTTAGCTGTTCATTTTATTGATGGATTAATGTATATGAAATGTTTGTGTGATATTAGAGGTGTGTTGGTTGGGGACATGAATGTATGCATACACTTATATGCAGATTATGATGCATTGATGGCCCAGGACCTGATTGATTTGCAGGGAATGTCAGAGTACATTATGCAACAAGAAATATGGATCTGAAAACTGAGCTAGTAGAGCAAAGAAATTATATGTGATGGAGTAAAAAAAAGGTAAAGGAATCCCTGCAGATTTTAATCCTCTAGTTGTTGCCGACTATAGGGACGATGCTCATCTCCATTTCAAGGCCATTGAGCCAGCACTGTCTGAAGACATTTCCACACTCATGTGGTCACCGTGATGTCATGGGGTGCTGTTACCTTCCCACCAAAATTGTACCTATTTATCTATTCACATTTGCATGCTTTTGGTCTGCTAGGTTGGCAGGAGCTGGGATGAGGATGGGATCTTACCTTGTCACGTGGCACTCAGGTCTCGAACCTGGGCTGCCGGCTTTCCAGCCGACAAGCCCAGTGTCTTAACTGCTAAACCCTCATGCCACCATGATGGGGAAATAGCATAAATGATTTTAAGTTATACATATACGGGAAATAACTAGAGCAGAGGAAAAATAATTTGAGTATCTTTGTAGAATGTTTAGTAAAGTTGGAAAGTTGAGAATTTTTAAGATATGAACACTTGGGCAGAAGTAGACCATGATCTCCTGCAAGGAATGTTTATTCAAAGAAATGAAAGGGACTGTGTCTTAAGAGTAGGTTTCCACCATTTTCATTATATGGAAGTAGAAGTTGCATATGTTAGGAATACATGTGGTGTCTACTAAGGACACAAAGAACAAGTATTTGAATGAATGTGGATTGAATACAGAAGTGAATGGCCAGTATGAAAGAAGTACCTTGAGGTGGCTTGGTTATGTATAGAGAATAAATGAGGCTTAAACTGCAAAAGACTTATATGGAGATGAAGGGGAAGGCACCTGTGGCTGTATCAAGTTGATTAATTGCTCAAAAAATCAAAAGCACTATGCAGGCATAGCTCAAGCAAAAATGTTTTGGTATGGAGAGAGACAGCAAACAGTTTTGAGTGTAAAATGCCAGTTTTAGTTATACTTCCTTTTCTTTTTTAACTTACACATTTCTTTGGTTTACTATTTCTTAGTTCTTTTTTATCTGGTCACTGACTAAAATAAATATCTCTCTTGTTTTTTCCCCCTGTATTTTGTATAATGTTGTATATCCTGAAAGAGAATACAGTATACATTTTACAAAATAATTGCAATTTAAGACTGCAATGTGGTTCAGTTCTGGTTTAGCACAATGCATGGACCCATCTATTGTGGTTTGCATTTGATGAAGTAGGCTGATGATGAAGTAGACTGTGGTCTTTCAGTTGTGTAAATCTGTTAAGCTTTAAAGTATCATAAAACATTTTTAGTTGCAAGCAATCAACACAACATGAACTAGTTCATGGCTTCATCCAACTCAACTTTGAAGAAGCAAACATGCAAAGAGTGACAGCAGCATAATTTCTGATTTTTCTTTTTCCCTTAGCTCCCCATAATATTCCATTTACTGAAGAAAGCACATTTGCGATTCACTAAAATCCAACTGAATAACATTGTCAAGGGAAAAAAAGCTTTGATTAAGTTATAATTCTTCATAAGACTTTAATCCCCAGGGACTTCAGAGCTGAAAAGCATACAAAGTAGTAAATAAATAAAATGGAATGGAATGGCATATATGTGAACATAGAGGAAGTCAGAGTTGCAAAATCATGCTTCCATTTCCCTTTTATCTGAAGAACAGATACATTAGGCTGAGGGGGGATGTCATCAAAGAAAAGACAATAGTAAACTCTAAGAAATGGATGTCCTATTTCTATTTTTTAAAAAAAAATACTGTATTTCACAGAGATCAGTCACAGTTCTCATTATCATGAATATGTATGGAAAATCATGGAAATCATAGTTCTTGAAAGCAAATGGAATAATAGAAACACCCTCATCAACTTGTTGCAATTTACTTAGCATGTTTAGCATATTTGATGCTTTTGATGAAGTTCCACATTCTTCATTAATTTCTGGCACATTTAGCTGACTTTTTAAAAGTTTTGCATACAATATTGGAAGTGCTTTAGTCAATTCTTCCCATTGGAATGATGATCCCACGAAATTGCAAGTGTGTTGTAAATAGACGGCATTGTTGAGCATTAGGTATGACAGAAATATGCCCCTGGAAAATATATAATTGTGATAGAAATTGCTGGTAGAATAAGCATTTTTACCAATTCCATTTAGAAGAATTATAATATTCAATGAATTTGTGAGAAATAGGCACACTTCAGAGTTGCAAAGAGAACATCTGATAATCTCACTGAAATTCCTCTATCTGATTATCTTTCATATATATAATTGCTCTCTCTTCCTGTAATATACCAGTGCTTCAGTTGCAAATGGTTACAGAACAGAAATCATTATGGTAAGTGTTCCTGGATGCTTTTCCAGATGGATGCTGCCATCTTGTGCTGCTTCTGTGCACAATCCCATGTTCAGGATTTGGCATTTCATTAAAAGATTCTGCCATTGAGCTGTCAACAAATATAACAGAATACATCATTGTTTGGAACCTGAATTCATTTAGTATGTATTTTATTAAACTAAACTGTAGTCTATTCAGCCCATCTTCTTCTTTCTCCTCAGTGGATATATAGCATCAGATGCCTTGATAGTCAATGTCAGGAATCCATGTAAGAATTAGCTTCAAAGAAATGTTATAGCTATCATTTCCAAAGAATTCTCTATTTTTTTTTTCATGGTCACATGTTCTTAAGTGTCTTATCTTTTTAAATCCCACAATCACTCACAACTGGCCAATGGGAGTTGAAGTTCAGTAACACTTAGTAATTCATTACTTTCCCAACTAAAAGGCATTATGTTTTGTGGAAAATTTTGTGCACCATGTAGATCAGGGATATCAAACTTGCAACGTCATATTGTAGTCACATGACGTATTGTGACTTTTTTCCCCCTTCACTAAACCAGGGGTTAGCGTAACCAGCGCGTGATGCATCCGCCCCATAGGCTGCAAGTTTGACACCCCAGATGTAGATTAAATTTTAACCTAGGGTTTGTTTTTTTTTCTGGTAAAATCATCTTGCCTTACTGTTAAAATCAAACTGCTGATGTTTTCTCAAATTGTTGAGAACTTAGATTTAGATGTATACTCATACTTCCCCAAACTGTCCTGTATGTAGAGAGCACCAGTCATTAAAGTTAGCAATATCAGGTCCCTTTAATCAACTATAATAGTGTCTCACTGATAATCAACAGTATCATTAAATACAAGAATATCCCTATTTCATAATTAACATAAATGTTTTGCCTAAAGTGGATAAAAATGTAATTTTTCCTGGCTCCATTGGCAGATGGTATGAAGGCGGCATTCTGTGATTTCTAGTATATTTTAAATGCATCATACAGAAGAAAAACAGTGATTATCAAAAAGTCAATTGTCATTCTGTGTCTTTGGAAAAATACCCATTAAAGATAAAGCCAGTTTTAATTAGATTAAGTATCCAATTACTGTAATTACATTTTTTTTAAAAAAATCACATCATGAGGATGACCCTTTTCAAAAGGGTTGCAAGAATAATTAGTGTATTCATATTAACCAAAATGTATTGGATAATATTTATACCCAGAAGGCAAAGTACATTACACATATTTCACCTTTGGGGAAAGCTTGTAAATGTTTTGGCAGTAGTATGAATATTTATAGGCAGGAATGTGCTTTAGTAAGATTATGTGAGAAAGCATTTATATGCTTACACTTTTTACCCAAGGGTAAAGTATACATAAAATGTAGCACAGAGATTATGGATATGCAAAGTACAATTTAAGCCTGGGCATTTTATATTGGTTTGTTTAATTAATTGGTGCTGCCTTTTTTAATTTTTGCATCCAAAAATGACCTAAGAAACCAAGCATAGTACCTTTTTTATTCAGTGACCATGTAAACAATTTTTGCAATAGAGGACACAAGATGTAACATAGAATTTGGGCATTATTTCAAAGCAACCTGGTCTTTAGGGATGACAAAGAACAGGAATCTGTTCTTGCTGAGAATTGAGGGGATGTCATGGCCATTCCAAGTGGTTACTGTCTGTTAGGCATTACCAGTACTAGTACCATTGCCACTAGGCCAGGATACCGATGTTGTCTCTGGAGGACATAATTTAGAAGTCCCCCTAACTGAAGAAACTATTAATCTTATGCATTATGCTGAAAGAAGCCTTGACAGTCATACATCATCTTCAAGGATATACAGTTCACCTTGAGTATAACTGCTCAAGCCTAAGGTGAGTGAATATACAATCTTGCTGTATATACATACAATGAAGGGAATATATACTTATATTGACCACTAGAGTATTTGACTCCTGTTAGAGATGTGTTTGGAACTTGAAACTACAACTCCCAGCATCTTCCAACATTTGTCATACTGTCCAAGCCTAGTGGAATTTGTTTCAATCAACATTCTGAGGGCTACCAAGGGTTTCCCATAATAGAACAGTTATCTTTCTTCAAATGGCAATGCAGCTTGCATCTGACACAAGGAAAAAGCAGCAGAGATATTTTTAGGAGGAATAGGAAGATGACTTCTTAAAGTCAAATTACATGCAGAAATAGTACTGCTGACTCAATCACAGACACTTGGAATTTACATAAAGATATAGCTTTTTCAAATTTTCACCATATTCAGTGTATAAACAGCAGAGACAACAATACAATAAATAGAGATAAATACTAAAGATTTAGGGAAAGATGTAGCTAATAAAAGGTAATATTGGACTTAAAACAGCACAGCAGATTCATTTCTGTTAGTTATCACCTTTAAAGCGCTCCATGGCTTAGGACCTGGGTACCTACGAGACCGTCTTTTGCCACCAATAGCCTCCCACCGACCAGTTCGTTCTCACAGGGAGGGACTATCAGGGTGCCATCAGTCAAATTATGCCGACTGGCGACTCCCAGGGGGAGGGCCTTCTCTGTGAGGGCTCCAACCCTTTGGAATGAACTGCCCCCGGAGATACGGAATATCCCTGATCTCCGTGCTTTCCGCCGTGCCCTCAAGACCCTGATGTTTCAACAGGCGGGGCTAAACATATGAACATGTGAATTATTATTTTTTTTTAATGTTATCTAATTCTGGGTTTTATTTAATTGACCAAACTAAGTAATAATTTTAATTAGCAATTTTATGATGTTTGTGTGTCTATATTTTTCTTGACTGTACACCGCCTTGAGTCCTACGGGAGAAAGGCGGTATAGAAATATAATAAATAAATAAATAAATAAATAAATAAATAAATAAATAAATAAATAAATAAATAAATAAATTTCTAGGGAAATATATGTATGCAAAATTTGTAGGGATTTGCCATAGAAATGCAGATCAATGGAACATGACATTTACAAACTTGTTACATGATGTTGCATAACTTTTTAGAACCGGAGCCAATCGTTTTGAATCTGTTCAATAACATACAAAGGTTGCATCTACTTAACAAGAATATCCTGATTTATAGGTAACTTATCCCTTTTCACTTGAGTACACCTGATGATTGTGTAGACACAACCATGTAGTTTTCTTAGTAACTACACTTAGTGGACTCTCTTTCTACTTCGATCCTCAGAATCAGAGCTAAAAGTCTTTTGCCAAACCATGCTCAAAATTTATTATTTGTGCCCAACAAATGTACCTACACCAAATCAAAACATGAAAAGTAATTAAGCAACTATTCCAAGTTAAAAAAAAAAGAACTCTAAAGAGCAGATCCAATTTTACTATAGAAGAAACACAGCACTGATGTCTGATCTGATCATCAAGAAGATGATCTTGAAATCAAGAAGGAAGGATAGGAAGAGCCATATTGCCCCCACCTTCTCATTTCAGTCTTTTATACTCATGTTCATGTTCTGTCACTTCCCACATGCTGTCGTATTTCTGTACAGGATGGCACTAAAGAAAAGCAAAACTTTCCTTTTTAATCAATCTTTCAATCCAGCTGTTATTGACATTATGATGGAAAGTTCTATCAACACTAAGGTAACTAACTTCCTGACATACTAAGAGGTGAGAAAAGGAGAACAGTAAATAGGAGTAAAACAAGAAAAGTTACATCAGAACTCATTAGATTCTTCTTTTATTCTTAAAAAAACAGCAACAACTTAAATGCAAAGTCGTATTAGGTAAAAGCCTTACAATCATGAAATTTTCAGAAGAACCTATTTCTTTCATCTTTATTTCTTCTCATGAAAAATGTATTAAGAGGATCAAATAGATGCAATCTTTTTCACTCAGAAGCACTTACAGCTTTCTCTTGAAGAATTACCCCAAGTCTAGTTTGGTCTCAAGACTATAATCTTATATGGACTTATTTTTCACCCTTGCTTTTAAATAAGGATAAAACAGGATCCTGCAAGGTAAACGCCCACAATTACTACAAGTGTAGTTCAGCAAATGAGAACTAGATAAATCATTCTGAGTGCTAGAAAGGACATTGGATTGTGCATCCCATTTTACTGAATTATATTCAGACACCAGATACAGCCAGAAAAGAGAGGTGAGAAGATGAAGAGAGAGGCCATAAAACATTAAGACACTGGGAGGGACAGAGGCTTTCTGTTAATCAGTGGAACAACTTGCCTCCAGAAGTTCTAAATGCTCCAACACTGGAAGTTTTTAAGAAGAGATTGGATAACCATTTGTCTGAAATGGTATAGAGCCATGATGGCGAACCTATGGCGCGCGTGCCAGGGATGGCACGCAGTGCCCTCTCTGATGGCACATGAGCCGTTGCCACAGTTCAGCTCTGCTGCTCATGTGTGCGCCTCCTGTTGGCCAGCTGGTCTTTGGGTCTCTGCCACGCATGTGTGGGGCATGTGTGGGGGGCACATGCGGGGGTGTGTGCATGCATGGGGGGCGGGCCACATGCGGGGGCACGGACACATGCGGGGGGCACGCGCACATTGCATTTTGGGGGTTCACGTGCATGCTTTGGGCACTCAGTCCAAAAAAGGTGATATAGGGTTTCCTGCTTAAACAAGGGGTTGGATTAGAAGACCTCCATGGTCCCTTCCAACTCTTGTTATTTTATTCTATTCTAGATGGTACAGCATCATAAGATTTCCATATCTTTCTCCTGCAGTGCCCAGGAACAGATTGTGTTTACACAATGTTTATAAACAGATACGTTGCATGCAGCAGCACTGGCTTGTCTATATGTGGCTTCATACAGGTTATGTAAAGCCAGGTTATTTGGCTAGTTTGTGGATCAACTAAGCAAAAGCAGAAGATTGGTTCATGCAATAACCAGTTTTTTGATTTGGGTATCACTGGATGATACCAGCCAATATCTATACCACCTATTTTCCTTCCCTTTTGAACTCTTTTCTGGCTATTTGGTCTTTGAATAGCAGCATGGAAACTGATAGAACAACCATAGATAAAGAGTTCGCATGACACTCTAAGTCACAAGCCAGCCAATCAACCGCAGGTCTCGTTTAAGTGCAAACCCAACCTATGCAAGCAGTATGTGTCTCCCACAAGAATGAGAATGAGTCACAAAAAGTAAACAAAGGATACAGAAGTGAACTATCCCAGGTAGCTAATACACCCGTGCAAACACACACACAAAGCCGCAAGAGGAAAGAGGCTGCTCGCTTTTAACAAATTGCTTGATCCGTTGACTTCTCACGCTGGGCTCTGCTTTCACCCCGATCAGATATAGCACAGGACGAAAACAAGAAACCAAGTTGGCACCAATAAACCCCCATCACTAAAAGCAGGACGCATTCGGACTTAGACGTCAGAGCGACTTAATATCTGCATGGGTTCAACTCCAGTCAGGGGAAGTGGTAGGTGCTGCCACCAATTGGCCAATTGGCACCCATCAATCGGACAGAGCAACCTTTGGAGAGCCACAACCACTTTGACTGTGGAGTCTAGAGACCCGGAGTCATCTTCTTCAAGTGCTGCCGCTACAACGGCGGCCCAATCACAGCCGAGCAATTGCTTAATATCCCCGCCTCTTCGAGTCAGTCGCAGTTTTTCTATTGGCAGGCCCCGAGTGGACTACTGAAAGCCTCGCCCGTGTCTTCCGAAGATGCCCGTGCGCATGGCCAGGGCTCGTACGCAAGCGCAGTAAAGGGCACGCTTTGCCGCTCTTCTCTCACGACCCTGAAACTTTATGGTAACGCCGTGCTTAGTAGGGAGAAGCGAGAGGATGTGACGTTAAGGGGGGGAAAAAATAATAGGCCGGATCGATCCTGTTTCCGGTTGTGGCGGGTGCGAGGTTGTTGCCATGGCGTATTCCACGTTCCGGAAAGTGGCTCTGGCTTCTTGCTTAGTGTTATGCGTATCGCTGCTCCTGCCGAAGTTTCTCCGTTCGCGGGGTTGGAGGCAACCGGAACCCACGGCCGCCCCGTCCACTGCCACGCTCGAGGGTAAGAGGCAGCTTCCATCCAGGGGGCCCCGAGCGGCTCCTCTCGGTCTTTTCCTAAGGAGTTGCGGAAGCTGCACAGAAGACGGTCGCTCTCCATTCCGCCTGATGCTGCGGAGGTTAGGCGTTCAGGAAGGACAAAGACCACAGAGGATCCCACTTTATATTTAATAATAATAGGAATAATAATAGGAATAATAATAGTAATAGGGATAATAATATTAGTAATAGGAATAATAATAGGGATCTGCTCGCATAATCCGCGGATACATCACACAGTCCTAAACGCTTGGGAAATGTTCAACTAGTGATTTGTGATACGAAACCCAGCATGGTTATCTCGTTTGCTGTGTATACTGTCATTTTTGTGTAAATAACAATAATAATAATAATAATAGTAATAGTAATAATAGTAATAAGTACCATCTTAAGGTATTTGTTTGATATCTAGGACGCTGGCAGCAACCCGTATCAACCATTAGCAGCAGTCAGTGGTATTTGTGATACATTTTTGAATGTTCAGTTGACTGAGTTTCATGTTTAATGAATAGAGTATTATTATTATTATTATTATTAATAGTAATAATAATATAATACAGATTTGCCTATCCTAGGTCCTTGCTAAGGACTCAATAGGTAGACAAAAACGCCAAACAAAATCTGAACATCTGGCTGACTGCAATGAATAATAATAAAAATTATTGATAATAATTAACAATAATAATGAAAATGTTTTAATATTGAACTGTATCTTTGATAAATTCGGAGAAAGGGTGAGGTAAGAAAGAATAGCAGATATGGTTGTAATCGTCCCTCCCTATAAGCCCTTTTGCAAAGCCATATATATATATATATATATATATATATATATATATATATAATATATTATAATATAATATTTATTATATTATATATATATATATTATATATATATATATATATATATATATATATATATATATATATATATATATATATATATTTTACCCTACCCTAGAACTTTTTCCTGCATCCTTTGTACCTGTTCTACATTCAAAATCTTATGTAAACAACATTATAGGTAGTGTGAACAAAGCAGTTAATGCCAGTATATTAATTCCATACAGTTGCAGTTACAGAATTTTACCTCAGTGTTTGTGATGCTAAAATGGCATTAAAATAGCAATAAATTCAATATATATTTCTAAGAAAAATTGCATTTTGTTTTATTTTGTTTCTTTGAATTATTTCATTTATTCATAAGCACTTGTTTTATCTTTCATTGTATTCGTTTCCTAGCTTTTTCTAATGATCAGTTATTTTCATACATTTTATGTTCTCATGTCCATTATTATTTGCTGATTATACATATTTTGGATGTTTTATATTAAATATAAATAAATATAAATATTGTTCAAATGACCCACAATGTGTTTTCCTATTTATTGTTTTCCCCAATCCTCTATTGAACTATCAGTCTTTCTACCCAACATGCATCACTGCCATTATTCTAAACTGTGTTTACTGTTGCTGCCCAAATCATTTAAAATGTACACATGCAGAAAAAATCATTATTTGTATTTTAATACAGCTTATCTGCATCCTTTGAATGTTAGATGTCACCACCATAATCATTACTTCCTCATGTCATCTTTTAGTCTCAAACTTTCAGTACCAAAATTGAAGCAGTAAATATTTTTCATTGCAACAGAAATTCAATAATGTTTCTGCTTCAATTGCATTTGCATAAGACATTATTTAAACAAGTTCACCCTTACATTTTATTTTTTTTAATTTAATTTGGAAGTCTTAACAATGAATATATTATAAGATATGTTCCTTGTTCTATGTTTGAATGAAACCAATTTTGATGTGAGAGTACTTGTAAAGCTTTTCCAAAACTAAAGAACTTCAAGGTCTGAATATTTGAATAGACAGATAAAATGTATAGACATTCTCCTTGAATTGATTTTAGTTATTACAGTATCAATTATTTTAACTACTGATCATAAAATATGGCTACAAAATATAAAGATTAAAAAAAAGCTACAATCAGAACATTTGAAAAAAATTCAATTCAATCAACGATTTGCTGAAGATATAGTTTTGCTTTGAATATGTCAGTGTTCAGTAGAATTATGGTTTTGTAAATGAGGAAACCTATTTGTTTGGCTGGAATTTCCCATCAAATGCACTGCATTAATGATAATGTGCAACAAGATCATTGGAGATTAATTACTAACTTTCTCCAAAATTCTTAACAGTGCTTACCAATCTTTCATTGGTTTTATGCAGTATTTACAAGATATTTTTTTTAAAGGACATTATTTTACACATTTGGAAATATCTTTAAATGGCATACCAACAGCAGTAACTATGAGAGATATAGTGAACAACCACTTAAATATGAGCCAGCAATGTGCTGCAGCTATCAAAAAACCAATCCATTTGTAGGCTGCATCAACAGAGGGATAGAATCAAGATCATGTGAAATGTTAATACCACTCTATAATGCCTTACTAAGACCACACTTGGAATACTGCATCCAGTTTTGGTCAATACAAACAAGATGTTCAAACTCTAGAAAGGGTGCAGAGAAGAGCCAACAAAGATGATTAGGAGTCTAGAGGCTAAAACATGATGAATGGTTGCAGGAACTGGGTATGTCTAAGTCTAAAAAACAGAAGGACTAGCAGTGACGTGAATATTCCCATATTTATGGGGCTGTCACAGAGAAGAGGAGGGGTGTCAACCTATTCTCCAAAGCCCCAGAGGGCAGAAAAAGAAGAAACATGGAAACTTACCAAGCAGTGATACAACCTAGAACTAAGAAATTTCCTGACAAAACAATCAGTGGAACTGCTGTAGATGCTCCATTACTAGTTCTTAAGAGCTTTGACAGCCATGACAGGATTGGTGGAGTCTCCTGCTTGAGCAGGGAGTTGGGTTAGAAGACCTCTAAGGTCCCTTCCAACTTTGATATTTTGTTAATATGAACAACTGACAAACCTGTCTTGTCTCAGTAGCTTTTATTTCTCCAATGGAAAAAATACTGGAAAACATTATGATTGATTGGGAGGAGGGGGAATGTATGGACAAAAAGCACATCAACTATGTGATGACCTGACTGCAGTTTTATCATTTAATGCCTGATTTGTTCTAAATAGCTAGAAATTTGAAGGGTAAGTGCCAAATTAAATTAAGGACTCCTGTGCATCTATAGTAGTCAATATCAAACGTTTCAGAGCACATTCTGGAATGCATACTGATTTCAACATAAACTGGAAAGAATTTGGTGTAGTGGTTTCGACTCCAGACGAGAAATGAGACCATGAGTTCTAATTTTCCCTCTGCCACAAATTCAGCTGGCCATACTCTCTCAGCCCTAGGAAGAAGGGAATAGCAAACTGCTTCTGAAATCTTGCAAACAAAACTATTGATACAAAAACAAACAAAAATGCTGAAATGGTCCAACCTTGGAAGCCTTGAAAACATTAATGTCATTGACAAGCTATTCTCAAGTTTCTCCAGTATCACGTAATGGTTGATAAAAAGTTTCATAATCTGGGAAACCTGAACATTTCCTAAAATGTAATTTCGATGCATGCTTTGACAAGTTCTGGGTAATTATATTTTAAAATGTATGTTTATGTGTTGGGTGGGTTCTACTTACCTTTACTACCAGTTCGTAATGGGGCCGCACATGGCCTTGCTTTGCTTGTGCGCGTGCTCTTCTGTGCATGCGCAGAAGCGTCATGATGTTGGGGTCGGTGGGCGGAGCCTCCCACTGGTTTTACTACCGGTTCTATAGAACTGGTCCGAACCAGGGGCAACCCACCACTGGTGTGTGTATATATATCTCTGGCCTCCCCAGAGATATTTACAACCAGTTCCAGAGTTCTAATCATCACATTTGAGTGCTTGGAAACCAACATGCATTTATGGTGGTTTGCAGCATGCCACGGTCACATGACTGACTTAGCTTTTTTTTTTTTTTTTTTTTTTTTTTTTTGCTGGTTTCTGATGTTTACTTCTGGTTTCTGACAAAAAAACAACTATTGAAGAAAACAGGTTTGTTTAATGACCACTACGTTCACTTTATGGACACCACAAAAAAGGTTATAAAACTGATCATGGTCATAGTGTGACTTGCTTAACAACCACCATGACTTACGACCATAAATTCTGAGCTCAATTACAGTCATAAGTCAAGGGCTATCTGTAAATTGCAAAACTAACTGATTTGATTGGTTTGGTAATTGTTGA
Organism: Arizona elegans; assembly: GCA_022577455.1. NCBI lineage: Eukaryota > Metazoa > Chordata > Lepidosauria > Squamata > Colubridae > Arizona > Arizona elegans. The sequence continues at coordinate 83,086,975 of JAKOOJ010000001.1, forward strand.
TTGGAGAGCTTTCATCTTCATGAATAAGGGGAAGAGGCAAAAATACTTCTGCTCCTGTGGGTGCTCATGTAGCTTTTCTTTGGTTATAAATGTTAGCTCAATACAATTTTTTCTACTAACTTTAACTGTTTTGCTAGCTAAGCAGAGCAGCAGTATTTCATATAAATTACGAACATTTTGTTTTAAACAAGCTATCATTATCTTTACTGCAACTTTAAACATTCCCAGATATATTAAACTATCCACTGTCAGTTCAAAATATATGCTACCAATTCATGGAGACATTATCATTTGGAAAGACTATTTTGAGAACTTTATTCAATGGCTCCATTTAGCTTACAGAATGTAACCAGACATATTAACATTTGCATTTCATCTATTGATTAGGTTCTAAATAAAAACAGTGTCCTATTATAGATGGATCAACAGGACTATTTGCTTTAATTAATAGCACCTAACAATACCATTGAGACTTAAATACCGCTTCATGGTGCTTACAGCCCTAAGCGTTTTACAGAGTCAGCATACTGCCCTCAACAATCTAGGTCCTCATTTTACTGACCTCGGAAGGATGGAAGGCTGATGGAAGTCAACCTTGAGCCTGGTGAGGATCAAACTTCTGACAGTGAGAAGAGTCAGCCTGCAATACAGCATTCTAACCACTGCTTAGCTAATAAACTGCTAACTTTATTTTCTTTATGATTTGATTTTTTTTTTCAGGGAAAAGCAGTAGCTACTTTCCTCCAACAGCACATCCCCAGATGTCTCCAGAAGTCAGGCCGCCTGCTTCCCAGTTTCCAAGATCTCACCTTGCTGAGGCTATTGCCAAAGCCAAGGGTGGAGGTGGCGGAGGAGGTGGAGGCAGTGGTACTGGGAGAGGTCTTGTGGGACAGGTCATCCCAATATATGGATTTGGGATCCTGTTATACATCCTATACATTCTGTTTAAGGTAAGATTTATCTTCACCCTTAAAATTATTCTTGTGCCAAGAAAATATGTTTCAAATTGTGGGTCCTGAGGTCACTTTATAGGAATCTTTATGGTAAAGATAATATTTATTTCTACCCAGTAGAAAATTATAGAAGAATTGTAGACAAAATGGCTGAGCAACCGAAAGATACATTCCATCAATTGCTTTTGCTTCAGTCATCGTGGGACCTAATTGGTGCTATTTAAGAGCAGCTAGCACAGGGCCATGTGACGGATTCTGATGTTCAGAGCTCAAGCTTTGAACTGCCAGATATTCTCTCCCATGTAAAGGAAAATAAATAAATAAGAATTTAAAGTTGAAACTGATGCTGTTTCTAACGAAACTGAACATTTTGTTAGAAATGTTGCAAAGATTAGGGACAAATATCACATAAAAATCCAGGGTCCCCCCCCCTTCTCTCTATATTCTTTGCATAAAGCATTTTTATAAATAGAATTTCAGTGGCTTCTATCAAGTTTTGCCAATGTTTGTCCATTTTTTTTTATAGAGTTTGAAACTCTTTATTTTAAGGATGGCATGAATGTTGCCTAATCAAAAAAGGACAATCCTACAATGGAAGTATCGCTTGGTTCTTTTGGCAACCAAGTTTTTGGGAATGTGATTTTAAACTAGGATCAAACCATGATTTTCTATTAATCTATTTGTTAATTTGTAAGTTTAAACCAGAGATTCTTCAGTTTGGTCATTTTAAAGCTGGAAGATTTTTTTTTATTATTACTTTTCTTGGTGTACGAAAGGGAATGGAAATGGAGTTACTAAACCCAAGACTTATAATTGATATAATTAATAATAAATTATGGTTTCCAATTATGGTTGAACTGGCCTTTTTCACATCCTTGAGGTTTTTTAAAGATATTATTCTCACTATTTCTACATTAGTAACTTTTCTTCTAATTAATAGCTTTCTTCTAAGGGGATGGTTTCAACAGTCGAGCATAAATGTCCTCCTTCAACACCTGGAAATAAAAACCGGAAGATCAGTAAGTACTATTTCAAGTTTGAGATAGAATTTGTTCATCTATGTAGCTTAAAGGACCACCTAGCTAGCTCCATGAGACTCTCAGAGGCTTACTACGCTAAAAGTCAATGCAACAGGAAGGAAGTAAAACAAAACCCATGTGCATCCAAAAAAATACACCCTCAAACAAAATTCTACAGGGACTTAACACCTTGGCTTGGGTGAAATAATCAGGTTTTCAGAGACCTCTTCAACATTATCAGGATTGGAGCTATAGAATGTCTACGGGATGCTGTACTAGAGGGTAGGTGTTGTGGCAGAGAAGGCACACTGACAGGGTCCCACTAGATGACACTGATTAATCAAAGGGATCCAGAGTATATACACTCCAATTTTATTTATTTATTAATGAAATTTATACAGTCACCCATCTAACAAGAAATGATTGGCTGGTGTACAATAAATAAAGAACAGGACAGATATAAAACAAAGCATTAAAAATATAGATAACATTTTAAAAAGTAGATTAAAATTAAAATATTTACAGGCAGAGAGAGAGAGAATGGCTATATCCATCTCACTAGTGGAGTCATATAAACATGTCTCTGGTTTTCAGGATTCCCATGCCTGGAACTTCCAGAATATTAGAAAGATGGAACCTAACCTAATTGGAGGAGGGAAAGTTTCATAGGGTGTGTGTGACAGCAGAGAAGGCCTGCTACCTGGGACCCAATATATATATACTGCAAGTGGTACTGGTTGTCCGTTGGCCTTCGGATCCAATTTAAGGGGCTGATTATAAAGCCCTGCTTGGCATGAGACTGGGTCATCTGAGGGGCCACTTCTCCCCAATTACAATAGTTCAAGTCATTAGATCTGGAAGAAGCCATCTTGTGCATATCATCTGCCAGGGACTTATATATGCACAAGATGCCTTCTTCCAGATCTAATGGGGTGGGCTATTGTAATTGGGGAGAAGTGGTCCCTCAGATGACCCAGTCCCATGCCAAGAAGGGCTTTATAATCAGCAACTTAATTAAGGTGACCAGACGTCCCGCTTTTGGCGGGACAGTCCCGCTTTTGAGCAATTTGTCCCGCGTCCCGCGGCGTTTTAAAAAAGTCCCGATTTTTCATTCTGCCTCCTGAGTCCCAGCTGATGGCTAGAGGGGAAAAAACTGTTTAAACTCTTGCCGCGGGGCTTCAAGGGGCTGCCCTACCTTGATTAGCTGGGCTTCCCCACTCTCAGCCTCTCAGCTGATTTGCGCAGGGCTCTGCTCTTGCTAAATTGCTCCAGCAGTTTTTTTTTTCTCTTTGTGCAAACCAAGCTCAAAACGAAACTGAAAGTAAAACAGGCTGTTGGCTTTGCTGTTTGCTTGTAACGTTGGAAAATTAGGCAGCAGATTTATTTTCCTTTTCCTCACCAAAAAAGGTAGGTGTAAACAATGGGAAATTATTTAGGGCAAATGAGGAGAGTTCAAGATTTTAAAACACAAAAGAAAAAAAAGCTCTTTTTAACTAGGGAATTGTAATAATTGAGATACTATTAATTGTATACTGTGTTGAAAGCAGAAATGGTTAAGTTGTGGTTTGGAGGAATATATGGGGGAAATTATTTGGTTTATTATTATTGGTAAATATAATTAATTGATTTGTAAGAAATTGGATTGCATGGAAATAATTGGAATATTCATGTTCATATTGATTAATATACAAAAAAGATAGTTATATAACTAATTGATTTATATTAAAATGTTGAATTTGTATTAAACAACTGTATTACATAATTACATAATTAACCAATGTGAGGATGGATATAAAAATAGATGACAATGGGAAGAGATATAATATAGAATAGAAGGGAAAAATTGAATTTGATTAAGATTAGAGATGAGGATGAAGGGTAATATTGTTTTTTTAAAAAAATAGATGAGGAATAAATATGGCAAAAAGGAAATATAGAAATTGTAAATTTAATTGAAATGACTAAACACTGTTTAAATTTGTGAACCAGCCAAATATTCTGTTCAAAGAAAATACATTGTATGTTTGTATGTGTGTTTCTAATTATTGCTATTTATTCATATTTGTTCTCTTTTATTCTTTAAAGTTTAACAATTCATTCTTTATCTTAATATCTTTATATTTGTTTGGGGTTGGCTTTCTTCCCTTTCATCTTTTTTATTGTACAGCAATCTTTCTCCTCAAACCTACCACCTCTCTTTTCTTTCCTTCTTACTTTCTCTTCCCCCCACCCTCTTCTTCTCCTCCCTATCTCCTCTTCCTTTCTCCTTCTCCTCCTCTCTTCCTCCCTCTCTTACCGTCACTCCTACTCTAATTTCCCTTCCCTTCCTTCATCCCTCTCTATTACTGTATCCTTTTATGCATATGGACTACTCAGAGGGCTGAAAAGGTTATTTTTGACTGGTCCTCACACTTTTGACCAGTCCTCGAACTTACGACTGTCCTCACATTTTACATTTTTGCCCTATCTTGTCATCATGGTGAAGAGAAGCAGTTGTGAAATGAGTGGCATGGTTGTTAAGAATGCTGCACGGGCATAAATGTGAGGATGGTCATAAGTGTGAGGACCAGTCAAAAGTGCGAGGACCTGTCAGAAATGACTTTTTTCAGCCCTCTGGTTAGTCCTTTTGTGCATATGGACTACTCGGAGGGCTGAAAAAGTTATTTTTGACTGGTCCTCGCACTTTTGACCAGTCCTCGAACTTACGACTGTCCTCACATTTTACGTTTTTGCCCTATCTTGTCACCATGGTGAAGAGAAGCAGTTGTGAAATGAGTGACATGGTTGTTAAGAATGCTGCACGGGCATAAATGTGAGGATGGTCATATGTGTGAGGACCAGTCAAAAGTGTGAGGACCTGTCAGAAATGACTTTTCAGCCCTCTGAGTAGTCCCTATACACATAGCCATGGCCACCCGGTCACATGACCAGCTAGCCACGCCCACCCAGTCACATGGCCTCCAAGCCATGCCCACACAATAAGCCACACCCACAATGGTGTCCTTCTTACCAATGTTAAAATCTGTTCACCTTACCCTATACACATAGCCATAGCCACCCGGTCACATGACCAGCTAGCCACGCCCACCCAGTCACATGACCAGCTAGCCACGCCCACAAAATAAGCCACGCCCACAATGTCCCTCTTTACCAATGTTAAAATCTGGTCACCTTACTTAAATTGCATCCGAAGGCCAACTGACAACCAGTACCACTTGCAGAGCAGTGGTGTCACATGGGCTGACCAAGGCATGCCCATTACTTCCCACACCATTATATATGAACCAGCTACAGCTTCTGAGTGGTCTTCAAAATAACCCCATACAGATTATTTCAATAATCCACTCAGGAGGTGACTAAAACATGAATAAGTGTCAGAAGGACCTCCCAATCAAAAAAACAAACAAACAAACAGCTATTACTGGCACACATCATGAATCTATGCAGAGGCCTTGTTGTCCACAACTTCCACCTACAAGCTGTGAATCTAAGACAATCCCTGAATTCCACAACAGTCTCAAATGGGAAGCAAACCACATTACTTTTTTTATCACCATTGTTATTGCAAATGGTCACTATCCAAGGCACTCGCTAAATAAAGGCTACATATATATGTTCTGAATATGTCTGAATTTTCTACATACCAGTAGAAACGTTGCTTCCTGAAGCATGGTAGAAACCAGTTTTCCTGTACTTCTATTCTTGAAATGTGCTACAAATAATATATCCCCATAATTTTAACTAATTGCACTGTATTTATTTTTCACACAATCCTAGATAAGTGTGTTTTAAAATAATTTTTTACCCCAGCTAATGAGATTTGTTCTTGAGGCAGGCTGTAACCTTGTTTCTCCTTCTTCTCATCTGAAATAATCATTAATGTTCTTCTTTTGCTGAATATTATCTGTGTCACTAGATTATGTTTCTAACCATGATGCAGGTTTGCCTTTCTTTGGGCAATAAAAATCAGGCAGTGAAGAGAAATTGAATGCATCAGATATGCTGTTTCTAGCTTTAGGGATAATCCCCTCCCCCTTTTTTTCTATTTGGACAGAATAAAAGATAGGTCCGTTTACTAGCATTCACGGTTTAGAACAAATTCTATTTTTTTCCTTGATGTACATTTAAGACAATCCATGCTTGTTTAATGGACTGAACTGTTTCAGCTGCAGCTACTGACACCTTCTGGAACTGTGTTTATATTACAGCTGACTATGAACTTGCTCAGCTTCAAGATAAACTGAGAGAGACTGAACAAGCCATGGAAAAAATAATCAACAGAGTGGGACCCAACTGTGAAAGGTATTGTTCTTTGTTGAAGGCTCAGTTTTAATACTTACATCCAGAATAACCCTTTCAGAGGATGGAGGATCAGCTGCCTTTGACTTAATCTGAACTGATGTGGAAGATACAGTGGGGATTTTTGGAGGAAAGCAGATAAATAATTGTTGGAAATTTGGTATTAAGACAGATGAATGCTTGATGTGCTGTAATGCAATTAGTTTTCAATTTTAATAAACTTAGAGTAGGATTCCGTGGCAGGAGAAGCTAATGAAAAAGAAGCAAGATTATAGTAGAGGGAATTCTTTAAAAGTAAAAATGCAAGTGCAAACAATCCCAAAGTGTTTTTTTAAAGAGAGGCAATTTAAAAAAGAACAGACTGGACAAATAGTTGGTGAAGCTTACAGACATATACAGTATAAGAGATGGAAAGAGGGAGAATCCATCAAGGAAGACTAGAACAAGACAGGTGGATCAGATTTATAGAAATGCTAATAGGGAAAGCAAAAATAAAATAAAATAAAATAAAATAGGGAAAGCAAAACTCAAAATGCCCTTGAGGCAAAGGAAGGATGCCAAGGACAAAATGAGCTGCTTCAAATACATTCCAAGGTGAAAAGGATAAGAAGACGACAACATACCAACTTTTCATACCAGTGACTATGAGAAATGATCAATGATAACAAAAAAGAGATATAATTATTCAATTCTTTGGCTTGGTCAGAGAGGAGTTGAAGGAATTGACTGCTATTTTGAGCAGTCAAAATTACTCATTTCTAAATCTTTTCCATCGGCCTGGTCAAATGCCACACCCCAAGTTACAGTGTCTTGAAACATATTTATTTATGCCATTCCCTTTCTAAATGAAATAGTGAAACTAATATTCAAAATGAAGCAAACCTTATAGCTTATTATTCCATTTCTTTCAGAAACGAGTCCCACATAGCCATTTTTAAGAACAGCCCCATCATTTGGGATGGGGGATAATCAGATGGAAGGACAGTAGTCACCCCAGCATGGCTCTTTGCCTCCAATGGTCACTCCTGACTATCACAATTTGAGTTTGAGTTCTTCACCCAAGCAGCATTTTCCTATGTACCTTATCCCATTATGTGACATGGTGATGCTTTTTTTTTTCCTTGAAAGAAAATTGGATCAGCATTCTGAATGCTGTCTTCTTTCTGTGATATTTAATTAGCATGGGAGAAAATGGTGATTAAAAAAAACATAGGTCACTCAAGAGATGAACATACTTAAAAGGTCCCTTTTTTCATTTATTTCCCAATGGCTAATGCCTTTAGGTCTATTATATAATTATTTAGCACCATTATTTTCTTTAGCAATAATGTGAGTCACTAAATACTGTAAAGGAAAAATAGAGACTCAGTAAAATATTTGGGAGATTATTTTAAATCAATGCTTCTTAGAATCCTGTTCTTTTTCAGTTCTATTCTTTCTCTCAATTTTCACTTCTTTCACTGGAATTGTGCTGATAGAAAGGTAGCAGAGATCTTTCCTTGTACTAGTAATACAGGTGAGAATCAAAGTGTGACCTTCCAAATATTCCTTTACTGCAGGTCACTTCTTCCTATTGGGCATGTTTGCTGGGTGCTCAGATTTCATCCTAATTCTGATTTAGGATATTTAGGAATATAAGAAGTCAGAGTAGTCTGATTTCAGAGGATGTTCAAATATTTAAATGATCATCAATATAGTTACTTTACATGTTGGCCATTGTAATAATTATATGTGGGCTGAATATAGAACAATTGAAACGCTATCTGTATCACATAAAAATGTGAGTAACATTTATTTTTCTCCTTAAAATTAGACCACACAGTGACTAAAATATATTTCTGGAGGTCAATTTAAACTAACCAACCAACCAAGATTTCCTGTTTCAAAATAAGCGATGGTGAAGGTTGGGCTATCCTCTCTCCACCTCAGTTTCACATACTACAAGACAAAAACAGAAGCTTCTGCCTCTGGTCTAAAACTAAGCAGTTTTCTCTGGCATCTGAATATGGGAAACTGTGACTTACCTTCTACTTTTATTCAAGCAGTCGCATGACATGGTAGATGTTACGGCAAGATATCAGTATTTACAGTGCCCTTCCTATGAGAGCATTTAAAACAAACTATGTCACCATTTAACCTCACTTTTTTTTTCTGTAAATCATTCCTTCTCCCAAGAAGGATTTTGTAGTGAACGCTCATTTTTTCCCCCTTTGGTATTGGAATTGCTTATGGAATTTGGGTTTTTATATCCCCGGGAAGCCTCACTAGGACCATTCCATTAAAACTGTGTGTAAATATTGTCAGACAATACTACTGGGTGTGTTTTAATTCCTATTCCACAGCAGGTCTCCAAATGTCACAACTGATCAGGAGAAAAGGCTTCTTCAACAACTCCGGGAAATTACTAAAGTCATGAAAGAAGGCAAACTCATTGACAGCATCTCCCCCGAGAAAGAAGCAGAAGAGGCTCCTTATATGCAAGACTGGGAAGGTTAGAGTGAAGCCTGGTCAGCTTTATATCTTATCTTTTACTCCCCTTATAGTGAAAAGGGCACTTTGCAGGTGCGAAGTGAAGTATCTGTGGTACCACATTGTATGTCTCCAAAGGTTTTGTATGCCTTTGAGTCAGTTTTGGACAAATAGCAACTACCTAAGCTAGTCTCTGCAGTTTTCCTTGGCAAGGTTTTTCAGAAGTGGTTTGCCATTGTCTGCTTCTTAGGGCTGAAAGAGAGTGACTGGCATAAGGTCACCCATATGTTCAAGGTGGGACTGGAATTCAGGGTCTCCTAGTTTCGAGCCTGGTGCCTTAACCATTACACCAAGCTGCCCCTCCCACAGATTAACTGTGTTAATCTAGAATTCCAGCAACATTGGCTTGAAAAAAGTGTGACTGCAATTAATGTCAGGTAAATGCATTTACCACATGGCTTCCCCAAATTCCCAAAGTCTGGAAACTTTTATCAGAAATTCTAATAATATTGGGAATAAGGTGTATAATCTAAGACCAGTTTATTTTATGTCTTAAGGTTATCCAGAAGAGACCTTTCCTGTTTATGATAATTCTGATTGCTTCAGGCACAGACAGGACACGATTCTGGTAGATTGCCCAGATCCAAGCCAGCCTTCTGCTGAAGAGATAGCTGAGCAAATGGAGTTTCTGGAGAATGAGGACTGTTTATATAGTGAAACTCTTTTATCTGCTCTTGCCATAGTGAACAATGGCTCTGCAGCAGGATCTGAGAAGAACCAGCAGACCACATTCAATGTTCAGAGTGGGACTGGCCATAACTTTGAGGAGTGCTACTGTTGCCATTATGAAGAGGATGATCCTGCTGTTCTAGCAGAAAATGCAGGATTCTTCTCCGATAGCTGCAGTGAAACAGAAGAAGTAGTTAAAGGGGAGTTGCTGTTGGACTGCGATTATGGAAATATGGTATCCACAGAGCAAAATGATGAGGATCCTGATGAAATTGGTATCCTGAGAAAGCGAAACACAAAAGGCACTGAGTTGCTAGGACACTGAGGATTGTGTACAAATGTGTCACCTGCACAGACTGATCTTTGTTTTTAGGACCAAGCTTAACTTCTGTTGTGTGCCCAGTTGAAATCTTGCAACAGTATTAATTGTCTCCCTCGCTATGGCTTCCAAAGATTTTGAAAAGAAGATAATTTTACATAGTTTTTCTATGCACTTTTCTTCAGCTTTTGTCTTCAAGACTGCAGCTTAGATTCACTGCATTACTTAGCTCTGCAAAAAGCGCAAAAAGCAATCCAAGGAAAGGGGATGTTCTCATTTTTTCTCAGTGTATTTATTTAATAAGAGCAAACATGTCCTACATAAACTGATGTGGTTCATTTTTAGTAACATATAAGGGCAGCAAACGATCAATACATTTGGTCATTATATAAGTAGTACAGTTTAGATAGATTTCTTTGCTCATTTTGCTAAGAGAGAAAACCTTTCATATCTTAAAATGAAGAAATTGCAGCATGCAAAAGATATTTCATAGGCCATTTGGTTGATGTAGTGGTTTGATTCAAATTTCCAAGCTGAATCTCTGAAGGGATGTGAAATATCAAATCTAATTGGATGTTAAGACTATCCAGTGATCTGGATTTGAATAAGAAGAGATTTGTTGGATCACACACAAGAGTATAACACCATCCTGTGACTCATTAAAATGGTCTCATTTTTATAGGCCCATGCAACTGCAATCATGCAATTTTGGGAATAAATGTGATTGCTTCCTAAACAAGCTTGCAAACAGACACTGAGTTTGCATTCAGGCTCCTATGGATTCAAAAACACTTGTGGGTGAAATTTGAAGCATTGCACATCGATATTTGATGCTTGTGAATCAATCTGGAAAGAATAAATCCTAATTTGGAAATTTGACAAGTTTTTGTGCATTTTATTTCCTAATAGAAGTGAAAGTCTAAATTGATTGGTTTTCCCAATTGGTTTGGAAGTCTTAAGTAGAAAAGGTGCATTTTTTAAAGGTTCAAAAATTTGAATTGGTTTAAGGTCGATTTGTACATTCCTAGTACTTCCGTGTCGCCCCATCCAAAAAAATATAAATTGATAATCTTGCCTGATAGGCAGAATTCTCCATAATTGATTGGTTGCTTCAGTCATCCCCAATGGGGACCTTCAAGATATATTGGGTTGCAATTTCTATTGCTTCCTGGCAGTTTGATGAATTGCCATTGGATGTGAAGTGACAGGAATTTTTCCCCATGTGGTGACACAGATTGGGGAGATTTAAGTATCTTTTTCTCTATCTAATTAAAAAAGACCAGGTGGTGTCATTTTGGCAAAGATTGCTAACATATTTTTTAAAGGAAACAAGCAATCTTGCTCATTGTTTGCTATCTTGCTTTTACACTGATGGTTTCTATCACATCTTGTCAATTTACACTTCAGCCTGAGTGTGTTTGGCTGTAATCTAGATGAAAGGAAGTCAGAACAAGTTTTGCAAAAAAAAAAACAAAACTGATACAGAACTTGTCTTAGCAGCATTGTGAAACAAGGAGCTTAGTTGATTTTCAGGATAAAACTAAATGATGGATAAACCAAGCATCATTGTATGACATTTCTGCATATTTGCAGAGCATTAGTAGCTTGATCTACATGGAAATATTTTTTTTTTCGTTTGATTTCCACACTAGTGACTTACACTATGTGCCCAGCATCACTCAGTTACTATCAAAGCGATATAAAGCCTGCCCACATTACTGCCATTTTGACCTAAGAATAATCGGATGATCCTAGAAGATGCTATAAATTATTGTGCAGAAACATCCTACGTGTTAAAATTATAATTAGCACTGCAAACTATAATTAGTATTTAAATGTATCATTTTATGTAAGTTTGACTTCAAAGGAATATGTTAGTAGGAAGGAGGGTCATACTATGTCTGCTTTAGAACAGAATATTTGTAGCTCAGGATTCAACTGTGGGGTCCTTGGTGTTCTCTGAGCTTGATTGTTTGCTTGTCGACATTTCAATGCACTGATGATGTTACCTAGCTGGGTTATTGAGGCAATAACCCTTCAGGCAAACTATTGAGCTCAGAGAGCAGCAAATACTCCATATGTCTGCTTTTTCCAGCATAAATCTCTCTTTGTTTTCAAGTAAAAATGGGAAAGACTGAGCCAAGCAATGTTAGGCAAAATAAGTCTTATCAAATTGAATGAACATGCTCCAGATTATTATCACCTGCAATCATAGTTAGTTACTTGGGAAGAAATTCCATTGAAATGGATAGTGGGGGTGGACTTATTTCTGAATGGACATTCATGTAGAGCCATTGTAACTAATTCCAGGTGTAATATTTGGATTGAAGCTTTCAGAAATTATATGTCATTGCACTGTTGGGAAGCCTAAGGAAATTGCCTTCGATTTTTGTCATTTCTTCTCTTTCTGGTAGTGTTCAACTAGAAAGGAAAGGAGAATTTACTTACTTATTGGAAGAATATATTTAGTTTTTGTAGGTAGTTCTTTATGATCACTGATAAATGTTTTACAATGACTTCACCCTTCCTTATAACCTGGTGTTTCCCAATGTCTTCGAATATTTTAAATTCCCAACTAGCATAGCTATTGGCTAGACATGGTGGGAACTATAATCTCAACACGTAAACAGCATCAGATTGGGAAGGGCTGTCAACAGCTTTGTGTCTGGTCAGTTGCTACTTGAGTTATAAAGCGATTAATTATTGAAAACTTTTAAGAAAGGCTACTTTTGGGAAATCCTCCCATTCAGCATAATTTCATGCCTCCCCCCGAAACTATAATAAAAATAGTAGAGGTAATCCTTGATTTACAGCATAATGAGCCCAATATTTCTGTTGTTAAGTGAGATATTTGTTAAGTGAGTTTTATCCTATTTTACAATTTATCTTGCCATAGTTGTTAAGTGAATACTGCAGTTGGTAACATGGTTGTTAAGTGAATCTGGCTTCCCCATTGCCTTTGCTTGTCAGAAGATTGCAAAAGGTGATCACATGACCCCCAAAACACTACAATGGTCATAAATACAAATCAGTTGCCAATTGTCTGAATCAGTGGTGGGTTCCTCCCAGTTCGGTCCGGTTCGGCCGAGCCAGTAGCGGTGACGATATGACGTCACCAAACCGGTTCTCCCCCCCTGCCCTCCCACTCCCCCACCCACCCACATTATTCTTACCTTTTATTTGGTCCCACCCCCAATCTATTGCTGCCTCCTGAGTCCCAGCTGATGACTAGAGGGAAAAAAACTGTTTAAACTCTTGCCACGGGGCTTCAAAGGGCCATCCTACAGCTGATCAGATTAAAGGCAAACAAATGAGTCGGGTCGTAAGTGCGAGGACTGGTCATAAGTGCAAGGACCTTCCAGAAATGACTCTGACCAGCTAGCCACGCCCACCTAGTCACATGACCTCCAAGCCACGCCCACAAAATAAGCCACGCCCACAGAAACAGTAGTAAAAAAATTTAGAACCCACCCCGGGTCTGAATGTTGATCACATGACCATGGGGACACTGCAATGGTCGTGTGAAAAACAGTCACTTTTTTCAGTGCCATTGTAACTTCGAATTATCATTAAACAAACTGTTCTACTTGTAATAGAAATGTAACATATTAGTCTTCTAAACATGATATTTTTATTTATTTATTTATACCTTAAGAAAACATTCCAGCACATTTTTTCTTTGTGTCTCTGTGTACAAATAGAATCAGTTTCCACTTTTCTAATGGCTGCAGTGTAATGTTTTCCCATTTCATGCTTTAAATGAATGACAGGCAAGATTTCACAGATAAATATTTTATATAATTCAGTTGGACTGATCAGCAAAAACTCCAATGAAGGAGGTTGGCATTTGTTAGAATCCTCAATAGAAACAGGAAATGCCAAGACTACAGTTGAGACAGTTTTTGTTAGAAAAGTAAATAATTTTAATTTACGTTCTAAAGAACAAATAGAAAGTGATGAATATGGCTGTTCTAAAAAAATACCACCATCCTTTGAAACAAATTCAAGTTTTAATTTTTTCTGCACAGATTTTCTGTATTGACATATACTGTAATCTCTACAACATACACAATGTAAATTATGAGAAAATACCAAATTAGTTATACACATAAATAAATACATTTGCTTCAGAAATACCAAAGTATTTTTTTAAAAAATCGGCATCATAAAACCACATTTTCTCAGATTTATCTAAAATTCTATAGAGTTTGAAACAAACGAAAAGAATGCCTGACTGCTTAAACAGGACAAGACAGTCTTGTGCAAATTGACATAACACATTCTAAGCTTTATGCAAAAATACAACTGCTTAAATATTTGTTCTTACTCCTAATTGTTCTTAGACCCCCATATCCCTCCCTCCTTAACTCAAACACTATTTAAAACAACTTGAGACAGGAACGTGGTCAAAATCTATTAGAATGATCATTGGTTTGTTTTAAGAAAGGCACAGTGATGAATTAGAATGTGTTAGCCATGAGAGAAAGCATTGCTAGCAAATTTTGTTCACTTGCACTCCAGGTTCTGCTTTGAAGCCAGCTGACATTTAAAATATATATATGCACATACATATTTTTGAGGAGACAGTTAAATCTAAATATTCTGCCTTCAATGCTACACATTTGTCTGCAGCCTACTAGCAATATATTTTCTATATTTTACCAACCATTCAAGTTTGTGATGAGATGGACCCTTCAGAGTAACTGAATATCAGACTTTTGGCCTGGCAGCTTTTGCCTCAGTCATAATTAGAATTTATAATCTACCTCGGGGCTGTCAAACTTGCGGCCTGCGGGCCGGATGCGTCACACACTGACCACGCCCATGCCTGGTTTAGCAAAGGGGAAAACAGTCGTGATATGTCATGTGACGACACCGTGATGATGCGAGTTTGACAGCCCTGATCTACCTGTTCATTGCTTGCCATTTTTCAAGCCAAAGAACAACAGCTAACCATAATGGTGCAACTTCTTGAGTGTTGTATAGATGTGTCCTCTACAGATGGCATCTGATAGAGGCACACACACACACAAAAATGACACTCCAAATCTTACTGAATTTTGAAGGGGTGATGTGAGCACTGAGAGAGGAGAGTCTAGCTATAACTTTTCCCAGGAATCCCCAAATTTTGATAATGTTTGAGAAAATGTGGAAATACTCTTGCCAATTTTCTCAAAATGTCTTCTAAGAGAATTGTAGGCCCACAATCTAAAGGGAAGCCTGGAATGAAAAATGTGAAAGCAAGGGCCCAGGCATGTTGGCTGGCCTTGGTTAATATCCCAAATGTCCTTGTTACAGACTCTTTCCTCTGAAAGGGAACAGCCAATATTTTTAGATGGCTGGTGAACTTGGCAGTGTTCACCCCTGCCATGAGAGATTTGGAAGTTGTAAGATGTTGCTGAGTGTAAAACAGATGGGACTTTTATTCATTCTAATACTGGGAGTTACAAACCAGAGCATGCAGAAGAGACCAGATGTGTCAAAGTCTGGTTTAGAGCTTAAATGCCCTGATGATTCTTTTTCAAATCTATTGTCAGTCCATGAAAAAGAAATATTTTTAAATTGGTGCTTCATTTGTGAAGTCTAAATTGGAAAGATTTTCCATGGCCAACCTTCCAACCAGCCTAAGTTATAAAATTAAATGCAACAAGGGCAGGGTTTGGGATGTTTGGAATTAGGAGTCAAAGGTACATGCCAGTAAGGCTATAGTGCTAATGAAGGGGACAGCTCGTTCTTCTTGCCCTGTTTTTCTATTCTAAATTCTCCTGAGTTAGGTTTCAGTTAGACTGGAAAAAAACACAAAACAGAAAAGGCAGCTAGCTTATTCAGTGTTTGTGGCACACTTGTCAATGTTCCAGAATTCGGAGGGTAGGACATGGCTATTGAATGCATTGCAAAGCACATCATGCAGTTTTAAAAAAATATACACTTATTTCTCTGTCTCATTGATCCAATTGCATGTATTCTACTTCTGAAGCCACAAAACATTCTTTAGGTCCAATCGAACAAGACATCCAAATCATGCTTTCTTTGATATGGTCTTCATTATATTTTCTCGAGGGGCTGAGAAACGTGTACAGCCCAAATCTGGGAATGACAGACACATTCAATGGCCCGGAGTTAACATCAACAGAGGAGAAAAAAAGAAAAGAACAACAGCTCCATCTAAAAGAAGCAAAGATATCAGTTTCTCTTGCATGTCCGCTGAGAAGTGAGTTTTGCTGTATTAAATGTGGCTCATTCTCCCATTATAATACTTAATAAATACTATTAAGATCAGGAGTACAAAACTGACAATCACTAGATGGTAAAAAAGAGAAAACTCTACCTCTTTGTTGCTATCTTGCCATCACCTGAATCGTTTTACAGACCAGTCATGGTGGCCCAGGATAAAACTGGGAACTTTGTCCAGAAAATTAAACAAAATCTTGCCACATTAACAGAATAGGAACAACTTCTTCTCATCCCTCTTTTTTTCCAGCTAAAAACTATTTAAGGAAGTTTTTGCCTTGCCGGTAGGCTGACTAGATAACTGGTTTTTCTTTTTCTTTTTTGCACAGGGCAATCAAAGATGTGTCTCTTCTGATGTGAGACCAACAAATCATTCTTTGAAAAGAGAGTAGTAGGATGACAGCCTTCCTAAATTAAGCTCCATAAACAGAGTCAGGCAGCATCTGCTGAACTTGCAATTTTGAAGCATCTTTGGGGGGGAAAAACGGGAAAAAAAACCCGTATTTCATGTGTTTTCCCTTGGTTTGTAAAACATTAATGCAATAGCCCAGGAAAACTACATTTTTAATTTGTTCTTCCTGTTTCCTGTATCATGTATAAAAAAAAAAGTTTGGATCTTTCATAGGTTTCCCTATACCGTTCTTTGCCAATGTGCAAGACAATGATTTATTCCTTAGAACTCAGGTGCCAAGAGAATGGCCAACTTTATATTATAGACAATAGTCAATTGGCCAAAGCTGTTAATTTACGCTGCTTCCCCATTGCTTTTGCCTTAATCGGCTGCAAAGCATAATGCTGTGGTTTTACATTGTTGGATATCAGTTGGTGAGATAGGGATTCAAGATTTTTTCAGGTACTCAGCTACCAGTGCCACTTGGGCCAGGCACTTCTTCTCAACCTCATCCACCTTGCAGGGATATTGTTATAAGAAAAACTGGAAAAGAAAGCACCACACCCAAAGGAGCTCCTGGAAGAAAAGACAGAGTGGAAATCTAACAATGTAAAGGGAGTGCAGTTCTTCACTGATAGCTAGATATACAATGAACAAGCGCATGGGGATGGAAGGAGGGGAATAGAAACATAAAAACCAATCAGAATTGAGTAAAAACGGCAAGTCCTTCAAAGCAAGTTCGTTGATTTCTCCTGCAAATTTTGAGGGCAGAATCTTGCTTCCTAATGGCACTTTGAAAATTCTGTAGGAATTTGTAATAATTTCTTCCCTCATAATAAAAATCCGTGAAATGATCAAGATACAGTAGCAGATTAATGAGGGAGGTAATAAAACCTCCCTCATTAATCTGCTATTATATCTTGATCATTTCACGGATTTATATACCAGAATGGGCAACATTTGATCCTAGTCCTAATTTTAAAAATCCCTATACAAATTGGCCATGTAGATGAGAGATCATGATATTCACGAAGATCGTGATGATTTTGTCCTCTTCTAGAAGCTTTCTAGCAAGAGTAAAAGAAATATATTGGGAGAAGGAGTGATAAGAGCTAACGAATGGCAGAATAAGAGTAACACTACTTCAACCTACTCTTCACTAGATGCAGATTTTAACAATTACTCTCTAGGAAATGTTATCAAGTCTAGCCATCTGTACTATAGGCTACATTTGAAGGTCATGACCTTCCAAAATTTCATACTTAAAAGACGGCAATATCAAATTGCTATTCAATACCTCTTTTTATGTTTTATCGGTTGAAGCCCCCATACGCTAAGGAATCCACTTAATAAAACAAGCATCTCAAAAACTATGTAACAAGTAGGACTTGTTAAATAAATCAAGGCAATGAACATACAACTATTCCTTCCTCCTCCTATTTTCCCCATAGCGCCATGTCAGGTGAGCTGGCCTGAGAAACCAACCAGCTGGTTTTTCATGCCTAAGGCAAGACTAGAACTGAAGTCTCATGGTTTCTAGCGGGTGCCTTAGCCACTTAAATCCGAAATATAGATATTTGAGCTATGCAACCAGGGCAAACATGATTTGGTGCATTTGTACCATCTCAACTTGTCTTTTCTAGTTTTGTGCACCGGTTATGAGAGACAGTGGCATGAGCCCAGAAAATGATGCAACTGCTTTCAAGTGTTTCCATCAACTGCTATAGTATCTACAAGCCACTTGTTCACTGAATCATACTTTGCTCTTCAGAACTAAATATATGCAGAGTACCAGGAGATTATTTACGATAGATAATTGTTGATGCACTAGTAATGGGTTTCAAAGCAAACAGTGCTTGATTTTTTTTCCTCTTTTTTTTTTTTTTTTTTTTTTGGCAAATCAATGAAAGTCTAAACAGAAAAGCAGCCACAATGCCAAACAAGGACATTACTAGGAATGTTCATGTTACTTTTAAAATATACTATAATTCAGGGATAGAATTCTGTGGTCCTCTATGTAATGTTAGATTCCAAACCAAATCAGCCCCACTCAAAATGGCCAGAGATCATGTTACTTTACATTAACCCATTTTATTCCTAACATTGACATATTCAAAGTTTGATTTTCGCTCAGTTAAAATTCAGGGATTTATTGAGGAAGATTGAATCTAAGTGAATAGTAGAAGGGCAAATATCCCTCCAGTGAAGAACTGCATTAACATTGTTAGAAAATGTCATAAAAAGGAAAATGTTGTGTAACTAGGAAAATTGTTCTGGGTGAATTTATAACAGCCAACATGAACCTCACCAAAATATGTTGAACTGCAATTCTCAAAATGCCTTTAACCCAACTATCTGCGAATAACAAAGTCTCTATCCCAAAACCTGAAAGCAGTAGAATAGAGAAAAACCTTGTGTCGGAGATATACATACAGGCACATAGCTTGTGTTGTTAGCTTTATAGGATAATGTATGTGTTAAAAATAATAAAGTGGTTGCAATGATTAACCAATAAAAGTAGCTGCAATGGGTTTTTCTCAATTAAAAAATAATTCCAATGAAAGGATAGTATCTATTTGTACACCTACAAATGTAAATGCCACCTCTCATTTTCTAGAACAGCAAATGCCTCATCTAATGAGGAATGTGAAAAGTGAAACCCAAGAGAAACTGAAGAAGAGATCAGAATAAGAGAGGGAGAGAGAGAAAGAAAAGGAATAAACTTGCATTCCATGGAATTGCCATAATTTGCCCATGAGAATGGATTTTTTTCACATTTCCTAACGTAAGGAATGCGAACAGTTATCACAATTTTTCTTATTAAAAGAAAACAAGAAGCAAAAACAAAAAAATTGAAAACAATATATATACATGTGTACAGTTATATACTGTATATATACATAAAATAAGCTTTACACCAGAGCCAAGTCTGAAATGAAAATATTAAAAAAGAGACTTTTTAAAAAGTTTTCTTTTTAAAGAAAAAACAAACAAAAATAATAAAGAGAAATGTTATAAGAAAAAAAAAAAACATCAGGTATCTTTAGCTTCCAAATATGCCTGCTTTGAACAAGAGTATCAATTCAGCTCACATCAGGGGTATGTTAGTTGATTGGCATCTTCCCCTGGCATGCCAGGTCCTGCAGAACCAGAGTCAATTAATAGCACTAAACCATGGTATCTTTTGTTCACTTTGGATTTCAAGTGATGTTTAAACCAAATATCTGGCTTCTTTTGAGGTCTAAAACCACGTTGCATTAGAGAGGCTTACCTCTTAAAAAACAAGCAGAGAAATGTATTGGGAATGTTTCTTTTGGTAAGTATCAATCTGAATTTTGACTTTTTTCTTTGGAAACAGTATCTGGAACAAAACATGCTATCTTGCTCTCTGGGACGGATCTACTTGACAAAGCAGAACTAGAGTATCAATAAAGTTGTATAAATATTTTCTGGGAACTAAGAGAATATGAAGAGTATTCTTTAGGTTTTTCTCTGTGGTTAGAATAGCAGTCTCAGGGTTCAAGAAAAAGGTATGAACAAGTTGCAGCATAAACTTTATTAAACAATAATTCTTAGAATGCTATAAGAAAGGGGAAATGAAATATAATTTCTCATATGTTTTACAAGCTGGTTTTAATTTATTTGCTTTTCATTTTCATTCTGATGGTGCCGCAATGCTACGCCTTCTTAATCTTTCATATCCTGACATTTACACAAACACTTTGGTATTTCTGCAGTTGGAATATTAAATGTCTACAAAGACAGCTAAGCAAAGATAACAAATTATCCTGACTCAAAAATGTATAGAGCGTTTCTGGTTAACCTTCTTGATGTGCTTTATTCCAGTTCTACATAATATATATAGAACTTTGGCAGAGTTTGAGCAGTGTGAAGAAGAGGTGAAATTATATTGTAGGCTTTATTCACTGCACTCTGCTTTTTGCCGTGACTAAACATAATTCCTTAACAATAGTGCTTCTAACATTGTGGAGCGAACATCCATTTCATTTCTCATTTTTCAGTAATAAAATAGGCAAAAACTGAAATACTATAGCAACTCCTTGAATTCCTAAAGTTAGTGCCAAGAAAGATAAAATTATAAAACCATGTAGAAATATTTACACATCCATGTAGGTAAATTCTGATCATCCAAAAATATTTGTGTCTTCTTAACTCTTTTACAGCTCTTTCCCCTGTTCACATTAAAGAAGTTTTTCAAAATATTACTGATGTCCTACAGTATTTTTCACTAGACTTCCAAAAGTTCAGGTCAAATTGGGTGAGTGCTACTATTTGGTTGCTGACCTTGACTTGGGAGTTTCTCAGAGACTTTTGATGAGGATGAAAATGTAGCCTTTTCATGAAGTGAAGCAAAATATTGGAAAAGTAATCAACATTGTTGTTTGCTACCTATGAAGGTACTACACTTCAACTAGAAACCATTATTTGATTGCTGAATACAATATGGACATTATTGTATTGTGATTATTTAGGTGTTTTTACTTCAGAACTTTTATAAAAAACATACATAGAAATTTTTAGACATGACAACTTCTAGTACATTGTAGCAGATGGAACCACCTTAATTGTGGTGGAATCTGGCGCTGAGTTACAAGAGGGAGAAGTAAAAGAGAAGCATCAACATTAAATCTTTGCTATGCAGAAATTACACAGGAGGGTTCCTCCCCAATTTCTTCTGAGCATTTATCAGATAGTTATGCAGAGTCTGCTTTGGTCCAACAAGATTTTGTCTATGGGAGAACATTAGGGTGAATTTGATTTAAACCAAGTCGATTTAAATCACGATTTAAATCACTAGTAAAAAGGCTTGATTTAAATCAACTCGATTTAAATCATTATTTTTAAAGAGCAACTGTCATCTCTGTCCTGCAGCGGCTCTTCCTCTGACCCACTGTTGATTCACCGACAGTCCCATTTACTTTGATGGGACGGCTGGTGACGGGCAGTGACACAACAAGGTGAGGGACATGGCAGACAGCAGGTGAATGGATGCCCGCTAACTGGTGCTCCCATGATGAATCTGAAATGACAAGTGCTCTTTAATATTATATTTATAAGCTGCTTAGAAGGTTTCACTTTCATTTGTACTGCTTGCCCTTCCTCCTCACACTTTGAGTCTGGTGGTACAGATGCATTTCTCTTCAAACAGTCATTCAGTTTGTAGTGTACATAGATTTGCAAAACAATGGAATAAAGGAATATTCCTGAACTTTATGATTTATCTCATGGTTACTGTGAAATTGTGTGACTGCATCAATGCAGTGTATGTTATCTCAGCTTGCAGAGCTTGGATTCATTGAATGAGTTTACCAAAAATGTAAATATTGCAGAATATCAGCCTCATGCTACAATCTGATTTAATTTTTTTAAAAATCTGATTTTTAATTATTATTTTTTAAATCATCGATTTTTATCCATCTGGAGAAAATGCAATAAAGAAACTGCTTTCAATTTTTACACATATTGTTCTTAGTTTCCCAACCCTCATGGAAAGCCTCACCAATAGGAGGAGGACTCATTAATAGGGCTCATGGGTGGAACAATCAGAATCCATGTAAAGCCCATAAAGCTTTATTAATGGGCGGCTTTCCATAATAGAGAATGATTTCCAGAAATGTCTATCTAGTCATTCTCTTGAGTATATATAGCAATCAAAATTATCTACCCTAGTTATCTTGGTCTTGTAAGGAGTGATCATCCAGTTAATGCACTTCAAGATAAGAAAAAAGAATCTGCTCCGAAAGATCTAGAAATGTTTTTAAGGGAACATAAGCAAGCTTGGCTGGCTCAGATTCAAGGTCCTTCTAATCCAATATCTCACTTTGCAAAATGACTAAGATTCAATAAATGAGAGTATTAAATATTAAATATATTAAATATTCTCCTTTATTGATTAAGAATACTAAGATCCAGTTTCAGAGTTCACAAGTGGGTCACAGATGGCTATTCTACCAAGCCATCAGTCGTCTGATGAATTGCACACCATTAACATTTAATCAATGTTTTAAAATCAATGTTCAGCACTACAATCTATGTGGGTAAAATTTGTTACATAGAAGTCCATATGTTGCTAAAGAAATACTTGCTGTGCTCAATTAAAGACCCATCAATGAAAGGGTCTGACTTTAACTGCCAGGAGGTAATGGGGTGAGTGGTGGGGACATTCCATTCCATTCACTTTTTATACCATGCATGCTTTTATTCCTAGTTGCCCTAAATAGGTGGCCCATGGAATCTGAATGTTTTATCAGAATGAACAAACTTTCACAAAGTCACAACACAAGCTCCATCCATTCCATACATGCATATACAAAACATGTAAAAAAAAAAGGCAGTTTGTATCCTCAATTAAGATGCTCATTTCATCCTTTGTCCTCCTCTCCCTTTAGATCCCTATGCTAATATGCCCCCTTGCTTGTCTTGCCCCCCAAACATCATCATCAGCATTGCTTTAAGATTGTCTAATGATTGATACAATAGAGTACATAGAAAGTCTGAAAAGTATAGAAGACAGTTTTCCATTCTCAATGTGAGTTTTCTTATCATTTGGGAAGGAAATGCATTTCTTTAAGATTAATCCAAATTGTTTCAGGGTACAAATCAGAAAGTAAAGATTGCTGAGCTTGCTTCTTTTTAGCCAAAGCAGTAACAACAGTAAGTAGGCTGCTCTACACACATATGTATCTGTGTACTAATGAAAAAATTATTTCTACGATTGTTTAACTCACCTCTATAATCATGCCTTGTAATAAAAATCCACAAAGGACAAAAAATATGGTAAACTTTCCTACCCTGCCCCAAAATAACTTTCCAACTCTCTGAAAATCATCTGACCTGCTTCCCAATGATGTCACCATTACAATGCTTCTTCAGGGTCAGAAAAACTGAAAACAAAATACGTAGCTCACAATCACAAGATTGCAGCTTCCGCCCCCTCAAATCTAGATCACTGCAGATAGACTGGCACAAGGGAACGTGTATCCATTACCAATAATGGGTACGTAGGATCATTAAGGCTATCTTCTTTCCAAAAGTGTCCAATCAAAGCAAAAAAAAAAAGCAGCAATACTTCGAAATCTTATCCACTAAAAGTTTCTTATCTCAATTTGCAAGGATTCACCAAGAGAAAAATGTAACAGCATAAAATTAAAACAGTCCAGATAGAGACAAACATTCCTCCCTGTGAACTCTTTTCAATCTTGGACGAATGTAATCCAAACAACTGAATTTCACATCATACAACAAATTAGATCTAGGCTTCAACAGGTTTAAAATTGACCCATTAAGATAAATCTTAGCTAAAAGAAGTCTGTTCGATTTCAAGGAATTTAAATGTGACATAGCCCAAATATATGCTAATATGCTCCTACTGACAAGACTATTTTTTATGACCCAGTCAAAAAATTTGAGCTTTAACTATACTTCCTAAGGAGCAATTCTAATGCAGTACTCAAAGCAAGTGATATTAACTGCCAGGGGGCTTATCCTCAAATAAGTTGCCCAAATGGTAGCCTTAGTTTAAATAAATCTAATTTTGAGAAGACTTAATATATCTAAGGAAAAGATTGCTGCAAAATCTGGGAATGGATCTTCATGTATTCCATATGCTGTAAGTACTAAACTCTGACTTACATGTCTTTTCATTACAAAGTGTGTCATTATACAAAAAAGTGCTGCTAGATGAATTAGCTTTCTTTTAGGTTTTTCTCCAACTGACAGAGTGATCACTTCATCTTTGTCATCAATGTTCTTTGACTTGGGAGAATGGCAATTTCAAAGTGTACCAAACAGATTGCATTTTTGCATAGAGGTGTTCACATACTACAAGAGGACTGTTAATTATCTAAAACAAAAGGGAGATTCACAGACCAACCACCTGCATTTCTATGCTGATGTAAGCATCAGCAAAATTGTAATCAGCACTGGATGCACCGGCACATTGTCCTTAGTAAGTCACAGAAAGGCAAACCTGCTACAATTAACCCAACAGCACTTATAGAATCCAATGAAAATGTAGCCAAAAATGTATGTCCCCCCCTCAAATCTGGTACTGCTGAGCCTTGGTATATATTCCATGTATACCAGTCACATTCAATATCATATTATGGAAAACAATCACAAAACTAATGCTAAATGTTCAGATTCTCTTCAAAGCTGATTCTGATTTCAAATTTTTAGTACATTTAACGTTTTTTTAAAAAACCAAGAAAATGGGATAAGCCAGAGCTTGCATTCTGAAATATAATGATTTGTTAGTAAAAAGGCACAAACATGCATACATAGTTAAATCCAGAAAAAATCTTCTACAGATAGAAGCATCTCCCTCTATTAGTAGGAATAGTTTGATCCAGCAGATTTTTTCTTCTGGCTGAAGAGATGAAGAGACAAACTCATGTTTACTGATTCTATCTCTCCAGGTGATTCCATTAGGCCCTCCATATCTGCTCCAAAATTTAAGGGAGCCTCTGCAGTAGTCAAGACTGTATAATTGGGGACTGTAGAAATTGCTAACCATGTAGTATTCTCTTTTGCTACCAATATTATTTTGAATAGGGGTACCCTGGTGGAGTGTCCCTTTGTTTTTGATTCAACCCATCTGTTTAAAATCAAGAAGGCATTGCAATTAATTTCTGTTTTTGGAAGCTTTCTCTGCATATAACTTTCAGTACAGTTGGACCTCGATTTACAACCATAATTGGGATTAGAATTTCCATTGCTAAGTAAACTAGTGCCCAATTTTATGATCTTTCTTGCTGAAGTTGATAAGCAAATCACTGCAATTGTTCAGTGAATCATGCAGTTGTTAAGCAAATCCAGCTTCACCCATTGATTTTTGTTGTCAGAAGTCAACTGGGAAGGTCAAAAATGGCAATCACATGACTCTGGGACAACGCAACTGTCATAAATACAGTTGCCAAGCACCCAAATTTTTATCACGTGACTGTGGGGATGCTGCAATGTCGTAAGTGCAAGGACTGGTCATAAGTCTTCATATCTTCGAACAATCACTAAATGAATGGCTATAAGTCAAGGACTACCTCTATTGGGGCAGAAAAAGAGCAAATGCCATTCACTATTAGTTCCAGTTATCTTCTAAACAATTTCTTAAAAGAGGCAGCTCTATCAAGGCAGGTTTATTCAAAGAATTAGACGCCATTCAATTAATTTACAGCAGATGCATACACTTTGTTCAGTGTCAGCCCTTCAACTTTTTAGTCCAATCATGTCTACCCAAAGGGCAGCAGTTCTCCAGGGTAAAAGACAGAAAACTTTCTTGGACAGAACATGCCACACATGAAACCTGAGACATCATACGTGTTGAAGCACATTTTTTTCTTTCTTTTAGAATATTCCCCAATTTTTAGTTAGTATAATGATTCAGCATCATTTCTCCCATCCATTTGCATCCATTCACATAATCAAACTTCCCTTCTTAAAAACAAGAGTGAACTGACATCAGAAAGTGAGACTTAAAACACAATCTATAAAATAACACCTTGGAGTACAAGTGAGTTGTGCAATATTAACTTGTGCTTCCGATTCCCTGCCCCACGCCCCCCATTCCATTCCCCATCAGGATTAAAAATTTGTCAGATTCCTTCCCACATAAAACAGTATCACAAATCAATTTCAGTCTTGGCTTTGAGAGTAAACGCTACCTTGTTTCTTTCTTGAAAAAAGTTTGCATCTTTCTCACGGTCTTATGTTTGAGATGGGTGATACAAAATCCTCAAAAGTGTGAATGAAATCTTGAGGTATGCTGACAGCCCCCGAATATGTCTTAAATCCAAAACTAGATCTGTGTTGTGACAGCTTTTATGGGTTTTTTTTTAAAAGATATAATTGATCCCAATGGTGTTTTCACTTAAGCCACAATTAAATGCATCTTTATAACAGAACTGAGGACATTAAGATAGGACTTCTATTTATAGAGCTCTGATGCCACTTCCAGAAAAATAGAGAATAAGCGGGGAAAACATTCCTGAAAGTCTTGAAATTTTAAAATATTTTCTCTTCATCAAAAAAGGTTGGTCCTTCAGAAAACAAATTTTACCTGCCTCATAAGGATATGTGACCACTGATGACACCAGAGAAAATGTGGAATGTATGTTTTCTTCTTACAGTGGCACATGGTTTTGGCTGCAGTGAAGTTTAGGCATAACTTGTTCACTCACAAGCTAGCTTGCTGTCAAAACTGGACAGGGCAATAGCAAAGGCTTGTACTGCACACATAGGATAATTATAATCCATTGTAAAAATATCTTCTGCCACACGGCCAAACTGCATCACTATATAGTCAGCTGAAAGAATAAAGAAACATAAAGATATGACTTTTAACACATTTTAGATTATGAGGACTGTACTAAACCACACTGTATAATTAGAAAAAAAGAAGTAACGTCTATCTCCTTAGATTACGGTAGCTGAAATCTGAACTAGGACACAGTGTTCTTCAGAAAGCAATGAAATACTGAGCAGCTGGGGAATATGAAGCCACAGAAAAATTAAAAGTGTACATTCAAAACTGAAGTTTGACTAAAATTAAGCAAGTAGGGCTTGCCTATATATACTGCTCAAAAAAATAAAGGGAACACAAGCAGAAGACATCCGAGATCTGAATGAATGAAATAGCCTTATTAAATACTTTGTTCTTTACATACAGTAGTTTATACACTGTTCAAACAACTAAAGGGAACACAAAACTTCTGTATGTGACGAACAAAGTATTTAATAAGGCTATTTCATTCATTCAGATCTCGGATGTCTTCTGCTTGTGTTCCCTTTATTTTTTTGAGCAGTGTATTACAAATCACACAACTAGGCCAACTCAGATACTCAGACTATGTTTAAGGGGGAAATATTTGATGTAAAGATAGTAAACAGAAGCTATTTTAATGTTTATATTCTAATCACTAGGTACAATAGTAGGGAATTTAGGATTAATATTGCTTTTCCTGATTTTTTTAAAAGAATATTTTTATGTTCACAAGATCAAGTGCATCTATTTTAGGAATAACTATTAGCGACTTCTTTATAAACCTAAATTTCAGTAGTGATTGTCAAGTATTTCTTAAGATATTATCAGTCTACTTTAAATTATTTCATCAATAAAATAATGAATTATTTCATCAATAAAATGTTGAATTTTAAATATTATGACAATTTGTCTGCATATATACTATTTTTTGTTTTTGTTTCATTTATTTTGTAGTTTTGTAGTTCATTTACTTTGTTTCTCGATGTTTTAAAATAGATTTTAAAAATGTTCTGATAAAAAAAAGAGAAAAGAAATGTTGCCCAGCTGTGTGGTATCCGCCACTTCCGCACATGGCACAGATGTCCTTATAAATGACATTCTTTATAAGTCAGGAAACAGAAAAGGATCCAAAAACGCTGGTGGGATGAATAGAACAAAATCAGAAGACAGCTGCAGTGACTGGAAAAGACTCAGCAAGCTACGCTTTTTCCTTCCACTTCAGCTTCCATATTGTTATGCCGGCTGATCCCCCAAATAGCTGCCTCCCAACATGCTTTGCGAACCCACTGCTGA
Organism: Arizona elegans; assembly: GCA_022577455.1. Classification (NCBI taxonomy): domain Eukaryota; kingdom Metazoa; phylum Chordata; class Lepidosauria; order Squamata; family Colubridae; genus Arizona; species Arizona elegans. Next base: position 83,114,957 of record JAKOOJ010000001.1, read on the forward strand.
AAGGACAAAATTGAAGCCTGCCAGCCAGCGCTTAGAGCAAAGTTAGGATGTGGTGAATGAACCAGTGATGAAGAGAAGAACTATTCCTAAGCAGGCATTTCTGGGGGGGCTTTCATCAGATTGATGATGTTTCTTTTGGCACACGTTAAAATGGTGAAGGCACACCAACTGCCCCCCATCACCATTAAATGATGAGGTCAAAACTACATCTGATAACCGTGGGCATTAGGATATCTTTATAGATTGAATTAAGGAGGGCAAATTTTAAAAAATATGCATCCAACCAGAAACTTTGCCTCCATTATAAAGATTTCACCTCTCTCAAAAATAATTATTATATTATGGTTTGTCGCACAGTTAGTCAGATGTTCAAGACTGGATCTGGCATTTTTATCCACCTATCAAGCCCTTCCCAATGATCTGGGATAGACAGATGTGGATGTTGATGGTCCTAAAGGTATTGTTGCAGGATGTAAGCTGTTTTGAGTAAAGCTGCCTTTTGCAATTAACTGATGTCACTGCTGATAATGTTCAAGTAATGCTCCAACCCAAGGTGCCTATTACTATTGGTGCTACCTTTGCTTTCTTTTGTCACAGTCATTGTATTTTGTTATCTTCTCTAATTCTTCCTCTTCTATTCTGCTATCTCCAGGTGATTAAATTGTACACCACCCAGAGCCTCTCTGTGAGGATGATGAGCGGTTAAAAAGTTTGATACATAAATAAACACTGCCACATCCACTATCTCAACTTTTTTGTCTTTCTTATCAACAAGTTATTAAGTCTTGGGTGTTATATGGCAGGTGTTATGCAATAGGGTGGCACTCTTCAGCTAAATTAGAAGCAGTTTATGTGCTGCTCTGAGAGCTAGCTATCAGTGCCTTAGCTATTCATATTTTATTTCATTTTACTCTTTGCCTCTGCTAGCTCAATCCTTGAGGATACAGTAGAGGGACTACCGTATTTTTCAGAGTATAAGACGCACCAGGGTATAAGATGCACTTACCTTTTTTGGTGAGGAAAAGAAGAAAATCTCCCTCTGCCTCTGAGCAATTTTGCCTCGTTGCAGCAAATAGCAAACAGCCTGCTTTACTTTCATTTTTGTTTTCAGCATAGCTTGATTAGCACAAGGAAAAAAAAAATCTGCTCCAGCAATTTACCTCTTTGCAGCAAGCAGCAGAGCCCTGCGCAAAACAGCTGAGAGCAAATCAGCTAAGAGTCGGGAGGCCAATCCAATCAACTTGTGCTAATTAGGCTGTGCTGAAGCTGAAAGGAGCTGGTTTTTCTTGCTGTTTGCTTGCAAGGAGGTAACTGCTGCGAGGCAGAGGCCAAAGAGTGGGGGCCAGTGAGTGGGCGGGGCTATATTCGGTGTATAAGATGCAGCTAAATTTTCATCCCTTTTTAGGGGGGGGAAGGTGCGTCTTATACTCTGAAAAATACAGTATATTCAAGCCAGAAGAACACAGATGAGTGTTTTAAGCTGAAAATAGTTGGGAAGTCTTATTAGAAACGATTGCCCTAGATTTCACTCTTGCCAAAAACTTCATCAAAACATCAAAATGAATGAATGACAACCATCCGAATTGCCCTATTCATAGGTATGCTATCAACATCTGAGAACAGGAAACTGCAGTAAGAGAAATACAACATGAATTTTGGTTTGAGGAAACCTAACATATCTTTAGTATCATTGTACAGAGGATCTCATTAGATTTCAGAAAACCAATCTATGTTCCAACAAGTTTAACTAGAGAAGTCATACTTACGATCATTGTCGTGAATAATTTGGAAGTTTTTCACTGAGGCCTGTGTTACACGACCATGGAAATTTAAAACATAAGACTGAGTATCATCATTCCAGACTGGAGTTTTGTTGTGCAGCTCAATCACACTCTCTGTGTTTTTGTTTTGCCATCTTGAGAGGAGTGTTTCATGTTCCTATCAGAACCACGGATATAAGTTTGAGTTTAGCCGAAAGCTATCTGCCGCTCTTTGAATATATACCAATTCCCCATTCCAGTGTTCAAAACCTTCCTAAAATAAAATCCCTAGCCCTCCCAAATCAACTGCTTAGATTGTCAGACCTACATGCTATTCTAACTCCATTTGTTATTGGGGAGCATACTGAGATCAACTAACAAACACAAACACTAACTCTTGTTACATTCTAGACTTACATAGTAAAGTGGTATAAGCTAGTTTGGAATCAGTTTGGAAATCACAGCCATGTCAAAATACGGTACTTCCCAGGTCCTGTTGTAGTTCATATTTCTAGAGGGGCAAGGTTTGGATTGCATTTGGGACTTTCTATATGGCATAGCAAATGGATATAGCAGACTTGCAAGTGACCGAGCATTAAATCTTCACACATAGATATACTATAAGCATTTCTATCGGTTTTAACGGGAGGCAGTGGCACCTATTATCTTGCCAGTGTTGAGGAAGAATAAGAACATAATTATATATATCAGGCTGAGGCAAAAATATAGAATTGAAAGAATGCAAATGTCTTCAATGACAGATACGAATATGTCAATATATTTTTCCATATTTACCAAGAAAGTATTTGCTTTACTTCAGTAACTCCATTTTAACCTTCTTATTAAAAGATATGAGAAGAATGAAACCTTAAAACTTTTACAGATCTGGGGATAGCAATGTCTCAGATTTTAAGAAGTAGTATTTTTTATTGTCATTGCTCTCTTCATAGTTTCAGTGCAGAATTCAAGTAGCAATAAACAGTTCCTTGTAGCAAGTCATTACTCTGGTGTTAGAAAAGAAGATCTTCTATTAGTTACTGCATAACTGCTGGCAACAGAGCCTTGTTGTATGCATGACTGCAGTTTATTATCCACAACTCTGGATAGTTGAGTGCTTCAGATCAGACAGAAGCATCCATAACATGTGAAGACTCCTTGCAGCAGACAATGCTGAACATAATCTATTCACTTATATTACCAGTGTAACTAGGAGAGAATAAGGGCCTCTCCCTGCTCCTCACACTTAGACTGAAGATTCTAAGATTTCTCCCCCCCTCCCCCCCTCCCATTGACAGACTTATGTCTTCATGCTTTGTTTGGCTTACAAAGAAAAAGCACAACAGCCTAAAGAGTGGGGGTAGGAGGGTGGGCAACAAGAGCCAGAGAAAAGGCAGAATTGGAAGAATAAATTTGTATTTCGGATTGTTTTCCTGATTCACTTTTAAAACATGCAAACTTTTTTTCCCTTAAAGGCTGCACATATTGTGCTGTCATTTACGTTTTTCTCTCCATTCTCAGCATTTCTGCCACTAGGACACAGACTGATTGTATGTAACCCCTGTACTGTCTGCTGAAGAGCTTGTGTGAATCTTGACACTCAGCAGGAGCTCCGAACACAACTTTTAGCAATCTTTTAGTACTGTCTGCAGAAAAGCTTATGTGAACCTTGACACCAAGCACAGGGCTCTGCAAACAACTTCTAGCAAACCAACTCCTGCTGTTGACAATGGCATGTTAAAAGTCAACATGCATAGACCTAAATCCAATGAATACAAACCAATCAAATGATCTGTGACCAATCATACTTGTGCTAGTAATTAGCATATGTAGTATCTGTGATATAGAAATGGCTAATATCTTTCATAGATCTTCAGGTACACTAAGTTGGGAAGCTACTGATTCCTGTAACTGCTTATATAATATATAAGAAATGAATTTTCAGAGGTCCCAGCCTCACCTGGCATTTTTTCTAGTTTATGATAAGTGTTATTTTTCATGACAAGTTTTTTAAAGATAACAATGCTTATTTTAGACATAACAATGCTAACAATTGATGTTAGTAACTGTCAGAGTAGTAGTAAATGGCTTTCTCTATTTTTCCCACTAAGTTGAAGAAGGGTCATTATGACAAGGTGAGTAAATCCCTGACTTCAGAACAGCCAGTTCAGGAACAAATGGAAACTCAAACCCCAAAGACCTGCCAGTCTCATTTTAACACAACTGGGAATTATAAACCCAATCTGTAGAGATTCTCAGTCATCCAGATCATGGTTGTCCCAAAGATGCTTTTTTCAGGAGGCAATTGGACTGTCTTGGTTTTTCTTTGAAGACGTTTCGCTTCTCATCCAAGAAGCTTCTTCAGCTCTGACAGGATAGTGGGAAACTGAAGGATTTATATTCCTTGAAGACAGCTAGTCAATTGTATCCTTTTAGAGGGTTGTTGAAGCACTTAGAGGTTTATCTGTGTCCTCAGGGTCACCTGAGTAGTGTTCCTGGTTCCTGTAGTCTGCATTTTTTTTCCCTCTGGAAATCCATTCCTACTCCCACACCATTCAAAGGGTGTTCATCCCAAATTGTATAGCTAAAAGTCTGTAGAGATCCTTAGTCATCCAGATCATGGTTGTTCCAAAGGTGCTTTTTCAAGAGGCAACTGGACTTTCTTGTTTTTTCTTTGACCACAGGAACCAGGACCATTACTCAGGTGACCCTGAGGACACAGATAAACCTCCAAGTGCTTCAATGACCCTCTAAAAGGAGGCAAATAACCAACTGTCTGCAAGGAATATAAAACCTTCCATCCCCCACTAATCCGGCAGAACTGAAGAAGCTTCTTGGAGAAACATCTTCAAAGAAAAAACAAGAATGACCAGTTGCCTCCTGAAAAAGCACCTTTAGGGAAAACCCAATCTATCTCATGGGGCGACTATGGAGAAATCATTAGCAGAGGAAACACAATTTAGGCTTCTTTCGCTTCCTGGAGGAATGACAGAACACAAATCTAACTAATAACAAATCCAAGCAGATCAGAGGGGGTGAATTTTGTATGTTTAAGAAACATATTTTTCAGATTAAAACAACATTTTTTTTAAAAAAAATCTGTTCTCTCTTGTTGCAAAGAATATAAATTATGCCAGAATCTGGGATAGTGTTATAGCATCCGCCCATCCTCTGCATTCAATCCCTTTCTTCCCTATCCTCTGAATTTGTCCTCAGTGGCTATGAAAATATTTATAGATGAATTCTGGGCTTCTTCACCTATGAAGGAAATTAAAAAACCAATGTCTCCCAGGACTGACATGTAATTGCATCCTTAAACTTGGTTGAGGTAGCTTATGGTGATTGGGATAATGGTGACTGACTTACATTACGTGGTCTGATGGAAACTCTCTCATGATCCATATTCATTCCAGGTATGATGACACTCATTTTACGAGGACCCTTGAACCCCAAAACGTTTGTTTCCTGTTTTAAGACAATAAGATAAATACTGAAAATATAATAGACCTTTATCTAAGAGGGAGGGAGGGAGGGAGGGAGGGAGGGAGGGAAGGAGGGAGGGAGGAAGGAAGGAAGGAAGGAAGGGAGGGAGGAAGGAAGGAAGGAAGGAAGGAAGGAAGGAAAAACGTAAAATAGGCTCAGAATTTGGTACTGGGTGCATTTTAGTTGTGTAATTAATGATTTATTTTTAACAGCAGCAGTATCAACAACGTAATTTAGCACTTTAAACATTTATATATCGTAGTGCTTTGATCATTCTAATGTACTTGATACATGCCATGGTAATCTACTAAAGTAAGTCACTTTAAAGCATTGTTCCTCAGCCTGATGCTCTTTAACTAAGGAGACCACATGAGCGTTTTCTGGAAATTAAAATCCAAAACATTTGAAGTGGGGAATCTATATTGCATCTATCTATCAGCCAAAGTTGAGAAATAGTGGACACCTACATACTGATGCTGTAGGAGAGAGATGGACTCAGCCTTTAGTCACCTAATTTTATATCTTAGATATAAAACCCATATTGAAAAATATGTGACAAAATAAGAGGGGAGAGATGTAGGGGAAGGAGTCATGTTTATTTCTTCATTTACTACTGAGTGTACTAAAGGAGTCTAGGCAGGGTACATCTTGTTCCATAATTCCCTCCTCTGTCAACTGGCAGTTAGTGTTCAGATTCTGCTTATTGCTTATCTGAAGCAGATTTGAATGTGTCAGGGCTGCAAAAACCCATCTGTTTATTTTTGTTATTACATTCCTTTCAACAAAAAATTAAAAGCATTGTAGCCAGTTGGTTAATCGTGAGCTGAGTTCCAAATAACAGTTTTATGAAACTGATCCGTATTTAAATGGCCAAGAGATCAACAACAGATGGTTTCTCCTTCCAAATGCGATTGTATTTCTAATGAATCTATTTAGAATTCCTCTACCGCTGCAGTTTTGACAGTGACCATTAGGTGCCGTGGCAGCTGTATTAATGACCAACAGCAACAAGAAAATGAAAGCAAAATCATGGCTTATTTTACTTTTACTTAAAACAACATTATGAAAAGTCTCTGCATCTAGGATTTAGTCAACAATTCAACCCTTAACGGATATTACAATAGAATAATTTTTAAAGACGGGATGAATGTTGGAAACTTTCTATATGAATAGGAAAAGGTTTTATTAAAATGCATAATGCAGTTTTTCTTACTACCAGTGCTATAATAATACCATCATTTAAAAAAGAAAATTGGAATTGATTGTTTTTGTGTGAGCAAAAGCAAGCTGTTTGAGAAAAAAAAAACTGTGCTTCCTCCTTTCCCTCTCATTTGAGCCTTCTCACCAGCATCAGCGTGGCAGTTGCCAAAAAAGCTGCAACCTTGACACAAATGTGAGTGGAGACATGTGTCCTGAAGCCACCAGGAAACCAAGTACAGTAGCCAAATGAAAGGACTGTTTTTCCTTCAGAAGAAGTGGATGGTCCAAAAGCAAGGGGGGGGGAGCACAGAAGTCCAACAACACAAAGCAGTGTAAAAAAAAATGCAACAGCTCTACATGCTGGCCAGTAAAAGAAGAAGAAATCTCAGAGAGAAGGGACTTAAGATAGAACAGGCTTAAGAAAGAAACACTGATGCATGCTAGTAATACTATAGAGCCGTGATGACAAACCTATGGCACGCGTGCCACAAGTGGCACACAGAGCCATATTGGTGGACACGCGAGCGTTGCCCTAGCTCAGTTCCAGCATGCATGCGCGCACTGGCCAGCTGACTTTCGGGCATTCTGGGCCCACCAGCTGTTTCCGCCCTCCGGAGGGTCTCGGGGGGGGGGGAGGTCCGTTTTTTGCTCTCCCCGGGCTCCAGAGGCTTTCTAGGAGCCTGGGAAGGTGAAAACGCCTCCTCGCCCCCCGCCGGAGACCCTCTGGAGGCTGGAAACAGCCCATTTGCTGACTTCCGGTGGGACTGGAAGGCCCATTTTTTGCTCTCCCCAGGCTACAGAAGCTTTCTCGGAGCCTGGGGAAGGCGAAAACGGCCTTCCCCACCCCGTTTCTGGCCTCCAGAGGGCCTCTGAGGGGGTGAGGAAGGCCGTTTTTGCCCTCCCCAGGATCCAAGACTTTGGAGCCTGGGCAGGGTGAAAAATTGGCCTACCAGGCCCACCGTGCCATTGCGTGCCAAAAGCGGGGGAGTCACGTGTGCATGTGGTGGGGAGGGGCGCATTGAATTATAGGTTTGGGCACGCACGCTCCCCCCTACGATCCCCTATGCATGTAGATTAGGTTTAAGATCAGGTATTTTCATAACAGAGATGTTATTACTTACGATTAATATTAGTATTATTTTTAATTTATTGTCTATTGCTGGTCGATGACTGTAATAAAATTTTATTCTATTCTTCTATTCTATTCCCCCTGCACTCCCTCCGCTTTTGGCAAGCGATGGCAAAAAGGTTAGCCATCACTGCTATAGAGCATAATATATAGATAATGAGTCCAGAGTACAGTATATTCAATTATAATAGTATAGAATATAGTAGTTGTCTTGATAGTAATTATCATTGTAATACCGGTAGTATATAGTAATAAAACAGAATATAGAAACTTACACATAGCACTTTTATATGAATTTACAAAATAAAACATCTTCTCAACTCTTCTAGAGAGAGATAAAAAACCCCACATGCACAGGGTCCTGTGCTTTTGTGTTTCTCTTCAACCTGGGTCACTCCAATTGAACATGGTTTAAAAAACAATTTATGACGAAGTTTTTCTCCAATGTTCCCAGCAATATTTTTAGAAACCTTCCTGATACCAAACAATCCTAAAATATATGACCGAAAAAGAATACGAGTTGTTTTATTTTGGAAGTTCTTCATTTCTATTACTCTTCACTAAGATTAGATTATCCTGAATATTTTGAGAAAAAGAAAGTATCTTAAAATGCCTTAACGATTATGTGTAGCAAAGAATCCTAATTTTCTTTTAGCTTTTGCCAGACTGGAAAGGGAGGATGCTGTTTATTTTATTTTCTTCCTTCATTTTCTTCCCACAGAAACTCTATGAGGTAGTTTGCCTTAGAACAGGAGTGTCAAATTCGATTTCATTGAGGGCCGCATCAGGGTTGTTTGACCTTGGGGGGCCAGGGTTGGCATGGCTAACTCGACATCACTTGTGTTGGGGGTGCCTGTGGTGGCCTGAACCCTCTGCCAGCGAAAACAGGCTCCTGAGCTGTTTTCAGCTGTGACAGCTTCCTGCAACCCTCTGCCAGCGAAAACGGAGCTTGGAAGGGCTGCCCGTGGCCCTCGCAAGCTCCGTTTTCAGCTGCAATGGCATCATGCAACCCTCTGCCAGCGAAAACTGTTTTCACTGGCAGAGACACCACAGGCCAGTCCTTTGCTGTTTCCAGGGCAGCCCTGCAGGCCAGATCTAAGCACCCCGCAGGCTGGATCTGGCCCCCAGGCCTTGAGTTCGATACCCCTGCCTTAGAGAGAGTGACTGACTAAAATTCACCTTGTGAGTTTTGTGGTGGAAGATGGTCTTGAATCTTGAGTTTCCATACTGTAACCTTGAATCATTCTAGTATTAACTTGGCACCTTTGCCATTATATTAGAACACACTTCAGGCATTTTAAAGAATAAAGAAGATGATCTAGTATGTCAGGAATGCTTCCCGCTGGCTTCTAAAGTCAACATAAACGCTAAATTTTATTTTAAGAAAATGCCATTTAAAACATTTCTGGACTTTGCAGGACTGAGCAAACTAATAATAATTTGCAAAACAATGCTGGCTCAGGACATTTAGATATTCCTGCATTATCAAAGAACAAGCTTAGTCATTTCTCCTGCCCCTCAAGTTAACAAGAGATTTATGAAGACCCCAGCCTAGCAAATCAATAAATAAATTCAGTGTTAAACTCAAAGTATTAATTGTTCAGATCTTGTTACCTAATTCCTTTTCCTTTTCAAGAAATATGGTTAAAGATTTTGCAAGACAGGGTCTTTCCCTAGAATGTATTTTAATTCTTTTTATATCTTAATTATCACATGCATCTAAAACATCAGTGAATCATTCTTGCTTCAGGGAAACCCAGGGTTTCAATGGGAAAAGTCACTCCAGGGTAGAAAATTCTGGGAATGTTTGTTGCACCCAGATGACTCATCCAGTCACCTTCATGAATAATTGGGTATATTTACCATTTTTAATTACACTGGATTTAAAACCAGTATTAATACATCCAATTCAGTGCACTGTAAACTGTAGATGTTTTACAGATGGTGACTTCAAAGGTAACTCCACAAATAATAATACTCCACAAAGAACCCCTTGTTGAACAATGCCAAGTCCATGCAGCTGAGAAGAGCAGTCTTGCACAAGTGACAGAATGGTTAATTTCACAGTATTTCTTAGCCTTTTATTCATTGCTTTGGCTAAAATTGAACTATGCTTCATACAACGTCATGTTAAATAGCATCATCATGCTGCTAGGCTAATGTAGAAAGCAAGTAGATGCTTAATCTGTTTTTTATTCATGGTCATACTGATGGTCTGTGTTCCTGGAAATGAGAGCAGCACAGTAGCTACATATCATATTAAATATTATTTGGCACATTATTTGGATCAATCTAGATGTTGCTTTCCCCAGTAATTCCAAGTTGGGGCTGGACTTTTTCCAAGATATCCATCATCCTGAATAAAAATAATTCCTTTAATATTGCACAGGGGCCTTGAGCATCCTCTTATTTTGCAAAAATGATTGTTTTACGGCCTCTTTTTAAAAGAAATTATATTTTGTTCTTTCACTGGAGAAGTACGTAGAGTAGCATACAGATAAATAAAGGCAATTTGAATTCATAATATTAAAAACATAACAGGAAAGAAATGAACGTTGGAAATTAAAAATGAGAATACCGGAATGCCATTTTATAATACTAGATGAATCTTATAATGTCCAATTCTAATGCAAAGACTATGTTGTTATGGTACTAATATACCCCTAATATATGTGTGAAGCTGTAAACGCCTGATGCAAAGAGCATCTGTATACAGTAACTATTCTTTACATAAAGTCCATGAAAATATGTATTCTGGAATTATAAACATGTTGAAGTTATTTTATTATTCAATCCAACAATTATTATTTATTCTACTAATACACATTTGCTTTTTTTTTGCATAGGAAAATACTTACATAGCAAATAGCAGCTAACTCCTGGCGTAGATTACTTGCCTCCAAACTCGATGTTGTTTTCACTGGGTTAACTCCATTATCGTAAACTGTAAACTTAGTCCCCATGAGATTTGACCTATTATTGAAGTAAAAGAGTAATCACTGTCCAGTACTAAATATGGTACTTTATTTATTGTCATGAAAACTGGAATTGTGTTTCCCCTAAACCAGGAGTGGGGAACTATGGCCCTTTTATGACTTGTGGATTTCAACTCCCAGAATTCCTGAATCAGTCACGCTGGCTCAAGAATTCTGGGGGTTGAAGTACACAAGTCATACAGGGGCAATAGTTCCCCACCTCTTCCCTAAATCTTCTCTTTTTGACATTAAATGTATCCATTTTCTAAATTATTAGGTGTTGTATAACAAGGGTATGGACTAGAACTGGGAAAATTCAAGTCTGCAGAATCCTTGATGTTCTCTGAGCTTGGTTATTTGCTTGCATATGTTTTGTTACCCAACTAGGCAATATTATCAGTGCTAATAAGTATAGAGCTTATTCCCTTTTACCTACATGCAGAGACAATGCAAGTTTACAAACATAAAGAGGTTTGAATTGCTTTAAATCTCAAACCATTTCACACTTAAGCATACATCTTAAAAGTAGATGTTTACCTTAATTTTCCAATGAAACTCTCTCCTCCTCGTGACAGGTCTGTTGGATCAATGGAGATGAGGTAATTTGAGGTTTTGCTCTTTTTCCGTTTCCTTCCAGCTAATAAAAATATCTAAAACATATATAATTTAAAAAAGTCAAATTCTAAGCAGAATCTGGTGTAACCATTGAAAAAAAGAAATCATGAGGATTTTTTCTTGACAATAAGAATAATTAAAGAAAATGAGAATTAGCAAAGATGGGTTGAAAAAAACAGTAGAGAATTTTACTCTCTTGGATCCATTATAGATGGTTTAAATAATTAACCTAGAACATTTTGTTAAAGATTTACATTCTGCTTAAAGAGTCTCCTTTTAATGAAAGGAAAACATTTTCCAGTTCAGATCAGAATGCAGAATCCCGCTATAAATAATTTGAAGAATCCAAACATGGAATTATCTAAGAACAAAGTAAACTTTAAACAGTGTATTTAAAACATTGTTTATTCTCATTTACTTTTTTTTTCCCAATGAGTTCCAACTTATCAACCACTTGACATTGTATCTAGACAGCATAAACAGAGTGAAATTCACCAGGCAAGCAACAAGGGGTAATTTTCAAACTTATCTTCCAAAGCATTTGCAGCGCTGAATCTACATCTATATTTTCTTCTCATGGAATGTAAGATGACCCCCCACTCACCTATCAATTCATAGGTAATTATTTGCCAGAGGGGGGTGGACTTATCTTCCAGTTGGGCAAATACAGTACTGTGGAGTCAACCTTCTTTAATCTACCTATCAGCTGCAAAGCATGACACAACATTTAGATTTTTTAAAAAAATTCGTTTTCAGCCTTATGCTGGACTCATCTGGATGGATTGCAATGTACCAATTCACAATAGAGTTTCAGCCTGCATATCAAAACACACTAAAAGAAGAAAGAGGTGCTTAATGACAGAGTGTGTGCTTCATGCTTTGCATGAAGAAAGTTCCAAGTTCAGTCCCTGTTGGGATAGACACAAAAAAATAAATATCCCAACAGAAATGCTGCTATTGCCTCTGAATATAACTTGGTGTACTGTTTATTGCTCAAACAGTTGTCATAACATGAAATTTCCATGCAAATTGGTTAGATGACACATTACCAGTTTCAGAGTATCTAGAAATAATGCTCAAATGGTAATGGGTAAATACACTCAATACCATTCAAGCATAACATATCCTATTGCCAGCCTTGCAAGATAGTCCAAAAGGCCTATCCAGAAATACTTACTCCCACTTTATTGTAACGCTACATTAACAGAATCTTGCAGGTTTGAAAATGCATCTCTCCCACCACCCCCTGCTGCCTTTACAGTCCCATAAACTAGGAAGGGTCTCTTCTAACCCTTTTACTCCATTCCTTCTGTGGTCTGAGCTGCCTCTTTTTTGACAATTGTCTAGTCTGGGCTTTTCCTCCTGTCTCCCAAAGGCATTCTCACAGACCATTACACCTATAGACAATTCCATCTAACTCTAAAGGGCAAGAAAAAGGGAAGTTGGTTAATCAAACCTCTGAACAAGAATAATTTCCCCCTCCTTGAAATTAAATAGCAAATGAGTACTTTACAAGGTACATTATGAAGCCGGATTTGCTTGTTGAAGAAGGAAAGAATAGACTACAGATCCCCTCCATGTTGTGATGAAATTTGTCAGGAAATAGGAACTCTAACACACATAGACCTTTAGGAATATTAAATAAGTATAGTAAGTAAATACCATGGTATCAGAATTTTATTTTATTTGTTCATGCCCAAGGCAAGCACCTGATTTCCTTCAAAATTTATCTTTTTTCTGATGCCTAGTTAGATGCTACCTGTTACCTTCTGATCATTTTTCCTCTTTTGCTACTTCTTTCTTTTAGCCAAATATCCATCTATGTTCATATCTTTGTTTATATTTTCTAAGAAACTCTATTTTTTAAAACAGATATTCTTGTTGTGTGGTTTGTAGCTCTTCTAGCTAGAATGCAAACTGGCAAGGTGGAGGCCAGGTAAAGCTTAGGCCTCTTCAAATTAATTACTGAGCCTTGGAGTTAAGGTGCCTGGTTTTTAGCAAAGTAGCAGGAAAAAATGAAAGTGTGTTCCTTCTTTTGCTCTTACTCTAGTTGTCTATTGTAGTGATTTACTCAATTATCTTAGACAGGTGGCTATTTAACTAAACCATTTGAAAACTTCTAGCAGAATGGAGTCTACCACTACTCTAGCAGACTTTTCTGCTGTTTAGTAACTTATTATCATGAAATTCTTTTTGATATTCAGCTTCAATTTACATTCTCTCAATTAGTTGGTCCTTTTTCTGCTCTTAGAATCCAAAAAGTTTACATTCTTCTATATAAAGGCCTTTTAGATATTTCTAAATTGTTAGTGTCATTATCTCTCCTTAGCCTTTTACTTTTACACATTAAGCATCTTCAGCTTCTTTAATCCCCCCCCCCCCCCCCGATTTCTGACCTTTTGTCATACTAGTAGCATTTATCTGAACTCATTCCAACTTAGAAATGGACACAATATTTGAAATGCAGTCCAAACAACACACTAGTATCTTCCATGATCTGGATGCAATGATTCTACAAATGCTGCCCAAGATTGCACTGCCTTTCTTAGCAGCTGCTTACTCTTGTACAAATGATTCTATTTCCAGATCCTTTTCGTGTGTCTGCTACTAAGCCAGGTTCCCCAACCTTATATGTACATATTTTACTTTTCTGACCCAGATGCGCGTAGGCTTACATTTGTCATGGCTGAACATTCTCCTGTTCAAGCGTCCTGGGGTCATTTCTTCCATTCCATGTAGGTAATTAACATATTCTTCTGCTAAAATTACAAGCATAGCATCTGCCTGGCAAACCACTATCACTGCTCCCTCTTCACTCTTCATCCCTGCTCCACTGTCCAGCATTTGAAGTTAACTTGTTCCTCTCCTTACTAAAGAGCCATAGAAAACTCCCCTATTCTTGTCTGCTCTTGTGAGTTTCCAACTGTATCTCCTTTTTCTAAAGAGTCTGTCATAGGGGCTGGATAAATTCATGGAAGACAGGACTTTCAGAGGTTATCACTTACGAAGTTCAATGTTAGCTATATGTCAGGAGCAGCCTGCCAATCAGCTGAGGACAACAACGGGGTAGGGGTGGGGGAAAGGGCATATGAATACTCCAGAAACATCTGATTGGTTATTGCAAGAAGCAAAATGCTGGTGTAAGACAGACTTTGCCCAAACTAGCAGGGAAGTTCTTATTGTTGTGACTGAGTGTTGTGGAAGTGCAGTAATTGAATGGCTGATATGTGATAAACAATTCAGTACTTACACTGTAATCATGAAGAATGTTATGACACAGAGGAGGTTCATATTCCAGTTCTGCAGCGAAATCTTCTCATAAACAATTTCGACTTAATTTAATGGGACTTACAACAAAAAAGATTGTAGCCTAAAGTGTGTCCACATAGTTTTGTTTTTTTTTCCCTCTCAGATATTCTTTCTTGCTTTTCGGGACATGCTGCATTTTCATCTATATTTTCCCATCATTATAAATACTTGTGATAGGGATACAACCTCCCCCTCCCATTTAAAAACATCTATAATTATGCAAGTTCTAGGTGCTTTCTATACTGTTACTTTTTTGACAGCCAAGAAAATATGCTTTATGACCTTTTTACCATCCTCCCTTTCTAGATGGAGGTAATAGGTAGGGTACATTCCACGGTCCATTCCCTTCTTGTCTCTTGTGATTCGACATTTGACAGTAACTCCCTGAGGAGCAGGTCTCACAGCAAACTCCTCCAAATCATCCACATCTATTACAGGGTTATTGGTTGGAGGGCTGGGCCCTGATGCTGTTTCCTAGAAGAGTAAGAAAAGTTGCCTCACTTTAAATCTACAAAAACAGCCATTAATGTAGAGATAAATCTCAATGGAAATTTGGTACTATAGAGGTAACATAAGAAACCCAGAACATACATGCATTCCGGACAGCTCACTTTCCACACAAAAGAAGACATGGGAGAATGTAATGCAATGGAACAAAACTGGATGTGATCTGAAAAGATGTACTGAATGTGCCTTGAAGAAGCACCTGGTGTTGCTTTTCAGCCTACTGATTGTCTCTTATCTAGCCTCTTCAGGTATTGTAAACATCACATGAGGTTATGCAGTGCATAAATGAAATGCAGTAAAGCAGCACAAGAGCAGCCTGCTTCTCTTTGATCCTGGAATCAAGAGAGGGGCATTGTTTTGCAAATGATGTTTCCAGGAAATGCTTCACTCAAATCTTTGCTGGAGCAAAGAACACCATTTGAAAATTTACAAAGTCTTGCTGGAAGATTTAAGGATGATAATCACCTCAGAAGAATTTTAATAGGTTTTAGTTGGTCTTAGGCCTGCAGCCTAGCAGATCACCATTTAACTGGTAGCAGCTTAATGGACTCAAAACAAACCTCAAGAAAATTCAAGAAAAGGAATATTTGTAAAAAAAAAAAGTTAACAGTATAATAAGATCAATCTAATTTGGTAATTTGAAAATTAATGATATTTAAATTCTCCCTTAACTGTTATTCATGTCTAGTTATTTATATATAAAATAAAATATGATATTTGGTAAAACATTTCATCATCAGTATTTATTTATAATTAATATGTTTATTATATTTAAATGCTTCCCATCTCACCACTGTTTTGCTATTTTCCAAACTAGTTATTAAAAACAATGGATCTTGTTGGGAGTAAATTTAGGATTTTTGTAGGCAACAGATCAATACTATAACCAACATTAGCTTCACACTGCAGTGAGAGTAAAAGGGACGGGCTACACTTACTTTCTAAACTTTAGAAGGTAGTCATGGAGCCTCTTCTATATTTAAGTTTCAATGCTAAAACTTTCTATTTTATATGCTACATTTTTTTAATAGTATCTTCATTGGCAGTGCCAGTTCCGCCAATCATCCACCATTCACAGAATGCTATCAGATTCTGTTGTGAAATTTTTACCCTTTTATAAACAACTTTGTTCAGCTTTGTATACATGAAAGAATTAATAGAATAAATTGCAAAGAATGTGTGTGGAAGCAAATTCGTGTTCCATCTTCACAATCACAGAATATCACATGATAGATGTGGTGCTACAGTTGCATCCAAAAAGTGAAAAGAGTAAATAAAATAAGAAATGGTTCTATACTTTAGCAAGGAGCTCACGACAGACATTAGATCTTTTGATGCGGAGAACTGTTATGAAGAATCCATACAGACAAGATAAGTCTACGTTACTTTAAATGTCTGGTTTAGGTAATTCTGAGGTATTTTTAAGTCCACCACATCAGATCACTCACCTTATTTGATTTCTTGCTTGTTGCAGACCCTGGTCGGGTATTACTATTTAACTGTGAGGAACTTGAGCTATCTTCATCCTCCTCATCCTCCTCTTCATCAAAATTCATGCTACTTGAAATGCCTAAGATATAGTCATTATATTTAAAGACCATATAACTACTGTATAATCAAACTGCTTGCTCTCAGAACATGCATTTTATTTACTATATCAGAGCCTCTCATTTCCATCAGTTTTGAAGTGCTAAAAAAAGCATACCTTTGATTGCACCTATTTATGCTTCTTATTAGCGAAGTGTAGCAGTTATCTATCAATAATGCTTTTAAGACCTTGTAAGATCTACTAATGTTTGTTCACATTCATATTCTTACAATAATATTAACAGCATTGACTAAGTGGGACTTTGGTAAAATGTAAGAAAATGTTATTTGTTCTTTCAACTTGATTCATTGAAAAAGAAATGAAATCTATATTTCCTAATCATTAATGTTGCTACTGGTATGTTTTGGAAAGAATATTAAATGAAACATTTGGTGCATTTCTGTCTAATCCATATTTTCTACCCACTTAATTTATCTACATTTATCTAAATTACAACAAGAATTCCTAGAAGCTTCATGGAGAAATAACATAATTAGTTAATGGCAAATTCTGGTGTTACCACCAAACATTTTAAGCAGATAAATTCAATCCAAGATCAAACAACTCTAAGGGCATACAAAATATCTGCCAGATAGTTTTCTAATTTCCTTCTGTTGCTTATTAAATGGTGTGTGCAGAGCAGTGGTGGATTGCTCCTGGTTCACACCTGTTCAGGAGAACCGATCATAGCGGCGACGGGAGGCTCCGCCCACCCACCCGGAAGTCATCAAATATGCTCTGCGCATGCACAGAAGTGGTGCATGCATGAGCGAACCAGTAGCAAAAGTAAGTAAAACCCACCACTGGTGCAGAGGCACTGACATTGGAGGAATAAGACATATTTCGAATATCAGTTGGAGAGGAGCTAATTGACTGCCAAGCATGACTAACTGTTGTATTTTATGAATTTTGCTTAGTGCTAGTAGCATATCCCTGGATTCAAACTAAGTTTTCATATTTGATGCATTTGATCATCCTATAATACAATACAAACCATTAGCATTTTTTGTATGGAGGGACAGGTAAGCATATAATTAAACTTTAGACAATTTATGATGTCTTTGTAGACATCATAATTTACTAGCCCTAAGTAAACCCACAAAGTATATGAATTGCAATCTTTTTTGTTATCTGACAATTCTATAAGGATGCATAATGGCCCAATTTTGTGTGTGTGTGTGTGTTGATGATGATGATGATGACATAAAAAAAGTAAAGGTCTACTTTTGCTCTTCCCTCCTCATATCTTGCAAACACCATGATGAAAAACCCAAAAATATTTGAATATTTCAGTGATTTCTTACCTTTTTTTTGCATTGTTACTCTAAGGTCTTGTTTGCCTTGTTGGCTGGTAGCTAACACCTCTCCATTATCCTCATCATGGCAAGATTCCCCAACAGTAAGAATTTGAACTTGGCTCCCTGCTATCTGTACTTCATCTTGAAAAGCAGCTGGACCATCAATGCCTACCAACCAAGAATTGCACCAATGTCATATAAAGTATATGTCATATAAAGTATATAGTATAAAGTGTATGTGTGTGTTTTCCCGTGTCATTATAAGTTTGTTAGTTAAAATGTTTAAAATCCTGGCTAAGATCACAGCTCAGAATCTTCTAAATTCCCAAACAAAAACCTTTTTAAGGTCTTTCAAAAACTCTGGCTGAAATATATATATTTTAACAACAGGTTATCTACGAAGTCACATCTTTCTTCAATTATATTTGAAAATAGTTTTTAAAGGAAATCTGTAACCCACTCAGTAAGTTTGATTATTGAACTGATTAGAAGTACAAACAGTAAAATAATTGCTGTCCGTATATATTTTTATAATTTGGAAAGAGGGAAGTATACTTGAAATAATTAATACAATATTTTGAATCTTTTGTAAAACAACTTATGCACTTCTCATTCAAACTGTAATGTATAACTGATCATGGTTTTTTAATTTTAGTATGCTAACAATTTTTCCTGCAAAAATGTACTAAAAATGGATAAATATTATCTAATTCCCTAATTTTAATTTGTTTCATCTACCTTATTGTTTTTTTTTACTAGGGGACTAAATTCATTCTCATATAAATTGCACAATAAAAGTTTAAAGTGCCAGATTGTGTATACACTCTTTTAGATTTGTTCAACCATTAACTGGCATCTACCATTAATTGGTATCAACACTTAAATTCTCACAAAACTAGAATGCTTTTACAAAGTTTTCATGAGGTTGCTTTTCTGGAAGTTAATGACAAAATCTGAAACTGTAACCATTGTAATTGTACCAAAATCATCATCACATGACCACAACCACAGATGCTACAATAGCCACAACTACAACTTGTTGAAAGCCCATCCCATATTTTTAACATATGTAAGCATAAGCCTTTCAAAGTAATATAAATTCAATTTAACAGGAAATAAGAGTTACTGAAAGTACTGTAAGAAGAAACAAGCAGAAAATTGTATTAATAAGATGATAAAATTGAGCAAAATAAACTGAGGGTTACAACTAATGCCAGAAATAAGAAAATAAGTGACTATTTTTGGAACAAAACAGAAACAAAAAGAGGTGTTTGTTTTTGTTTTGTTTTGTTTTGAAAGGCTATGCCTATAAAAGATAGCATATGCCTACTGGAGTCCAGTTACTGGACAAACAGAAGCAAACAAGATTCTTTTATAAGGTGGCAATTATCCAGATAAGCACTAAATGGCAACAAAGATCCAGACTAATTTCATTTATTTAGAAGTTTCAGAATGATTTGTTAGTTAAGATTTTTATTCTACTTTTCCTTCAGGAATGTGGCGCATATAGTTATGCAGATTTTTTAAAAAAATCCTCATAATTGCTGTGCAAGCTAAACTGGACTAAAAAAGATTGTTTTGTCTAAAATTACCTCAGAGCTTCAATCTGAGGGTGGCCTTGAATCTGTGTCTCCAAGGTCCTACTGTATTATTTTATCTATAGTACAACAACTTGAAAAACAGGGCCAGGGCTCTAAATGATATGAAGAGCAGAAGAGACCAACAATTCAATTTCATAAATGTTAAGCTGCAAGGAAAAGAAAAGTCCAGAAAAAAGCAGAACTATTAAAAACACAAAAATAGGTTATTGGAGGTGCTATAACTATTGTTAGAAACAGAATAAATACTGTAAAACTAATTTGTTATTAAAACTGCATTGTGAAATTCTACCACACGCGCACTTGTATTTCTTTAGTTTAGGATCTGCTTCCAATTAAAACAAAAGTGAACTTGTGTAAGCAGTTTTGGTTCAGCCCTACTGCATACATCACTGCAGAATAAACAAACTAGTTTCGCCGGATGTAGAGCCGGCTGCTGCTCTTTCCCTTGGAATATTTAATATACTCAAAAGCCTAGTGTCTCCGCTATGGTGACATCTGCACATTAGAATTCTAAAGCACGACTAAAAAAACCTCCAGCCCTACTGAAAGCTGGCTCTGTAACTCTTTGAAGGAAAGGCTGGATTTCTTTAAAATAAGAATGATCAGAAAATAGCAGTAAAAAAAAAAAGCTGCCTTGTCTCTCTTTTTAAAATAACATTTACTTTTGTGTACAGCTTACCAGAAAGTCACTTCATCAGCAAGTCTTTGATCTAATTCATATCTCTTGATTTTCAAGCATCCCACATTTTAAAATTGTAGACAGCCAACAGGAGCATAGTATTTTCAATGACATGATTTCTACGAGAACATGATTTTAGATAACTGAGGATTGTGCAAAGAGGAGGTATTTTCTGGTGTATCATCTACTGAATTTCCATTGCATTCTGCCAAAACCAGCACCTCTTAATGGATGAATTTATTGTAACTTAACAAAACAGAGCAGAACAACAGAGTCGGAAGGGACCTTGGAAGTCTTCTGGTCCAACTCCCTATTCAGGCGGGAAACCCTATACCATTCCAGACAATGGCTGTCCAGTCTCTTCATAAAAATCTCCAGTGCTGCACCACCCACAACTTCTGGAGGCAAGTAATTCCACTGATTAATTGTTCTAACTTCTCCTTAGTTCTAGGTTGGTTGTCTCCTTGATTAGTTTCCACCCATTGCTTCTTGTCCTGCCTTTAGGTGCTTTGGAGAATAAGTTGATCCCCTCTTCTTTGTGGCAGCCCCTTAGATAATAGAACATTGCTATCATGTACCTTGTTTATTTTTATACAGTAGTGCTGTTTATTTTTATACAGTAGCGCTTTTTGAAGCACTACTTAAATGATGCAGGAAATTCTCAAATGTTGATGTATAGGTTTCCTAACAAAATAGGTTTCTACAATAGATAGAATTAGCCTGTGATTGCAAGTCAATGCCTACAGATCTCCAAGTTATTCCTTATACTCATTCCCACATTTTAAGGCTTACTTTGACTATTGCTGTGTAGCATAAGCTGTTTGCAACTTTTCTCCTCAGCTTTTTAAAAATAATACTTTTTATTTGGAAGAAAACTTCCACATAATTGATCTGATATAAATTATTTTCAGCAAAAAATTCTTTGCATGCGGCTCACAGACACAAATATCCATTTATGTGCATAAGACAGTGCTTTCTCTACACATATCATGTCTTTGCCTGCAGTACTTATTTTCTGAGAATTTGAAACATTTATGACCTGTGACCACAATTGAGCCCAAAATGTTGCTAAGCAAGACATTTGTTAAGTGAGTTTTGCCCCATTTTACAACTTTGCTTGCCACAGTCTTTAAGCGAATTAGTCCAGTTGTCAAGTTAGTAACATGGTTTTTAAATGAATCTGGCTTCCCTATTGACTTTGCTTATCAGGAGGTCACAAAAGGTGATCGATCACATAATCCCAGGACACTGCAACTGTCATAAATATTAACCAATTGAATTTTGATCATGTAATCAAATTTTGATCACATGGCCATAGGGATGCTGCAACAGTTGTATGTATGAAAAATGCTTTTAAGTCGCTTTTTCAATGCCATTGTAACTTCGAATAGTCACTAAATGAAAGGTTGGAAGTCAAGGACTACCTGTATTTAACCCCATCACCATTACCAATAGTGGAATCTCGGCAAAAAAGTCATTCCTTCAACCTACAACTATCATACTCCATTGCCTGCCCAGACCAAGTTCTCCAAGTTCAAATACCGTGTACAAATAGAAGACACATTATTTTTATGTGACAGCTGAATTTGCACCCTTCAACATCCAAACATATAAAAGGACTTTCCCCTTTTTTCTTTCTCTTTAGTACCTTTTTCCTTTCCATTGAACCTGGATTGTCCTCAAAGCTCTGGCAGATTTGGAGGGGTCAGGGAGCATCTATGCTACCAACAGGGTCTGTCCTCCCAGCAAATGCACTTCAATGAATACAATTCTTAATCTTACCGTATTTTAGAAACATAAATATTAGCTATTTATAACATAAATATTAGTTATTTGAATTTCATCCCTCCTTTATTATTGGGTAACTCAAGATGGCATACACACCTAATACTGCTTCCTCCTCCTTTTTCCCCCAAAATATCAATCCTGTGAGTGATGGGCTGAGAATGAGTGACTGGCCCAAAATCACCTAGGTAGCATTCATGCTTAAGGTAGGCCTAGAACTCAGGCTCCTGATTTCAAGCCCAAAACATTAGGCGCTAGGATACATGGTGTTACATATATTATTGTTATACATTATTATATATTGATACACTAGTACTATACAAACATACATTTAAACTAAGTTATTATTAACAGCCGTTCATTTCAGGCTTTTTACCCAATTTCATTTTTAAGCAGAATTCTGCCTTTTTTAATGTAAACTAGATATCAAAAATTAGTTTTTGAATACACTATTTGAAAATTAAATATCCCATTAATTTCTAATAAGGGCAGATATGTAGCTCATTTTTAAAAAAGAAAAATCAACTGGTTTTAAATTTAATAGTCTATAGGCATATTTGGCCAGATCTGTAACTACAGTAAAAGAAAAAGTTGCATTGTAGAAGAACACCTGCAGTATTTGGCTCTGTCTCAATAAATTTATAAGAGGGTCTTTCATGAATGAGATTCAGAAAATCATTCAATGAACATTTTGTACAGTCTATTGAATATAGGATCAGAAAATACACCAGCACTTCAGCTAAAATGAATAGCCTTTACAAAGTCAGAAATCAAATGAATGTTTGTTAGCCAAGCATTGTATAATGTTATTTCTCTGCATAACTTAAAAATTAATCAGAACACTTTGGACAAGAAGGTATGTTACCTATATACCTATTTTAGGACATACTATTGAAGGTAGCATTTTGCAAATCTGCATGCATCTTCAGAAACAAATACATTAAAGTTCAGCAACCTCTTGTCCAAAATAATAAAACCAGAGGATGAGTTGAGTTAGTACAGATAACATAGCAGCAATGTGAGAATCTTGCCAAAACCAGGGATGATATTTGCCACATGGTTTGCATTTGTACAACAGAATCAAAATCATAATCTGTGTTTTATCAGTCACCATCACCCCTATTCCATCATCCCTGAAAAAAAATCTATTCTTCTCAGCCCAGATTATTTGGAATAGCAGAAGTGTGAGAATGAATTAATTCCAATATGGAAAGTAGTATGTCCAAAGAATTTAATACACACAGACTTCTGGTGAGGGCATGGAGCACTAGATGAAAGAATGGGGACAGCTTTTATGATGAGATTGATGGCCGGATGCTGGATCTCTCTAGAGAAAGGAGAGATCATAAGATTGCCCACATGTACTCCAGGCAGCTGCTTCTCATAAACAGCCTACCGGAACTTTCTGCAGTCAGCTTATGAATCAAGCAGCTGGAAGTTGGAGGATTCCAGCTAAGCTCACAGTTGTAATGCAGCCTATATGTATTCATAAAGCTTGACCATGCCTTGTTTCTTAATCCCTTTTGGAATTACTTTTTTACTGCTTTTCAAATATTAAGAATTTTTGAAATGGTAAGTTTTTATTGCATTTGCTGTGTGAGTCTCCTTCTTCTTAGCAAAATAAGTTTTAAATATGATTTAAGGATTTGAAAAAAAAAGTTTTAGGAATAAACAGCAAAAGGTTGTTTAAAATGTTGTTTCTGGAAAGTTAGAAATGAACTAAGGATCCAGATGGATTTGGATTTGAAATAAGTCTCTAAAATTAATTATAAGATTCCATCCTTTGGAAAATTGCTGTTATTAGAATTCTTTAGGGGGGGGAAATGAGAGGATGGCACTTTGAAGGTTGGACACTAGAGGGAACCAGATGAAACTAAAGATTACAATTAGAGGAGAAGAATACTTAAAGTTGACACTTCTCTTTATTGGTAAAGTTGACTCATTAACACAGAATGGAACAAAATACTTTAACATTGGACATTTTGAAGGATATATGTGAACAGTGGACTCATTGTATAAATGACATTACAGAAGAGGAACAAACTCTGCTAGATAAAACTGAAATGGGCGTGAATATGGATTTAAACATGACAAAATACAAGAATGATATGGGAAAAGATGATATACTGTATAGACAAATGAAACCAGTTGATGTTTTAATTATTAAAATATACGTACAAATAACAAGCCAGAATAGTGATTGAATAATCTTTCTATACTGGAATTAGAGTAAAAGAGACCTGTTAACATTTGAAAGGATTTTCTGAGAAGGGACAAAGAAAAAAATAAAGCCATATCAAATTCTAGGACATTATTTGGAAGAATTAAAAACCAGAATTGTTGAAAATATAAGGAAGGAATATAAACTTTCATTATTTGATCAAGGTTAAAATAGATTTGGAGCTGTCTCTGGTAATCTTTAATAGACTTTTTCTGTTCAGGAATTAATGATGAGGTTTTAGGATTTCATTTATGATTACAAGTTGAAATATGAGAAGAGGAGATCATTTGTTCTATTTTAAGAGAAAATGTAAATTACTAAAATTGTTTATACCTGTGATGAAAGGGGAAGTTACCTCTGTATATATTTCTTTTCTATTTTTCTTTCTATTCATTTTCTGCACTTTCTATTTTTTCTTTTCTTTTTTTGTTAGCTTGTATTTTTTCAATTATAATCTTTTTTAAAATTATTATTAAAAAAAAACAAATAATTTAACACCCACACATACGACATGGTTCTGAAGCAGCTTGGAGACCCCTGTGTACCATCTGTTAAAGTAAAAACAATTATGCAAAGACATATTTCATTAAACATATTTCACCTAATTTGAAAAATTAGGTGAAATCTAATCAGCCTTAGAAAAACTAGGGCTGATCTAGCTGTGATTATGGAACCAAGACAAGACTACATAGTAAACAATGAAATCTTTTGTGTCTCAATATTTCAGATGTAATTGAAATTCTCATATATAGTAGAATAATCCCACTAAACTAGATATCTAAATCAAAGCAAGAACATAGCCCACAACAATCTTCACCAATTTAGTCACAAATGTGTTAGAGTATAAGTGAAGTAGCCCCAGGAATGATAATGGGGAAACAGTATCTTCTGAAATCAACCATTCTGATAATAATAATAATAATAACAATAATAATAATAATAATAAGTGTATTGTCATTGTACATGTATGCACAGTATACCCATACAACAAAATTCACTTAACATCCAAAGACCAGGTCCAACACATATAACAATCCCCAAACACACTCCCACCCAGCCGAATTCCCCACCCCTAAACCACCCAAACATTCACACAACAGACCAAGTAATATTGTCCAACAGCTCACTGATGGTGGCCCTTTAGTTCATTGTTGAATACAATTATAGCTCTGGGATAAAAACTATTCAGAAAACGTGTGATCCGAGTTTTAATTGTTCTGTATCTTCTGCCAGAAGGCAACAGTCCAAAGAGATCGTAAGATACAACTTATCTTAGTATCCTACTACTTTCAGAAAAGAGGCTTTTTGCTGAGTTTCATATTTATACAAATACAGTAGACTCTTACAGTAGACTCCCTTATGAATAAATATCAAAACAGCTAGCAAGCTTCTTGAGATATTATGTCCAAATCCAAAGCAGTTCTTATCACTAAACAGAGGTCTTTATGACATTCCAGCATGAAAACAAACTATTTTTTTAAAAAAACAACCATGTGTCATTTGCAAAGGGCTTTATGGAGCGTTGCATATGCAATACGAAACATGTATAAACCTAATACTGAACGTTGCTCTTTTCTCCCCTACTTCAAGCAGGATTGATACAAAATGAAACAAGAACCAAAATGCTAGTTAAAACAAAGCTGATAAATATTGAATTAGGAGACAGGAGTATAGCAGTTATCTTGATGGCTGAGAAGTATTCAATTTCTGTTTCTAAAAACAGTAAAAGTCTCCTGCGTGCTCATTGTGGCGTAAAGGCTTCTCATCCACAAGCATTGTATATTGTGTGAATACAGAGGATTTACCAAGAAGCACTTCAGAAGGGGAATGTCTATATCGGTGATGGCTAACCTTTTCCGGACCAAGCGCCCAGAGTGTGCATGCCCAAATGCACGCATGTGTGCCTGAACCCCCAAATGCAATGTACATGCGGCCCTATGCATGCGTGCCCTGCCCCGTGCATGTGCCCCGCTCCCCAGGCATGCGTGCATGCCCCTGCATGCACCCTACACATGTGCACGCCCCCCTGCACATGCCCTACCCCCCCCACATTTGCACCACGCTCCCCGCAAGCCCCCCACGCATGCGTGCAGGTCCCCCTGCATGCGCCCTGCCCCCTGTGGTTCACTATCACGGGTCTAGATAAACAGTTGTTATGAGGATAAATGCAATTTAAAGGCTTTTACAAGAGAAACTGGACCATCTCACATACATAAGTGCAACTACTTTGACCATCGTCACTATCACCACCACCTAGTGCAACAGACATTGAACATCCTTTTGCAAAAATAATAATTTGGCAGAAGTGTGGGTTGGGTTCAGCAAGCCCTACACATGATTATCCACTTTAAGAAATTTAGTGGAAACTAGTATGAGCATCCTTTCAAAAGATTACAAGTTTTCCTCATTTAGATTTAGGGAGCAGGGGTTAAGCTAACTTTAGGAAGGCGGGGAATTTTATTAATCTGCATTATTGTGACCTTTTTATCATTATTACAGTATTATTCTATTCTATTCTATGCTTCGTGTTCCCAAAATCTTATAATGTGTTTGAAGACATACAAAATGTGATGATGATGATGTGATGATGTGACTTATCTAAGTCACATCATCACCAATCAAAGGACAGATGACTTCAGTAGATAACATAAACTCCATCTACTAAATGTTCTTGAAGGATGTGTAGCTTAAACGAATCAGTCACATTAAATGCAGGTAGCCCTCGACTTACAACCACAAAGGACCCAATATTTCTGTTGCTAAGTGAGACATTTGTTAAGTGAGCTTTGTCCCATTTTACCACCTTTCTTGTTACAGTTGTTAAGTGAATTAGTGCAGTTGTTAAGTTAGTAACATCATGAATGCAGTTGTTAAGTTAGTAACAAAGTGAATTTGGCTTCCCCATTGACTTTGCTTGTCAGAAGGTCGCAAAAGGCGATCACATGACTCAGAGACACTGCAACCGTCATAAATATCAGTCAGTTGACAAGTGTCTTAATTTGGATCATGTGACCATGGAGATGCTGCAACAGTCGTAAGTGTGAAAAATGGTCATCAGTCACTTTTTTTCAGAGCTGTTGTAACTTCGGTCACTAAATGAACTGTTGCAAGTCGAGGACTGTACTGTTCCCTTTTAAATGGTATGTCTTGTTCTTATTCAATCATGACTGGCATGCAGCTTACCTTTTTGTTTTCCTTTCTTCTCCTTCCTAGTGCTGCTTGTTTGACAGCCTCCTGTGGCTGCTTTGGGTTTTTTAGTTGACTTCAGAGTCTGTGGGTCTGCTGCCACTTTGACATCTTCTTGCTCAGTCTCTTGTACTGCTTGAGATATTTGGGGTGACCCAAAGAGACAGGTAAAGAAAAAGAAGAAGGAAATTTTAAGAAAGGAAGAAAAGAAAGGGAAGGGAAGTTACCAGTGTATGAAGCCACAGAGAAGCAAGTTAAGTATATTGTAAAATCATTTCCTCAAATAATTAAATGGAAAGAGAAAAATACAGAATAAACCAGAATAAGACAAAAGGATGGAGTAATTTTTAATGGAATCCTTTATGGTTGGTTCTTATTTGTTAGACAAGGTATGGTCTGTGGACTGAAGTCAAACCTCCTGTTTTTCTGGGCTCATTGGATAATGTAAGGTGTGGGTTTGATGTCCCTCTCAAGGTCCTCCAGTACTGTTTGCTATCTTCTCCTTCATGAAGGAAACCATATTTTCTGGGATGATGGGAGAGCCAGAATTTCCCACCATGCATTGCAAGGAATAATTCTGGCAATCACACTGAAGAAAACATGGAAAGCTGAAACCCAACAACTCTTACAGGATCCCAAAGGAACACCTATGTGTCAGGCATACCCTTAGAAACTATAAATGGTATGTGGCTGAAAACCACTGCTTATTTGAAATATATATATATATATATATATATATATATATATATATATATATGTATATGTATATGTATATGTATATGTATATGTATATGTATATGTATATGTATATGTATATGTATATGTATATGTATATGATGTATATGTATATATATATATATGTATTGGTTATTCGGGTCTTCTCCCACGTAAAATTGGAAGTGTCTTGGCGACGTTTCGACAAAGTCTCATTCGTTATCTTCAGGCTGGTGTTCTCGGCTTCGTGCTTCCAGGAGCAAATTGTGATAAAAACGAAGCCGAGAACACCAGCCTGAAGATGACGAATGAGACTTCGTCGAAACGTCACCAAGACACTTCCAATTTTACGTGGGAGAAGACCTGAATAACCAAAGACCTACATACAAACACCCGCGAAAACCTGAGGAATATATATATATATATATATATATATATATATATATATATATATATATATATATATTTGTTAAAAAGATAAAATAAACTGAGAATGTAGGGCCATATTCTGATAAATAAGAAAAAATAGCATGGGGCTATATCACTAGATTTTTTTTCTTCATAAATGATTCCATGATAGTCATTTAGTGAACTGACAAATTATTCCCATTTGCTGAGAATATCCAGAACACAGTTCCACAAACTGCCAATATCCCCATTGGTCCAAACTTTTTGGCAGTGTTTTCTGTAAAATAAATTAAAATCTCCCAGTTTCATAATATAGTCAGGGCTCCTCTTTTGAAGTGTGTGTGTGTGTGTGTGTTTCAAAAATCTAGGACAAAAAATAGGAAGAAATTATAAATTATACTATACTATAACTTTTCACTGTATCAAAACCAAGGATGTTGTATAATGGCACCTTAATATGCTAGGATTTAGTGCTAACTTTAACACTGGCTTACTTCAAAAACATTAAGTATAGTTCCTTGTAATTATTAGTTACCAAACTATATTTAACAATGGTTAAAGGGCAAGAAGTGGGTGCATGAAGCTATTCTCTCATGATTTACTGAACAAGCATCTGATCATTCAAACTGAAGTTATAGGACATTATAGGAAGTACTTTCTTTCTCAGTATCCCAAAATTGAACCTGGTGAATCCTAACAAATATCAAACATTCATTAAAGGATGTAGTCTGCAAACTGATTCGCATGTTTTGCTACTCTGCTTATTTTAAGACATAACACAACTTTTTACAACTGCCCCTTGTTTTCCTATTATATCAGTAATTGGAGACTTTAATTAGCATTTAGCCTGAAGCTATTACTGTGAGCAGCAGTTTGAGGAATTAGTGTTAAAGAGAAGGAATTACTTCAAAGGTTATTAGACCTTAAGTTTTCATATGTATGTCAGCAAGACTGTGAACAATCCATGTGTCCTTTATGATCCAAGATGGATCTTAATGATTCTATACAAAAAAGAAGACCAAGCAAATTGTGGTCCAGTCCCAAGTGTCCCAAACTAAAGGTAACAATGGCATTTGGGACCAGAATTTATGTCACTAAATGGTCATAAATCATGATGTTATATCCCCATATCAATTAGCAACAACAATCCTGCAGTCCCAGTTCCCTTTGTAACCCCAAGACTAAGTCGATCTCTAAGTGGGAAGACATAGGAATCCCAGGTAAACTGGCCACAGAATGTTGCAGGAGGTGCCATGGGCAGGAGCTAGAGCACAGACAAGTATCACAATGGTTGGGGTGTCACATGTAGGTCAGTGGTGAAATTCAATTTTTTTTACTACCGGTTCTATGGGAGCGGCTTGGTGAGCGTGGTGTGGCTTGGTGGGCGTGGCAGGGGAAGGATATTGCAAAATCTCCATTTCCACCCCATTCCAGGGGAAGGATACTGCAAAATCTCCATTCCCACCCCACTCCAGGGGAAGGATATTGCAAAATCTCCATTCCCACCCCACTCTGGGACCAGCCAGATGTGGTATTTGCTGGTTCTCCGAACTACTCAAAATTTCCACTACCGGTTCTTCAAAACCTGTCAGAACCTGCTGGATTTCATCCCTGATGTAGGTGCTTTGTGGTGCAGATGGGCAAAAGATCAGCGGGTCCACTGACTTTGCTTGTGGGAAGCTGGCAGGGAATGACAGAATTTATAGTCATCTGACTGTAGCTTGCTACAACATTGTTCTGCCCCAGCTACGGACCATAAAGAACGTAGCACACACAAGGTCTGTACAAACCTTAGTTTACTAAATTAAATGTGTCTTTTTCAAATAAAGGCTGTTAATTAACTTTCCTAACAGCCTACAAGAATCCAAAGAATAAATAATCGTAATCTTACTATGGTTGGCAGAAAGCCCAGAAGCCATTTGCAGGAAACTGATAAGAGAACTAAGATCAGGATGCGGAGGAGAGTGAACAAAGTTGTTCCCTGCAAATTGCCTCAGTCGTCGTCCTTCCTTAAATAGGCTAAGGGAGTGGCCAATTAGCCCCAAGCCTTACTCTCGAGGAGACCTCCCCCTGAGGAACCACTCCTGCCTTTTGGCAGCTCTGCATGCCCTTGCATCGAGAAGAGGCTCCTCCTCTTCGTCCTCTTCACTTATGGGAGCTTCTGGAGGTTCTGAAGGCCCTGGCTGAATCCCCACCTCTGGTACCACATCTTCTCCAGCCTCCTCATTGTCTGACTCGAGTGCCAGCTGCACAGGCTGCTGGTGCAGCATCACACCAGCCTCCTCGCTGTCGGAATCAGCTACTAGCTGCATAGGCTGCTGATGGGCCACAACAAACATAATTGTAGCCAGGCACTGAGCAATCACATTACCACAGGGATGTTGCAACAGTTGCAACTACATAGGCCAGTCATAAGTCCCCCTCATTCAGAGCCGTTGTAACTTTGGTCACTGAGCAAACAACTCGGGGAATACTTACAATTAATATTATCATGTTAGCTGTGGTTTAGAGAGAAGAGATTGTAGTTCAAAACATTTGCAGAGCACAAAACCTTCCCTTTTGGATGTTTAAAATTACATCCTTTGTGATAAAAAAAACAAAACAGTAGGCATCTGCAGGACTGGGGTGGGGAGGAAGAGGTAAGGGAATGACCAAACATCCATGATTATGTCATGATGAAACATGTTGAGTACAATGTTGTTGACCTTCTTAGCATTTCTCCTGCATGTTTGGGTCCTCCACCTATTCTTGCATTGTTCTTCTACAGCAAACTTCTAACTTCTACAGCAAAGCCATCAATAATAATGCAATGATGGGTTTTGTTTATTAGCTGGCTTGTCACAGAGTCTGTCATGGATTAGGGCTGAGAGGGAATGTCTGGCCAAGGCCACGCAGCTGGCTTCTAAACCTAAAGAAGACTAGAATCTGGCCTCTCTACTCCTAATTCAGCGATTTAACTATTATATCACACTGGCTCTCTCAAATACTAAGTACATAAACATAACAATGAATAATAAAGAAATTTAGGGATCTGCTTCATCTTGTGGGTGCTTCATCTTGACAAAGATTCAACTGATTTTTCATAGCTATTTGAATGCTGCCAAATATGTGCTGTACTGTATTGCTCCAACTAATAGTGTTTCAGCACATTATCTTACCAAAACCTTGCATATCCCTAAATACTCTGTTTTCCCCAAAATAAGACATCCCCTGAGCGCATGGCAATAAGGCCAAGCGCTTATTTCAGGGTTCAAAAAAATATAAGACAGGGTCTTATTTTCAGGGAAACACAGTATATAAAATAAACTAGTGTATCCAAAATTTCCTCTATTTTCTTTTTAAAACTATTCATTGTACAAGTTGAAATAGAATTTAAGACAAAAATGGATTTTTAAAAAGTCTATCTTCCTGACCACAGAATGAGCCACTATTAGACCGCAAATGTCTGTGATAAGGTGGAAAGAGTCTATATTATTCACAGATAGCAATCACAGCTATTGCAACAGAGAAAAGTGGAAATAAGGCAGGAACAATTGTAGGAACAGAATGTAGACTTCTATATAAATAGTCCAATTCACCAAAATGACTCTTGTATAAGCATCTGTAGCTTCTGTTTAACTAAAGTGCCCTTTCACTCTGAATTGGTCTTACTAAAGTAGCAAAACCCAACTCTGTCATCTGCTAGATCAGGGGTTTCCAAACTACGACCCATGGGCTACTTCTGTCCTCAGGAAAGTTCCTTTTGGCCCACCAGCTCCTCCCATGTGCTGTGCTCAGATCCTTTCCAAACCACATAGGGAGAGAAAGAAATTCACTACTGTTTGGAAAAGAACATAAGATTTCCTTGATTTCTCTGATGGAGGTGGGACAGCCACCTAAAGCTTTGCTGGACAAAGAAGGGGAAGCATCTTTCCCTTTAAAATTTACGTTGGCTTTGAGCCAGCTGGAAGGTTGCTTCCTTTGTGTAATCCAATGGCTTCCCATGGATCGTTTCTCCCAACACACACAAAAAGAAAGCCCCATCCAAACTGGCTCAGAGCCAGCCAGCCAAGGAAGCTGGCTGAAGGATCACCCATTGTGTATTATCCTACCCTCTAGATGAGAATGGCCCTCACTTCCACAACTTTCCAGAAGCAGGTAAAAACTTGGCTCTAATATTAATATTAGCTTTAATATATTAATATAATATTCTGTACTATTTGTTACTACTGGGGTTTCTTTTACTATATTGAAACATTTATCAGTGAACTCTGAATTGAAGTTTCAATTCAATTCTGCAATTGAAGAGGCAGCCTTCGTAGCCAATGCAATAATAGCAAAGATACAATAATATACAATAAAGGAGATTTACAATAAAAGTGCTTTAATCAAGTTAAATATTAGTATCTGTTTGCTACCTACAGTCTCCTGTGATTCAGGTCATAGTAACTTGCTTAATTAATAAATAAATATAATTATTGTGAATATTTTACTCTGCAAGATAAAAATGTCATTTCTAGTGAAATCTTATATAATATGCCTAACCAGAAGCAAGCCCCAAATTGAGTTCAGTGTGGGTTTTGGCAGGTCAATAGAGAGAAAATTCTAGCCTAATGATATAGCTTTTGAGAGTTCCTGTGGTCCAGTTTGTAACAAGCCAAAGACATTCTGAACTGACATTTCTTAATTTAGAAATCCCTCAGTACAATGCAATATAACGAATAGCGTGGAAAGTAGTTTTCTTCCATGACCAAAAAATACCCATCTGCTGATCACTACTGAAACTAAAGGCACACAATGCAATATTTGCCGACAAAAAGATACCCCTTAATTTGAGTAACAAAAAAACCTTCTATGCATCTAGCTTTGCTGATATATTCCGAGTGAATTTTGGCAAGCTCCAAGGGAGCTAATTATTTGACAGTTTAAAAGCCTTTCTTCTGAAGAGGCGGCTTTAAACCAGAATATAGAAACGATGGAAGGACTGCCTTGAAGACTAATTAATAGGACTGCCAAATAAATAGCAATAAACTCATATATTGCTACATTTCAGCTCCAATTAGTGTTATATTGTTAGGTCCAAGGACGACACCTAGAGATACTTCTGAGTAGTTTATTGTTGTTTGCCTATAGACAGAAATTTTGCCAGACTAAAGTACTTAACTGTGTAACTATTAGATATACCCTGTAAATGTCTAGGGGGAAAGGATCACCTTTGCCTTTTCCTATACGTAAAAGATTCCAAGCTCTGATATTTTTTCCGCTGCCTGGGCAAGAGCCCCTTCCTCCTGTGATTCTGGACTACATTCCACCACATATATTTTAGCATATTTTGATATCAGAAAAATTATTTTTCTTGTTAAAAAAAATCAAGAATTCCTTCAATACCCTTGAACAATTTTGAGATGTGGCACAATTCCTTTAGTTGCCAAATACAAGGAATGCTACAGCAGGTGGTGCAGGCCTCTATCTACTTGGAGGAATTGTTAGGAATATCAGTCTGTAGTCATCCCTACCAGTTTCCAACCAAATGGCTTTCAGCCTCAGGCAAGCTACAGTAGGGATTCTCCCTGTGCTTACTTCTTGATAAAGGAGTAAGTCTCAAATGGCTGAAACAGAAATGATAAACATCTGTGGCCAAAATATAGAATACTCCATCCAGAATGTTATGTAAATATCAATAGCAAGGTTGACTCAGCCTTCCATCCTTCAGAGGTGGGTAAAATGAGGAGCCAGATTGTTGGGGGCCATATGCTGACTTTGTAAACTGCTTAGAGAGGGCTGTAAAGCACTATGAAGCAGTATATAAGTCTAAGTGCTATTTCTAAATACTGCATATTCGAAGCCTACAAAATTTATAAACTGTTTGCATTAAGGAAAGATCCACAAAACAAGTGGATTTTTGGGTTATTGCTTTCTATTAGGTTACAGGTTGTCGTCTTCTCTCTCTTTTCTTCTGTCTTTCCCAACATTACAGCATTCTCCAGAGAGCTTGGCATAATATATCTGAAGTAAAATAATTCGACCCTGGTCAATATATATCTCGAGTGAGAACTCTGAATTGATTTGTTCAATGATCTGCTTGTTTGTTTTCGACTAGGCCACAGCTTATTAATAAAAGCAACAGCCTTTGTTCCCTGAGACAATCTGAGGGGAAGGGGGGAAAAGAATCTCTATGAGATGGACAGATTGCATAAATAAAACATGATTTATGCTGAGTAAATTAGTACAGAATCCAATTACCCTTTGCTGAGCAGGGTATGAATTTATATGAATTCATTCTGAACTGCATATATAAATTATGAGGCCTGTGTGAAGCGGCAATGCTTCATGGAGCTGCCTCAAGTTAGATCAAAGGAATGATTTGATCTATGGCAAGATGGGCCACTTCAGCAGCACTCATCAAAGAAAGGTACTTTCTTTCAGATGGTTGCTTTTCCAAAATTGCCTGAAGGGGCTGTCTCTGACCTGTGCAGATTGACAAAGGCCTTCCATGAGTACCAAGCACCTCAATGTTTCATAAAGCCAACTCAAAGACCACTTCGACTGAGGCTTTGAATAGGCCTTTGAGACTGCTAACATCTTCAGTGCTGTTATCACCCTGCTTAACATGTATCTTTTATTTGTGCAACAAATAAAAGCAGTAAAGCAGTAAAAAAAACTACCGTGTTTCCCCAAAAATAAGACCGTCATAATTTTTTGAACCCTGAAATAAGCGCTTGGCCTTATTGCCATGCACTTAAAAAGCCCAATTGGGCTTATTATCAGGGGATGTCTTATTTTAGGGGAAACAGGGTAATATATATTTAAATCAATTAAAGTTCAATATAACTAGTATTAACTTTGTGTTAAGTCAAAATTTACTCTTATTTTTCTAAAACTAATTGACTATCAGAGGTATTTATTGGTGTAACATATCTTGCCAGTCCACATAACATTGTACAATAAATTGGTATATACCATGATAAATAGCGCTGCTGTTACTATTAAGGTAAGACTCAACCAGTGGTGCTTGTTCTTCAGATTGTTTCATTCTACGGGTCCTTGTGCGGCTATCTACATTGGACTGAACCATCATTGGTTCCTGACGCTTCTTCTTCTGCTTCTGTTCTAGCAGTGCTCTCTGTAAAGAATACAAAGAGACAAAAAAATCAGTTCAAATGCCACAGCAGAATGGAAACTGCAAACATATAGTTTGCTATGTACCTTAGTTGATGTGCTGAAACAAATTTTATCCTGTGTGATTGTAACGCTATCAAAACATTTTGCTAATACCTGTATTAAAAGTATTAAAAGAAAACAACTGAAAGCTAGATATTTCAAATAAAAACAAGAACAAGCACCTCAGAAGTAGGTGTTGTATAGGACTGTACTCCATTACCCATTCTCAGTCATCCAGGTCATGGTTGCCCCAAAGGTGCTTTTTCTAGGAGGCAACTGGACTTTCTTGTTTTTTCTTTTGAAGATGTTTCGCTTTGGGACAACCATGATCTGGATGACTGAGAATCTCTACAGACTTGTTGCTATACAATTTGGGATGAACACCCTTTGAATGGTGTCGGAGTAGGAATGGGTTTCCAGAGGAAAAATTGCAGACTACAGGAACCAGGAGCACTACTCAGGTGACCCTGAAGACACAGATAAACCTCTAAGTGCTTCAACAACCCTCTAAAAGGATGCAAATGACCAGCTGTCTGCAAGGAATACAAATCTTTCCATTCCCCACTATCCTGTCAGAACTGAAAAAGCTTCTTGGATGTCTTCAAAATGTCTTCAAAAGAAAAAACAAGAAAGTCCAGTTGCATCCTGAAAAAAGCATCTCTGGGACAACCATGACTTGGATGATTGAGAATCTCTACAGACTTTTAAATAAAATATATTTTCTTTATAGACAAGTCCAGTTATGCAAGTTCTATTTTTCAACATGAAAAAGCATAAGCAACATTTTAAAAACTCACCTGTCTGTCAAGCTTTTGTTGTCGCAGATTGCTGCTCTCGTCATCTAAAACACTGCCAAGATAAATATTTTAAAAAACATAAATTATTAATCTACTCACAGAAGAAATTCTTGCTATTTTTCAATAAACACACATTTATACCTTCTATTTCTAATATCTCATAATAGTCAGTCCCATATACATTTGATTAGACGATTCCTCCCATTCTCCCCAGCCAAGTTCCAGGACAGAAAATACTGATTTATAAAAACTATGTGCATTGTATATCAATCTGATTCATGTGATTATCTATCTTCATCTTGAGAAGCTTTATAAAACAGCTCTCAGATTCAAAGAGATTTGGATTATGTATCGTCTTAATTTTTCTGTTCAAGTAACAACTCCTCACTACATCGCCAGGCTCATCTATACACAAGTCTGACATCACTGCCATAGGAGAATATTTCAATAAAATACATAAGCAGAATAGAATAGAGTAGAATAATTGCAGAATTCCAGATCAAATGATCAACTTCCTCATTAAAATGAAGGTTTCCTATTTAGCTTGCAGAGCTTGGATTCATTGAATAAGTTTACCAAAAATGTAAATATTGCAGAATATACAGCCTCATGTTATATAACTAAGCTCCATTTCATCCTGAATAAACTAAATTATTAATGTATCTTAAATAGAAAACTATCTTTAGATAGATTTTTACTTGAAAAGCATTTTATTAAAATAAATTTGATAAAAAAAATTTAAAAATCTGATTTAAATTTTAAAAATCTATTTTTTCATTATTTTTACAAAATCATCGATTTTTATCCACCCTGCTAATAATCGTACCTAACAACTTCATACAGATGTTAAAACAGTCAGAATAGGAACCTTATGGTACCACATAGTACAGGGGCTGCAAGATGGAACAGTTCCCCAAATATCTCATCACACATCTGTTTCCAGGATAGAAGCAGAACTATACTACTAGTAGTAGTAGATAGAAGAGCCATTGCTTGCTTCTCTCCTCTCTTCCCCCCACCCCCCCAGAAAACCCTTCCCAATGCAGTCCAGGACGGTTAATGACATCAAAAGCTATAGAAATATAGCTTTTATAACATCGTCCACTAGACTAACTAGTACATCTGTACGTCATGACTTTCTTGAACACCAAATTGAAATAGACCCAGAAAACTATACAGCTGTACTAATAGCTGATTTACCACCACTCTCAGACCTACCTTCACTGGAAGTGATGAAGCTAACTCTGGTCTAAAGTTATTTTAAAAAGTAAAAAAAAAAAAAGAAGAAGAAGAAGAGTTATTTCATCATCTCCTTCAAGGCAGATGATCTCTCTACCCAATGAAGGGAAAAATGCATGATCAAACATAATATCCTCAGCATAGCGAATAACAGCCAAGATGGAATTTGATGTCATAGATTCATCCGAGCCAACTATTATGATCCAATAGTATAATTTATGCACAAGGTTCATTGTATGCAAACTTACAATAACATCACAGTAGGAGTAGATTAACATTGTTGTAATCCCTTTTCACCATAAAGAGAATTAAAAGAAATTAATATGATACTAAAAATTAAAACAAACAAAAATGAAACCCTAATAGCAACGAAGAGCTAAAACACCAAAATACAGTTCACTTATACTCCTTCTGCAAAAGAATAGTCTTGATCAAGCAGCAGAAAGAGATCTTAGCTAATAGAGATTTAGCATGGTTTAATATAAAGAGCCAATTTGGTGTAGAGATTAAGGCACCAGACTATAGAAACCAAGAGACTGTGAGTTCTAGTCCTATCTTAGGCACAAAGCCACTCACTCTCTCTTAGCTCTAGAATACAGTTAATGGAAAACCATTTCTGAAAAACCTTGCTAAGAAAACTGCAGGTAAGGTTTTGAGGAAAAGCCTATTCATAGATCTCTCACCTCCCGCTTGCTTTGATCCATGGAGTAATCATTTTGTTAGAAGTTGCTGGTACTTTCTACCTATGCAATGTGAGTTTTAGTGCATAACTAAGTTTTGCATGATTAATGGGAATACTTTCATGCTGACATTTAATATCACAATCTGAGACTCTAAAAGATTGAATCAAATCAAAAAATGAATCAAATAATGTCAAAATTTTCTGTTAGGAGGCTCCAATCTATTTATTATGCTATCAAACTTTGCAGCTAGTGCTAGACACCTTTCATAACAGGGTTGATATAACACACTTTTCAAAGAATAAATCCACCTTGCTAAATATCTGACAAGTTTCAAAATAATTTCCTTTAAAAGGTTATATGTTCATTTAAAGTTTATATCCTGCAGAAACCACAGTGGTGAAAATGAAGTTAGAATTTGGCCTAAGTGCATTTATATTATTTTAATACAGGCACTCCTTGCCTTGTTTAGCGACTGTTCAAAGTTATGACAATGTTGAAAAAAGTGGCTTTCAACCAGATCTCACACTTAAAACCATCACAGCATCCTCATGGCCACTTGATCATGATCCAGGCATTTGGCAACCATCTCACACTTACAACAATTGCAGCTTCCTGAAGTCATGTGACCATCTGCGACTTTCTCAATTATCTCCTGACAAGCAAAGTGAAAAAGCCAACAGGGAAGGTCACCAATCATAGTCAACTGTTGTCTTGCTTAACTATTACAATGATTCGCTTAATGACCATGGCAAAAAAAAAAGGTCATAAAATTGGGTGCAATCATATGATGCTTAACGGCTAGACCATAAAACAATGAATTTTCCAGTCCCAATTGTGTTGAGGGCTACCTTTAGGGCAATCTTTGTAGGAAAGTTCAGTCATTCCATCTGAGCTGGTGATTAATAATTTATTTCATGTATGGACTCTCTCATGCAGATCACCCCTGGTTTAATAGCTCATTGACAGGAGTTTCTTATTTTAGTATTCCATGTTTCTTATCCTAAGACAGGACCCATGGCACATCTCTAGAAAACTTCTACAAGACTTTTTTTGCTCCTTTATCAGCATTTGAATGATATTTGATATTTGATATCATAGCTGGATGTGGGGAAATCTCCCAGCAATGCAACACGACCTAGAAATGCTGGCCGAATTGAGAACTCCGAGGAATCACCTGTGAGAAACACGACATTGGTACAGAAACTGCTACTAAGCGTTATTTTAATTTTCCTGAAATGAGTGAGGAGAAATTGGGTGGTTATTTCCCATTCCTTTTTCAGGACTGAGTACTATAAAAAGAAACAAACATAACCTTGCAGGCGATTCAAATTCCCAGGTGAAGAACAAGATCAATGCCACATTTTAAACTGGAACACCACTGCATCATTGCTTTATTAAGATCTAGAAACTGCACATTTGAGTCAAGAGACAGCAGTAATGATGTCTAGCAAAACTCTTAACTGAGAAGAAAAGCTATCACACATTTGTTTGAAAAGTATATTTTTACAACCATCGCAAAATTAGTTACAGTCTGGCTGGATAACTCAATGAATATTAAGACTGATAAGAGAATATTTGTAGATCCAAGTTGTAATGAGGGGTCCTTGATGCTCTATGAGCTTTGTTGTTTTCTTGCAGATGTTTCATTACATAGAAGAGAATAATTTTTTTATCGGCCATGTGTGACTGGACACACAAGGAATTTGTCTTGGTGCATTACAGATGTTTTGTTACCCAAAGTAGATAACATCTTCAGTTAGTGCAAGAAAACAAGCTCAGAGAGCATAAAGGACTATTCCACATTAAGACTTTTCTGTTTTGCTCTTTATTCCACAGCCATGGAATAGTCGTGTATGAAACTTACTATATAGCCAAAGGATAGCCATGTAAAAAGGTTGCTATAAGATCATCTATACCAGTGATGGCTAACCTTTTTGCCGTCGCATGCCAAAAGCAGGGGGAAGTGGGGGGGGTGTCGCATGCCCATACCCATAATTCAATGTGCCCCTCCCCCCCATGCATGTGCGCACAACCCCCCCATGTTCCCCATGCTTTTGGCACGCAGTGGCATGGTGGGCCCGTTTTTCACACTCCCCAGGCTCCAGAGGCTTTCTAGGAGGCTGGGGAGGGTAAAAACGGCCTTCCCCAACCCCCCCGATGCCCTCCGGAGGCTGGAAATGGCCCATTTGCCAACTTCCGGTGGGACTGGAAGGCCTGAAAAACAGCTGACCAGCGCACGCATGCGCACTGGAGCTGACCTAGAACAACACTCGCATGCCCATCAACATGGCTCCGGGTGCCACCTGTGGCACACGTGCCATAGGTTCGCCATCACGGATCTATACTTTTGACTACAGGCATCTATGGGAAGAATAAGGAGGAGGAAAATTATGGAACGTGACTTAACACAGGGATTTACGCACTTGTGCCTGACATTGGAAAGCAATTATGAAAAGATGGGGTATGCATCATGATATCACTGTGCACATATTTTTTTCAGCATCATGGCCAGTTCCAGAGGTCTTTGAATTTGACCAAGATTTTCCTGTTATCTTCAGTTCTAGATCTCTAAGCAGTTCTAGGTTTTGTAGTTGTCTGAGCTTAAAGCTGATCATAGCATATGTGCACCATGCTGTAAACTTGGAAAACTAATGCATACTTCCCCTGATTGGAATCTACCCTCTGAAAAACGTAAGGTTTGATTTATACCATAGAGTACTTGGCTATATTGCTAGTAGCATAAAGCACTTCTAACAGAAGAAAATTCAGATTTTTATCAGAAATATGCTATGCTATTTCAAAGAAACTTGTACGTGCTTGCATGTCCTCTGTGCATATGTAAGGTTCTTTGAAGTACTGGAACATAATTTATTTAAAAATAAAACATCTATCAAAATTGGATACATCTTACGGTTGCTTTATTCCATATTTTTAACATTTGGCTTCAATGGAACTTTACTCCCAGAAGTGAATAAGATATGTGTATGTGAATGTGCATAAAAATCTTTTAATAAATGCCCAACAAGCACAGGCAAATAAATGGTGCTTATGTGACAAGTACAATGCAGGGAGTGTGTCCACTTCATGTTGATATTTTTCAAATCCGTTTCCACTTCACTGTAAATTTCAGACCCATCCGAGAGTTTGAAATAGAGCACTTCACACTACAGCATACAAACTCCTGAGTATTCAAAGCCAAACCTGGTTTTGGAGAACAGCTCTAAATCTATATACAAATCAACACTTTAGACAGCAAATGATTTTATATTGCAGTAAATAGGAGTGAGCAAGCTTTAGGGAAAGTGGTCAGGAAGATTTCTCATTCTTTTTCCACAACACTTTATTTATTATTTACTGCCCATCTCCCTCGCAGAGGAATTTTAGAGGAAGATTTGTACAATCTTCAACATACAACAGTTCATTTAGTGACGGTTCAAAGTTACAATGGCACTGAAAAAAGTGACCAATGACCATTTTCCACACTTACAATCATTGCAGCATTTTCAGGGTCAAA
This sequence comes from Arizona elegans, assembly GCA_022577455.1. Classification (NCBI taxonomy): domain Eukaryota; kingdom Metazoa; phylum Chordata; class Lepidosauria; order Squamata; family Colubridae; genus Arizona; species Arizona elegans. The sequence continues at coordinate 83,156,785 of JAKOOJ010000001.1, forward strand.
ATTTAGATGCTTGGCAACTGACTCATATTTATGACCATTGCTGTGTCTTGCATTCTCCTTTTCCAATATATTCCTTTTATATCTATACATTTCAAATAGGAATTTCTCATTAAAACCTTCCCCTTGGGCAAGACTTCACCACTGTATAGCTATAGCTTTTATTTTATATCTGGCATTCTCCATTTCTGGGGTTTGGGCAAAAAGATTCAAAGCACCTTCCTTTCTATTTTCTCTAGAGCTGGATTCAAGGGAAAGGCTTATGAAAGGACTATGGGAGAGCAGCTAAAACCTCTCTAGATAGAAAGATGAGGGTGTGTCAAGAGGTCCAGCCTGATTGATATCTTAATTTTTTTCCACTGGTACTTTTAAAGTAAAGTAATATCAGTTGCAGATATCCTTTAAAATACTGCAAAACACAATGGACCAAAAAAAAAAAAAACAACCCCAGAGAGCTTAATCCTCATTGAACCCCCCATTCAACTGAATTAACCATTTCAATGCAGGTACCATACTACTGCATTACCCTTGCAAAGCTATCATTATCACTCTACCATAACAAAGATAAATTCTACAAAGATCGATAGGCAATTATTTCAGGGTTTTTTTTCAAATGTTCTTAGTAAACTTTTTTTCTGGGGCAACCTGATTAACAGATTAACAGAGTTGGAAGGGACTTTATAGGTCATCTAGTCCAACTCCCCGCTCAAGCAGGAGACCCTACACCATTTCTGACAAATGGCAGTCCAATCTTTTCTTGAAAGTCTCAAGTGACGAAGCTCCCACAAATTCCGAAGGCAAGCTGTTCAATTGGTTGATTGTTCTCACTGTCAGAAAGTTCCTCCTCATTTCTAGGTTGAACCTCTCCTTGGTCAGTTTCCATCCATTATTCCTTGTCTGGCCTTCGGGTGATTTGGAAAAGAACTTGAAATAATTGAAGAGAACCAGAAAGGGGGAAAGTCCCCCACCCACTCCAAACTGTTTCCTTTTCTCTCTCTCTGAGTCTCTCTTATTCATATATATATATATATATATATATATATATATATATATATATATGTATGTATGTATGTATGTATGTATGTATGTATGTATGTATGTATATATATATATATATATATATATATATATAAACCTGGCTAGAAGAAAAACATATATATATATATATTGCACATAAATCCAGCCCTAAAATTATTTGACAATTTCATTGGACTTGGGAGTTTAGTATAAAAAAAAATAAACACGGAAAATTCAAAAGTAGCCATCAAACAGTTCAAGGATAAGCCATAAAAATCAAAATTCTAAACAAACAATAAAAAATAAAATGACAAAACAAACATTTCTTCATAAATAGAAAATACAGGGTGAGCCTTTATCTCTGTACCCATCTAATTGCTGTCAAGCTTCTCAGGAAATACAATTATCAACAGAAAAATATCTTGCATCTACAACAGCTCTGCAAGTCAGGAACTATATATTTGGCTAGAAGCATCAATTCAAATAACATTACATTAGAAACAGAAAGTTTCAGTTAATATACGCTGGGTTCCTTCAGAAATTCTATAGCATTTGGACACAAAGCAGAAATGTTTAACATTAGATGGGAGGAGGAGAGAAAACTTGTCATCTATTGAATTGCCATGACTGTGCTTCTATTTTAGAGCCTAAAGCCTTTCATGATTCGTAGAAAGCAGATGTGCACTACTGCTGCACATCTCAAATTATATATATTTTCTAAAAGAAAACTGGCAAGGGCTTTTGAGACCATCATTTCTTTTTTCCGTGGAAAACACAAAGACTGAATAAGTATGCTAGCTAATCTGAAATGTATTAACCTATCAGAGCTGAACCAGATATATGCTACAATGCATTTCTTAAATGATAGAGTTTTAGATTTTATTTACCTTTCTTTTAAGTCTGCTTTTAGAACCCAGTTTCAAGAGACACATTTTTTTCTATTTGGTATTAGTACAAGATATTACAATGAACAATAAACCACATACATTTTATTCTAACTAAGTCTGTTACACTGCTGAGTTGGAGTAAGCAGATTTTATATATAATGTGTATTTATTTATTGTAATCCTAATACTTAAGGCGCTTTTCAAAATTGATTCAGAGATTTATTGTCAAATTCTACAGGCTCCTTCCTGCACAGGAGAAAATGCTTGTTTCAACTAGTTATTTTATGCTAATCTTCAGGGCAGAAATTAGTTTCTAAGAATCTGTCTGCATTTCCAAAATTCAATTACAGAATTGTATATGAGTATGTATATACAGTCTTTTTTCATTCCTTTAAAGAAAGAAGCTTTGAAATTAATTCAGAGACACTGAAATTCTGACTTTCTTCCTTTAAAGATGACATCTTAAAACCCTAAATGATATATGTGCATTTTTTAAAAAAAACCCTTCCCCATCTTTCCATAACTGTTGTTTTAAGAATATTTTAGGGAATTGATTATGGAATAAAAGCTCTCCAAAAATGCTCAAAAACACTAACAACTGAAATTATGCAATAAAACAGTCAAAAAACAACAGCAGCAACAAGAAGATCCTATGTGTCTGAACCATGAAAAGTGACTTATTTTTTTTTAATGCCTCAATTATATATGGTGATGATGAAATATGTTAGGAAAGGGTTTTTTTCAGAATAAAAGCAAAATGATGACAACAATCTGGGTCCTCATTTTACCAACCTCGGAAGGATGAAAGGCTGAGTCAACCTTGAGCCGGTGAGACTATAACTGCCAAACTGCTGGCAGTTGGCTGTCAGCAGAATTAACCTGCAATACTGCATTCTAATAGGGACACGATGGCTCAGTGGCTAAGACACTGAGCTTGTCGATTGAAAGGTTGGCAGTTCAGTGGTTTGAATCCCTAGTGCTATATAATGGGGTGAGCTCCTGTTACTTGTCCCAACTTCTGCCAAACTAGCAGTTCAAAAGCATGTAAAGAATGCAAACAGAAAAATAAGGATCACCTTTGGTGGGAAGGTAACAGCGTTCCGTGCGCCTTTGGCGTTTAGCCATGCCGGCCACATGATCACGGAGACGTCTTCGGAGAGCGCTAGCTCTTCGGCTTTGAAACAGAGATGAGCACCGCCCCCTAGAGTCAGGAACAACTAGTACATATGTGCAAGGGAAACCTTTACCTTTACTGCATTCTAACTACTGCCCAACCATGGCTCTTTTCATACTAGGAGCTTCGTTTATACAGAAAGTCACAGGTGTTGCTTTCCCCGAGAAGAGTCAAGTATCAGGAGGAAGATGGACTGTAGCTTGAATTAAAACTGACAATGAAATTGATCAGGCTGATGCCTCTGCCAAACACTGCAGAGAAAAAGTGGCATTTTTATAAATACAGATTTATACAATTTCTAAGAAACTACAATGTTATGCCTTTGCAAATTCAATGAAATGACTTAAGAACAGTTGATTAACCAAAGGTTCTTTTTTTTAAAAAAAATTGAACTGCAGAAAGAAGTTTGTATTAGATTCCCCCAATATGATTCAGATATTCTGTTTTGACAGTCCCACTCAATCTACAACAAAAAGACAGAATGACACATTAGCATGGCATTTTTAAAAAACGTATCTTTGAATAAAAATAGAAGCTTCTGAGTAGTGTGTGACCTAGTGGATACAAGACAAGCTGCAACAAAAGAGATGCACATCTGTTTCCCACTAGATAAAAGGGCATCCCTTTATCTTTTCAATAATAATGATGTGAAGTAGCTTGGGCTCAGAGAGGTTGACTGACCCAAAATAATTCAGGGAGCTCTTTAACCAAGTGAGGATCTGAAAATGAATCCCATCAATCTATATCCAATATCTTAAATCATTAGGCTAAACTTTACAACTTTGTTCCCAAAGCAGCGTGGAGGATCATCAACGTGTGCCAACTCCAATTACAGATAAAATTACAATCATCAATGCCCAGTATGAAAAATAGATAGTACAACAAATTTGAATATGCCTAAAGCAATTAGAACAAACAGTGTTACCAATTAATAATCAAGTACTTAAAATAACTCAAGGAATCCCAGATGATAATTTCCATATTTCAATTGTGTTTATAAAAACTGTACTAAGGGTGGCAGTGATTGCAAAGCACAAGTTCATTAAAATGGCTAAGAATGAATTCATTGTACAGTTGCTTCCCAACATCAACTGCGTTGAAAGTTTTCATGACAACAATAGTTCAACATAAATGTCTAAAGTCTTTAATGTTCACAGTCCGGAGAAACCAATAGGACTTTGGGAAACAATGGGACTTATATAGTACAATGTTATATGTCTACTCAACAGTAAACATTGTTGAATTAAGTGAACTGTACTTTCATATACAGTATAGGACAGAAGCTCTAAGCAACTGATTTCTACAGAATATTGCTTTATTTCATCAAGGAATATAAAAGCCTGATTTATTTCTGTTACATTTAGTGAAGAGAAAATATCCAATCTTCAGTTGCTAAACTTATTTCCACTGATACTAAGAACATTGATTTGAATAATATTTACTGCTGCACAAATGTGTTATGATCAGATCCTGTGTCATATTTCTAAGCCTACTACTGAAAACTGCCAAGAGGTAATAGAGAAAATGAAAGACCTACTAAGTAATATTAATCTATAATGCAGAGATGGAGAAATCTCATCCTTCACAGTATGTAAACAGACTATCTGCCTAATCATGTATTAACTCCTTTTTCCTTCAGAATTCATGCCTAAACACCAAGCAGGAATTTGACAGGGAAAGAAGGATATTTGATCACATTTACTGAAATAACAATGTACCTGCATTTTTAATAGACTGAAGAGAAGACATCTAGAGATTGTTTATAATATCACAAGTTATAGTCATGTATTCCTAGCGCTATGAGTAGCTATTTCTAAACATGGTGTATTTCCCCAAGTGGTACTGTTTATGTAGCCAAAGTAAAATTTCCTGCTGTTTGTAATTGAAATGCAAAGCTTAATTCCTTGTTTGTGCTTTACAAATGACTACACATCACTATATATTCCCAGAGTTCTCTGTGAATAGGATGCTGGTATTTACCATGAAAGGTCAGGCATAATGGCAGGACATATTCATACGTATCAATTAGGCTAGTCTTTCCCCTAAGGTTCCATCTCTACAAAGAGCAACTTGAATCTTCAGCTACTCATTTTCAAATAGATTTCAGGATGCCATACAGAATAAACCAAAGTGATAAGCTATCGTAATTTTATTACAAAATATTACATAGTTTTCATTAATAAACTTGTTAGTTATTACAAGATTTTGCCTTGGGTTTTCTTTTCTTTTTTTAATTAGTGGGTACCTGTGCCTTCAGGCAAGATTACAAATGGATCAAGAAAGGTTGACAACTCTAAACTGAAAGTAATTAGGTGAAAGCCAATCCAAGAGGCTAGCAGTCCAACAAACAAGTAATGATAATTAACCAGCTCAATTTCAGAGGGAAACTCCAGAAGTGGGGACTCAGCATGAAAGGCAAAGGTAGACAGGGGATCAGATACAGACAGGCCAAATCAAAGATATTCCTTTAGAATTGATCTGATGACAACCCTTCAAAATAGATCATATTAGGAAACCTAAGCCATGCAGGCCAATACCACACTTATTATAAGGTCATAGTGACAGAAGGTTTAGGAAAAGATATTCAGATGCCATGATATGTCTAAATGAATATCAGAATTGTACATGCCATAGTATTCTCTGTGACATTCTATGGAAACAAAAGCTGGACTTTGAAGAAGCAGGACAGAATAAGTATTGATGTCTTTGAACTTTAGTGTTGGAGAAGACTCTTGAGAATACCGTAGAAAGCCAAGAAAACAAACTAATGGATCACTGGACAAATCAATCCAGACTTCTTACTAAAGACCCAAATGATTAGGCTGAGATTATTTTACTTCAGACACATTATCCGAAAACCTAGTTTTCTGGTACAGTATGAAATGCTGGGAAAAATGGAAGACAAGAGAACAGGATGACCAATAGCAAGCAGTTTCAATGCAATCCTGCACTGTCAGAAGATCTGAAAGACCAAGTTAAGGATAGATCACATGGAGAAAAATCTATTGATATGGTTGCTAAGAGTCAAATACTATTTCATGGCACATAATCAATAAATCAATATAGTCTGGTTGTACTTCTCCCTCCTTCATGAAAACTAGGTCTTTGTGGGAATTAAGGAGGGTGAATGTCTGAGACATTTTCTCTGGTTACATTTCAACCCTGAGCTCCATTTTTTAAAAAATCTGATCCTTGTCTTGATACAGGCTCTTCCTCCTCACCCTAATTTCTTCCTCCCATTATATCTGACAGCAGTTTCAGCTATACTTGGCATTCATTTCCATCAGTTAACTCTCTAGAAGAGGTCCTTCAAAATAAAGAGTTTATCCAGGTAGGGTGCATACAGTTTAAACATTCTTCCCCACAACTTAGCACTTTTTACTGTATTAACCCTCTAAACCTGAGTCCTTGGCTATCTTTCATAACAAAGGAAGAGATGCCACCCTCTTCTTCAGCCCCCCAAAGAGTGATCTCCTTGTTCTGGTCCTTGGCGAGTCTGGCTTACTGGGTTTCTGAGGCTTTGATTTTTCCTCAGGGAGGAAATGTTAAGCAGTGGTTGAGGTGTTAGGATAGGAGGTGCCCACGGTCAAGTCCATTCTCAGCAATTAAAGGTCACTGGGTAACCTTGGGCCAGTCACTGTCTCTTAGGGTTGATTCACACTTCCTGTTTGCCTTGGTTCAAGAATGTTCCTTCCCCCTATTATTTGAAGATGGCAGGAATCTATTGTATTACCATCAGCTCACCCCCAAACCTCTGAGAGGGTCCCCTCCCCCTGAATTTTTTTGTTCTACCTCAAATGTAGTGTATTTCTTCCTCCAGTGGGACAAGCAAGTCTGATCCATTCACTCATTGCACTTCATACTTTCTTACACAAATACTGTTTTTTAACTGGCTCGCTATGCTTTATGCTTTGCCTGGCATTCTCCCTCATCCCCCACTGTCTGCCTTTAATGGCTGTTTTGTACGCAGCTGCTATTGTGTCTGACATCATTTTACCATTTTATTTTTGTTTTCATGGTTCAATCGTGAAACAGTGAAATGCTGGACATTTTGTTTATTTGTTTTCTTTAACAGATTTAGCATAAGAATGGTGAAATGTGGCCTGATTTCTTTTAATTGTATAACACCAGCAAAAAAAAAAAAAATTGCCAAGTTTCTTCCTCTAGAGTAGACCAACTGAGTGGGAAAGTGTAAAATGACTATGTAAAAAAAACAGATGCAGCAGATGAAATTAGTATGGCCCCATCTGATGAATCAGACTCTGAACTGGAAGAGCAAGACTTCACAACTCAGGGCCCCTCAGATATTTGCCAATAAGTCAGAAAAAGAAAGATCTTCTACAGCAGATGTAGAAGTTCTTTCACAATCTTGGCAACTTTAAGATGCGTGGACTTCAACTCCCAGAATTCCTCACATATCTTAAAGTTGCTAAGATTGGGAACCTCTGTTCTACATGATGAACCTGCACTTCTGGAGCAATCACATAATCAACAGCCAAACCATAAATAGACTGAGTCTACAGTTTCAGAGACTGAACAGGAAAATGTCCTGAATCCTTGCACAAGATTGATGGAGTGAATACAACAGGGAAGTTCAGCAAGGTTTCTCCAAGGAAAGAGCTATGACTCAGGAAAGTAGGCATGGGCTGATGCAGTACTGTGAAAGAAAGGCTTGAGAGTCAAACTCATGTAAGCAAATAATCTTTCCAACCTTGGACCTGGCTTCCTCAGTGTGTGTAATATCTGATTCCCTGGCTGACATCTGGACTAATACAAGGCTACATTCTGCTCTGGTGACTGGATCTTAGATTTGTCCACATAAAACTTCAGTTTCTGAAGTAATGTTGTTTGTTTTTCCTGAACTCCAGCTTTCCTGCACAGTGGTGAGATTTATAGTCACTGTCAAGACCATTGATCTAAGTCTGGCCTCCTGCACTTATAGTTACTGGCACAGAACAGAAAAGTTGGCCATTTGGGTGTTATTGTTTTTTAACAGGGTAAAATTGACTACAGTTCTGCCAAGTTCCTCCTTCCTAGTCCAAGAAGAATCTCAAAAGAGATGTGGAAAAAGAAAGGCAATTGTGGTTTTCTTTCCTGGAATGGGTGAAAGGGGAAAAGAAGCAGGGAAAAGAATCACCTATCCAAGCCATGTTAACCTTAGTCAAGCAGAATTCTTACTAATTCTGTGGCCAAAAGGGAGATGTATTTGAAATCTGGAAAAGGACTTTTTAAACCAACCTCATTTCTTGATAACTCAGCCTTACTGTTGATTCATCAACCATATGCCGGTCCCAATCACGTATAAATGGGAAGGATTAGGGAAAGCAATGGTGAACTACTCTGTAAAAGAATCTCACCAGAACACTTTATGGCAATAACTCAACATGACTTAGGGTGTGAGTTGGACCCCAAAAATGACTGATGAAAAAGAATTGACACCTTTGAACTGTGGTGCTAGTTTAAATTACTGCATGTACCATGGACAGCTAGAATAATCACAGAGAGATGTTAAATCATAAAAAAAAATAGACACACAATTAGAAGTTAAAATCGTAAGAGTATGTCTGATTAACTTTGGCCATGTTATGCATGCAAAGTCATTGGAAAAGGCAATCATACTAGAAAAGGTTAGTGGACAAAAGAAGAAGGGACAAGCAAAGAACACACTGGCTTGATAACATCAAATCTGATAGAAAGTTAAACATACAACAATTAAAAGAAGGTGTGCTTGACAGGTTAGCATGGAGAGCACTTGCAATAAAGTTACCAAGAGACAGACACAATTAAATAGATTAAATAGTTAAAAAATAACAACATTCCTTGCTAGTTTACACAGAACGGATTAGTTAATGCAGTTAATGGTTGCAGTTCAGAAGAGCACTTAGCCCAAACAATCTCATAGGATCGTTGTGTGGAAAATACTGGCTGCTGATGTATGCTGTCTTGATTATCTGAGATAAAACAGAATATAAGTAATACATAAATATATTTCTCTGTTTTCTTCATTTGGGAAGGAAGAAAGGGCCCTGTTTCTGTAGCAATAAGTTATAGAATGAAAATAAAGACTGGTAGAGGATTTACAGAAGGATCATGACAGGATAAACCTCCTTGGGGGAAGTACCTGTACCATTCAATTTGAGAAAGTATCTCTAAATTTTTAAGTTGATGGTACATGACATCATCAACAGGACAGCTTCCTTCAAAGTAAATTCAATCTTTAGGGAGGAAATGTCTAATTGTGAAAACGAACATGCTCTTTCTTTCTGTGGGAAACCTGTGCCCGTCTACAGGCTGACTTTTTCTTCTTTCTCTAATTAGTATAACTATGATTATTAAGTTGGAAGTTATTCCATTAATTCTATAGTCATATATGTTGATGCTAATTAACTTTATTAATTAGTTTACTATATTAAAAGTTATTTTAAAACCTCCATTCTAAGAGGTTGGATGATTTTCTGGGACATATTTTAAAGACATCCAAGAGGAAAAGGGTTTGTAGGAGAGTAGGAAATCATCTCACTCTCTTCCTATAAGGAAAAGGTGCTGAAACACCAAGGGAGTAGATATGGATGCTCTGGGACCAGATTAGAATACATAGAACTGCTTGCTGTTCACAAGCCAGATATTAAGGTCACTTTATATACAAACTTTTTTAAAAAAATCCACGCTCCACAATACAGTTTAAAAAAATGAGCAGAGAACTCAGACTTAAATCGCCAGTATAAACTACATTGCTGCTTCACTATGTCATTCCTAGCACAATAAAATAATTCCCTTAATATTTAAAAAAAAACACTTTCACAAAAAAGCTAAGCTACTATTGCAGTTGAGAAGAAAGTGAGGCCCAAGATCAGGCATGGAATGAAAATGAGTTCATGGGAGATCAAGCTGCACCATAGGGATGTTAGGAATAAATCTAATCGATATGTTTTCCATATGGTCAATGTAAATTTCACAATTCTTAGTTCTAGTATCAGTGCTAAAATTCACTTGGAAGATTTCTGCATATTTATAAGTGCTTTTATTTCTTATTTTTTCTTCTGCATGTCCAAGCAAATCTAACCATCCCACTGAATATAAATCAGTTGAGACTTTCCCTGATGAATATGTGGCAAAGAAAAATGTCAACTAGAGATTAGTTCAGGAATGGATTTCAGCATGCTACATTCAGATTTTCTTTAGTCATCTGTTCTTATATTACTAATTACTAATTTGTAATATAAAACAATCCTATGCATTCAGCAAAGCATGAGGAAATTTTGACATGAAACCTTTTTTATTTACAATTAGCACAATAAGAATGCTACCTTATTATGTCAGGCTAGAAAATTTCCTTTTTTTCATCAGCATTTACTTAATAACAATTACATTTTTCTTAGATGTAAGAGATGCTTACCTAAATGATAATTAATGGAAATTTAAACTGATATATAGCACAGCTAGTGTAACACTTCTGGCAGGAGGCATTCAAGCTGTAACAATGGAATGATCTATTTAACAGATTAACAGAATTGGAAGGGACCTTAAGGGTCATCTAGTCCAACCCCCCCCCCAGCTCAATGTCTAAAAGTGAAATGGGGTAGGACTGGTTAATAGTTAGATGGGAGACCATGGACTGATGGCTAGGCTGGACAGAGAGAATCTGGAATAAGGCAGTAGTAAACCACTTCCATAGTTTTGCCCAGAAATCTACCTGGACATATTCTTGAATCCAGTGGAGTCAGGCTCATTGGACTGCATAAATGAACAGGAGCATGGTAGTTAAAGTGAATCGATACAAACAAAGACTCATTTCAGAGAGTGCAGAAATACAGTTAATAAATAGACACTGGGAAAGGGTAGTGCCTCTGCTCTACCCAGCTCTGTCTGCCCTACAAACATTGCATTTTTCCTAGCATAACACTTTTATTTTTCTGCCTCTATGCACTTTTAATTCACCAAATTTTAAATTTTCTGTATAACATACTGTTCTTGTTCCTTAAAGATTTTACACCATTGTTTATTTCATCCTATTGTTGGAACATATTGATGTTTTATTGCTACAAGAAGCCCAGTTATCTGGCCAGCCTACAACATGGACAATTATATAAAATATAAGTAGGATAGTCACAACAGAAATCTGTAATTGCAAATATTTCAACTTATAGGATAATTAAAGAATATTTTGAACAATATTGTTCTATAGGAGATTATCTGCAACAATACCTATTATCATTTCAGATATGCTTAAATGCTGTATTAGATGTCATACCGTGGCTTCTCCCACTTTATGACATGCCGAATTTTACAGAATGTTCTGTAAAATTAGCAGAGCTATAATGAGTAATTTAAACAATGAAGAACAGATGCATATATTTTGTCCCACTTTATTCCACTTCTCAGTAAGGTTTGAATAATATATATTGTGTGTATGCTGTTTTATGTACTACCATCTGCAGCTATAAAGTCTATTCAACTTATTAAAGATTGGTGGATAATTTTCTTAATGCCCAGCACATACATAGAGAGCATATGAGCTTACATTTCTAGGAGACGCCCCTTCCCCCCTCCCCACAGAATTTCTATATACCTAATGTTCCATGTTGTAATTTGCAAACAATTGTAGGAGAAGGAGAAGTAGAGTGTGATGGTGGAGTCAAGAGAGGTATCATCCTGGAATTATTACATTCCCATCCAAGTACATTACATTACATCCAAGTACATTACATTACAAGTTCAGAGGAGGATGAACCAGCTCCAGGCATGTCAAGAGGGGAGTTGGGCAATGGCTCCGAGCAACCGTCTGAAAGAAATTTGGCTGAAGCACAGTTGTAGTAGGACAGCCCTGAGGCTTCAGGTTAGGAAAGCATGATGAGGAACTGCCTTCTGCTCCTGATCTAAGAAAACTTTGGGCAGAGAAAAGGCAGGAACAGCTAAAGTCAACCTGATTACTTGAGAGGAGGCAAACTCACCCCTCTTGATGGGCCGCACTGGAAACTGGCTATTTAGCACAGAAGACAAATGGAGATAATGCTGGGAACAATGTATTCATTTCCTACCGTGTTTCCCCGAAAATAAGACCCTGTCTTATATTTTTTTGAACCCCAAAATAAGTGCTAGGCCTTATTTTCGGGGAAGTCTTATTATTTTGGGGCACGTGGAGGAAACCAGATGAAATGGCAGGGCCCGGCTGCACATGCATTTAAATATTTTGGGGGAGGGCTTATTTTGAGGGGGGGCTTATTTTAGCGCATGCGCTCAAAAGCCCGATTGGGCTTATTATAAAGGGATGTCTTATTTTCGGGGAAACAGGGTAGATATGTTTTTCCTGGTTGTTGTGACCCTTGCCTTGCTTTGGATGACACTATGCCTTGACTTGGATTGTGCCTTGCAAACCCTCTTATATTGTGGGTTTAATTTTGTCTTGTGGGTTTATCGTGTCTGGGAAACTTTCAAGTGCTTTCTGAACTCATTGGCCATTGCTCTGTGGACTAGCATTAGTCTGCCTTTGGCTGGACTTAATTGGAACAGTTCAGAGTTTTTGGTGAAGGGAATTGCTGGGGAATATTAAACCCACTAAACCACTGTTATGTGTGAGTGAGCAGGACAGCACAGTGGTCCTGATTCTTGGTGCTTGACAATAATTTTACAAAGAAAAATAATAATAAAACAACTGCATTATGTTTTTCAAGCACGCAAAACAGGGAACAGAAAAAGGATGCTTTGAAGGGAAATGATAAACATTTATTACCTTCTTTATTCATATTCTAAAGCCTTCTATAAAATTGTGGCTGCTAAAGTGATAGCATAGGCAGTTATTTCTCTCTTGCTACTATCTTTCTGCAAATCTTCAGGATGAACATAGGTTTGAGTTCATAGAACATCGAATAACAAGATTGGATGGGACCTTGGAAGTCTTCTAGTTCAATCTCCTGCTCAAGCAGAAGACCATATACCATTCCAGACAAGTGGTTGTCCAGTCTCTTCTTAAAAACCTCCAGTGATGGACCTCCTCCAACTTCTGGAGGCAACCCGTTCCACTCATTAATTGTTTTCACTGTCAGGAAATTTCCCCTTAGTTCTAGGTTAGATCTCTGTTTAATGCCCTCAGGTGCTTTGCAGAATAAATTGACTCCCTATTCTCTATGATAGCCCCTTAAATGATGTAAGACTACTATCATTTCACTCCTTAGTCCTTCCCTTCATTAGGCTAGAGACATCTAGTTCTGTCAACTGTTTATCCTACAGTTTAGCCCCCAGGCTCCTTATTATTTTTGTTGCCCTCCTTGTACTCTTTCTAGGGCCTCAATATATTTTGTTTTCTAACTGATCTGCATTTCCTGAAAAATATTTTCACTGTATTCTTAGTACAGTATTCTTATAGTGTAGCTACTGTTAAACCATCAGGTAACAGAGATATTTATGTAAAACCTTTTTTTCCACACAATTCAAAGTGCTGTCAGTATACAGAGGTTCTAGCTGATATTCTATTCAACTCAATCAGTTAATAACTTATTGGTTTCAGAAATGCTGTTGCATTGTTCACCATCTGACCATATCCTCAGCCTTCTGTTTTAGAACTGAAGTTGCCCCTCTCTTTTAAAAATACAGCATGCTACAATCTTTGCTTCCAAAATATTGTATACAGTTTATTTTCACTCCATGCTGAGATCTGATTTCTCACTTTGCATACAGAGTGCATTCTTTCTCTGTGGGAGATAAAAACACTGACTAGAATGGCTACAACCATACACATAAAATTTGAAATAATGCATTCTCTGTGCAAGCAACTATGTGCTATTTTAAATTCCTCATGAGAAAAAAAAGTGTTAATAATTGTGATTCACCCTTTAAAAATGTTACACGTACCTCAGAGCAAGAAAATCAGTTACAAGTAAAAATTACATCTCTACGTCCTTCTAACAAAGGAGCCATTACAGTAATAAAAAATTAACGATGAACTATTCAGCCACAGGACAAATCTAATTTAGAATATATTTACTTTCTATCATTGCTTATTTAGCTCATATTTTCTTTAATTCAAGCATGTTTTCACAATAAGGAAGAATATTAAAAATTAATCAGAACAGCAGCACACATAATAAGAAAGCATAAAACAGCAACAACCACAAACAACTGCAGGTTAAAATGAAGCATTTTAATGATTTTTAACTGATCTGGTTAAGTATAATGTGTGAACACAATCACTGAATAACATTCCATCAAATAATAATCTAACACTGAGTTAGGCTTTAAAAAGAAAAAGCAGAAACTTGTCACAAATTTGAACATTGGCTGATAATTGTGAAATTCTTCCTGCATGAGGGCTGGCAGCTAACACTAACTGATAATTTAATAGTTGCATTTTGGACCAATTTTCCAAAATGCCACTGGGGCTAGTTTTAGTTTGTGCCTAATGAACAGTTGTTACTCTAGTTGCTACATTTTAAAAAAATGTCTCCATAAAAGAAAATCTAGGGAAATATTTTAGCAATATTAACAAGAGATACCGTCAGAAGAAAAATGCTATTATATGTCTAGAACAGATATAATTTATTGACAAATGTGATTTTTTTTAAAAAGCTCCATGTATGAAGTTCCATCATACATATATTATAGGAAATAAAATTCAGTGTTCTCTTTTGAGTTAGAAATGTAACAGTGCAATCTAGCTGTTTTCCAAAGGCCATTAAACTTGGCTGAAAAGTGCAGAGAGCCTGCAAACCAGATGTTGACCACTCTCATTCAGCAAGTTGTAGAAAGCACCAGTTTAGGGGAAAAAGTACCCCCAATTGGCTCTTATCAATGAGCATAGATAGTGATCATACTATAGTTAGCATTATGGATGTAAAGTTGGGACAGATAATGTTGCTTAAGTTAATAAAGTTATTTTATTTCTATCAAGTTTTGAATGTTTTACATGCTCCCAAACATCTACTGAATTTCTGGTATGAACAGAAATCCACTTTCTCTTGTCAACTTTTTTGTTACAGCAATTCTGAGTTTCCAATCAATTAGGGTTCTTTTCCTTGCCTCGTCAGGAGGCATTATAAGCAAGGGGATTTAGTCCTCTGTGTCAAGCACTGTTCTTCATTTATTTCTGAGGCATGCATATATGCTTTCTCAGAAAGAGAACTAGCCGAGGCTTTGGTAGCTTATAGCAACCAAGGAACCAATTACCGACAACAGCAGCTGATGCTGCCATGGCAATTCCTGCTCGTCACAAAGACAGCAAGAATGGTGGCAGAAGTATATGACTGCCAATATTATATAGGAAGGTAGGAGTCCAAGCAAAACAATTCAGTGGAGAGAGAGGAAGAATTGAGGTATCCTATGTAAAATCTACTTGTTTACCCATTCCCAAATCAACAAACACTGAATTAAGAGGGGGGATTATAATTGCTTATCTCTAAAGAAAGCCCTTTTAATTTTTGCTTTATTTAAATTTATATTTTATTTGATAAGATAATTGTTTCTGATCCTCTTAACCTAAAGGTAATGGGGGGGGGGGATCCAGCATAGAAAACAAGATTCCTCGGATAAATTCCAAGGAAGAATAAATGTCAATCTATTCTGGAATTTGATCCTATACCACAAGTTTTGTTTGAAATACTTCACATCTAAATAATTATTTGTAAGTAACTGCATGAAAGCTGTATGCATTTTTATATATGATCTGTTTATGAGAAGGGATCTATGCATTTACCGCCTGTAACAAATTATCCTTGGGTTCATCAATTTCCTATACAGAAAGAATTTAAATTTGGAAATTAGCTTCGGAGAAATCCGTGAAGAACAGAACTGAATGTCAAATGCAAGGCAGTTGTCAACCCATCAAGGATCTTGAATTACCATCAATGTTGACCCACAAAAGTCCTCTGTTCCTGAGGGCAGCAAGTAACATTTAAATTAAAGAAAAGGAAATTTCACAGGTGTCATGCCTATTGCAATGATCTTGGAAATTATCTTAGATGCCATAAACTTTTGCAGATAAATGAGGGGAAGAAGTATGAAAAAAAAAGAATGGATGCAAATAATAATGGAGCAGCATGAGCTAGCACAGTGGCCTTGATACATATTCACTCCTATTACTATCTGAAGAGAAAGTGGGACAGTAACAGCATATGAGAATACCCCATCACGATCTGACCCACTGAAATAAATCTAGAACACATCACCAAAGAATCACCCTGTAGCAAACACACAAAAGCAATAATAGGAACTGGCTGCGCATGTCAGTTAAAAAAACAAAAAACAAAGATTTCCAGCCCTTCCAAGGGACTGTGATGTACAATCGAGATTAAAAATAGTTCCAGACATCTCCAGGGTGTTAATTGTTGGTGTTTTAAAAGGATGCCGTTTCAAAAATGCAATGGCCACATCTCCTCCCAAACGAAACAAACTACTTTTATTTATTCGCCACTTTCATTCATGAAAACTCCTTTCCTGCAGGGCTTGTTTCTTAGTTTATCCCTCAGCCTGGTGCTCTCTCTTTTCCTCACCTCCCAGAAGTACGTTTATTTAATCCTATAAAAGAATGTCAAAAGCACTTTACTTACAGCTTCTCATTTAATTAGGGTGGTGCGTGCGTGTGTGTGTGCCTGTGTGTGTTTGTGTGTCCCCCAGCATTAAATACAAAACTTATTTAAGATGACACTGTTGCCTGCAAGCACCCTTCCCGGCCTCTTTCAAAACCGCGCCCAGGGAGAAGGTGGGGGAAGAGAAGGAATAGCCCATTTCTGGCGCCTTGGGAAGTACCTGTAAGGGATCCAGTCCGCCTGATGCTTTGAAGTCATCGCTCGGCTAAGGAGCTACCAACTGTGGCACGGAGAACCCCGGGGGCCGGAATGGCAGGGAAGGAAACGGGCGGCGATGCCCTGGTCGCGGCCCCGCACCGAGCAGGACAGCATCCTCTACCCGGCCTGCGAAGCAGAGCCACCGAAGCCGGCGGCAAGAACATGGGGAGGAGTTAACCAAGCAAGCCACCCTACAGCAGCCGCGACGGCGGCGGCGGCGGCATCTTCTCGGGAACGGTTGGCGGAGGCAAGGAGGGAGCAGGGAGTCAGGGATCCTCCCGGCCGCTGCCCCTTCGAGCTGCAACGGGGGCCGAGAAGCAACTTGCTCGGAAAGGGGGAGCGGCGGGGAAGCAAGAGAAGCGGGGAGAGAGAGAGAGTGAGAGAGAGAGAAGAGACCCGGTGGTGGCAGCGGCTACTCCTCCGCCCGCTTCTTTGCTTGCTGTGGTTCCCTTTCTTTAGCCGAGCCTCCGCCTATCCGAGCCCGCGCGTCCTTCCCGGGGGCCGAAGGGACGCCGTTGCCCCAGTAGCGGCGAGGAAAGGCCACTGCACCGGACCAGCTTGGGTCGGCCCCTCTTCTCACCCGCCGCCAATAGTCGCGCCCGCTGCTCTCTCTCTCTCTCTCTCTCTCCCCTCCAGCCCCGCCTCGCTCCGGCCGTCTGCGTGGCTTCAGGAAAGGTTCGCAAGGCAAGGCGCGCGCTCGGCCTCGCGCTTGCTGCCTTTGCGGGTGCCGGGCGAAGCGGAGGCCGCCTTGCGCGGGAAAGCTTTGGGAGGGAAGAAAGGGAAAGCTCTAAGGGAGAAAGGAGGGAGCGGCCGAGTCGGGATAGGTTGGATTGGAAACGGCGCGCGCGCGCTCAAGGACTCGGGAGCGCGCGCCACAGGATTTTTCTTTTTTCTTCTTTTTTTTTAAAAAATTGCCTAGCAGACAAAATAATTTAAAGCTGCAGAAAATTCTTCTGGCCCGTCAGAATTCTCGCACAGCGGATTTATCTGGTCGTCTTTGAAGGTGGTCGGTAGTTTTGCTGCGCGGAGCAGTTTTTTGTTTCGTGTTTTTTTTGTTTTTGTTTTTAAGGCAGGCGAAATCGTCACGAATAAAAGATTTGCAAAATCCAGAGTTTGTAATAGCTTGCATTTGGAACTAAAGGAAGCTGCACATGCTGTCTTTTAGGGCGCTACGGTTAATCGGCGGTCGGCAAAATTTGTAATTCGGCAAAATGCATTTTTAAGCGGACGGGGTTTCGTGCATTTACTAAATCCGGGAACGATCCACGTGAGGTTATTAGTATAATTGTGTATTGGGGAGTCTCGATTGGGAGAGGTTTTAGTGTGGGGTAGGCTTTTTTTCCTCACTGCTGAGTTGAAGTCGTCTCTCCATCCATCCTTGAGCCAACAGACAACTATGTTGGCGTCAAGTCCATGTGGTGGTCCCTTAACCTGCTTCTGTTTCCAGGCTTTGCACCCACGACTTCTTTTCAAGGGAATGAGGGACAAAGCCAAACGGAGTTTATATGGTCCCGGGGGGGGGGGGGGGGGGGCTGTAGTATTTAAGCAACTCACTCACTCTGAACACCAGATGAAAGCAAAATAAATGGGGACTCAGAAGAAGAAGAATGGGAAAATGTTGCCACAGTTTCTTTGTGCTGCGATTAGATACAATTCCCCATTCTTGAATCACTGAATGGATATCCTTATGGGATAAGATGAAACAAAGAGAAAGGTAAACGACTGGGAATCATGAGAAAATTGCTAATGGAAATTAATTACTGTATATCTGGGGACACTCACAGACATCCAAAGCAAATGAGGGTTGCAGCAAAATGACAGTGATGTCATGATGCAAAATTGCCCTTATTTATTTGTGTGTGTGGCATGCGTACCTTTGAATCAGTCTTGGCTCTTTGTGAAATGCCTGCAAAGCCTCTGCCATTTTTTTGCCAAGAGTTTGGAAGTGGTTTGCCATTGCCTATTTTTTAGGGCTGAGAATGAGGGACTGGCCTAGATCAGTCAGCTGTCTTCATGCCTGAAGTGGATCTAGAGCACACGATCTCCCTGGCTCCCAGCCAGCTTCTAGGCTGGTACCTTTAATAATAAAATCAAGTTCACATTCTTGGGAAAACATTGCTTTATCAAAACTCTACACAAAGAAGTTTTCTATGCTTATTTCATTCCAAAAGGTCCATTTATAAAGTGAGCATTTTATACTTTTATAAAATATAAAATATAAAATAAGATGACTTTTTTGATTCTTGAAAAACTAGTTTTATAAAACATAAAACTAAATCCAAAAACATTAGAAAATTCCTAGAAATGTGGCACTCAGACAGATCAGCCATCAAGAAGTACATAGAGATATACATACATACATTCAAAAGAGACAATAAAAAAGGAAACAAGATCAAAAAGACCTCTTCACCAGCAATCAACATCTAGCTAAGCAGAGATTAACATCAAGATTAATACCAGACCGACAATCAAGCAGTAAACAATACCCCAATCAAGTAACTACCAAATCAGACAGTCAAGCAGTAAACAACAGCCTAATCAAGGAACTACCAAGAAGCACTCCCAGCAACACTGAAGGGCAAGCCACGGAATATACAGAGAGAGCAAACCCCACCCCCTTCTAGCACTGATGATGTTACCTAGATGGATAATGAAATGTCTCCAAGAAAAAAACCAAGCTCAGAGAGCACCAAGAACTCTATGAGACATAACAAAAGCTAATTTGATATTGTTTTGGTGCATGGATAATTTGATACAGATGGGGTGTGGAAATTACAGAGAGAAATTGTCTAAATCAGTGATCTCCAACCTTTCCAGCTTTGCGGAATGGCGGGGAGGAGAGGGGATGGTTCCATGTCATCAGGCGAGCGTACACACAGCTCAATCTGTGCAAGCTGCCTGCTTGCCCACCCCCAATGGGCACAAGTGGAGCTTCTGCAGCCGGGTTCTGAACAGTCCACAGCCCGATCATGGGCTAGGGTTTGGGGACCTCTGGTCTAAATTGTATATGAAAAGCTAGTTGTTAAAGGTTTTATAGGATCTTGGTGAGGACATGATGAGTCCAACTGAATTTGCTATTATTTGGTATTTCACTTACTAATACAAATGATGGATTTCACTTGATTCACTAGAGAGGACTAATGATTCCAGTATTGAATGCTGTGAACCATTGTATCCTTCATATACATATCTGCTAAATTAATTTCTAAGAATTAATAAATAAAGAATTACTTTTAAAGAGAAAAATATTTCTCTTACACATTGAAATAATGTTAACTGGGAGACACATGTGCACAAAGTCAGATTTGGTTAATTTGAAAGACTTTAAAAATAAAGTGGATGTTTTGGAAAAGATGCATGAGATTCTTATGAAAATTACAATCAGCTGCTGAAGATAAGACACTTAAGTAACACAAGGAGATTTTGCTAGTATGGGGACTTTAGCTCTCATGAGGCCCAAACTATATACTAAGTCTGCCCTCTTTTATAGATGACAGACATACTTTCATAGAACATTCTTTGTGATTGAATACTAGGTAACACAGAAAAATACAAACTCTGCACTGCCTTGATTATTTTAACTTTGGCTCTTTAAGAGAAATATGTGAGTTATTTGGAGCCAAAGATTCACAGAATTTATTTCTGACAAACACTCAGAGATCAGCTTGCCCACCTTTGCCTTAAATGATATAAGGCTGAAATAACATAAAGCTAGTTATAAAATCTGGTGGCTCAAGAGATTTTGAACTCCTAATTTCTGCCATTAACAATCGAGATTATGTTAGGAATTGTAACCTGAAATATATGAAGAACACCATATTATCCATCCCTGAAGTGCCTTCTCCCATATACAGCAACCCTGCAATTCTGTGGTTGTGTTTGTATAATATACTATTTCCCATGGTTCTCTCAACTCAGTCATCTGTATTTAAAAAACACACCAATTATAAGCAACCATGTGGGTATTCTTTACATAACACACTAGGCCAAAATGTGGTTGATCACTGGACTTCTGGCTGGAGCATGGCAACCTAGCATGTCTCTGAGCAGAGACAATGACCATGGCAAAGACTGAAGAACTGATGAGTTGATCAATTCTATGGAACCTCTCCAGAGAAGGAGAATACAGGAGATTATCCACATATGCTCTGGACAATTGCTCTACATGAGGAGATTGCATGTGGTCATTGCACAGTTGAGAGCCAATAGACAAATCAGCCATCATGCTCTTAGTCACAGTGGAACTTTTTAAAGGACAGTGAAGTTGCTAACCTCACTTAGTAATCACTTTCAGAAATTACTTATTTAAGTATTTTAAGGATATTAGAGGTCTTCAGAACAAAAGGTTTGAAAAGCCATCAGGTGAATTTATCTTCATTCCTGTGCAAAATAAAAATTATAAGTTTAAGAATTTAAAGAATTGGGAATAAACTCAAAAAGCTAATAAGACTTTGATCTAAAAAAAAATTATAAATGAATTAAGAATCCCAACAAATCTGAACTAATAAGGAAAAGTTGAAGTCAAAATTAACTCAAGGTAACTACATGGACCCAACCATCCATTTTATTGGCAACAGTACAGAAATGGTTTTCATTGTCTTAATACAGGATGCTTTTCAACTTTCAAGTCTAGTCTAAAGATCTGAATTTCCCTGGTGATTAGTCATTCAAGTACTGACCAAGCATAAAACTTATTGTCATTTGGTAAAAGCCATCATGATTTTACACACATCATAACATTTCACAAATGACTTGAGTTATAATTTGTACCAGTGACATCACAATACAAATGATATACAATGCATCATTTGACATCATGATGAAAAATATGTCATTTGCCCATATGTCCCAGCCCCATAGATGCATTTAAAGATGCTTAGTTTTGATCCCTGATAATGCTGGTCAAGTACTGCTACCTTCTGAGACCTGATATTAAGAAATATTCATAAAATATATAGTGGGATAGCCGTTTGAAGCAGACAGATTTGACATAAATTTAGTTGAGGGCTTTCAAATATCTTTGAGGATAATACTGAATATAATTAATAGCACTGCTGTCCTAATTAAGTTTGATACCAATTTAGCTCTATGTTCTTGTTCTCATAATTTTCTTTTGACACAATGGAGTCTTTTCCAAAACAGCTAAATACTTCATTCACTCGCTTGAATCTATTGCTTCTTACTCTTTTTCTCAGTTCTTATTTCTCAGCCAAGCATAATTCAACACTTTGTATTGAGATACTTGTCATACTAGAGAACAGCTGATAGACTGGAAATATTAGCTTTTCAGGTACAAATTTCCACATGCAGAATTACTGCCAACATAATAAATTCAACATGTTCTTTGCTACAATATTGGTTGTCATTAGGCAGAAATCATTTACAATATCAAATTTTATGCCATTTTTCTTAAAGTACCCATTGTTCTTACAGCAGACCAGATTATCAAGCACTTAATGCAAACTGAAACTTAATTTGATATAATTAAAATGTTTTGCCCTCAAAAAGTGAGGGACTTACACATACTGACGGCAGCAAGGATTACATATGCTAAATACTGGAAAAATATGAACATCCCACCAGACGAAGTTGTAATTAGGAAAATCTGGGACTGTGCTGAAATGGACAGACTAACTTTAAAAATTAAAGAAGGTTCAGAATACTATCAGACATGGAATACATTTATGAATGGATAGAGAAAAGAGGTAGAAATTAGAGAAAGTAAGTATGAATGTTAATATTATAAGTATTGAAAGTAAAGAGGTATATAAAAAGAGGTATATACATTTTTTTACATAAAAATGTAAATAAGCTAATGTAAGAAGAAATCTAGTTTAAACTTTTTGGTTATATTATTATTACTGCTATTATATTATTATTATTACTATTGCTATTAGTTTGTGTGCTAAGATTTACAACCAACTCTCCTTGGTTTTGTTCTATTTGTAAATGATGCTCTGACAATGTACTGTTTTTCAAAAATGTTTATGAATGAAAATTTACAAAAATAAAACTAAAAAAAAGTGAAAGACAAAACACATGAATGAGTTCCAAATTTATAAACAAATAGCTGAAATAGTATATAAAAATAAATCCTTGAATATGAAAACAAGAAATTTAGTGGTAAATATCTTTTGTGCTTCATTCAAAAGAACAACTATATTTTTTCCCATTTAAAAAAAAAAAGAGGAGTGACAGCAGTTATTCAAAAACAAAACTCAAGAAACCTAAATCACCAAATTGCAAAATATTACAAAACAAGGACCAGCAAATAAGACTGCCATGAGAATAAGCCTCCTTTGGACAGATCTTGTCCTTTTGAATTCTAGGGAACATCAACTTTTTTATTTGGCAAATGAAGACAAATATATGTGTCCCAGGCTAATGTTGCAGGATCCAATCTGAGTTGGTTACCGGGACCCAGAGGTATTTTCCTCCAAGCTTTCAGACTGATGGAGACCTTGCTTAGGTATTTATTATTATTCTTAATTTGGCTTTGCTTTTATGTGTCCAAGTGTTCGGTTTTGTTTTTGTTTTTATGCAGTGTTACAGAAGTTGTTTGCTGCTGCTTTCCCCCCAAATAATTGTGTTTCTCGCCTGTCCACCCCCATTTTCCAGTCTGATCAACAGCCTGGAATTGCCAGGCAATTCCTCATCCAAGAAACAGCCCTATTTAGAAAAAGCAGCAATTAGCTAGCTGCTACTATATGCTGAAGCTATTAAGGTTTTATAAGCCAGCAAATTAAAATGATCCCACGTGCCCTGTTTTCTGTTATGTCTCATGTTAAGTTCTTGCTTTATTCAGACCCTTGGGGACAATAAGCAAAAGCTAACATGAATCATCAACCATTCTGTTCATAGCCATCATGTAATAGGCATCCGGAATTTGAATTGTTTTCCTGTTTCAGGAATACATGCATATTTTGTCATATATTTCAATGCCAATCTGAAGCAAGAAGTTGTATGGCTCTTAATTCTAGTGACAACTGAAACCATGCAGTTGTATACAGTCAGATCTCTCAAAAAATATAAATTTGGAGGACACCACTGCCAGGCATGTTCGAAGTCATATTCTTCTAATATGTAATACTGAAAGATGGAGAGGGAGGGCTAGCATATGGTATAAATATTTCTCTCAAGCAATTTATAAAAGGAAACAAATTAATAAACTGGTTTCATTTAGAAGCCTTTTGAATAATCTGTTCATAATTTAAAGACTAAAAAATCAATAGGTCTTGAAGACACAAAGTGTAACCAATATTATGTTATTCCCTTTACAATTACTAAGAAATCACTGTTCACATTCTCCAATTTCCCCCTCTACTGGCAGTATACTTATTTGGAGGAAAACAGCTATGTAAAATAAGCTCTTTCTTCCTTCTCTTTATAAAGCCTTCAATATCTGAACACAAGTGAGACTTAAGTCTCCTTCAATTCGCATATTTCATATTTCTAAAAAGAAATCAGTATAGTTGAAATGTATTTCCAAGGTTATCAAGTCCTGTTCCCAGTTTGATTCAAGTTACCTACATCATCTCCAAACGATGACCATCCAGCTTCTAGTGAAAAAGAATTAAGTTCACATGACAATCTGTTCCATTGCACTGCAGCTTGTAGACCTGCATTCATAGTCAGGGTAAAACTGTCTTTGTGTTAAAATGAAAATCTGGTGGCTACATGGATACAACAAGGACGCTGTCTTAGCAATCAAGACAAGGGATTTGCCCTTGTCTTCTGAGATGTTTTGGCCTATAGCAAGGGCATCAAACTGGCGACCCATGGGCCGGATGCGTCACATGCAGGCCACACCCACCCCAGCTCCACAAATGGAAAAAAACATCACATGATGGCAACATGACACCATAAGTTTGACACCCATGGCCTACAGTCTTAGTGATCTCCCAGCTAAATTGTAAACAGATGCAAGCTTGTTTAAGCATCTAATAATAAAACACCCCATACCTTTAGACCTTGCACTAAACACCCGTGTCTCTCAGACACTCCCTAACTTTCAAGGAACTAGATAAGAGAACCATATGATTTTTGTGTTGCTTTCTCAAATTTGTTTATCTGCTTTCTCTAAGGTGTGCTCTCTGCTGGCAAGTTTTTCCATTAGGCATAGGAAATTCTATTATCCCTGAAAGGCGGTAAGAAGGTTGGAGGTGAAGAAGGAAGTATGAGGTATGGAGAGATTCCTTTTTATGCTTCTCAGAAAGTGTGTGAGCCACCCACTCAATAAGAAAACCTGTCATCTTCCTCACATGACTTAAAGCATCTACAAAAGGAAGGAGGTCTTCAGTCAAAAAGTAGAAAAATAAAAGCTAGAGCACTGCAAAGGTTTTACTAAAGTATTGTTAGCAAAACCCATGTTGCAAAGTGAGATTTAATGCAGGAGGACCACTATGAATTGGATCTATCTGGTGGATCTCAGGAAATTGTGACTAAAGCCAGGATGTTCTGGGAAGGGAAAGTCAGGCTTCTTATTTCCTTTTTTTAAAAAAAATCACTCTATTTTGAAATGCTACAGTTTGCAATGAAATGTCACCCTAAAAATGTCAGGAAGTCTAAATTCGCTGGGGCATTTATAGCAGTGGAAACATAGAATGCCCAGATATTGCTCCAAAGTCATGTTGAAGTTTTCAAGCAATTTGGTCTGATTTCCAGGACAGCACAGACCATCAAAGTAACATCACCATCAAATTAACAGTTCACTTTAGGTACCCTTCTAGCCAGATTCTATTTGTATACCTCCTCTATCAGGTGAGAGAAGGTATGATATGAAGATTCCACACATACATTCATATGCATTTTAGCCCTTTTCATAGAATCACAGGACTGGAAGGAACCTCGGAGGTCTTCTAATCCAACCTCCTGCTCAAGGCAGGAGCCTTATACCATCCCAGTTAAATGGTTGTCCCGCCTATTTTTGAAAACCTCCATGATGGAGCAAGCACAACCCCGGTGGCAAACTATTCCATTGATGAATTCAATAGCAGGAAATTTCACCTAGTTTGGATCTCTCTTTAACCAACTTCCACCCATTATGTCTTGTCCTGCCTTAGAGAATAAGCCAATCCCCTCTTCTGTCCTCAAGTAGTGGAAGACAGTTATCATGTCTCCCCAATTCTTCTCTTCAATAGGCTAGAGTCATATCTAGCTCCCTCAACTGTTCAACATATGATTTAGCCTCCAAAGCCTTTATCATCTTCCCCTTCTCAGAACCTTTCAAATTTTGACCCCGGTCTTGTATCTGAAGATCAACTAAACTGTCTGATTATTTTTAGCACATCCTGGCTTTGCATGCAGAATTGTGATGCCAAGTGTAAAGCAGCTTAGATTGCTGGTCTTCAAAGTTCCAAAACTACTCTGATTAGTAAGGATGGGATATTCTTAACACTTCTGCAGGCTAAAAGCCAGGGCCCTTTTCATTAATAATCTATTGAGTAATGTAGTAAGTACACTATGAAAAATTCTTCTTTGTGCTTTATGCACCTTTGGTGGGGGGTTTTTTGTCTTCCTTTCTGGCTTATTCTCTAGCACTGACTTCTGTGTCCTTATATTTCAGGTCTGAAGCTTTAGCAACAAAGAAATGTGTTTTGAAGAATTGCATTTTGCTGTGTCATACATCATTTTAATAGCCTTCAGGATTTAAGAAATTTGCAGTGGATAGCTGTGAAGTTTTGGCATTTTAAAAAACAAATATTTATGGACTACCTGCTGTTTAACGGATACTGTCAGGTTGTTTTATTATTCCGTCAATAAGGGCTTTGTATAGCTATACTTTTTACTGCTTTCATTATTTTGGGTAGGGAGCGGGACCATTCTGACTAATCCTAGGTGATTTTGTATATTGTGTGGGCTCCTTCTGGGTTCTTTCAGCCAGGCCGCTTGATGGCACTTGATGGCCCAGTGTTGCAGCAAAAGTTCTCGGAGTTGATCAAGGATAGCAAAGAGAAAAAAACATAAGAAGGTAGTGGGGCTAATGGGCATGAATTGTTCCAAGACTTTAGAAGTTAAATACCTGAACCTGTTACAGAAAGCAGCTTTTGGTGGAGTCAGGTTGGTAAGAAATGTCTCCTCTGGAGGGAATGGATAAACAATCACTCAAATCTACCAAGATCAGGAAGCTTTGGGTTTTGGACTCATTGGATCTGGATAGTTTTCATCTCTAACACTTAACACTACAACTGTTAACACAACTCTTACCACTACAACACTACAACATACTGTTTCCTAGTATGATTTGATTGCTTGTTTGTACCCTATGACTATCATTAAGTGTTGTACCTTATGATTCTTAACGAATGTATATTGTCTTTTTATGTACACTGAGAGCATATGCACCAAAAACAAATTCCTTGTGTGTCCAATCACGCTTGGCTAATACAGAATTCTATTCTATTCTATTCTATTCTATTCTATTCTATTCTATTCTATTCTATTCTACAACCACTACCACATTTCATTTTATTCATTTGTTGCAAACAAATTAAGTATGGCAATATTGAAAGCAAAAACCAAGAGATGATATAAATATACTATCATATCAAAAAGTCACCTGTTTATATTATGTAATTGTCTAATGGAAAACTTAATGTTTTCAATCTACATTGACAATCAGCATATTGCCCCCAACAATTTGGGTCCTCGTTTTACTGATCTCAGAAGGCTAAGTCAACCTTGAGACGGTCAGGACTGAACTTGAGCTGGTCAAGATTCGAACTGCTGGCAGTCGGCAGAATTAGCCTGCAATACTGCATTCTAACCAC
Source organism: Arizona elegans (assembly GCA_022577455.1). Lineage (NCBI taxonomy): Eukaryota > Metazoa > Chordata > Lepidosauria > Squamata > Colubridae > Arizona > Arizona elegans. The sequence goes on from JAKOOJ010000001.1 coordinate 83,184,404, forward strand.
TGCACCACCATGGCTCATATGACTAGTTTATGTAAGGTAGTTACTAAAATGACAACAGCTACAAATAATGAAGAATTCCAGGATTTGGAGTCTTAAAGTTATCAAGTTTGAAAAACACTGCTCTAAGTGAAGCCAAAATATATCACACCGCCTATACCCATGATAGCGAACCTATGGCGCGCCTCCCATCAGCCAGCTGGTCTTTGGGTCTCTGCCGTGCATGCATGGGGATGGGATGCATGCAGGGGGGCTGCACATGCATGCATGGAGGGCCACGCTTGCATACAGGGAGCCGCGATGGGATGGGGGCGCATTGCATTTTGTGGGTTCAAGTGTGTGTGCACGCTTTGTGCACTTGGTCTGGAAAAGGTTAGCCATCACTGGCCTATTCAATGGTCTTCAGCTGGGTAAGTACTGTAATCTCTTTCCATGAGCTGAAATATCTGCAGAGGTTTTGAAACACCACTGATGTGCCATTATACTTCAGAATATTCCATGTAGCGTTTTTTTTGTATGTGTAGCTATCTTGGCTGAACAAAGCTGATATTTCACTTAGATCTTTTATTATTTCCTAATATATTTGTGCAATCTCCTGTTGCTCTTGGCAATTGAGATTCCAAAATAATGAAGCTTCAGCCAGATGCAAAACTTGTGAAATCAACATTTGCAGTTCCCAGTCTCCTCCTCAAAATGAAAGTCTCTGCATTCTGGTGGCCTCCAAGTGAACTACAGGCAGTCCTCGATTTACAACAGTTCAACGGCATTGAAAAAAGTGACTTTTTCACACGTTCAACTGTTGCAGCATCCCCACAGTCACATGATCAAAATTCAGATGTGTGGCAACTGACTCATATTTATGATCATTGCAGTCTCCTGGAATCATGTAAACATCATTTGCATGTCAGTGGGGATGCCAAATTCACTTAACAACCGTGTGACTAACTTAACAACTGCAGTGATTCACTTAACAACTGTGGCAAGAAAGGTTGTAAAACTCACTTAACAAATGTCTCACTTAGAAACAAAAATTTTGGGCTCAATTGCAGTCGTAAGTTGAGGAATACCTGTAATGGAAAAGCAGTGGTGAAATCAAAAAAAATCTACCTCTTGACCAGTTCCTCAAAAGAAATAAAAGGGCTTCTAAAGAAAATAGGCATGAAGCAAGACCATTAAAAACAAGGAAGATTATTGAATTACCCAATTAAATTTCCTTTTTCTTTTCATCAGCTAAAAGGATTTTTCTTTTCAGAACTGATTCTCTCATTTTAGTCACATATAAAGTAGTGCTAAGGCCTGACCAAAAATAAATCCTTGTGACTGACTGATAAGCCAAATCCAATCTTAAATTCTATTTATTTTCCTTAATAGAAAAAGGCCAAAAATAAATTAAAAATTAAAATAGCAGTTGTTATCTGATCTCCAAAAGTTAAACTGCAAGGTAACAGCATAATGTATAAGACTTGATGTTTCAAGAAATTAGTCTTTAAATCCATCCAGAGTGACTAACCAGGGCAACTAATTTTTTTATCCCTATGAAAAATTATTTTTACATGCTTTTATGTCTTATACAACAGGATGCTATGCTCTTATTTTATACCGCTATAAGAAAAATAATCCAGAAGCACCATGTAGTGTGGATTTCAACTTTTGATCTAGGAAATAACAGATGTTTTCTAGCTATCATATTCCAATTGCACAACTTGGTGGTTAATTCATAATTGAAAATAACATAAAATTGTTACTTTTCTATGTCATTTTTTCAAATCTACACTCAAATTGGTGCCTTGTTGTCTGCTGAAGATGATGCATAGAAATTTACAGCACTTTGAATCTGCATGCCAAGAAAGCTTAGCTCAGGGATTGGCAACTATGGCCCCTTTATAACCTGTGGACTTCAACTCTCAGAATTCCTGAGCCAGCCTCCTGGCTTAGGAATTCTGGGAATTGAAGTCTACAGGTTGTAAAGGAGCCATACCGGTAGTTGCCCACCCCTGGCTTAGATTGTCAAAGTGCTTGCATACAAAAAAGCCACAGACCCACACCCCATGTACTCCAAGTAGAAATGCTGAAATGACACTGCTGATTGGAATTGATGACATGTGGCTACACAAGGTGAGCAATCTAAGGAAATGGTTTATACACTTGGAATACACTTTGGCTTTTTTATAGACAGCACTGGTGCCTGCTGCCCACCTGCTATATTATCTTCCCAGCTCTGTGTTCCGTTGCAAGACTAGAACTGGGGAAGATCCCAGTTGGAAGATCCTCAACTTTTGAGTTCTTCCCTAACCAGGAGTACTCCAGAAATATTGGGATTGCAGTTACCGTGTTTCCCCGAAAATAAGACCCTGTCTTATATTTTTTTGAACCCTGAAATAAGCACTTGGCCTTATTGCCATGTGCTCAAAAGCCCGATTGTGCTTATTATCAGGGGATGTCTTATTTGGGGGGAAACAGGGTATTTGTTTTGAAATTGCTGGCTTGGAATTCCAAAAGTGGCATCTGGAAGAGTTTGGGAAAACTTCACTATTCCAGAACCAGATAGATGGCAAGTCATAATTCATCTCTTTCAGAAGCACTAATGTGCAATATATTTAAGCACATCAATCTTGTGGGTCTAATTAACTAGTTTGTTACTTCTGTGATATTCTTTTAAAATCAAATTTATTAGTACATACCCAGCCATTCCATTGTCTCTCCATCATTACTACTTCTATGGAGGACTTGGTGCTCTCTGAGCATGGTTGTTTTCCTGCAGATGTTTTATTACTCAGCTAGGTGACATCTGCAGTGCTGGAAAGGAGTGGAGTTTGCATTCTGTTTATATAAAGTAGCTTTCCCTGTCAGTATTGGTGAGGTGATGTTTTCTCCTTGATAGTTCTTTGATTAAGCATTGTTTATTGCTTGATGGAATCATAGGATCATAGGGCTGGAAGGGACTTTGGGAGGTCTTGAATTAGACCACTCAAATTTATAAGCATAAACATTTCCATGTTCATATATCTTAGATCACGTTTTGTCAGAACTCTCTGCTATGACCTGTCCATCTTGAGTAGCCCTGCATGGCATAGCTCATAGCTTTATTGAGCTACGCAAGCCCCTTCGCCACGACAAGGCAGTAAGCAGTAGGCATGAGCTTAAATGGACTCCAGATGATGGTAGAGGACAAGAAGGCCTGGAGGAATGTTGTCCATGGGGTCGCAATGGGTCGGACATGACTTTGCAACCAACAACAACAACAATATCTTAGATGCTCTCAGACTTTATCCCTACTTCCTGCACCAGTTATATGAAGGAAGGCTAAAGAAGCACAACAACTATGGGATCTAACTTGTATGAACATCACTGGATTCATTGCCCTTTAAATGTTTGAGGGCATCTGCAAGAGTACCCCTACTTCAGGGGTGAAATCCAGCAGGTTTGGACAGGTTCTGGAGAACTGGTAGTGGAAATTTTGAGCAGTTCGGAGAACCAGCAAATACCACATCTGGCTGTCCCAGAGTGGGGTGGGAATTGGAATTTTGCAGTATCCTTCCCCTTACACGCCCACCAAGCTACACCCACCAAACCACACCACACTCACCAAGTCACACACACAGAACTGGTAGTAAAAAAATTTGGATTTCACCACTGCCCTACTTGTTGATTTGGATTTCAGGTGCAAGAAACCAAGAGCCAGGATAGAGTTCAAAAGTACTATGCATTTATTTGATACTACCTATACAGAAGAATTTGAATTACTAATGATCAAGACAAATAGACACTAGATAAGAGTCAAACGGAATTCACGGATGGACTTAGATCTCTTGTGGGACAGCAGTGACTCCAAACTGATGACGCATTGGACTCCACCTTTAGGTTTAATCTGGTCATCCCCTACATCGGACCTCCTATGCATTTTCAAACACTGTTTATGCAAGTTTCAAACTCACCTATGTGAGATAGAGGCATTTCCTTTCTGCAAGACTTCAGTCTCAACTATTTGGCTTTGAAAGCAAGAAAGTGAAGGTGTGTTGTCTTTTCATAACTGGGCATGTCTTCAGATTTATTGAATCTTAGAAAAGGGCAGTCCTTAGAGCCATTTTCTGAGAGGAGAATTTGCATGAGAATTGGATAATAATTTTTTAAAAAAGCTTCTGGAACCTATGGCTGGGCATTTTCCCTTCATAACAGTTTCTGAAATGTAGGACTAACCACTACTGAAAAAGCCAAGGCTACTGAAAGAGCTACACTTCAAGTGCAACCCTGTAAACCTCATGGGAAGGGCAGGATATAAATTTCAGTCAGATGCAAATAAACATTGAAATAAAGTATTTCCTCTCTCACAGGCTCACTGTGACATACAGTACAGTAAATGACAATGGATAAAGTCCCACATCCTAAACTCCAAGATAATAGATTACCATGGTTCTCAACCTTCCTAATGCTGCGACCCTTTAATACAGTTCCTCATGTTGTGGTGACCCCCAACATAAAATTATTCCTAAAACCATTGAAAATATGTGTTTTCCAATAGTCTTAGGTGATTCCTGTGAAAGGGTCATTCGACCCCCAAAGGGGTCCTGACCCACAGGTTGAGAACCACTGTAATAGAACAAAGGCTGTGAAAGAGCAGCATCTACAGAGGTTACTAAACAGTATCATATACATATCCTATTTAAATTGTTGATTCTAATTTTCTGAAAACATTTAACATAAACATAGTTTATGTTAACACAAATCAAGGCCTTCCTAAATTCCTTTCATTCCTCCATTTTTACTTCCATCCTGACCAACCTAAGAGAAGCAGATTTGGGAAGCTTACAGCAAGGTTGAGTGAGAAGAGATGAAGAGCCCCTCTGGCAAAAAAAGATATCCTCATATCCCTGGTATCAATAGTCCATATGGAGAGGTGTCCAAAATAGGCAGTCCTGATTTAGCAATCATAGTTGGGATGGGCAACTTGGTCATTAAATGAAGTGGCTGCTATGTAAACCACAAGTGTGCTTGTGATCTTAATTCTGCTTTGCTTTGCTGACCATTGAATCATAAGTTCAAGTATTGGTTCCAAAGTTACTTTTTTCCATCACAGTTGTAACTGAATGGTTGCTAAATAGAACAGTTGCTAAATGAGGATTATCTGTAGTTGTTAAAGAGAAGGCAGTTGGTCAACATTAGAGATATATTTAATTGGTGCTGAGCAGAAATAGAATGTTAACCCATTTTCCTGAAGTTTATGAAGACTTTTAATTTATAGTTTTCTTTTTAATGCAACATAATTACTCTTACAATTTCTTCCATTCAGTGGTGGGTTTCAAAATTTTTTACTACCGGTTCTGTGGATGTGGCTTGGTGGGTGTAGCATGACTTGGTGGGCGTGGCTTGGTACGCATGGCAGGGGAAGGATACTGTGAAATCTCCATTCCCACCCCACTCCAGGGGAAGGATACTGCAAAATCTCTGTTCCCACCCCACTCCAGAGGAAGGTACTGCAAAATCCCCATTTCCTCCCAATCAGCTGGGATTTAGGAGGCAGAGAATAGATGGGGGTGGGGCCAGTCAGAATTTTTACTACCGGTTCTCCGAACTACTCAAAATTTCCACTACCAGTTCTTCAGAACTGGTCAGAACCTGCTGAAACCCACCTCCGCTTCCATTGCTTTAGGTTATAAATAAAGGTCAATACTAAAAAGTGACAACAGAAAGGACATTTAATGCTTTCTCTCAGCAAGAATTTTTTTGAGGAAAAGTTCTCCCATCACATCTATTTTAAGCATACAACATCACCCTTGATAGAGATTATTAACTTCATAGATGACAAGAGGTTTGCATTTGAACCTTTTAGAACCATCTGGTTACTCATCTACCATATTTTAGAGGATGTGAATTATATAAATTTGGCAGAGGAGAAGGAAAGAAAGCCACCAGTTTATAGATGAATAATTTTATTTGAGTGTTACAGTTCAATGTACAGTATGCAGTCCCTATTCCTTTTACTTAAACCTAGACATTTGGGTTTAATTGCTGAACTTAGTAAGCATTTATGCAAGTAATATGGCTGTATTACTATTATCCTTCACATCTGTTCCACTACTTTCTCTTGTTTCATTGAATAATAATAATTATTACTTTATAAATAATAATTATTTATTACTTTTTTATTATGATTATGATTGTTGTTTTGTATGCTTAGCCACCGGAGACAAATTCCTTCACTTGGCCAAATAAAGTATTTTTTATTCTAACTAGGCCGGCAACAAAGAAGCAGAATAGGTACAACAGTCCATAGGCAGGCCAGTTTTGATGAGAGTAGTTCCTCAATAAATTATTTAACTTAATTGTGTGAAAAATGTTTCCAAATTGCACCAAATTAGCTTGTCAAATCTCCAACTTGTTTGATGATGAATTCTGATCACACCAAAGTCTTGTATTCTTATTCTTTTGCCAGTTGTATGCAACATTACACTTTGCATTGTAGTATGTTAAATTCAAGCCTGGCATTAGGTTATGTTTTGTCTGTAAATGTCAACCCAGATTAGAAACAAACAGAGGAATTGTAGCATGCTTTAAACCCAGGCCTGAGGAGAGGGTGATTCAGCCGGTACATGGTTCCGGGGCCCATGGAGCTCAAAGGGGGCCCATGAAGGGGATTTTAAAAAAAAAATTTACAAAACCAAATTCTTAAAAAGAAAAACAATATTGGATATACTTATATGCTATACTTTGTGTGTATAGCAAAACCTCCTTGCAGACATAACCTTTATTAATCTGAAACTCAGTGAATAATTCATGTAATTTATTGAATTTGGCTGCCCATGTGGATGTCACACACTTTATTTGTGTGGAAATAGACTTTAGGTCTCTGCCGCGCATGTGGGGGGAGGCGCATGTGGGGGGACCACATGTGCATGCACGGGGACATGCAGGAGGGCACGCATGCACTGGGGGGCTGGGCTGGGGGCCCATATTAGTCTTGTTCCAACACTTAATAATCCTCTCTGCAGCCCTATTTAAACCTAAGCTATCATAGATGTGTGTCCTAGAATCAGACTGCATCTTATTTCCTGATGGCCATCCTGTGTTTCTTCCACCTGTTCACTTTTGAAGCTACTTTTGAAGTTGCAACCTGCCTTTTCATATACATAAGTGCTTTATCCACCTCAAAAATGATTTCCACTTGCTTTTTTGTAGGCAAGTACTTGTCATGTCAGATCTGCTATGCAACAAAGAGAAATCCCTGAGGGCTACCCTTATACAACTCTCTCACTCTTTCTTCTGTGGCTGAAGATTGATGTGAGTATTCATTGATATTAAAGTAATTATTTCTGGCTGAGGTGATTATTTCTGGGAAGTTATCAGATTCAAAATTGCTAGTTTATATAATCAATCCAGTATACATTAAACACAATACATAGGCCAATCATTTAATAATACTAATCTCACAGAGCTGTTCCTTCCCCGTACACACACCCCCACGCCTGATTCTTAGCACTTCACTTTGATTGTTCCTCCTCACTGACCCAAATCATTCTTCAGTTGACCCCTGCAGAATGACTTCTGGCATATAAGCTATTTAACTCTCTTCACCTAGGGTCATAATTCACAAGTAATTGTACTGCATGATCTCCATGAATTAGAACAGCTTGAACTGCTCTCCTCAACTGTCATGCATTCTGAAATGAACAAAAGTTCATTCCTGAAATAAATGAAAAGTTATTGAGCATTATTAGCATTATTATCACACCGTACTTGTACCTCGCCAGCTGCACTGACTTCCAGATCATTCAGGGGTCAATTCAGAGCTCTGGTTTTGACCTCTGAAAATTTCCATGGTTCAGAGATGGAATGAGTGCAAAACCATTTGTCTGAATGGCTGCCAGCCAGTGGTGGGTTGCTACTGGTTCGCCCTGGATTCGGCGAACCGGTAGCAGTGGCGGCGGGAGGCTCTGCCCACCTGCCAGGACATCTCTGCGCATGCACAGAAGCGTATGCGCAGAAGCATCTTGTGCATGCACGAATGAACACGCGCCCATGAGCAAACAGTAGTGACGGGATTTGAATCTCTCTACTGCTGCCAGCCCACCTGGATTTACTGAAGAAGCAGCCTGAGGAAAGGAATAGGAAGGGAAGGGGTTCCACTCAGTTTCTGGTGTGGTGTACGTGAGCCACCTAACTTGATACCTAACTTGCTGTTTGGGTTCATATAGCAACTTATGGTGTGTGTTTGTGTATTGCGTGTGTATGTGTTTAATTTTGCCAATCTTTTTTGTATGTGTATGTATGTGTGTATATGTAAAAATGTATTGCGAACGATCCTAAAGATACAAGTTCCAGGTGTAGCTATAAAAGAAGAGACAGACATTGCGATCTCCAGAACTTAAAATATATTATCCACTTAGCTTTTGTTAGCCTCTGCTAACATCATCAGTGTCAGCGTTCCAGGAAAACCCCAACTCCAAGTAAAGATGTGGAAGCAAGCATTTTCCAAAGTTCTCTTTACTAGAATAGGTAAACTGACACATCTGGGAAAACCCGAATCTGAAAAGCCTGAGTTTTCCTTCAGTAAGTCAAAGCTCCCAAAACCATCTCCTTTCTTCCCAGTCGATCACATGCTCCAATCAACATCCGTTCCATCTTGACCCAGCCCCTGACCACTCCTTCTCCAGATGCTGGATCGCCCTGACCTTGACCAACAGGAAGAATGCTATTATGTTTACTAGCCCCCTCTCCTAAATCCTCCCTCCTACTTTCCCATACATGAGGAGGTGGCAGATTGAAGCTTCCGGCCTAATATGGCTTCCAAGGCTGACAACCAGTGTGTAAACTACCATTGAAGAGAGATTTGCCTCAATGATGAATAAAGGTGAATATCTCTTCTATGGTAGTTTACACTCTGACAATGTTAGCAGAGACTAACGAAAGCTAAGTGGATAATATATTTATAAATATATTTATAATATAAATATATATATATTATAAATATAAAATATTCAAGTTATTCAAGCTCTTCCTGAGACCATCGTCTGCGACCTGTCCTGAAATACCACAATTTGATACTTACTTTGTTATAGAGCCCCAGATTACGACATCGAACATGCGAACAAGTTAACTTCACTACTAACCTGGGTAGCCTCCCACCCACACCCAATAATCTTTCTTGGTGACCTTAACTTACCACTTATTAACTGGAGCTTAAATGAATGTACAATTGAACCCATACATGCAACCCTGTACAATACTGTATCTAATCTGGGACTTGATCAACTAATAGCTAACAACACTAGATTCAACAACTGCCTTGCTCTCATCTTCTGCAACAGTTTAAATTCAATTTATGGTCTGCAAATAAAAGAACCATTTTCCAACAGCGACCACAGCATGATTGACTTCTTTCTCAACTCACCCTCTCAAAAATCATCATAATGATGGGATTCCCAGTTATAACTTTAAAAAAGCCAACTATGATCTCATAGACAATGAACTATCATATCTTGATTGGCAAATTCTATTCTCTGGCTGTAATACTGCTGACGAATGTTACAACATTTTCTAGCGTGAAGTCAAAAGAATCATTAAACTTTGTCACTAATATCACACAAAACCAGAAAAAATAAACTACCGATAACAATAAGGAAATTACAATCCAGAAAAAAATCTCTTTGGTGAAAAAACAAAATTAACTACGTAGCTAACTTCAAAAACCGCTACAAAAACTTATGCGAACAAATAAAGACTGAATGCACCAATTATCACATCAAGCAAGAAGAAAACCTTCTATGCACAAAATCCACCCGTGCCTTCTATAATTTTGTAAACAACAAACTTAAAGACTCGAGATCCATCCCACCCCTAAAAGGTCCAAACAACGAAGACTGTATTGACGAAACCATTAAAGCCAATCTCTTTAACACCTTCTTTGGCTCAGTCTTTGAAAACAGCAACAACACATACCCAATATTTCCCAGTTGTACTACAGACAATTACAACGATTACAGTGATCTTATACATATTGGTTTTACAGAAGACAATGTTGAAAAGGCACTATGCAATCTAAAACCATCTCTATCTATTGGACCTGATGGACTTTGTGCATATTTCTTAAAAAAGCTTTCCACTGCAATTGCAGAACCTCTAAGCATAATTTTTGAAAAATCTTTCAGTACCAGCACCTTGCCCTACCAATGGTCACAAGCCAAGGTCATCCCTATCTTCAAAAAGGAAAACCGTAGCCTAGTTGAAAATTACAGACCAATCTCTTTATGTTGCGTCACATGCAAAGTCATGGAATCAATCATTAACAAATCTATTACCCTCCACCTAGAGACAAACAACATTCTTTCTAACAAACAATTTGGTTTCAGGAAAAAATTATCCTGTAATCTACAACTATTACATTGCAAAAACATATGGACTATACATCTCGATCAGGGCAAAGCAGTAGGCGCAGTTTTCATAGACTTATGTAAAGCTTTTGATTCAGTGGTACACAACAAATTACTTCTGAAACTAAAATCCTATGGCATTTCTGGACTCTTACATAAATGGATAGCTGCCTTCCTATCAAACAGACAACAAGTGGTCAAAATAGGAAGCACTCTATCAAATCCTTTACATGTTAATAGTGGTGTTCCCCAAGGCAGTGTTTTAGGTCCAACACTCTTCATAATTTACATTAAATGATCTTTGCGATCATATTAAAAGCAACTGTGTACTCTTTGCTGATGATGTTAAACTATTCAACACCACTGACAATGCAACTACCCTTCAAAAAGACCTTGACTATGTGTCAGATTGGTCTAACAAGTGGCAACTTCAAATCTCAACCAACAAATGCTCTGTCTTGCACATTGGCAAAAAAAATCAAAACATAAAATACAAATTAGATGGACATGACCTTGTAGATGACCCTTACTCTGTCAAGGACTTTGGAGTACTCATTTCTAAAGATCTAAGTGCCAGAGCCCACTGTAACAACATTGCCAAAAAGGCATTAAGAGTTGTTAACCTAACCTTAGGTAGCTTCTTTTCTGGTAGAATTCTCTGATCAATTCTTGAATACAGCTCATCTGTCTGGAACCCGCACTGAATATCGGACATAAATACAATCGAGAGAGTCCAGAGATATTTTACGAGAAAAGTCCTCCATTCCTCTACCCACAATAAAATACTTTATGCCCCCAGACTCTAAATTTTGGGCTTAGACAACTTAGAACTACGCCGACTTCAGTCTGACCTAAGCATAGTACATAAAATTATCTGCCACAATATCATATCTGTCAATGACTACTTCAGCTTCAACCACAACAATATACGAATAAATATTAGATACAAATTCAAGGTAAACCGCTCCAAACTTGATTGCAGAAAATATGACTTCAGTAACAGAGTGGTCAGTGCCTGGAATGAACTACCTGACTCTGTAGTTTCTTCCCCAAACCCCCAAAATTTTAATCTTAAAACTGTCTACTGTTGACCTCACCCCATTCCTAAAAGGTCTGAAAGGGGCGTGCATTAGTGCACCAGCGTGCCTACAATTCCTGTCCTAATATTCCTTTTTTACTTACTCTTTTCTTGTATTCAAATTATGTTTATACTTTTACCTGTTATCTTATATATGCTTGACAAATAAAAAACTTATGACTTATAACTTATTTTAAATTCCGGAGATCGCGATGTCTGTCTCTTCTTTTATATGTAAAAATGTATGTATATATGCATATATGTGGGTGTGTGTGGGTGTGTGTGGGTGTGCATTGTATATATACCAACATAAAGTGGGAGCATTATGTTTTGACCTACCTACCGCTAACTCTGTGTGTGTCAGGGGTGAAATGCTCCTGGCTCGGACCGGATTGCCCAATCCAGTAGCGATGGAGGCGAGTGGTTCGGAGAACCAGTAACAAAAATCCCTGCCGCCCGCCCCCCGCATACCCAGCTGAGCCGCACAATCATCAGAGGCTTTTTTTTTTACTTTTAAAAGCATTTTTTCTACACCCTCTGCAGCCAAAAAAATGCTTTTAAAAGTAAAACAAAAAAGCCTCTGATGATCGCGTGGCTCAGCTAGGATTGTCAAAGGCTTTTAAAAGAAAAAAACTCTTTTTTTCTTTTAAATGCCTCTGACGATCCCAGCTGAGTTGCCTGATCGGCAGAGACTTTTTTTGTCTTTTAAATGCCTCTGACAATCAGGCAACTCAGCTGGGATCGTCAGAGCCTTTTGAAAGCATTTTTTACAACCTCTTCGCCAAAGAGGTTGTAGAAAAAATAGTTTTAAAAGTTAAAAAAAAAAATTGGCCATGCCCACCCAGTCACATTATCCCACCACCACCAAACCATGCCCACAGAACTGGTAGTAACGAATTTTAGATTTCACCACTGGTGTGTGTGTGTGTATGTATGTGTACGTGCACAAAAGCCATTGTTGCTGAGCTAAGTATCCATGCACTGAAGCAGGCCAGCATTTTGCTGAATGGAGGCATTTCAAAGGGCTGTTTGCTCAGATACCCAATGAAGTGAAGCACCCCTTCAAAGTGCTGCCCAGCTACAGCAATTTATCACCATGGCGTCCACTGACAAGACAGAAGAAGAGAGGCCTCTTCTACAAAGACAGAAAAATTTCCAACTCTTAACAATCACCCTATATATTTTTTACAGAAAAAAAATATTACACAGGGATTTATTTCACAATCTAGATAAGATGCAACAATAGAAGGACACTTCTTACAAATATTGCTATCTGGATTATTACTTTTGCCCCTTCTATTTCTTTGCTTCCCGGAAATGGGAATGGTATCTGCAAGTGGCTGCAAAGACAGAGGAATTCCACTTGGTGGCACCCTGGATCCAGTTTCCATGGAAATATGAAAAGCCTGCATGATTGCTGTGGAGCATTTCCATGGAAACAAGCTAAGAAAAATATGTACAGAAGAATTGGCTACTCTTGTAGTGCTAGCAGACATCACTGAATAGAATTACTGCTACAGTGCATTATTTCTCCATATTTAATTGAATTCAGGTAAAACAAACATATGCAAATATTGATAACTTTTTAAAAAAAATTTAAACATGCTTTTGCTAGTCAATGAGCCATTTTATATATTGTGATAATGACAAATGATTTCAGCAACACTTTATAATATATAACCTCACAACAATTCTCTCAGCATCTCTCTATGGATGCTGTGAACGCACTGATTGGATCTAGAGCTCTAAGAAGCTACCTCAATTCAGAGACTCAGTTGTAAAGGGTTTTAGCACCAATCCTGACCAATGACCATCTCCCACATCTCCCATTAACACCAATTCTAGCTTTTGCTTCCTACAAACACATTCCTGTATCTCTAAGAGCTTACAGAGGTCAGATCAAGAGTAGAATTACATTTCCAGCCTCTGCTAGGTTTTGAGGGGAATGGAAATTGCTGTTATATGGATGAATGTTTTGCTTCTCAAAACAACAAAATACAAACATGTGATAGAACCCCCACACCCAATGGTTTTTTTTTAAAGCTGATACAGGTGTCACAGGTGCTCTCTCCAAATGGTTGTCATGGGATAGTGGGGATTTGTTTACTTTCATTAATGATTCCGACAAATAGAATAGAATAACAGAGTTGGAAAGGACCTTGGAGGTCTTCTACTCCAACCCCCTGCTCAGGCAGGAAACCTTATATCATTTCAGACAAATGGTTGTCCAATCTCGTCTTAAAAACTTCCAGTGTTCAAGAATTCACAACTTCTGGAGGCAAGCTGTTCTGCTGGTTAATTATTCTGTCAGGAAATTTGTCCTTAGTTCTAAGTTGCTTCTCTCCTTGATTGGTTTCCATCCATTGCTTCTTGTCCTGCCCTCAGGTGCTTTGGAGAATAGCTTGACTCCAACCCCTGAGATATCAGAACACTACTATCATGTCACCCCTAGTCCTTCTTTTCATTAAACTAGATATACCCAATGCCAGCAACTGTTCTTTATATGTTTTAGCCTCCAGTCCCCTAATCATCTTTGTTGCTCTTCTCTGCACTCTTTCTAGAATCTCAGGATCTTTTTTACATCTTGGTGAGCAAAACTAGATGCAGTATTCCAAGTGTGACCTTATCAAGGCATTTTAAAGTGGTATTAACACTTCACGTGATCTTGATTCTATCCCTCTGTTAATGCAACCTAGAACTGCATTGGCTTTTTTGGCAGCTGCAGCACACAGCTGGTTAGTCACAAATACCCATCAGTCAGAAAGTCAAAAAGCTATTGGGTTGCTCCCTTCTATCCTTTTCCTGTATAAGAATTTGCGAGATTCTGAGGTTTCATACTGGTAGAATAATAGGCTTGGTGGCAGATGTGGGATTCAGCCAGTTCAGATCGAACTGGCTGAATCCCACCACTGGCTAGTCCCAACCCCTCTCTTTTTGGGGCCCTATTTCAGCTCTTTTTTGGGCCATTTTTGAGCTGTTTTTTGGGCTGTTTTGGATGTTCAGTAGTATAAATAAATAGAGAAATTGAGTCAAAGGCCTCAACAAGGTACAGTTTCCCTCTCTATTTATTTACCTCTACTAAACATCCCATATGGTCCAAAAAACAGCCTGAAAATGGCCAAAAAACAGCCACAAACAGCTAAAAAGGGCCAAAAAATGAATAGTTCAAATTTTCAATTACCTCTCTTAAAGCTGTACAACAATCTGGATTTGAAAGGGGAAGAAGAATTTGTAGCTTGTGTGGGCACACACTTCAGACCTCTCAATACCTCACATCCATTGTGCTTTTTCCTGCCCCGCTGCACAAATCTTTTAAACATTTTCTGGCAAACACAAAGTGAGTTTTCACCCCAAAGCATATTCCCCCTCCTGAATTTGGATTATTACACAACCATATGAAATAGTATAAAATCGCACTACTAAGCACAGTAACACCTAGACTATAGCAAAACCTTGTGAAAAAAAATTTATATAAGTTCCCATACCCCATATATAGATTATGTTGAACAAATGTAATGTCTTTGGGTTGATTTAAAGCCAAGATATGAAAATAAGGAAAACAAGAAAACTTCATCAAAAACTTGAATTGCCATAATGTTGTCTTCCTAAAGTCCCCTGCTTCCTTCTTTGATCCAATTACAATTTCTGTACTAATAAACTTAACTAATCCTGAGAAAATAAGCGTGAAAGAGGGTCAAAAATCCTTCCACCCACTTGGACATTTTCCTCATATCAGTACATTAGTAATGGGGTGGGGTAAGGAAGGAATCTTAAGTATCTGTGTAAAAGTCCCTTTTTTCCAGTGATAACAGTTCTAGGATAAATCAGTTCAATAATAATGTCTGTCCATGTATCTCTCCTGCTCAACTTTTCTTCATTATCCGACAATTCTAGAATATAAATAAAGACAGAGGAGGACAGTTTTATGACTGGAAGAATTTTGTGTCTATTTTTAGGGCCAGAATGATCACACTCAATGACAGAGCAGAAATATTGCATATTCAGGCAAAGCAGAGCTGAGGAAAACTTCTGTTGAGATCATTGTGAACTTCTTGCAATTCTCCCCATTGCGAAGGTAGGGAGATTAGTGATACTTAGATGCCTTTCTATATTTTTATGCATAAAGCATGTTTCTAGTAGAGTCTTCCTTCATAGATATGCTGCTCAGGATAATCTGTAATATGTTTTTTTTTAAAAAAAGACCAAAGCACAGATCTCTAAAAAGGATCTTAATTTGCCCATTTTGACAGGGTTTTTCAAACTTGCAATCCTAAAATGTGTGGACTTCCAGAATTGCCCGGACAGCATTTTGGAAGTTGAAGTCTACACATCTTAAAAGTTGCCAAATTTGAAAAACGCTGATCTATCAGAACATCTACCTCAGGGGTATCCATCTGTGGCAACTTTAAGACTTGTGGACTTCAAAACAGGCCGAAAAATGGGCAGGGCTGGGGCCAGCCAGTGGTGGGATTAGCCCAAACCGGCTGAATTCCACCTCTGCCTTTGAGGTGAGTGGCCGGGAGGCAGGGCTGGGTGTGATGAGTGACATCAAGTTGGCCACGACCACCCAGCCACACGACCCCCCAGCCACATCTACCCAGCCAGTCATTAGGGTAGAGAACTGGTTGTTAAATTATTTGAATCCCACCACTGCTTGAAGGTCTTCTTATTCAACCCCCTGCTAAAAGCAGGAGACCTTATACCACCTTAGTCAAATGGTTGTCCAGTCTATTCTTGAAAACCTCCAGTGATGGAGCACCTACAAATCTGGTAGACAAGCTCTTCCATTGTTTAATTGTTTTCACTCAGAAAATTTCTCTTTACTTGTAGGTTGGCTCTGTCTTTCAGGGAAGGGACTGGAAGCCAGGTTTTTTTTTTAACAGCCCACACACTTCAGAACACACAGATATATAGTTAGCTCCTTCTTTCCTTCCATTTTGCAAAACAGATAAAGGTATATTATTCCACCAGGCCTTTGGTCCTGATTGAATGATTGAGGTCCCTCATGGTTATACATGCAGGTTGTTTGGCTGATTTGTTTACTATTATTTTCATTTTACTCTTGTTTTGTTGTTCACCCAGAGTCTTAAGTGGTTCAGGGAGGCCCATAAATACTGTATAAATAAATAGTATTGTATTTTTTTTCTGTCAAAAATTAAACCAGCTAAAACATGTTTTAAAAAAAAGAAATGAATGTTCGTATGTTAACTTGAAAATTATTATTCCAATAGTGAATAAGCCTAGTTATTTTCCACAAGCATGAACATAGAAATACCTAATTAGAAGTAGTTTGATTAGACCAACTCAATGCCTAGATTAGGCAAAGTCAAAATCTTAAAAAATTTCCAAGATCTGAAATCTCTTTAAGCAGACTGATCAAAAAACAAAATGAAAGAGTTAAAGAAAGAAAAAAAATCTGATATTATGTTGGCATTTAACTACAGTCTTTCTTAGAATGTGAAATTAGGATCATTTAATACCTTATTTTCAATTCTTTTGGGAATCATTCAAAACAGAAAAATAAGCCTTGATAGAATATTCATTTTAATGGCAGCAATTGCTCCTAACAAACATAATTTAATATTTTTTCCATCTTAAAAAAACTGCCATTATATTTTCCAGATCTGTAATTAGCTATTTTTAAATAGGTTCTTATTTTTTGTCAGATAAATCCCCAAATATTGAACTTTTTTAGCAGTGATGTTAAACCCCATTACTGAAGATACAGATCTCCTTAAAGAACTGTGTGAAAGTAGGAAATTCCAGAATGTAGCCTTCAATCCATGACAGAAGATACATATTCTTCTGGATGACAGTTATGAGATAAAGATTTATGAAAAATAATGGAGGAGGTGTCTGCATTTAACAAGCAAGATGTCTCTGAACAACTCAAAGTTGATTCAGTCTTTCACCCTTCCGAGGTCGGTAAAATGAGGACTCACATTGTTGGGGGCAATATGCTGACTCTGTAAACCGCTTAGAGACCATTTAAAGCACTATGAAGCAGTATATAAGTCTAAATTCTATTGCTATTACCATAGGAAGCAAAGAGAAAGGAAGTGTTTTGTTGACATGATGTGTGACTGAAGTGCCTCTAGAGGGCATAAGTCTTACACCTCAAGAATTAATTAATTAATCTTTAAAAACCCAAGGGTTTGTTATCTTCTATAGCAATAGTAGTTTAGAGTTCTTGACAGCAGTAAGAGTTTACTTGCTGTAGAATAAAGGTGCTTCATTAAATCTAAAAGGTGCATAGGTTTTTTTATAGCAACATTTTATCCGCCTAAACAAGTCCAGTTAAAGAACAGAAATGCAGAGTTCTTTCTTCAGCACTTTAAGAGCTACCATGGAGATGGGTCATGAGGGAAATATCTTTCAACAGTTATTTGAAATAACGTTGAAAATGCCAGTTTAGCATCTGGTGATGTGTGTTGTTTGGTGTGTTTTATATACTCCAGAGCAAAGAAAATAGATTTCTGTGGAACTGTCAGCTGTCCGGGTCAAGAAGGACAAGATTTCTTTGCTTTTTAGAACTGACAGCTTTAACCCTTTTTGAAACAAGAAGATAAATCAACCATTCTCAGAAATCAAATTCCAAAATATTCCATTTGCATCATCACAGCCTGTTTTCCTCTTTTCCTTTCTGTCCCTTCAAACCAGGGGTGAAATACTCCTGGTTCAGCCTGGATCGCCCGATCTGGTAGCGATGGAGGCGGGTGGTTCGGAGAAACTGTGCCACAATTTCAATACAGCTCATATAAATGAGAGGGATCTTGGTGTCCTAGTGGATAATCATTTAAATATGAGCCAACAGTGTGCAGCAGCTGCCAAAAAAGCCAACACAGTTCTAGGCTGCGTTAACAGAGGGATAGAATCAAGATCACGTGAAGTGTTAATACCACTTTATAATGCCTTGGTAAGGCCACACTTGGAATACTGCATCCAGTTTTGCTCGCCATGCTGTAAAAAAGATGTGGAGATCCTTGAAAGAGTGAAGAGAAGAGCAACAAAGATGATTAGGGGACTGGAGGCTAAAACATATGAAGAACGGTTGCAGGAACTGGGTAAGTCTAGTTTCATGAAAAGGACTAGGGGAGACATGATAGCAGTGTTCCAATATCTCAGGGGCTGCCACAAAGAAGAGGGAGTCAAGCTATTCTCCAAAGCACCTGAGGGTAAGACAAGGAGCAATGGGTGGAAACTAATCAAGGAGAGAAGCAACTTAGAACTAAGGAGAAATTTCCTGACAGTTAGAACAATTAATCAGTGGAACAACTTGCCTCCAGAAGTTGTGAATGCTCCAACACTGGAAGTTTTTAAGAAGAGATTGGATAATCATTTGTCTGAAGTGGTGTAGGGTTTCCTGTCTAAGCAGGCGGTTGGACTAGAAGTCCTCCAAGGTCCCTTCCAACTCTATTGTTCTGTTCTGTTCTGTTCTGTTCTGTTCTGTTCTGTTCTGTTCTGTTCTGTTCTGTTCTAAATAGGAGATATGGGATGCCTGGTCTGCCTACAGTCAAAATATGCCTTTCAAAGCCTTTTCCATGTACATATTGTTTAATAGTGCTGTCCTATGTGTGTTCACTCAGAGATACATTCCAGTGAGTTGAATTGGTTCGACAATGAAGGAAACCTAGATTGAATGATACTACAGGCATTACAATTTACTTATAGCTCAGTTTGTCACGGTTGTCAGTTTTCTCCACCTTCAGACTTCTTTCTTTTATTGCAAAGCATTAACATTCATCTGATAACATTTTCTCCCTTCACCCCACTCCAGTTTCACCTTTATAATATTCATTACTCTTCTTCACAGTGACACTGTTCTGGAAGAACCTTTTATATGCAAAACAAGCATCATTTTTGGCAAGAAGATGAATTAAGTGATGAAAAAAAAGTTACAGCATATTGCCACGGAATGTAAGATGAGAAAGGAAGAAAATGCTAAAACGTGTGCACATTTCAATTGGAAGTTCTCCCTTCTTCAGGTGTGATAATTATAACCTGAAAAACTGTCAGTTGTGGCAACATAAAAGCAATGCATTTTATCATACAGCAGCAATGAAGCAACGAGGACTGGTATCTAACAACAAAATTGCACACTTACTAGCTTGTTGAATTATAAGAAGCCATGTTTGGTTCTGATTATAAATTTGAATGATTGGAAAGTTCTGTTATAGCTTGAATGAAATCCACTGATTCAGCCTGTCTTTCAGTCCTAGGGATTAGTTGATCTCTTCATACAGTATGTCTCTTCGATACCAAATCTATTCAGCTCAATTCCCAAAGTTGCCAGCGTAATAGTGCAAATTGTTTCTTGTCAGAGTTATTTCACACACTTGATTACTTAGTGCTCAGTCATTCTAAGCAATGTTTGAACTCCTCCCATTGTAAAGTATTCTGTTTGTGTTTCCATGAGCGGCAAGGAAATTGCATCTGCATACATGAATTACTAAGACAGAAGCCTTTTTAAATGTAGATATTTCTTATATATATATAAGAAATAAGCATATATATATGCATATTCTTTCTAGCCAGATTCCACCTACGTAAGCTAAGTTGTTCCACAGTCCTAGTTCTGTGAAATCTCATTCACAAGTTTCTGGGCTTTTTGTATATATAAATAAATAAATTTTGTGGTGAGGGTTATGGCAAATGTTTCGCAGCAGTTTTTAAAAATATACCTCCCCCTCTCCAAAAAACCTGAACAAGTTCTGAACTAGAAATTTCAAGATGATTTCAGGTCTCCAACCATTGTGAATTCTGGGCGCGCTTAGAAAATTTCATGAGTGCCTTCAAAAAATGAATGCTATTGGAATTACCGAGTCACAAAATGGTTGTTGAGGTGATCTAACACTTTAGGTCTATTGCGCAAATGCTGTCCTACACAGTGCAGTGTGCTGTCTCATTATGTTGTACCTAATTATAATAAACTTTCACATAGATAGATAGGTACATGACCATCACACTATACTCTTTTGGGATAAACAATGCTGTGCAAAGCACAGAAAAAATAGTAGTAAAAAACACTAATTAGATAACTATTACCCTGTTTTCCCCAAAATAAGACATCTCCTGATAATAATCCCAATTGGGCTTTTGAGCACATGGCAAAAAGGCCAAGCACTTATTTCAGGGTTCAAAAAATTATAAGACAGGGTCTTATTTTCGGGGAAACACAGTAACTAAATTTAATTTACAGGCATACTATTCAGTATACTTCACCATAGGGTTCTATCCAATGGTGGGCTGCTGCCGGTTTGGACTGGTTTGGGCGAACCAGTAGTTCCGATGATCAGCTGGCCCCGCCCACCCACCCCTATCCTGTCCTATATTTGCTTCTTTCTGGCTCAGCTGATTCGCGTAACACAGCTGATTTCCGTGCCTCCGCTGTTCTACTTACCGAGGCTGCCTTAGAAGGTAAGTAGCTGAGCTTCAACTTGCTGTATGTTGAACGCTGCAAGCAAGTGCGTTAGGCATGCGGAAAGCGCACACAAAGCGTGCGCTCACAGAATCAGTTGTTAAACCAGTTGCAGCCTACCACTGGTTCTATCCTTGCACACCATCCTTGGTTCCATCACTTCCATATACTATTTCATGCATAGTATTTTCTTTTTTAAAATTTCTCACTTCAGATTTTGGGAGTTTCGTATCAACTCTCTCCAAGAATAATGTTCTTGGTTTTAAACGATTATCTCTCCTTTCCTCTTTTTATATTTGTTTTCAGTTCAATCCTGATTTTTTCCTCTCTATAAAACCAAACTGTCTCTATGTACTACTGCAATCCTTGACGTACAACCACAATTAGGACTGGAACTTCCATCGCTAAGTTATGTCATTCCCTGAGTCATTCCATGAATCATCATATGACAATCCCCGATTTTGCAACTTTTTTTTTTTTTTTTTTTGCTGTGGTTGTTAAGTAAATCTGGCCTCCTCTATTGACTTTGCTTGTCAGAAGCTGGCTGGGAAGGTCACAAATGGTAATCATGTGATCCCAGGATACTGCAATTGTCATAAATAGATGTTGGTTGCCAAGCACCCGAATCATGATTACATGACTATGAGGATACTGCGATGGTCGTAAGTGCAAAGATTGGTCATAAGTCACTGTTTTCAACACTGTTGTAACTTCAAATGGTTCTTAAACAAATAGTCATAAGTTTAGAATTATCTGTACCAGTTATTCACTTTTGTATTACTTTCACTTTCATTTAGCTATTCAGAATCCTACCATTACGTATATTTCTTAAGTTTTCACCATATTCAATTTATTTTTGTTATAGATGATATATAGATAAATAAAATAAAAACCACGACACAGGAAATGGGTAAAAATAGAGTAAATATCAACCTCACATGTGGAAACCAATTATAATGAAACATCCAGGGTCTCTGAAAGCTTAAGGGAAAATGGACTATAGATACCTTTCTGTTATAGTGGATATAATTGTTTCGCATAATTTTATCAGTATAAACCACTGACAATTTATTCATGATGAAGAATATCATTTATGAACTCATTCACATATAGACCTAAGTATATGTGATATAACAAGCAAGGCCAGCTCAAGATAACATAGATATTTATTCTTTGGGTATTCTCTGGTTAATCTAGCTTGTTTATGTAGTCTTTCAACTATTTTTTGCCCTATTCTTGACATGTAAGATAAGGAAAAGAAGTGCTACAGAAAACAGTTAACATCAAAGCAAAATGTTGCTCAAAATATTTAGCTCTTTTGACAGCTAATGTACTACATCTACTTAGTGGAGTATGATTTGTAAAAAATGGTTCAAACTATCATTACAATTCATCCTTTTAAAAGAGTAATATGTATTTTTGCTTCCAAGATGCTTTAATCTCAAGAAATTGACCTACTTAACTAGACATACTTTGAAGCTACTGTACTGGTCTGCCCTAAGGTGCAGAAGGAGACTAAATTATTCCCCTCTGAAATTTCAGATATATGCTTCTGGTTTGGCATTTATTCTCATTTCCAGGGCTGCTGTCATTATCTGGCATTTGAAGACCAGCATCAGAGCAGAGCCTTAAGGTCGTTTCCGAGCAATGGAGCAATACCTAGCTGAGCCTAGCAGATATTTGAATTTACCATAATGCCTTTTATTTGCCAATACATTATGGCATTATGGGAAATTAAAATGGCCCTCAGCCATCCAATGGAGCAGATTTTGGCTACTGCAACAAGTCAGCCAGTATATATCAAAAGGGGAGAGGGCCATCAGAGTGTTCTTTCCATTTTTCCCCACAATGAGATATAGGATAGAAATTTTTACTGAAAGTCATATTTTAAATTTGAAAACTCTTCAAGTTTAGTAGTAAGGACACATGACTAAATACAGGTGGGATTGCACAGAGCAGAAGGCCCAGAGTGGAAGGCTGGTGATCCCAATGTGCTGCAGGACAAGCCAAGAGATGTGAAGATGAGCTTCCCGCAGCTGCCTGCCACTCTTGCCCACTGCTGCTCAGCTTTCCCATGGTCCACGCAACGCATCCCCCCCTCTCTGCTTCTGCCTGCTGCTTGCATAGGTACTCAACTCACCTGTGCTGAGTGGGCTGTGGCTGCTGCCAGATACCATCAATCCATGCATGCTCTCAACCTCCTATGCTGGCCACACCAGTGGTGTTTTGCCTGATTCGGTCCGGTTCTATAGAAGTGGTAAAACTAGCGGGAGGTTCCACCCACCCGCCACGACATCATCACGGGTGATCTGCGTATGCGCAGAAGCATGTGCGCGTTCCCATTGCGAACCAGTAGTAAAGGTAAGTAGAACCCACACCTGGGCCACACCCACCAGGGCTTATTTTTGGGGTAGAGCTTCTATTAGGTGCATGCATAAAAACAGGCTGAGGTTTATTTTCGGGAAAACATGGTATCAATTCTAAAAAAAATACTACACACCTAAATTTTGGTGCCACTGCGTGGATGACACATTTGTCATCATCAAAAGAAACACATTGAAAGACTTTCATACCATACCAAACTCCATCTTCCCCGACATACAGTTCACAATAGAGGAAGAAACAGCTAGACAATTACCATTTTTAGATGTGCTTGTCAACAGACAAGAAGATGGAAGCCTAGAAATCAGTTTATTGCAAGGCTACAAACTCCCCATGCATACTGAATTTCAGCAACCATCAACCATCCACTGTTACACAAAAAGAGTTGTATCAGAACATTGTATTGTAGAATGAGAACCTACTGTAGTATACAGCAAGCCAAACATCTGGAGAGTAGGTACCTACATAAACAATTCAAGCAGAGTGGGTACCCACAATCATTTGTTACAAGATGTCTGCGCAACACAGTGGAGAAAGAAAGAAAGAAACAAGATGCAAGACCAACTACATGGCACATCCTGCCATGCATCAAAAACATTTCAGAAGCAGTAGAATGTACCTTTGAAATCTGCAAGTGGGCATATTATCATATGGGAACAAATTATGCATTGTAAAGATCATTTGGAGGTGGGAGATACTTCCAATGTAATCTATCAGGTCCCCTGCTTGATTTGCCCCTCTTGCTATGTAAGACAGATGGGGAGGAAGTTAACCACCAGATTGCAAGAACACAAGACAGTGGTCAGACGAGGAGACCCAAACTCATTGGTAATCTTGCATTGCAATGAACAAGAACATATATTCCATTTTGCAGCTATTAAGACTGTTGGACAAGTAGACACAAAATCAGCCAGGGAAGTGATTGAAGTCTGGGAAACAGGCCCATTGTCAAGTCAACAGGAATGCTGATTTACCATCAGCTTATCAAGTACTTAGTAGGCAAGGGCTTGGCAGCACGAGGAAAACAACAGCCAACAACTTAATAGCCAGCCATCAACACCCCAATCAACATCTAAAAAGCCAAATATAACATGCATCCTATAGATACCACACAGAGAATACCCCAAAGCACATACTCTGCTAAAGAGAAGTTCCCTGAGGATGGATGGGCTCCAGCAAAAGTCTGAAAGCTCGGAAGAGTAAATCTCCCAGTGACCGACCCAGATTGGATTTTGCAACATTATCCTGGAACATGTATTCATGGAACCTTCATTTGTGACTATCAACTCTGAAAAAAAGGTATCTGTAGCCTGTCTCTGACTACCAACTTCACTTTATGTCCAAAAATCAGGACTGATAAAAGGCCCCAGATGTCTAGTCGTATAAGGACCTTGGAAGTCAGCCACTAACCTTATGCAGAAGTCTGTGTTTATAGATTCTGTGGAGCATTCTATTTTTTCCTTCTGCCAGAATTTGCCAGTTTAATCCTTAGTGGGCTGAACCACATCCAGAATACAGTACATTCCACCAGTTCCAGGTTTACTTCTGAAAAAACATTAACTGTTCCTGGAACGACTAGATGGCTAACCATTTTGCCATCGCGTGGCAGGAAGGGGCGGGATCACACGTGTGCATGCACGCACCCATAATTCTATGCTCCCCGCCCCCATGCATGTGTGCGCCCCCCACCCCGCTTCCCCCATGCTCCCTGGCACATGATGGCCCAATAGACCCATTTTTCTCTCTCACCTGGCTCCAAAGTCTTTCTAGGAATCTGGGGAGGGTGAAAACAGCCTTCCCCACCACCCCCGGAGGCCCTCCAGAGGCCAGAAATGGCCCATTTGCCAACTTCCGGTGGGACAGGAAGGCCCGTTTTTGCTGTCCCCAGCCTCCAGAGCCTCTCTAGGTGGGACTGGAAGGTGGCTGGCACCAGAGCTGAGCTCACATGCCCACTGATATGGCTAAGTGTGCCACCTGTGGCACGCGTGCCATAGGTTCTCCATCACGGGACTAGACTGACACATTCAGGTAGAAAAACAGAATATCCTATGCCTCGCACAAACAGTTTTGCATATTCTTGCTAACCACCATGATAAACACGCTATTTTTAATCCCTATTTTTTAAATTCTATTTTTAACAGATAAGAAAGTTTAGTCCTTTGTTGATTTGTTTTTGCTATAAAAGGTGGATGAGGGTTGAGGGTGGATAATAAAGCATTCCTTGTTCACCAGCAGATACACCTTGATTGCCTGAGACATTTTTGCATTCATCTGTTGACCAGGAAGCAGATTCTGTTCCTGTGACTTTGGATGTAATCCAAAGAGTTGGTTAGTCTTGGTAGTGGGCTTGCCTTGCATATTATAACCAAAAAAGAAAGAAAAAAGGGAGACTTGACATCTTTAAGCTAATTTTTAAAACAGAGACATCTATTTTTTACAGCATATTTCCAAATCTCTGTGGAATCTTTATTGAAGAATGGCATTGTAACACAGAGCATACACTGTATTGTGTCTTTGCACTCATTACTACTTAAACCTCTAAACAAATATGTGTATTAATAAGTTGCTACTTGTTCCATTCATAAGGCGGCGAGCGAATGTTGTTGATTTAGTCTCCTTTCTACGTGCTTTACCATGATAAAAGTGAACAAGTTGATATTTTAAACATCATCTCAAATTTGTAGATTAATTAATTCAGGAATCTGACAATCAGGTTTTCTTTTCCATTATAATCAAAATAAGGCTCTTCTTCGATTTGTAAAACAAATGGGAGCCCTTTCTAAAACAAAAATGATGCAACTGAAATAAAACCAGCTTGCAGTTCCTCTTGCATGACACCAGGGGGATTTCTGAGTAGTATTTTCTTCTGAAAGGGGTTCACAGTACTTGCAAATCCTATCCCACTTACAAACCAGTGTTCTATATTCTCATTATTTCCTGTTACCTTTTTTTAAAAAAAATTCTTGTATAGCCATCGTTGTTTTAATAATGTTTTAAAAAGAGCAAACTGGCTGCCTTTTCAAATCTTTAGGGAGCTCTGATATAAGATCATTCTTTTAGTCTGAACCTGAACCTTTTGCCCTAGCAACAAATCTGTGATCTTTGCATATATACTATTTGTTTAAAACTCAGCTTTGCTGAACCCAGCAAATCAAAGCATTTGGACAATCAAAGCATTTTGGAAAAGGAGTTCCCTCCTTCTAAGTACTTGTTTAAAATTTCATCAATTAATTAGATTAGATTAGATTAACAGAGTTGGAAGGGACCTTGTAGGTCATCTAGTCCAACCTCCCACCCAAGCAGGGGACCCTACACCATGTCTGACAGATGGCAGTCCAATCTCTTCTTGAAAGCCTCCAGTGATGAAGCTCCCACAACATCCAGAGGCAAGCTGTTCCATTGGTTGATTAAAGGTAAAGGTAAAGGCTTCCCCTGTTCAGTCGTGTCTGACTCTAGTGGGCGATGATCAGGGGTGGGTTCTACATTTTTTTACTGCCGGTTCTGTGGGCGTGGCTTATTTTGTGGGTGTGGCTTGGAGGTCATGTGACTAGGTGGGCATGGCTAGATGGTCAGTCATTTCTGGAAGGTCCTCGCACTTACGACCTGACTCATTTGTTTGCTTTTAACACTGATCAGCTGTAGGACGGCCCTTTGAAGCCCCATGGCAAGAGTTTAAACAGTTTTTTTCCCTCTAGTCATCAGCTGGACTCAGGAGGCAGCAATAGATTGGGGGTGGGACCAAATAAAAGGTAAGAATAACGTGGGGGTGGGGGGTGGGAGGGCAGGGGGGAGAACCGGTTCGGTGATATCATATCGTCACCGCTACCGGCTCGGCCGAACCAGACCGAACCGGGAGAAATCCACCACTGGCGATGATTATCTCCATTTCTTAAGCTGAGGGAGTTAGCATTGTCCGAAAATATTTCTGTGGTCATGTGGCCAGCATGACTATATGCTGAGGCCAGGGGCAGGTTTCAAAACCCGTCGCTACTGATTCACTCATGGGCACGCGTGTGATGCTTCTGCACATGCGCAGAAGCATCCAGGTGGGTGGGCGGAGCCTCCCACCACCGCTGCTACTGGTTCACCTGATCCGGGGCAAACTGGTAGCAACCAGTGGTGGGTTGCCCGGTTCTCCGGTTCTATAGAACCGATAGTAAAACCGGCGGGAGGCTCCACCCACTGACGCCGATGTCATCAGAATGCTTCTGCACATCTGCAGAAGAGCGTGCGCTTGCATGGCCCCGTTGCGAACCGATAGTAAAGGTAAGTAGAACCACCCCTGGTAGCAACCCACCACTGGCCGAGACACACAGAAGACTGTTAACTTAGTTAAACTAAGTGGTACCTATTTATCCACTGGCATTTACATGCTTTTGAACTGCTAGGAGGACAGGAGCTGGAGCAAGTAACTGGAGCTCACCTCATCATGGGCTGCTCGGGTTTCAAACCCAGACTGTCAGCTTTCTAAGTTACAAGTTCAGTGTTTTTAAACTGCTGAGCCATCACGCCTCTTTTAAACTCAGGCTAATAGTCTGAGTTTAAAGCCTGAAGATTTAAGATAGAGAACTAAGTTGCTGTTGTTAGAACAATAGTCAATTTACTTCAATTCTCTTCCATAAATGTTTAGTATAAGGACACCCTCCCTTACAACAAAGAAGAAAAAGAGCATCCATGAAGTATTTGTAGTCTACTATTTTGATCCTCTCCCTATATTTGCTTTTCAGATAGACTGATACAACTCCCAGAATTTCATCCCGTTAAATGAGCATGCATTTCATTAGTTATTTTGCCCTCCAACAGAAGGTTCCCCATCAAGATAGTTCCTATCCTTACTTAAAATCGTAATATGATCAAAACCATTACAAAACTCACTTGGTCAAATAGTTGCAAATGGATAAAGGTAAAGGTAAAGGTTCCCCTTGCACATATGTGCTAGTCATTCCCAACTTTAGGGGGCATTGCTCATCTCCATTCCAAAGCTGAAGAGCCAGCGCTGTCTGAAAACGTCTCCGTGGTCATGTGGCCAGCATGACTAAACGCCAAAAGCTCTCGGAATGCTGTTACCTTCCCACCAAAGGTGGTCCCTATTTTTCAACTTGTATTTTTCGAACTGCTAGTTTGGCAGAAGCTGGGACAAGTAACGGGAGCTCACCCCGTTACACGGCGCTAGGGATTCGAACCGCTGAACTGCCAACCTTTCAATCGACAAGCTCAGTGTCTTAGCCATTGAGCCACTGTGTCCCTCTTGCAAATGGATAGAGAGCATTAATAAGAGTTTCCAGTTTAAAAATTATGAAACTCCAATGCTTAATTCCCCTAAGAATTAATTGCCAAAATTAGAACTGAAAGGAAGTGAGAAAAATAGATTTACATACTACCCCAATTTGTTACCAGTCTGGATGGCTTACATATTACAACAATAAAGCCAAAATAATAGGCCCAAAACATCACACAAGGGTTTCATCACCCTCTCTAACACAAAGACTGGGATTTTAAGGCCTTATTTAAATAGGACCAGTCTGGGAGCCCTACAAATCTCTAGGGACACAATGTTCCAGAGGACAAGTACTGTATGTCTAGAATGCTATGAGATTCATACATGCTTAAAACAAGTCCTTTAAACACAAGCATGAACACACCCCAATAACAGAGAGCTGTGAAGTTAAAGTGAGAAAAAAGAAATACTCATTTAACACCATGCTACATATTTAGATTCAGTCTTTGCTTATATGTCAGAAGGTGATGGTTTTAGCCAGATGGTGCTGTTTCAGCTCTCCGAAGACAAAAGTTGTAGAAAACTTGAGATGATTGCTGTCATCACATGAACTGTGAAATTCCAAGAATGAGGCATGGCAGAACAAAAATGTAATTTATAAGCACGCCGGGCTGTATAGTTTTTATTATCCCTTTTTTCTGTGGTTATGGGCCTTATACCAATTTCATTTTTAATTGCCTTTTGGTAGCTATGATTTATTTCATTTCCTTTCAAATGTATTTTAAACTTTAAAAAACCTTTTAACTTGTTTAACCATTTGTTACTTAGACAAGTTATATTATATACCCATAAGTATCAATGAATAAATTTTCAACTCTTTTTTTTTCTCTTTTGGGGAATATAAATAAGACCCCTTTTTATTTTTACTAACCAATCTTAATTTAGCTGCAAATAGTAAATATATTTGAATTAATAAAAGGGCTGCTCAAACTGCCTGCCTAGACTGAGCTTGTTAGGTTAGGTTAGTCAGTGGTGGAATTCAAGTTTTTTTACTACCAGTTCTGTGGGTGTGTGGCGGGCATGGTGTGGCTTGGTAGGTGTGGCTTGGTAGGCATGGCAGGGGAAGGATACTGCAAAATCCCCATTCCCTCCCCACTCCTAGGGGAAGGATATTGCAAAATCTCCATTCCCACCCCACTCCAGGGGAAGGATACTGCAAAATCCCCATTCCCTCCCCACTCCTGGTGGAAGAATATTGCAAAATCTCCATTCCCATCCCACTCTGAGGCCAGCAAGAGGTGGTATTTGCCGGTTCTCCGAACTACTCAAAATTTCCGCTACCAGTTCTCCAGAACCTGTCAGAACCTGCTGAATTTCACCTCTGGCTTAGGTTAGGTTAGGTTAGGTTAGGTTAGGTTAGGTTAGGTTAGGTTAGGTCAGTGGTGGAATTCAAATTTTGTACTACCGGTTCCGTGGGCATGGCTTGGTGGGTGTGGTGTGGCTTGGTGGGTGTGGCAGGGGAAGGCTACTGCAAAATCTCCATTCCCACCCCACTCCAGGGAAAGGATACTGCAAAATCCCCATTCCCTCCCCACTCCTGGGGGGAAAATATTGCAAAATCTTCATTCCCACCCCACTCTGAGGCCAGACAGAGGTGGTATTTGCCGGTTCTCCAAACTACTCAAAGTTTCCGCTACCAGTTCTCCAGAACCTGTCAGAACCTGCTGAATTTCACCCATGGGTTATTTTAGGTTAGGTTAGGTTAGGTTAGGTTAGGTTAGGTTAGGTTAGGTTAGGTTAGGTTGGGTTGGGTTGGGTTGGGTTGGGTTGGGTTGGGGTGGGGTGGGGTGGGGTGGGGTGGGGTGGGTTGGGGTGGATTAAGGGTCGGGGTGGAGATAGGAGTGGGGGTTAGTTGCATTGGAGTTACTCCTGTTTTAGAAAATAGCAGTAATATCAAAAATCATTTTCCCCCAGATCAATAATCTGATATAATTAGATTAGGAAATGTAAAGTAGAAAATGAATGTACTTTCCTGGCAACATTCAGGCATTAAAAAAGCTATTTTTAATAAACTTTTATATAGTGTTTATGGATGCTCAAGTAAAAAGAAAACAAACAAGACTTTTTTTTTTAAACCAAATCCCTCAAGTAATAGGAGCCATTTAATCAGCCTGTTGGGAGCGATGATCTCTGTCTGGCTGTGTTTACTGGCAGTTTGGATAGAGATGCTCAGCCCCCTCACTAAATTCTAAACAAGCATCTTTCTTCCTCATTCGCTCCTTTTCGCCCTCCCCACCACCAGAATAATCCAGATGTTTAGAGATGGTTCCAAAGCATTTACCAGTCTGTGCAGATAATCACCAATTGAAACAACATAGATTTAAACATCCCTCCTTCTTGGGCCTCAGTGCACTAAATAACTAAAACAGAGGCAAGAAATAGTACCCTTGTAATTGCACTCAGGGGGGGCCATTGAGAGAACCTTCTCATTAAAGACAACCTTTAATGAGGGAAACGGTTCTTATTGTTGGATGTTATTAATTCTTCCCCTTTGAGAGCAATGTCTGTACTGGCAATTCAATACAAAAACCTTGTTACAATCCCTTCGATTGCCTTACCAGCAGTTGTTTGTGTAGGTAAACTTCTTTTAATTTTTTTTTTTAAAAAAAGAAATCACCACTTAAATACTGACAATTGTACCAATTCCCATTTCAGGAACCTTTTGCCCTGAATATTCATGTGTGTGTTGCATGTAGTGTATTCACTTAACTCTTTGAAATCCTGAATTCCATTTTTCAGGTCTGAAACTCAGGTCATTTGCATATTCAGGTACAGGGACTCCTCCATTTAGGACCACGATTGAGCCCAAAATTTCTGTTGTTAAGTGAGACACTTCTTAAGCGAGTTTTGCCCCATTTTATGACCTTTCTTGCCATAGTTGTTAAGTGAATCACTGTAACTGTTAAGATAATAGCATGGCTGTTAAATGAATCTGGCTTCCCCATTGACAGGTGATCACATGATGCCAGAACACTGCAACGGTCATAAATATGAATCAGTTGCCAAGGGTCTTGTGCTGTTTCAGATAGTGAGTTATAGTGAATTAGTTACCATAAGAATTAAGAGCTGTCTCCTTAAGAGATTGCATTGTGGGAGATGTAGAGAGAGACTGCATTATGGGAAATGTAGTCCATGACATGTGATCATATCTGTGTGTCTGATTAGCCACTGAGGCTCTCTGCCTGGGTGCAGAACAAAGACCCGGCCATTTTGAACTACCACAGAAGAGAGAAGCATGGTTTCTGAACAGGGGGACAGAACTACCGTCATTTTACACTAGGTAATGGGATAGATTATGAAATACTTGGATGAGCCTCATCTTGGCTCACAATGATTGTTAAGTCTATGTGTTTGAGGATTCCCAAAATAAATATAATCTGCATGAAAACCTGTTTGCTAGAATTTATCTGCCTGTTCCCAGTGGAGCCAGATGCCTGGGGAACAGAACAGGTCTGAATTTGGGTCACGTGACCATGGGGATGCTGCAACAGTCATAAGTATGAAAAATAGTCATAAGTCACTTTGTTCAGTTCCATTACAACTTTGAATGGTCACTAAGCAAACAGTTGTATGTCGCGGACTACCTCGACTTTCATTTAGCTGCCCACAACTTGGACCAGCAACTTCGTTGTTCAGCAAACTAATCCCCAAGTAAAACTGTGACTGTGCTTATGATCTTTCTTTAGTTTTCTTTTGCTTTGCAGACATAATAATCATAAATGTGAGGATTCACCATAAAGTTACTCTTTCACCATTGTTGTAACTGCAAACTGTCACTAAATGAGGCAGCCTCTGAACGAGAACTACCTGTACATGCAGCAAAATGACAGTCTACTAAAAGATTAAACGATAGCCTCTCTGGTTCCCTAAGACATGAAGACTAAACATTTTGCTCCTCTCTCTGAATAGGAACTTGCAAGATCCTGTCGAAGGATAAGTCTCCAAACCAGGCAACCCAGAGTTGGTGTTTAGAGCAGAGATGGCTTTCACATAAGTTTACCACCGGTTCACCACGCACTGAAAATATGAGTGCGCGCACCTTTCGTGCATGCACCTGGCCTTCTGTGCATGCACCTTGCTCACACGCATGGCTTGCATGCATATGTGCAGCTTAGAAAATGTGGCTAAATAGGAAGGCATTCTGCCAGGGTGGCAGCCCATCTGCAGGTCACCACTACCCGAACCAGTCCGAACCGGCTGAATACCATCGCTGGTTTAGAGATTGCCTGGGAATGCAGAAAAGTGGCATGGAGATATATATTTTCATTCTCTTTTTCATACAACTGTTTAAGATAGCTTACATCAGAGATCTTCAAACTTGGCAGCTTTAAGACTTGTGGACTTCAACTCCCAGAATTCTCCAGCCACCATACCATAGAATTCTGGAAGTTGAAGTCCACAAGTCTTAAAGCTGCCAAGTTTGAGGATCCCTGGCTTACATGGTGTCCCCTCCTATTGTTCCCCCCACAATCATCATCCTGTAAGAATAACTGTCCCAAAGTCATCCAAAAAACCTTCAGTAAACTAAAATCTGAGTCTCCTTGTGCAAGCTCAACACTTTAACTATACCAGCTCCATTCCAGAAGAAGAAGTAAAACGTAAATTGAGGGTGGAATTTTTTTCTAGTCTTTTTCCAAGATTCTAGTGCAAAAAATTAATTATTTTTTTTATTTGTCAAGTACGTATTAGATAATGTATATAAGTATAAGCATGAATTGAATACATAAAATGAATACAATTAAAGGGAACATTAGGACAGGGATGGAAGGCACGCTGGTGCTCTTATGCACGCCCCTTACAGACCTCTTAGGAATGGGGTGAGGTCAACAGTAGCCAGTCTAAGGTTAAAATTTTTGGGGGTTTTGGGATGAACCACAGAGTCGGGTACTGCATTCCAGGCATTGACCACTCTGTTGCTGAAGTCATATTTTCTTCAATCAAGTTTGGAGCAGTTCACTTTAAGTTTGTATTATTGTGGTTGAAGCTGAAGTATTGTTGTGGTTGAAGCTGAAATAATCATTGACAGGTAGGACATTGTAGTAGATGATTTTATGAGCTATGCTTAGGTCATAACGAAGGCGGCATATTCTAAATTTTTTAAGCCCAAAATTTCAAGTCTGGTGGCATAAGGTATTTTGTTGCAAGTGGAGGAGTGGAGGACTCTTCTTGTGAAATATTTCTGGACATGTTCAATTGTATTAATGTCCAATATGAGTACAGGTTCCAGACAGATGAGCTGTATTTGAGAATTGGTCTAGCAAATGTTTTGTATGCTCTGGTTAGTAGTGTAATATTACTGGAGAAGAAGCTATGCAAGATTAGTTTTACAATTCTTAATGCTTTTTTGGAGATGTTGTTACAACTCAGTTCCCAACAACATTTACCAGCAACTGAATTACTGCTGATGATACTTCTGTAGATTGTTTAGCATGATAAAAAACAATAAAGCATGGTGAAGATCTCCAAAGGGATCTTTTTATATTATGGGAATGGACATCAAAATGGCAGATGTCATTCAACATAAGCAAGTGTAAAGTGATACATGTTGGCGCCAAAAAATCCTGACTACCCATTGAAACAAATGGGATCAGAGCTAGCTGTGACTGACAAGATTGATGAAATTCAAGGTAGGAGGCTGACACAGTATGCCTCCACTGTTTAAAAAAGGCCAATAGCACAGGAGGCATAATAAAAAAGAGTACTGAAAATCTAGATGTTAATATCATAAGGCCTTACATAAATTCATGGCGCAACTGCATCTGTAATATTGTGTGCAGTTCGGGTTATTGCACCTTTAAAAAAGATATAATACTGCTAGAGAAGGTTCTAAGGAGGACAGCAATTTCTGCCATTCTTTACATGCTGGAAAATGTACAGAAGTACCTGTAAGTAATAGAGTCAACTTAGTATGGATTTGATATCAAAATGATGCACCGGCTATAAAAATAACTGTTGTTGAACAAAAGTTGTAGGGGGGGAAACAGATATTCTTTGCTCTGAATATCTTTGGCTTCAGCGTAGACTTGAGAAGAACTCCTCATATCTTTCCCTATCTGTCTGTCTGTCTGTCTGTCTGTCTATCTATCTATCTATCTATCTATCTATCTATCTATCATCTATATCATCTATCTATCTATCTATCTATCTATCTATCATCTATCATCTTTCATCTTTCATCTATCATCTATCATCTATCATCTATATCTATCTATCTATCTATCTATCATTTATCTATCATCTATCATCTATGTCATCTATCTATCTATAATCTATATCATCTATCTATCATCTATCTATCATCTATATCATCTATCTATCTATCATCTATATCATCTATCATTTCTCTATCAATCATCTATCATCTATATCATCTATCTATCATCTATATCATCTATCTATCATTTATCTATCATCTATATTATCTGTCTATCTATCATCTATATCATCTATCTATTTATCTATCATCTATCTATCATTTATATCATCTATCATTTATCTATCTATCATCTATACCTATATCATCTATCTATCTATCTATCTATCTATCATCTATCATCTATAGTATCTATCTATCTATCATCTATCTATCATCTATATCATCTATCTATCTATCATTTATCCATCATCTATATCATCTGTCTATCATCTATCATCTATCTATCATTTATATCATCTATCTATCATTTATCTATCTATCATCTATCACCTATATCATCTATCTATCTATCTATATCTATCTATCTATCTATCTATCTATCTATCTATCTATCTACCTATCTATCATTTATTCCATCATCTATTTATCATCTATATCATCTATCATCTATATCATCTATCTATCTATCTATCTATCTATCTAGCATCTATCAAGCATCTATATCATCTATCTATCTATTATCTATATCATCTATCTATCATCTATCATCTATCTATCATCTATATCATCTATCTATCATTTATCTATCATCTATCATCTATATCATCTATCTATCATCTATATCATCTATCTATCTATCTATCTATCTATCTATCTATCTATCTATCATTTAGATGCACTTCATAGGTGAAGGAGGTGCTTAATTTACCACAGTCTATCTGGTAAGGACACAATGGCTCAATGGCTAAGACGCTGAGTTTGTCGATCGAAAGGTCAGCAATTCAGCAGTTCGAATCCCCAGTGCTGCGTAACTGGGTGAGCTCCTGCTTCTTGTCCCAGCTTCTGCCAAACTAGCAGTTTGAAAGCAAGTAAAAAATGCAAGTAGAAAAATAGGGACCACCTTTGGTGGGAAGGGAACAGCGTTCCGTGCGTCTTTGGCATTTAGTCATGCTGGCCACATGACCATGCAGACGTCTTTGGACAGCACTGGCTCTTCAGTTTTGAAATGGAGATGAGCACCGCCCCCTAGCTAGTCAGGAACGACTAGCACATATGTGTGAGGGGAACCTTTACCTTTACCAGCTCCTGGTAAGGAGCTGTTTTTGAATCAGATTTATGTCCCAGGTTGTAATTTCCCTCTTTGCTCCCTGTACTTGGATTAAAAATGATTGCATGACGTATGCAACATTTGCTGGAAATGAGACACTATCCCAGACAGTGAGCATCAGAGCAATTACAGAAATACTCTTTTCCAATTCTGAGTGATTCAGTTTGAGTCCAATTTCAACTGAATTTTGATATTTTTTTTTAATTCTATGTTGCATAAACAAGGATGATAATGATACAATGGGAAGCTTGTAAAAGATAACATGAAAATATATCCTCAGCTAAACCTAATTACAGTGGATGTTGAAAATATCCCAGTATTATCTAAAGGAAATTAAAACAAAGTTCAGCAGCATTTCCACCCCCAGAACTCTGGTATATATTAGAAAAAGAATCATGTTACTGTTATCATGTTTAATCAGAGAAGTAACAGAGAAAGAGAGGCAAAACATATGCTCATTATCTTCTCAAGGTAAATATTATGTTTCAAGGAAATAACAGGGGCTTTATAGGAATTATATCATAATTAGAAGTTATATTTATCATCCAATATGTTTCCACTGTATTACTTTATCAGTGAACACCTGAATCATTGAATAATATATTAAACCATAAATTTTAAAATACAGTGTGTGTTTGTGTTTATGTGTATGCAAACCCAGGTATGTCTAGTTTAATGAAAAAAAGGGCTAGAGGTGATATGATAGCAGTGTTCCAATATCTAAAAGGCTTCCATGAAGAAGAGGGGGTCAACCTATTCTCCAAAGTACTTGAAGGCAGGAAAAGAAGCAGTGAATGTAAACTAATCAAGGAAAGAAGCAACTTAGAATTAAGGAGAAATTTCCTGACAGGACAATTAATCAGTGGAACAACTTGCCTTCTGAAGTTGTAGGAATTCCATTGCTGGAGGTTCTTAAGAAGAAACTGGACAACCATTTGTATAGGGTCTCCTGCTTAGGCAGGGAGTTAGACTAGAAGACCTCTAAGGTCCCTTACAACTCTGTTAGTCTGTTCTGTTACTGTGTGCATGTGTGTGCGTGCATGTGCATGTATTTGGGAGTTAAGGCCTTTCCCCACTTGCACCATATCTGCACTATCAGGTAACTGGAAGTGGACAGCGGCAATAGTGGCACAACAGGGATAGATAATGGGGATAGCAAATATCACCCCAATATTATTTTTGCCAACTTAAAAATGTATAGAGAATATTATAACTCAGTTGTGGGAATTAATAATAATAATTGTTAAATTGCTGGCTTTTGAGGACACATTCAGCCTGCGCCTAAGGGGGAATCACATATTATTATCATTTTTTTAAATGAAATATTTCCATTTTGCCTTTTCAGGTTACACTGATAAGATCATTTCAAAGAAACAGTGGATTCAAATTTAATAGCAGTATATTTAAAAAGGCAGCTAAAACTTAGCATATTAGCATGATACAGAGGTAAGTAATGGCAACCACAGAAAGATAAATGCTAATCCAACTCTTATGGCAGCAAAAGCTCTCTGAAATATGGTTGATCAAGAAAGGCAGTGACATACAATCAGAGGTAATAATGGAGCATTTCAAAGGTCCAGGACAACGCTATGGTGTGGGGTGCTCTGATCCCTGCAAACAGAGGTCAAAGGTAAAGAGCCACGGTGGTGCAGTGGTTAGAATGCAGTACTGCATGCTGCTTCTGCTGACTGCCAGCTGCCTGCAATTTGGCAGTTCAAATCTCACCAGGCTCAAGGCTGATTCAGCCTTCCATCCTTCCGAGGTTGGTAAAATGAGGAGCCAGATTGTTGGGGGCACTATGCTGACTCTATAGAGAGGGCTGTAAAGCACTGTGAAGCAGTATATAAGTCTAAATGCTATTGCTATTGCTACTCAGTTCTGCTACAGAGTTTTCATTCTCTGTTGTCTTGTTTGAACTGCAAGCTTCATTGCTGTTCCCACTTTCTTATCGAAGGTTAGAAAACATTTGCAGGGACTGAATAAGAGCACAGACACACAGAGATCTGTAATAGCTCTTATTGTAACAATGCTTCTTGGCAACTTCTACTCAGTTTGTTCCTGTAAGAACGGGTACTACTGGAAAAGGAAATTAAGAGCACTGAAAATCAAGCAGGTACCTTTTGTGCCTAGATAATAACAGCATTTATACTCTTGCCAGACGGGAATATGGTTTCAGGAAATGACTATATGTATTCATGAAGCAGTTTGTATTTATTTGGTCAGCTTCCTGTTAATATACTTTGGGAAATGCTCACATTAAATTCTGGAGACAGTAGAATCCATTGCATTATACATGTTGGGGGAAAAATTGAACAAAATGACCTAATTTGTGAGAAACTGCCCTTGGCATTCTAGAATGTATTCTTTGGTTTAGATCCAACGCTATTAGAATATGGTGGGCAATTACTGTTCCTTTTTGTGATGCACAATTCTGCTGGTCAAGTGGTTCTTATGTAGACAAGAGGAACAGAAGGAAAACCGTGAAGGAGAGAGATCTCTTGGAGAAATACAGAAGTGTAACAAAGACCTTACCCAGAATTCAGGCACTGTCCACAGCAACTACACTGTCATATTCCACCTGATTATGTTTGCCAAATTATCTCACCAACCAGCAAATGGATTCTACCATAGAATCTAAAGAAGCCCAGGTACTTTTTAACCTGTAGGTCCAACTAAGGGTTTCAATCAGAATAGAAGGCCATCCTTAAAAACTTCATTTTCTGATTTTGGGCCTCTGTATCCTACACAGCCAATTCTACAGCACAGTTGACAAAAGGAGGATTTTCCCTGGGCTGTTGGAACCAAAATCTAGCATTCTTTCTCAGCAACATTCTTAGATAATGGCCTTATGACATATTATGTTGTGATAAGTCAATGTAGTGGCAGGAAAAGAAATATTGCTTTTCTCATCTATCCTAATTTATTTAATTTGTTTGTTTTAATACCTTTTCCTCTGCTAAAGAAATCACAGAATGATACAAATAGGTTATCACTAAATAAATAAAATAAAGGAATATAGAATTACTCTGAAGCATTCAGTATAAAGACATGGAAGGAAGGTACAAAGGGAAGATTGCAAGATTAATGTTGGACAACATGGAGAAGGCTGAACTGCTTGATTCCTATTTCCACAAAAGGAAAAAGTAGTTCAACCTATTAAAAACTGCACAGCCATCAAAAAAGAAATGCAGATCAAGCTAGATAATAAATTGATGAGAGAATAACTAAATACTGTGAATGAACTTTACCTTTCAAGACCAAATGAATTGCATTCCAGAATGTTAAAAGAACTGGTGTCTGTGGCGATTCCCAGTCATTCAAGTCATGGTTGTCCCAGAACTGCTTTTTCCAAAACGCAACTGAACTTTCTTGGTTCTTTCTTTGAAAATGTTTTACTTCTCATCCAAGAAGCTTCTTCAGCTCTTCAGTATTACTTCAGAACTAAAGAGGTTTGTTGGATGAGAAACGAAAGAACTGAAATGAAAGAACTGGTGGAGACTACAAATCCAGGAAACTACAGTTCAATCAGTATTACATCAGTATTTGGGAAAACTTTATGGGAAAAAAACCAATCAAACAGTGGATTTGCAAGCATTTCGAAAGGAACAAGGTGCTTAGTAGCAGCCATATTGTTTTGTGAAAAATGGACCATTCCAGGTAGTAATAATAGTAATAATAATAATAATAATCCGCCTTCAACCACCTATGCAAAGAAGCTGAAGAAACAGTGGACCACCTGGTAAGCTGCTGCAAGAATTCACAGACTGGCTACAAGCAGAGCCTTGGTAGTACAGTGGTCTTAGGCACCCTGTTATTAACACAGCTGCCTGCAATTACTACAGGTTCGAATCTTACCAGGCTCAAGGTTGACTCAGCCTTCCATCCTTTCTAAGGTAGGTTAAATGAGGACCCAGTTTGTGGGGGCAATAAGCTGACTTTGTATAAATATACAAAAGTATGAAGGCTATTGCTTAACACATTGTAAGCCACCCTGAGTCTCTGGAGAAGGGGGGCATATAAATCAAATTAAAAAAAAAAAAGCAGCGGCATGACAAAGTAGCAACAATGGGGGATTGGAAGATCTGCAAGGAATATCATTTGCCTGCAAGCAAGGACTGGTGGGACCATAAAATAGAGAAAGTCATAGAAAATGAAGAAGTTAAATTGCTCTGGGACTTTAGAATTCAAACAGACAGGCACCTGCCATAACTTAACTTGTCGATAAGAAAGACAGAAGAGTCTGGATAGTGGATGTGGCAGTGTCTGGAGACAGCAGAATAGAAAACAAAGAACTGGAGAAGAGAACCAATGCAATATTAGGCTAGATCAGCAGAAGTGATAGTTTGCCTCTTTGCTGCACTGCTCAGACTGCAGCTGCAATATGGAGTCCAGTTTTGGTCTTTACAATAAATGAAATATGCTGAGGAATAGAAAAGAGTGCAAAGAAGATTGCAACAGATGATGATGGGTGTGAAAGCAAAATTCTATGAAGAATGGTTAACGGGATTGGTTAAATGGTTAAAGAAGAAAAGGTTAAGGGGAGACAGGATAGCAGTCTTTCAATACTTGAAGGATCATCACAAGGAAGAGAGTGTGAATTTACTTTTTCACAGGGCCCAAAGGTAGAATAAGAACCAATGGGTGGGAATAGTGTGTGTTCCACCGGTTGCTCACTGAATAACCTATGAACAACAAATCAAGTATAAGAGTTGCCTTTGCTTTTTCATATACTGGTTCATTCCAAGGACAAAGCAAAATATATGTTCCTAATGATGGAGAAATTGTTCTAAGATAAATACAGATCCTCCTTGCTGCTTTAAGATGCCGCAAATGTACACTAAACTATATCTTCTTCATCAAATATTATTCAAGAATCCTCATCACCTCCCTGTAACAAAGTAGATGCAATCTTGCCATGGAGTTTTGTATAGAATCTGACATCAAATAGCAAACCATCTGGATAATTAGGGAAAGGGGCTTGAAAGAGAATCTGCATTATTGCAGCTTCTCTCTTCAGACCCTGATCATCATGGGGTATGACTCACCCAGGAAGAACATCAGACAATGTGAGTTTGAAATGGAACAACAATTTGAGAATGGCCTAATTCCTACTGATGTCTATTTGGTAATCAAGTCAATACATAAGCCTGCCAGATCGCTATGTCAAATCACTATACAAAAATTTCAAAGTGGTCTGATATTTGCATGCTGTAATATTTTGCAAACTGCAGTTTGGGGAGCAAAAGTCCAGAAGAATCTCATATAAAAACGCTTTTGTGCTTATAAATCAGGAGCTATTAAAACAGCAGCCTCTGTACTTCCTTATGGTAAATTTTATTACAATCTTATTGCATCGTTTTTATCTCAGTATTCAGGTTATGCTGACTCCTTTAACTTCTGTTAGCTTTTAGCTGATGAGAAAAATGTACTCTTTTATAACGTCATCAAATTTTGCTTAAAAACTGTCAAAATCCATCAGGACTTTACTAGGAACAGTTCAATTTCACTAAATTTTTGTATTTACCTCATTTTCCTTTAAACTTTGTTTTATTCTATTAATCTTATCTGGTTATGTAATTCAAATCTGGTCAATGATTGTAATAAAATGTCAAATGCTCCCTTTTTAGTTCTTCATTATCTATTACTTTAAGTTCCTCTTATAATTAATATCATAACCACCCTTCTTTTGGTATTTCTACCCATTCACCTTCCCAGGTCCATACTAGTTTTCCTTCCGTGTTAGTTTTCATTTTTAGAAGAAAAAAAACCCATGGCACAGTACTTCAGCAGCTTTTTAAATTGTTTCCTTCTTATGTACAGCAGATTTTTTTTAAAAAAAATAATGATCCTTAATATCTGTTTTGCAGAAATAGCTAATGGTTTGCCACTATCAAGGAGCTGAGTGTTTCTCATTAGTAGTACGAACGTTATTGATACATGCCCAGAAGCCTTAAGTAGCAACTGTGAAATGCTCTTGAGTCAACAGTCCAAATAAGAGGTAGGTCTTGTTCCACAGTTGATCATTTCATATTTGAATCAAGCTGATAATTAAAAAAAAATCTCTCCTCCATTTTCTGTGCACCCATAGCAACAGATATGATAGTCATCAACCGACAATAATTACCACCTCACCTTTTCTCAAGCACTCCTAGCAATGAAAACATGTCTTTGGACTCTGAAGGCCAAGTCTTAATGGAGTCAAAAAAAGCAGCCCATAAAAATAAAGATGCTGTTGCTTTTAACAGCACTTCTAATATTTTGAAAATGCACTTTTCAAAACTATTTCCAATGCCATAAGTACACACTTTTACAAAGTAGACACATATACATCAGTCACAAAGAATTTGGATGAGTACTTGGAGAACTGTCGCCTCTAAAATGTTAGTAAAAATATGCAGTCTCCAATTATAACAAAATTTTCCCAGACGTTAGAATGCATTGCAGTGCTACCTGTTAATATGTTATAATAAAATAAAAATAATATCTAACTGAATGAAGATGCAACTCTGCAACTGAAAACTTGATTATTTCAGAAGAAACCAAATGCAGTAGAAAATTGTAACTACAAATGCTGGGATATCTTTTTAATTTTTCCTTTCAGTTGATAACTATTCTGATAGAAATTGGAACTGACTAATACAGAAAGGTGTATTATAAAAAAAGGAGGAATAAACAGCATGTATCACTTCAGCTTAATGTAACTGCCTTAACCATCATTCATAACAACCATTCTTAATGATATTGTTGTTCACATTTGTTCGTTGAGGTAGCCAGACATTTTTCAGGTTTCCTCCTAATTTTTTTTTTTTTAAAAAGATGTTGCTGCGTTAAGAATCCACTTGTTAAAATTAATTAATTAAATTAAAATTGGTTAAAATTAATCCAAGACTTAAATAGCAGCAACTAATACAGAAGTCTGGGGAAAAAAAACCTGAACCAGTTTAAATTAATAATAGAGATGCGCTGTGTGCTTC
This sequence comes from Arizona elegans, assembly GCA_022577455.1. NCBI lineage: Eukaryota > Metazoa > Chordata > Lepidosauria > Squamata > Colubridae > Arizona > Arizona elegans. The sequence goes on from JAKOOJ010000001.1 coordinate 83,227,379, forward strand.
TATGAGGGCCAAAGCATTTCTCCCAACTTCTTTTTAATGTATGCACAGCTCTAATTCAGAGGCCTTCAAACAGGGATAAAGCGGTGTTTCTCAGCCTGGGCAGTTTGAAGATGTGTGAATTTCAACTGTCTAAATTCCTGGTTGGGAAATTTCAGGAGCTAAAATCCCAAAACTGGTTGGGGTATTTGGGAGGCTGAAGTCCACATATCTTCAAGTTGCCGAAGTTGTGAAACACTGGTCGAAAAACACAACAGGAGTAGACAGGTAAGAAATCTCGACTGCTGCCGCCCCACAGACAGCCTGAGAACTAAACCAACTTCAGCAGAGTTTAAAATTTGGTTCTCAAGGTCATCCTTCTCAAGAAAGGCTACAAGGACTCCTCTTGAGTTTTGCTTCCAAAGGATTCCCTGCATTTTTATTTTTATTTTTTCTGCTGGGCTCTAGGAACAATCAGTAGCAGTAGCCAGCAAAGATGGTATTGTAAGGAGCCAGAGGGAGCTGCTGTTCCAACACATGGGACTGAGTCTATACGTTCATTTCATATGCTTTTGAGAATGCAAAAACAAAGCAAAACAAAACCACCCCTTTCATTCCCATCAATTATTCTAGTACTAGTTGTCCATATTATTGCAATACTGTTCTCTACAGCCATATAGCATCTGCAGCACAAATAAGGATTATTTAGCATGACTGATACTATAGGTGAGGATATGTACATAAGAGCCAGGGGTTAAAGTAAATTCCTTATAGTGGGTTTTCCCCCAATATACTCATGGTGCTTTTTGTTTATTTTATGGTTATATAATGTAGATGGTTGCTATATGCACTGAACACTGAATCAAAGAGTCAATAGGAAAAAAAAGGTGAAGAATAGCAGTCAATATGAAGCAGTAACTAAATCAGCAAAAAAGACATTGGGCTAGCATTAAAATTGTGCAAATATTTGGCTAGTTGAGTATTTCTAACTACCACTACCCTCATTTGGCTTGGTGAATGTGCTAATTTTTGAATTAAGTCTAAAAAGCAAAGGGGAAAGAGGGGGAAGGGAGAGAGAGAGAAAACATGTGGTCCAATTTAATATCTAAATCAAAGATGGCCAATGGATGCCAGTCTACATTTCAGACAATAAATCAGGGATGTACAACTTCTGTCATCGGAGGGTTCCACTAGGTTTGAGTGGCATTTCAAAGGCCACACTCCAAAAGTGGGCCAAAGCAGGACCCAAGTGGGCCAACATTTCGAGGGGCTACAGAGATTGAAAAAGTGAAATTAGTCTACGGGCACCAAAAGAGTATTTGTAGACCACACATGGTTTACATGCTACCCTTGTTTCTCTGCAATCAATACTTAACAGTTATGAAATATATAGAAAATATAAAAGTATTTATTTGCAAAATCTATGCAACATTATGAAGCAAAATGCCTATTTCTGAACACCTTGAAAATGTTTTTGACAGAAATATCCAAGGGTAAGATGAGATCATTGCAGTGGACAATTCTCAGTCTACGTAAGAGCAAGCCTATCTATTTAGAAAAAAAAAACACCATCTAAACAACTGTATAGCTATGTGTGGTAAGTATAATAAAAAACTACATCATGTGCACTTGAGACTTGAGCTATCTGTATAGTCTTCTAGACAGAGGAGAAAATAAACATGAGACCTTGAAGACAGGTATCCTGAGTAACATTAACATCTTCCACATCTGCTGATGCTTTAACACGCTTGGAATCTGCTTATTCCTTATAGTACTTCAATGCTAATGCAGCTACTTTTCCGTTAACACATGTACCTCTAAGATCTTATTATTCAAGATGCAACACGTTCTTTGAGTTCCCATTGCTAACAGCCATCTATCCCAGACTTTTGGGAGGCCAGTTGTTATTAGTAGGGGTCAATCATAATAATTGTAGGAAAATAATTTTAATGAGCAACAAAAAGTTCTTTACAATTCCTCAATCTCCCAACATTAATTTAGGGTACCTTAATTTAGGATCATTCTCAATCTGTCTGGAAATTGTTGGAGTTAATCCTAAAATCTGAAATGAATCTGCAAACTAGGAGCTGAAATCAAGCAGTCCTGACCTTCACAACAAAGGTGGGTGATGGAAGGAGAAAGAATATTGTTCATATTTCAACCAGTATCAGTTGTGACAGTAAACAAACATGGTGAACTTTAAAGTATTGTTAAATAAAGGCTATTGCTACAATAAACCATGTTTGTGTGTTGCTATTATAAACTAACTGTTTATCAAAAAGAATCAGTTCAGAGAGGTTATAATGGAACAAGACTACAAGAAGCATCGGCTACTATGTATTTTCATTTACTTTTTTTAATTGCACAAAATGTTTGTTGCCAGGTTTTGTATGACCACCAAATCCACATTCTTCAATCCAGACACACAGCAATTAGTGCTTCTGTGTTCGGATTTTACCTTTTATGGTCCATCAATTACTTATTCTTTGGGGATAACGTGTAGGCATATCAACCTAATACACATACGCAATTACATTTTTTAAAAGGAGTCTGACACTTCATACAGCTTGTCAATGTCTTGCAGTTCAATTATTTGTATGGTTCAACTTGCACCCACATTATTATCTATAACAGAAAAAATGTCACTGGAATAATGCAGTAGGAAGGAAACCAATGGGGGAAAAAAACGATAGCTTGTTGCAAGATGATTAACAGTCTCCAAAAAGCAATATGGTTAGCTTTTGAGGGGGAGGTCACCTTAATGCTTCAAGGAGACTTTGCAAAAGGATCATGAAGACAATCTCACCAACCTGTCCCCTTTTAGTTTGCCTACAGATGAATTTCTAATTAAATTTTATAGCACTTTTCGCAATTAAGCATGCAGCGTTTCTTTACACTTAGTTCTGGGGAAGCCACTTCTGCGTGAAGAAGAAAAATAAGCATATCTCTAGGAACTTTCCAATCTCTGGTGGACCTGGCTGAAGAGGGTGACTTTCCCTTGGAACTACAAGTTGAAAAAACGGGGAATCTGGTGTTGCCAGTTCCTCTTAATGTCCAAAGGGAAGGAAGGAAGGAAGGAAGGAAGGAAGGAAGGAAGGAAGGAAGGAAGGAAGGAAGGAAGGAAGGAAGGAAGGGAAAGTGCTAGCCTTCCATTTCTAAACCCAGAACTGCTTCAGTAGGACAGCTGCAGAAGACTAGAGGCTTTGCTAAGAAATGACCAACAATCAATGTCAAACCTTGAGTGTGTACCTTTCCCCGGTGGTGGAAGAAGGAGGTGGGAGGGAACATAAAGATTGTGATGCACAGTACCTGTCGTAACTCCATCGACTGTAAGACATAGTCCTGTTGCCACCGACACCATCCATCCTCCGCAGCTCAGCACTTGCTTGTACTCCTGGGCAGTCTTCCCGGTTGTCAAATGAGACAAATAGCTGAATGAGCTGTTGTGTCTGGTGGTTCTAATTATTTGGAAGCGGAGAGGCACCTGTCTCTGAAAACCTGGGCTAATTGGAAAGATGCTGCACAGGACCTGAAAGCTCTGAAAGATGGGACTAGAATTAAACGCACAGCAACCAATTTAGTGGAGGTTCATAATCGGAGGAATGTACCACTGTCTTTTCCAGAGCAGGGGATTCTCTCTCAGCTCTAATTCACACATGCTGTGCCAGCACCAGGAATATGACTGCAGTTTTTTTTCTGGGGCAGAGCTCAGGCCGGTGGCAGACTACAGTTTTAGAGTAGAGATGCTTTCAAGCCATTGTGTAGATTGTAGCAATTGATTTGAGGGATGCATCTCCTGCTCGAAGCTGCTTTTGTTATTTATCCTTGTTACCACAGATACAGCTCCATCTCATTTACATCACTTTTCTTTGGCCAATCACACAAACCCTCAATCTTTCAAACATTACCTACCTGCAGATGGATTTGTGATCCTGGAGTCCTCTGCTTGTAATGGAAATGAACCACAACTCCAGTTTAATTGGTTCAGTGGTTTTGCTTGATGAAAATCACTGTAAAAAAAAAAAGTTCATCCTCTTTCGCCTATATTCAAAGCTCTCTGTTTTTTAAAGTAAGACTGTAAAGTGAGACATCCAAGGCATTCTGGATTCAGTCAAACAAACCTCAGAAGCCAATGCATTCCTCCACTGCTACAGTGAGAACTAGAAAGTCATATATTGTAGCCCAAAGAAGAGGAAAAAAGAGAACAGAGATGTGCATGGCCTAATACATCATACATAGATAGTTGCAAATTTTAAAATAGCAAACACTTAAACATATACAGTAATGGCATCTGTGTAATACTTCTCAGTGTAGTGGGAAGATGTTGAACTGTGTGCCTGCTTGGTCTGCTGTCCAAGATCCAAACACTGATTGGGCCTTGCTTTTGACTCTTCTGAAGAATTAGAACTTTTTTCAAGTAGATTTGAACAGAGCTTCAGATAGAAGACTATCTTCTATAAAGGAGAGTCCATAAATGACTTGAACAAGGACCCAGGGAGAATGTGGCACATGTTCAGTTTGTTTCATATGTATTTATTTATTGATCTCCTCAAAACAAAAGCCTTGAGGGCTCCTGCTTCACAATACAAGCACATATTTTTATTTTTCGATTTTGGAGGCCATACTATCCACAAGGTTGTTGCAAGCAAATGTGAAGTGAAAGTTTGATGGTTACCTTTTAGCATCCAAAGAGCATAGAAGGTAGAGAATGTGGCCAACAGGAAATTGTGTTCAAGGTCTAGAGTTTTCCAGCTTTTCACTGGGCAAGGAAGCAAAATGAGAAGGTACAGAAAGAAAACAGTGGCAATTGGTGACCATGGACCATGGAGAAAGAGGGAAGGAATTGCAGAGATTCAAATTTGCTCGACCAGCCACTGTGATTATCTTAGCTTACATTTAGGATATTTGACATGGAAAAAAAAAAAAAACCAGTGACTTCCCAGAGCGTTTCTAAATGAAATCCAGTTTGTATCTGGAGCCAAAGAAAAAATGCACAAGCAGAATTGGATCAATTTGCATCCCAACGCAAGGCAAAGCAGGCAATGATTTAAGGACTAAGAATTCAAGGGGAAAAAAAACCATTCCTTTAGCATGAAGAAAGAATTATGGAGACCAGAGGCTGTGAACCTTTTTATTAATGTGCAAAGGTATTGAATGCAGATATATCAAATGAGTACCGAATATAAATGCATCATTCAAAAGATTACACTTTCCAGGCAGATCATAATTTTAAAACTACTTACGTCTTCACATTTAAGTTATCTGACATTTTGAGATTAAACACGTTTATAGCCTTCAAAATTATTTTACTTTTTCTTTTAGAAGAAGGGAGTGGATTATATATCATTTATTCCCATTATTCTATTTTTTTTAAAATTTGATTTATATGCCGCCCTTCTCCGGAGACTCAGGGCGGCTTACAGTGCGTTAAGCAATTCTGCTTGAGATCATGTGCTTGGAATATGTATCTAGACACATTTAAATGCAACTTTTCAATGTTCTACATTCTATAAATAACATTGTAATAGAAGCTCTTCACTCCACTCACCACCCATTTGTACTTTTCTAGTGTTTTGGCTCTTTTCTCTTTGCAGCCTTGTTTTATTTCCCTGGAGAGCAGGTTGCTGTCTTTCCAATAGGGTTGTGATAGCTGAACCATATTTTCTGAACATGAAGCTTCCTAGAAAATTAAAATTTTGGAGTTCTGCATTTGCTATCTGAGTGCTGGTATAAGGTACTAACTCTCCTAGGTTCCTTCCAACTCTTTTGTTCTGTATTCTGTATCCAGGAGGAAATAACAGTAACAGAAACCAGTTCCAGAAAGAGGGTTATTGAAAGAATAAAATAGAACATGTGAAGGGATAGCAGAAATAAATCTAGTTAATATTACAATAGAAGATCTCCTGGAAGGTGGCAAATTAAATTGGGATTATTTAAAAAAAAAAAAAAGGAGATGGCACTTGCAAATTCTTTTTTTATATACCATTTCCAAGGAAATTACACAGATACAGTATAAAACCACAAGGAACAGAACTCAACTTTTGAAGAAGGTGTCATTTTTTAAATATAACAGAAATTATAATATACATTTCAGACAACTTGTCAAGAATGAAGGGCGGGTGGGAAAGATATGGAAAGAAAAATGAAGTGGTATAAAGTTTTCAATTTCTGGGTGTCAGAAAACTTTTGCATGCTACAGTGTATAAACAGACAGCAAACAACACACTCACTTGCACTGATGATGTTATCTTGTCAGGTAATTAAAGGTCTGCGAGCAATCAAGCTCAGAGAGCAGCATGGACTCCACAGATAACTCTACACATGTTAAACAAGTAACAGAGACCCTTCATAGGCAAACCATATCTATATGTTAGCATTTCTCCTCTTTCACCATCTATACCTACAGCCTTACTATTTTTTAGTATTCTCACAGCATTCATGACTTTCATCATTTTGGATACTAATATTATAACATTTACTCAGCTGCAATCTTCAGCACATCATATCAGTTCCACACAATTTTCTAAAACGTTCCTTCCAGTATTCCTTCATTTCAGTTTTATTCCAAATCATTGTATCTTGTTTATTTTAAAGTTCCTTCTCTCTGCTGAAAGCTCCTTACTTAGCTCTCTTAACCACTTCCAAAAATTATTATTATTTCCACTGAAATTGTTCTTAATTTTCTCTTATATTAACTATTTCTTGCTCCTTGACTATGTACCTTTGATATGTACTGTATCATTTTCAACCTGCAGACATTTTCATTTGTGCATCAATTGTTCTCTTATATGCATTGTTTTTATCAATTTCTTTCATGTAATCATTCCAATTGGCATCCTTTTACATACTTCTCAGTATTTTAACTCTTCTTTATCTTTATCTTTTATTAGCTTTATATACCACCCTACTCCCAAAGGACTCAGGGTGGTGAACAGCCATAAATAAAATAAATATAATATAAAATTTAAAAAACAGTTTAAAAACATATTAAATAAATTTGGCCCACTAATTAAAACACCCCTATTTTTAAGAACAGGTTTGAATTAAAATTAAACAATTAAGAAGGGTTAGGCCAGCCCCGCTTGCTGGAATAAAAAGGTCTTGAGGGCACGGTGGAAAGTGCGCAAATCCGGGATCTTCCATACGTCTGGGGGGAGCTCGTTCCAAAGGGCAGTACCCCCACAGAGAAGGCTCTCCCCCTGGGGGCCACCAGTCGACACTGTTTGGCCGATGGCACCCTGAGAAGCTCCTCTCTGTGGGAGTGTATTGGCTGGTGAAAGGCTACCGGTGGCAGAAGGCAGTCTCATAAATAACCAGGCCTGAGCCATTGAGCGCTCTAAAGGTGGTAACCAATACCTTGAAGCGCACCCAGAAGACCACTGGGAGCCAGTGCAGCTCGTGCAGGAGAGCTGTTACATGGGAGCGCCATGTCGCTCCCATAACCACTCGCACGGCCGCATTCTGGACCAGCTGGAGCCTCTGGGTACTTCTCAAGGAGAGTCCCATGTAGAGAGCATTACAGTAGTCCAGGCGGAACTCAATACACTTTTTTATTTTGACTCTGTTCCCAGTAGTAGTTCTAATTGTCTTTTCTTATGTTTATCTTCTCTTCCATTCCACTCAGGGTTAATCTGTTTTCTGATTAAAGAATAGACTATTTCTTTCAACTTCTTTTACACATGCACCCAGACCGTTGTCGCCACACACAAATTGTCCTTCATTCTGAACATCTCATCAACCTTTGACTCCTTCATTAATTGTTTCAGTCTTTCATAATAAAGTCAAATCAGTCATGCATTTAGATTTTTATTCATTGCCTAGCAATATGTACAGGTGAATAAATTTATTCTTCGGCTATAGTAGTACTTTGGTACTCCTCATTAATTGGTTCCAGGAGGTGAGATGAATATCAGAAACAGTGAGTACCAAACAAATTTTTCCCATAAGAAATAATGTAGTGAGCCACAAGGCAGCTGATGCTAACAAGTTCCAGCTTGTGCATTGAGTACCAAACAAACATTGAATATCGTGATAAACATTTCATGTCAAAATGCACTGAATATCAAATTTGATGCATTTCAAAGCAGTTGAGTATCAAAGTGCCACTGTATATCTGAATTAAACATACCGTATTTTCCGGAGTATAAGATGACTTTTTAACACATGAAAATCTTCTCAAAAGTCGGGGGTCCTCTTATACGCCGGGTGTCGTTCTCCTGTAACCAGGCAGACCAGCCTGAAAGGCTCTGAGAGCCTTAAATGGCTCTGACGATCCAAGCCCTGCTAATCAGGCAACTCAGCTGGGATCGCCAGAGCCATGGAGAAGGAAAAAACTTTTCCCCCTCCAGCTTGCTTACCTTAGCTGCTTGCCTTGCTTCGCTTGCCTGGCTTCGCTTGCCTGAATCCATTCCATCAGCAAGTAACTCCCTGCCTGCAATCAAGCAGGCAGGGACTTGTGGACTTCAACTCCCAGAATTCCTCAGCCAGCAAAACAAAGCTGGCTGAGGAATTCTGGGAGTTGAAGTCTACAAGTCTTAAAGTTGCCAAGGTTGGAGACCCCTGTTCTATTGGGTAAGTTTTTCCCCCTTTGGGATCTTTAAAAAAAATAGTTAATTGGGGTTTTTTTTAAGTTGTTCTTTTTTAGACCTAGCCATTTAAAGTTTAGGAAGTTTTAAATTTAGCTTTCATATAAAAATAAAAATAAAATAAAATAAAATAATATTTGTGCAGCTTTCTGAGATTTAGTATGTTTTTGTAGTGTTTCACTCTAACTACACAAACACACAAAATCTCACAAAGCTGTATGTGGAATTTTGTGTGTGTAAAGTGTGAAAGTTGGGTTTTTGGGCTTTTTGTGGCTGTGTGAGGTTCCTGCTTGTTGCAGGGGCCATTTTGGGTCTAGCACAGCTGCTTTTACATTGTGGGTGAGCCAGTTTGTTGTGTTGTGTTGTGTTGTGTGTGTGTAAAGTGTGAAAGTTGTTTTTTGGGGGCTTTTTGTGGCTGTGTAAGGTTCCTGCTTGTTTCAGGAGCCATTTTGGGTCTAGCACAGCTGCTTTTACATTGTGGGTGAGCCAGTTGTGTTGTGTTGTGTTGTGTGTGTGTAAAGTGTGAAAGTTGGTTTTTTTGGGCTTTTTGTGGTTGTGTGAGGTTCCTGCTTGTTTCAGGGGCCATTTTGGGTCTAGCACAGCTGCTTTTACATTGTGGGTGAGCCAGTTGATGTTTTTTGATTTTTATTTGGTGTGCATTGGAAGAGGGTTAGTCTTATACGGCGAATATAGCCCAAACCCTATATTTTAACAGGAAAATTCGGGGGTCGTCTTATACGCCCAGTTGTCTTTTACGCCGGAAAATACGGTATATATTTTTTAAAACAAATATGTAGCAGCTCAATTCTCATTCTTCTTAAATCTCTGAATAATTCAGGCACCTCTGTGTACCTTCTCCTTTTATTTCCATAGATCTAGATCTCATTCATTCAGAATATTGCACTTTTTTCCCCTAAAGCTCATCTTTGGCCAGTATATCAAAAATGCTACCCAAACCAATTTTATTACAGTCTTCTCCTAGATTGTTATACTGTGCAATCTAGATTTCTAATCCAGAAAGTTCCTGCAAGCCACTATACTGTCTCCTGCATCTCTGCTGGAGCATATCAGAAATGTTACCCAAATTAATGTTATTACAGTCTTCTCCTAGATAGCAATACTGTGCAATCTAGGCTTCTAATCCAGAAAGTATTCTTCAAGCCAGTATACTGTCTCCTGTATCATGCTAATTTAAAAATGCATGCAGTGTACTAAGATACATTCTGGATGCCTATATCAGTGGTGGATTTCAAAAATTTTTACTACCTGTTCTGTGGGTGTGGCTTGGTGGGAATGACATGGCTTGGTGGGCATGGCTTGGTAGGTGTGGCATGGCTTAGTGGGCGTGGCATGGCTTGGTGGGCATGGCTTGGTAGGCATGGCAGGGGAAGGTTACTGTAAAATCCCCATTTCCTCCCAATCAGCTGGGACTTGGGAGGCAGAGAATAGATGGGGGCGGGACCAGTCAGAATTTTTACTACCGGTTCTCCAAACTACTCAAAATTTCCGCTACCGGTTCTCCAGAACTGGTCAGAACCTGCTGAAACCCACCTCTGGCATATATCACACTTTATTTGAATTTAACAGCATATTTTTGTTTCTCTCATTTTGTTTACTAATTCGTGCTCTTTATTTTGTTTATATTCCTAACTGCAATGGGGAACTGCAATGCAACTTCCTACCATGGTCAACATCACCCATCACAGTAATTTTGAATAAGGTAAAGCAGGTGTAGACTAGTCCATCAACTTTAGTTTTAATGGGATTGCTCCACTTCCCTCAGTGAGACACTGCTATCTGGCAGGATCCAAGAGACATACCTTCTCTGTCACAACACCTGTTCTATGTAGATAGCTCCACCTTGTCAGCCTTCTAGAAGATTGAGAAATCTGATTTTTTTTCCCCATAGGTGTTAGGTCTGCGTTGTTAGCACAGTTTGATATTGATGAAACTGTGATTAGGGAAAATGTATGAGATGTCTCAAGCTTTTGGGTTTTGTATTGATTGTGTTTGTTTGGATTTGAATGTATGCTATTTTTATCCTTTGGCACCGTGAGTCACCCAGAGGTATTTGCTTAAGATGAGCAGCCATATAAATTTCATAGATGAATAAATGCCAAGATTCATGCAATTGTACTTCAGTTGCCAGGAACAAATATTGTGGCAAGAATTAAAAAAAAAGTATCATATGGGTTAACATGCATTTATCAAACTGCTTGGGCTGGCTGAAGTTAATAGGGTGGATTGGGAATAGATTTTCATTTTCCTTATGGCTCTGAAAGAAATTTCTTGTCTTATAGGCAGATATAGCAAATTTGCAAAACTATTCATAGAAATCAAGTTAATTTTTATATTTTTAGCAACTGTGGAGGAGTTGTTATTCCGCCTTATTTTGTTTGCTTAGGCACAAATATGCTTTATGCAATTAAGAGATGCCGACTGGAGTAGTAAGATCAGAACTGCCTAAAAGGGCAACGTTGATGGGAAGCCATTGCACACATGCATTTTCCTAAACGGATCCAACCCCATTTCTTTCATTTTTATTGATTTACCCTTCATATCATGTTAGTTGGTCGGGCAAGAAATGACATTATTTATCAGTAATTGTATCTCTAATTTCAGTGTTCATCCTTGTAACATTCAGTCATTAACTTAAGCCTTCCTTTGAACTGAAAAGAAAAGCTTCTGTTTCCCATCTCAGTCACTTGTTACTATTGAATGAGGTTGGGAGAAACTGTAGCTTTTCCATCAGCACCAGATAAAACATGATCCACAATGCTGGGAGCTGTAGTCCAACGTCACTTGGAGAGAAATAGGTTGTCTGTTCCTCTTTTTTTATTGTTGTTTTATCTATATATAAAATACAGAAATAAGAAAAGTAGAAATGGGAAATTAGGGGAAGGAAAAAGAGAGGGGAAAAGAAAATGTAAGGTACAAGAGAAAAAAGGGGGGGAAAGGCGTTGACTTCCGACTCTTTTTAGCACTGTACAAGATAAAAACACTACAGCCTCAAGTTTTTGCTTTTACACGTTAGTATATAACTAGCCATTTCTATAATGACAAATCTATCTAATTGACAAAACCAAAGTCAAAGTTTCTTTTCTTTTTTTCTTCATCACAAGCACAAAATCCAGAAGTGATATCCAATTTGGATATCACTTCAGATTTGCTATTCCGAAACGAGAAGCAATATTTAGAGACAAAGTGTCATCTCTAGAACTTGAGAAGAAATGCTTTTCTAAAAGTTATCATTCAGATTTATTTTACACAAATATGCTTTAAGCTATCAAGGGATGCATACTATAGTAGTGAGATCTTGTACGTCTAGTAAGGAAGTTGACAGAACAATCACTCAGCAATACATAATCAGTATGCTGCTCTACTTTAGTGTCATTTTCACTTTGGTGTGTCAGTCGGTATAGCAATTATTTTATGAGTCTGTCTTATTGAAAAAGGTGCACTTGTTCTATCATCAAAGATGGAATTGCAGTTAGACAACAGAGTGAAAAATCCGAGGAATGTTATTATAAAATTGGCTTTTTAATTTATCAAAGGTTTTCTTTTTCTAGTGAAAAGAGCTTCTATTTTATTGAGGATTTTTTTTTTTCTTTTGCATTACCCTATGAAGTATTTTTCAGCTAACTTGGTTTATATTTGTCAGAGTTTGCAGCACATCCAACCAGCACACAAGTAAATGAACTTCAGCAAGATTCAATTATATATAAGAAACTTCTTTATATACAATACCATACAGCAGAAGTCAGCATACAATATCAGGAACACAGAATCAATATTCATAGAAGCAAGTCATTACAGAGTAGAGACATACCGAGGCTAATATACTGTACAGAGGCTCTCATTACAGAGGCCAAACCAACTCTTATATACAGTTCAGCAAGTCTAAGCCATGCCCAGACTCCAAACTGGCTCTTATGGCACCATACAAACAAATACTATGTTTCAGTTTCCAAACAGTCCCCATTGGCTGACATGTTGCCATGTCTATTCCAGTCTATCAACATTCATACTCTGACAATATTAATATCCTATTTATTTTATATTAATTTTATGCCGGTCTTGGCAACTGATATCATCCCCCTAATGCTATTCTTATAGAAATGGTGAAAGTTACATAATTTGCATCAATTTTTATCAATTGCATAATACCTTTATTGTACATAACATAAAATCACTTACTTAATTTACATTTAATCAATATTTGGAATAATAGACACTCTTTCCTATTCATGCATGCAAGCATGCCTTCAAGACTCGGTTGATTCCTGACAGCTGCCTGGAGTGGTTCCTTTCCTAAATACTCCTTTAAACCAGGTTTTCACCATAGTGCCCAAGTTGAGAAAACCCAGTAGAACAAATTTTCTCATGATGGGTTCCCTTAGAATTTAATTAAAATGTAAAAAATTGCTGAAGAGATTGCATCAATCAAAGACAAGGGTTGCACACAAATCCATTATCTACTTCGAAGTAAGTTCCAGAAGACCACATTCTATCCAAGAAGAGCTTCTTCAAAAAGCTCTTTGAAAGAACTGAATGAAGAATCATAAGAAAAAAATAGATCAGTTCTTAGAACATAGAATTAGAGTCGAAAGTCATCTAGTCCAACTCCCTGAACAAGCAGAAGAGTCTATATCATTTCAGACAAGTGGCTGTCCTTTTTCTTCTTGAAAGCCTCCAATGATGGAGCACCAGTGGTGGGTTCCTCCCAGTTCAGCCCGTTCGGCCGAGCCGGTAGCGGTGATGATATGATGTCACCGAACTGGTTCTCCCCCCCCCGCCCTCCCGCCCCCCCCCACCCACCCACGTTATTCTTACCTTTTATTTGGTCCCACCCCCAATCTATTGCTGCCTCCTGAGTCCCAGCTGATGACTAGAGGGAAAAAAACTGTTTAAATTCTTGCCGCGGGACTTCAAAGGGATGTCCTACAGCTGATCAGTGTTAAAAGCAAACAAATGAGTTGGGTCGTAAGTGCGAGGACTGGTCATAAGTGCGAGGATCTTCCAGAAATGACTCTAACCAACTAGCCACGCCCACCTAGTCACATGACCTCCAAGCCACACCCACAAAATAAGCCACACCCACAGAACCGGTAGTAAAAATATTTAGAACCCACCTCTGTGGAGCACCCACAACTTCTGAAGGCAAGGCATTCCACTGGTTGATTGTTCTCACTGTTAGGAAATTTCTCCTTACTTCTAGATGCTTCTCTCCTTGATTAGTTTCCATCCATTGGTTTTTCCGCATGGTCACGGTATAGGAAAGGGGTACCCTTAATGGTTGCATGACAGAATACTCATCTTACAGAATACAGAATAACAGAGTTGTAAGAGACCTTGGAGGTCTTCTAGTCCAACCCCTGATCAAGCCTATACCATTTCAGACAAATATTTATCCAACCTCTTCTAGGAAACCTCCACATACCTACAACTTCTGGAAGCAACCTATTCTACTGATCTTGCTATCAGGAAATTTTTCTCCTTAGTTCTAGGTTGGATCTCTCCTTGGTAAGTTTTTGTCTGTTACTTCAACAGATTGTTACTTTGTGATGGGAAAATCCAAAGCAGACAGATGTGTAGATAGGCTAGTGCTAAAAAGGAAGATAAATCATTGTTTTCTCTTTTTTTTCTCCTCTTCCTTCCCCTCACACTTTTTTCTTTTTTTTCCTAACACCCCATTCTCTTTCTATTGGTCATTTTTCCAGCCACTGCTGAGGGATCAAAAGCAACTGTAGGAAGGGTCAAAAAGTCAAAATGGCAACCATGCATTTGAAGCTTCACTCATATCTATTAGCCAAAGCTACACCCACATGCAAAGGGGGCAGGGCAGTGGTGGGTTGCTACTGGTTCTCCCCAGTTCGGGAGAGCCGGTAGTGGAAATCTTGATAGGAGAGCAAACCGGTTCGCTTCGAACGTCAGTTGGGCCCTCCCCTCCACCCCCGCGCTATACCTACCTTTATTTCTTTTCTTTTTTTAAGTCAGTTGTAAGGCGTGGCAGAGTGGATTGCCATGCCTCAGCTGTTTTTTTACTAAATGTGCTTGCGCAAAATGTGCTTTGCACGATGCAAACCGGTGGTAAAACTGATTAGAACCCACCACTGGGGCAGGGCTTTGTTGTGCTGTCATAATTGACATCTTGACTTTTTTATCCCCTCTGCAGACACTGCTGTGAAGAGCACTTTCACCAGGATCTAAAATGCATCACTTTCAGATACCTTTTGAAATTAAAACTGTACAAAATGAATCTGTGGACATTTCCATTCTTGATCTTCCCCACAAATAGCAAATGATCTCTTCCAAAAGGATTTGAATCATCACCATCAACATCATCATTGTCAAATCATTGTTACCAATGTAGCTGTTGTCGAGGCAATTGTTGATTTATAAGTCACTTTTTGCATGCTTGCTGCTCAAGAGTGAGGTAACAATGCTTTTTCTATGGAATATTTATACTTGCCTTTTCATTTATGATTCTGTGTTTGTTCCCTTGTTCTGTCAGCAACATCTGGAAAAGCTGGAAAGCAAAAAGAGAACTATGTGTCAGAACAATCCCACAGGTGTGTAAGGCCTAAATGTAAGGCCTAAATACTATTTGAGATAAATTCTTTTGAATCATCTCATTCCACATATGTTGTCTGCTGTAGCAGAAAGATTGTTAGTGTGTTACGTTAAAAACCAATCAAATCCTTTTATGGTATGAAACAGACTTCCCAAACCTGATGGGAGCCAGATATTTGGGGCTATAATTCAGTGGTGAAATGTAAAATTTGTTACTACCGGTTCTGTGGGCGTGGCTTGGTGGTGGTGGTGGGGTAATATGACTGAGTGGGCGTGGCCAACTTTTTTTTTTTTTACTTTTAAAACCATTTTTTCTACAACCTCTTCGGCTGAAGAGGTTGTTAAAAAATGCTTTTAAAGCCTCTGTCAATCCCAGCTGACTTGCCTGATCAGCAGAGGCTTTCTTTTTTTAAAAAAGCCTCTGATGATCCCAGCTGAGCCGCACGATCGTCAGAGGCTTTTTTTTTCTTTTAAAAGCATTTTTTCGGCCAAAGAAGATGTAGAAAAAATGCTTTTAAAAATAAAAAAGCCTCTGATGATTGCGCATCTCAGCTGGGCAATGGGAGGAATTTTTGCTTCTGGTTCTCCGAACCACCTGCCTCCACCGGGCGATCCGGTCCGAACCATGAGCATTTCACCCCTGCTATAATTGGCTGTAGAGTCAATCCCAAGTGAAATCCTAAAATTTCTGGAGGACAGCAGATTGGTGAAAGCTGGCATAAACTATTCTACGGTGCAGTGCATCATTATCCCTCTTGAAGCAGCAGATCTCCAAGAAAACTACACCAAGAGAGTTCTGGTTTCAGTTCTGGAATCAAGTCAGAATAAAGAATTAGAGAAATCCAATGTGAAATATAAATTAGACACACTTCAAAGTAGCCAGACCAGGAGCACAGATAGCAGGAAAAATAGTAACATGGTCATAGTAAGGAAGGAGGACAGTGGAAATCAGCAAAAATGATTTACTGACGCTATTCGATGCTCCTATTTTCCTATGACTGCCAATCTGTATGAAAATGGGGGGGGGGGTTTCTACCTCTAAAACCAGAGAGGGTTTGTTTGGTTTTTTGGTTTTTTGCTCTAGTGCTTCTGTAACCTTCTCTTTCAAAGAATAGGCAGTAACTAAAATCCCGCACATCTGAATCAATTATGTTTCTATAAAATAAGGAGCCTTTCTTTGCATTCTGACCAGAGGAAGAAAGTTTCCACAGCTCTCCGCAAAGCTTTCTCCTTCATTTTTAGACCTGATTTACCTAGGGTTGCCAGGTGTCCACTATTTGAGCTGACAGTCCACTTTTTTCACATTATGTTCACTATTTTTTTTCACAAAATAGTGGACATTTTTTTATTCAAAAGCTTTATGATGAAATGGTACGTAATCTAAAGCTGTACAGTCTAAGAGAATAAGGATAGGAGAATCGCGTTTTGTCTTTTTTTTCATAAGTTAGAATGAGACAAAGATTGAATATCCGTTGAACTCGATTCTCCGAAAAAATTAATGATGAAATTAAAATAAAAATATATTATAAAATTATGTACAGTTCACATTTTAAAAATGTATTGTAGCTTGTGTCGACTGACCTAAAAAGGCATGTTAAAATGTTTGTAAGAAAATATATAATTTAATTGTAATTTTTTTTAATTTTTTTACTACTTAACCCCCCCTCCCCCCCGCTTGTCTGCTATTTTTTGGAAGCAAACCTGGCAACCCTAGCATTTACCTGAAACAATAAACTCAGGAAAGCACAACCCACAATATCATCCAATGCTGAAGGAATGGTGAGAGTTTTAAAGATGGGATGCCATTATTACTTTAAACATGATGCCAGGCACCAGAAAGAGATTTGGAAACTAAACTGCTATGCCTTGGTCCCAATGAATTGTATTTGGCTCTAAAAAAATGTGACAGCTCTTCCTTTCTCATATTTTATCCATTTCTGCATAGCAAGGTACCTTATCCTCACGTTGGCACAACATTCAGTACTGTAATACTGTGCAAGCACCAACGTTCAGGTGTTATAGTGAGGGGGGAATGAACATAACAGAAGCTTCCAGGAAGCATGAAGCTGTGGTAAATAAATAATCAATGCAGGTTTGATTAAGTGTTTTTCCCATTAATGACACTAGTCTCTCCATTAATGACACAAGAACAGAGCAATTTAGATCTGTTAATGGAAAACCAAGATTCTAATCTTTCCATTTGGCCAACCTTTCCAGACACTTGATTGCTTGCAAAAAGTAGAGGAAAATAAAACTTGATTGCTTGCAAAAAGTAGAGGTATTGTTCAGTGTGTTGTCGATGCTAATACTCTATGATCTGTTTTCTTTCAAGAGTGACACTTTTTTTTTTTCCAGGCCCAGGCAGGAAAGAACAAGCAGAGAAATAATTGTATTTTCTATCCCAATTTCCACAGTAATTGAATACATTTTTCTGGAAATACTTGTGAGAAAAGTAATTACAAAATTGTCAGTAGAGTAAAGGGGATAAAAATTCAGTCAGTCAAAATGTTATAGAATTTGGAATTGAACAGAATAATTAACAAAACAGAAAATCAAGTACATTTATTTATATTTTTAATGATAATAGTATAATGCTTGCAGAAAATAGCTTAGAATAGAATAGAATAACAGAGTTGGAAGGCACCTTGGAGTCTTCTAGTCCAATCCCCTGCTTAGGCAGGAAACTCTACACCACTTTAGACAAATGGTTATCCAACATCTTCTTAAAAACTTCCAGCGTTGGAGCATTCACAACTTCTGGAGGCAAGTTGTTCCACTGATTTTATTGTTCTAACTGTCAGGAAATTTCTCCTTAGTTCTAAGTTGCTTCTCTCCTTGATTAGTTTCCACCCATTGCTTCTTGTCCTACCCTCAGGTACTTTGGAGAATAGCTCGACTCCCTCTCCTTTGTGGCAACCCCTGAGATATTGGAACACTGCTATCATGTCACCCCTAGTCCTTCTCTTCATCAAACTAGACATACCCAGTTCTTGCAACCGTTCTTCATATGTTTTAACCCCCAGTCCCCTAATCATCTTTGTTGCTCTTCTCTGTACTCTCTCTAGAGTCTCCACATCTTTTTTAAACCGTGGCGACCAAAACTGAATGCAGCATTCCAAGTGTGGCCTTACCAAGGCATTATAAAGTGGTATTAACTCTTCACATGATCTATCCCCTTGTTTATGCTTAGCTTATGGAACAATACAGCATATTAGTGTTCCTTGAACTATTATGAGTATTGAAAGCTTTCAAAATCCCATTGTCTAGACTTACACATTAAACAAAGCCAAAAACATGACTTGCTTGGGATTTGACCTAGCAATCTGTGTGATACTAAGCACTGCATCTTGTAAACTGTGGTTATGGCTAGTATATTGGGTGAAGACACTCAATTATGATTTGAGAATCTACAGTTAAAACATGTTTTGCGTGATAAGTGAACCCAGTCTAGCTACTTTTGAATTACAGGATGAAAACCTGATGAACAGAATCAGTCATTTGAATGTAATTCTGTTCTAAACTACTTTGAATGTTGTTCTTCCAATGGCTGACCAGAGTCCTGGGCTCTGATATGCCCCTTTTATAACAAAACTGTCTTTAAAAAATTAAATGTATTTGTATTAATAAAACTAATGCCATTATTAAATGATTTACTCTCAAATAGCTTACTGGAGCACATCTTAAAACTGCTATAAAATACAGAGAAACATTTTAAAGGAAAATTTTAAAATTTTAAAGCAAACAGAAATGTAAATAATGGCTTATGTAAATTTTTGTCTTTATTCCTTTGCCTTGGTCTTTTGGTTTATTTATGCAATATTTTGTTATACAGGTACTCAACCTACAACCACAATTGAGCCCAAAATCTATGTTGCTAAGTGAGAAATGTGTTAAGTGAGATTTGCCCCATTTTACGACTTTTCTTGCCACATTTGTTAAGTGAATCACTGCAGGTGTTAGATTAGTAACATGGTTGTTAAGTGAATCTGGTTTTTCCATTGACTTTGCTTGTCATAAAGTCGCAAAAGGGGTTCACATGTCCCTGGGACGCTGCAACTGTCATGAAGCTTCTGAATTTTGATCACATGACCACGGGGATGCTGCAACAGTTGTAAATGTGAAAAACGGTCATAAGTCACTTTTTTCAGTGCTGTTGTAACTTCAAATGGTCACTAAATGAACTGTTATATGTTGAGGACTACCTGTACTTTGAGGAATGAACTGAGTGAACTGGTGGTCATGTAAAAAGGCTATATATCACCATACTTACTTTTTCTTGCTGTTTTAAGCTAAAGCCACTACTGTATTGGCAAAAGGACTAGCAAACCCGGACTCATTCTTGCATCTTCAACACATTGTAAAAGAGGTTGCCCTGATTCAAAGTTGTTTAGAACAAAATTATAACCAATGGCATCTAGGGTGGGAGGTGTAGGAGACTTTGATATAATGTAAAGCCCTAGGAGATGGCAAGATCTTTATTGCTAGTAGAGCAGAGGTGAAATCTACTTACCCTCCTTACTGATTTGGAAGTGTGCGCTCGTGCGTGCACATCACGTGCTATTTTGGACCCTCTGCACATGCGCAAAGCCTTCTGCGCATGCGCAGAGGGTCAAAAACAGGTTATTTCCTGGTTAAAACCAGGAAGTAAGAACATCTGGGCAAGTGGACGGAGCCTCGCACTGCCACCGCTACCAGTTCTCTGAACCATGCACCACTATCAGTTCGCCCAAACCAGTACGAATCAGTAGCATTTCACCCCTGTAGTAGAGTGATGTAGCACAGTCTTGAAAACCTACCAGTTTAATTATCCTCTATCATTTATATTTTGTCTAATTAAAGCAGAGTTACCAAGTCTCTTTCTCACGCTCTGCCTGTGCCCAGACTCAAGAATCTCCTCTGTCTTAATCCTGTTTCCTCCCCTAATTGTCTTGCTGCCTCCTCAGTTTTCAGGGTCTATTAGGCAGTGCAAAAAATCATAATGCAAACCCCACACTTTTGTATGTGCATCCTGATGTTGGCTCTATGTATGAAAAGTGCAGGACTTTTACACAACAACAACAACAATAATAATAGCACACAATAGATACAAACTCATGGTAAACTGATCCAAACTAGACTGCAGAAAATACAACTTCAGCAACAGAGTTGTCAACGCCTGGAATGCACTACCTGACTCTGTGGTTTCTTTCCCAAATCCCCCAAACTTTAACCTTAGATGGTCTACTATAGACCTCACCCCATTCCTTAGAGGTCTGTAAGGGGCATGCATAAGCGCACCAGCGTGCCTACCGTCCCTGTCCTAACGTTTTCTTTTATTCGTATCCTTTTCATGTATTTATAATTATGTTTACATTTGTATCTGTCATAAAATACATGCTTGATGAAATAAAATATATAAAAATTAAACTTGTCCCTGTGAGAGAGCAGACTGCCCAGAAAATTGCTCGTACCTCTGTTGCTTTCTTCCTGTCACTTTAAGCCTTCTCCACAGCAGCAGTATGTTGGCTATAAAAGCTTTGCTGTGAAACAGCTGAGTGTGTGCGTGTGGGAGAGAAGGGAGAAGGTGGGGGAGGAGGCGTCTGTGCAGCCAAAAAGTGGCGTTTCTCTAGCAGCGCTCACAAGAAAGAGTAGTAGCAATAGTGGAAGTAGTAGTAGCAAATGGGAAGAATGGACAAAAGTAGTAGGTAATAGCATGTATGTATGTTGTCTAAGGACTTGTGTTGTCATTAGCTCTTTTGTGTCTTGAGCTCACCAAATTTTAAAAGAACTTTTGACAAAGTGGTGGCAATGATGGTATATCCAAAAGAGAGTGGGATAGTCATAAAAAGGTGGCATCCACACAGATAGTATTGGCTCAGGACTGGATAAGTTCTCTGTATGAAAAGAAAACAAACGTTAGCTGCAAAAGGGAGTTTGGCCCTCCCAGAGCTCAGGCTTTGTATGCAATAGCCAACATCCTGTGGGAGAAGCCACACCTCTCATGACACCAAACAAACAGAGGTGAAAAAGGCAGAAGGGGCAGATTCTCCCTTAGACATAGAAGAGGCTACTACTTAGTATAGATGGGTAGGTAAGATTAAAAAAAGCAACAACCCAGAGCAGCCAGAAAAGGGGCTAAACTAAGATACTTGGGCCAACGTCATTACAGAAATGTTGAAGCAACAGCAAGAGGAAAAGTTTTGATTCATTCAAAAGGAGGAAGAAGAGTGGCTTTGGAGAGAGACCGAGAAGGACAGGCCAAAATGGGAAAAGAATGAAAGAGAAGCAAGGCAGGGAGAGTTCAGGAGGCTGATAGACTTAAAGGAGTCACCAAGAAGGGCATGTTCACCTCTAGAGTTTTCATAACATAGAAAGAGGAGATGGTAGCAAAGATTATCAAGATACCTAAGTTAATGGAAGAAGAAGATTCGGAAGCCTATTTTACCATGTTTGAAAGAGTTGCTATCTCTTGTAAATGAATGGCGTGTCAGATTAGCCCCAAATTTACCAGGAAAAAGCTCTAAGAGCTTCTAGTAATGTTCCAACTAGAGAAGTAATGGATTATTACCATGTTAAAGAAGTAATCCTATACAGGTATGGCATAACTCTTTATACCTATAGGTTTAGTCATGAATCCCATGACAAACATGAAGGGATTCATGAATTGTCCTAGGTATGAAATGGTTGAGACCAGATGAAAGAAGCAAATAGAAAGTAGTAGAGGAAATCATTTTAGAAAAAGTTTCTACATGTACTCCCTAATGTGAGGTTTTGGGTTGGAAAGGTTAAAGCTGTAAAGAAGCCCAAATGAAAGGAAGTTTACAGTAACAAGAGCTGGAAGGGGCCTTGGAGGTCATCTAGTCCAACCCCCTGCTCACGCAGGAGACCTGTACTAGGGATTCGAACTTGCCGACCTTTCTGATCGACAAGCTCAGTGTCTTAGCCACTGAGCCACCTAGTCAGGCATTGACTAGGAAGGCATTGGAAAGCATTGGTATCTCTAAGGAAAGAAACATATTTGTCAAAAAACTGTAAAAGTCAGAGAAAAGGAATGTCTGCAGTAGTTGCAAACACCACTGGGGAAAGCTCTAGCAAAAGTTAATGGAGTGATTGTTGCAGACCTATTAGACACTGGGAGTAGATGGATACTGGTAGGTCTTCATTTAGTGAAAAAAGGCAACATTTGTGGGAAAAGATCCCCTTGCTAGTATGTTTGGGCAGACTGAGATGGTCCCATTTATTAAAGCCATCATAGAGGCACAGGAAAATGAGTAGATAATAGTGGTAGGAATAATCTGTAATCTCCCATGTAATCTAATGGTAGGGACAGATTTTCCACTTATGAAGAGTTGGACTCAGGCTAAGATAGTGGAAGTAACCACAAGAACCCAATTGAAGGCAAAGATGAGGATGAAGATGAAGCAGGAAAGAATGGAACCTGGGATCTTTCCTAGTCAGACTGATTTAATAGAAGGATGTCCTGGAAAGGAGAAAGCCTTATGAAAGGCCAACAAAGCTAAGGGTGAGCCATAGGATAGAGACTTCTAAATGGGAAATACATTTAGGATCCTTACAAAAGAAAGACCTAATGTTAAGGTCTTGTTCACGGCAGAAAAGGGAGAAACAAGGAAACAATACCCAGATTACAAGAAAAATCAGAGTTGCTGTTCTGAATTAGGCTTCATCCATATTCAAAGAAGTAAATTGAACAAATAGTAGTTCCTCAGGAATATTGCAAGGTTATATTGAAACCAGTCCATGAAAATCCATGGTCTGGACATTCAGAATATTAGGTGGATTTTATTGGTCAGGGATTGGGAAAGATGTGGCCCATTACTATAAATCCTGCCCCATTTGTCAAATAGGGAAGCCAAAAGGGGAACATGGATAAAGTTCCAATGGGGAGAGAGAGAGCGTTTAATCCCTATTCCTTTTTCTAAAATAATCATGGACATTGTACAGTAGTGTCTAAAATTGTGGAAACCTGTTAGGAAAAGTGTATTTTTGAGGTTTGATGGCTAATAACAACATTCTCTTTTTTGAGTTTCAAGATGATCATATTCCACTGCTGGAATGGCCTGGGAATAGCCCAGACCTTAACCTAATTGAAAATCTATGGAGCCCACTAAAGAAACTTGTTAATTAGAAGCAACCCAGCAATAAAACCCAGTTAATAAAAGCAATTATTCAATCTTGGTTTCACATTATAACAACTGCAGAACTAAAAGACTTGATTCACTCCAAGAGAAGATCTTGTATGGCCATAATTCATGCTAAAAGTTACCCAACTAAGTATTAACTGAGGTGATAATTTTTGTATATCTCGTTTTTTCTACATGTTTCACTTTTCTTCTTTATACTGCGACTGCTATTCTAATAGCAAATCCTTCATAAAAGTTATTGCATTGCATTCTTGATTACATTATCTTTCCATTCATATATAATTTTATGGTACTACTCACAAAAAAAATAAGTGGTGTTATTAGCTAGATGTAGGCCCTCTGCTATGACACAGTAGAGGGAATGAATATTTCCACATTGTCTGTGGTTTGCAACCCAGTTTCCTGAGGCAATTTCATGAAGGAATACGACAGCTGCATAAGCAAGCCAAGCCTCATCCATGCACATGTGGGATCCAGGCAATATGTGAAACCATGCCACTCGGGTCCATGGAAAAACCTTCCTCCACGGAATTGGTCCTTAGTGCCCAAGAAGTTGGGGGCTACTGTTTTAAAAGAACCCATGACTGTTCCTCTGTTTTGATGGAAACACAAAAACCCACTGGATGCCATGGCTATAATTTAAAACCTCTTGGTGTACATCCAGTGGCACTTGACCCACTGACTGCAAGAAGGAAAAACAGTGCAGGTAGTTTGAGCTTTATTCTGTCCTCTCCTCTTGCTCTATCACCAAGTGCTGTTTATCAATGAGATAACTCATTGGAATATAGAAAAAGTAGAAAAATAGAAAAATAGGGGCCACCTTTGGTGGGAAGGGAACAGCATTCCGTGTGCCTTTGGTATTTAGTACATGCCGGCCACATGACCACGGAGACGTCTTTGGACAGCGCTGGTTCTTCGGCTTTGAAACGGAGATGAGCACTGCTCTCTAGAGTCGGGAACGACTGGCACATATGACCAAGGAGAACCTTTACCTTTACCTTTAACTCATTGGAGATCACTTCCTTCCTTCTGTTTTTTTTTCTTCCAGGCACATACAAATGCTCTTTAGCTCTCCTCCCAGTAATTTAATTTAATTTAATTTAATTTAATTTAATTTAATTTAATTTATCATATTTCTATGCCGTCCAACTCCCAAGGGACTCTGGGTGGCTTACAACAAAAATAATAAAAACAATGAACATATTTTTTTTAAAAAAAACATTATAAAAGCATTTTAAAAACATTAAAAACACATGCACACAACATTAAAAACACATGCACATCGATTCATGGTTGGATCTCGCACGATTGAACAGCAAGATCAACGGCCCCAGGCCTGCCAGAAAAGCCAGGTCTTCACCGCTTTCCGGAAGGCCAATAGGGTGGGGGTAGTCCGGATCTCAGGAGGTAACTGGTTCCAGAGAGCTGGGGCAGCCACAGAGACAGCCCTCCCCCGCGGGCCGCCAGCCGGCATTGTTTAGCTGACGGGACCCGGAGGAGACCAACTCTGTGGGATCTTACCGGTTGCTGGGAGCTATGTGGTAGAAGGCAGTCTCGAAGATAGCCTGGTCCTGAGCCATGTAGGACTTTAAAGGTAATAACCAACACCTTGAATTGTGACCAAAGACCAATAGGGAGCCAGTGCAGCTCACGGAGAATTGGTGTAATGTGGGTGCATCTAGGTGCACCCACGATAGCTCGCGCAGCTGCATTCTGGACCAACTGTAGTCTCCGAACACTCTTCAAGGGTAGCCCCATGTAGAGCGTGTTGCAATAATCTAACCGTGAGGTGACAAGGGCATGAGTGACTGTGAGAAGAGCCTCCTGATCCAAGTAGGGTCGCAATTGGTGCACCAGGCGAATCTGTGCAAAGGTCCTGCTAGCCACAGCTGCTAGATATTGCTCTAATCTTAGCTGTGAGTCTAGGAGGACACCCAAATTGCGAACCCGTTCTGAGGGGGACAATTTCTCCCCCCCCCCAGAACCAGGGATGGACAAGCAACATAGTCTTTAGGAGGCAATACCCACAGCCACTCGGTCTTGTCTGGGTTAAGTCTGAGCCTGTTGATTCCCATCCAGACCCTCACAGCCTCACAGTAGGATGTAGCAAGCAAAATGCTAGTCTTTCACCTCTCCTTATCATTTATATTCTTTATTAGTTGTAAAGCCTGGTTCACTAGTCATCACCCAGGTCATATTCCAACTCTCAGGAATGCTCTCAAGCACATATAATGCTTCAGCCTCCTTCCAAAAGAAACAAGAGTACCAGCTGTACCAACTTTGAATCAATCAAAATACTGATACACGCACACACACATACATATTTTGAAAGCAATGTTTTATTGCCAACAGCAACATCTTCCCTTACTGGGGGCAGCGTTGTGGTCATGTTAACAGTTGGTTGTTTTGTTGCTTAAAAAAGGAACAAAGTCCTAACAGTCCACCAGCAATGGGTGTGGAATGGAAGTCGGGCTGATCCAGAATTTCTCTCAACATGTGCAGGTTTATAAATAATGCATCAAGCTGGGAACAGAACCAGCACATTTTGTGTTTTCTCATGATATGTGACACACACTTGTTTTTCGTTTTGTTTTTTCCTGCTGATGCCTGTCAGAGAATAAAATCATTTTTGTCTTCCTTTCATTTTCCAAAGTCCTGTACAGAGCTGAACATTTCCCCAGCAGGATTTTTTTTTTATTCTGTTCCCCAGCTAATCCTTTTCTATATGAAACAGACACAGCAGGTCGGATGCTGCTGCTGTTCCAAATTCCAAGTCCAAATAAAGTTCTTTAAAAGCAAGTATCTTTCCATACGAATTAATTGCTGTGAAGAAAATGGGTGAAAGGCATTCAGAGGTATAGCTTCTGCATTGCTAATTCTGCATTGTTAATTTTCAGATGCATGAGGGCAAACCAATGCATCATTTCCTTTGAGATTTAGGTCCTAGTTCTAGTTAAGGGCCACACACTTAGCTATTTATGCAAACAATGAAATAACTTATATGGACCTGTTTACACAATTCTACCACTGCACAGATGCTGTATCCAGCTGCCTAGTTCCTATTCTTATCTTTGTAATTAAAAGATGTGTGTTTCATGTTGTCACTGAGATCAACTATCCAGAATAACCTATACAGCCAACTTTCAGAAACACTAAGGCCAAATTAAAGTTAACATGCTTCTTTCTGTTTGAACAAATTTGATCTTCAGTTTGACTTAACTTTTCTAAAACAAGGGAAAACCTACACAGTATTCATTGTTAATCTATTCACCTCTTCATCAATCTTTCCTAGAGATCTAGTTTCTGTGTTGGTGGGAAGAAGCAAATAGGCCAACCACAAGAACTGCAGCATGCTAATTCATCTGTATATCTCCCTGTTTCTTAACCTGCTTCCTGTCAGAGACGCCCACCTGTGGCAAATGCATCACACAAAGGCCTCCTCCACAAGGTTTTGATGAGATTTCCCAATTCCTCCAAATTCTTGTTGCCATGTTTTCATGACATGCCAATGCACTAAAAGATTTTCGTGGAAACTGGGGGTTATGGGAAGCGTTTGGAAAAAGGTGCTTTGATGTGTGGGGAATGCTTACAAATCTCACATGGTTGTTTCAGAAGCTGCTCCTACTGTTTCCACCATTCACCACCACTTTGCTTCTCTTCATGTTTTGCAGGATCCTAGCGGAAGTAACTGATGGGGCTGGGCTGTCAAACTTGCGGCCTAGAGCAGGGCTGTCAAACTTGGGCCCATGGGCCAGATGCGTCATGCATTGGCCATGCCCACGCCCGGTTTAGCAAAGGGGAAAAAAGTTGCAATACGTCACATGATGCTGCCATGATGACACGAGTTTGACACCCCTGCTCTAGAGCCAGAACAAATCTTAGGGATTGTCTTCCACTACTATCACCAACTGAGACATTAACTGGTCAGGAAACCTCCTATCTATCTTTGAATTGCTTGACCACTTCCATCCTTTTTGCTTCTGGTGTCACAGATAATTCCCCCACATTTCTACCCCACCTTGTCATCCCCCTTCACTCCTTTCCCCATCTCTTCATCCATTTTCCTTCCTGCTTCTTCCTCATCCTTGTATTTTTCTCTCAAATTTCCTTGATGCAAGAGAAACGTCACCCTAAGAAAATCCACTAAGATTTGCATTCAGGAAAAATCTAGATCCTCACACCAGCCTGCTGAGACGGTGAGAAAGGATGGATGGGTTTGTGCACAGCCACATCTTCTTTAGACCCACACAGGTTTTGAGCCATTGTTGAATAGAATTTTGGTTTAGTAAGTATTACATGCAGGTGTGGGTTCTACTTACCTTTACTACCAATTCACATTGGGGGAGCACTTCTGCGCATGCACAGATCATCTACAATGACATCCGAATTGGTGGGAGGAGCCTCCCACCGGTTTTACTACCGGTTCTTGGGAACTGGTCCGAACCAGAGGCAACCCACCACTGACTACATGTGTTTCCTTAACAAAGTTTCTAACTTGCTAACATGGAAATGGCATTGCCATTGTTCTTCTTAAAGAATGAAGAATGGGTCCAAGCACTTTCGCCACTGAACGGGGGTAAAAAATGGCATTTTTTTTTAAAAAAAAGGAAAACCATTCTGGTGCCTTGCCTTATTTAAGCAATATAAGCTTTACTTTCAATGTAGTTGTCTTACAAACATACTTAATGCAGTTGCTGACCAGTATACACTGTCCTCCTTCCATTCCCACAGACTAGAACTACAAACAGTAAAAAAGTAAAATAACTGGCAGCTAAGTTTGTGCTCACATTCCAGTTGTTAAGAGAGAATGTTTCTCTCTGCTGTATGTTTAAGCCCCCTCTGCTGGACAAATAGTTGATTCAAATGTCAACATTTATAAGAAGAACCTATTGAGTCAGAGTTCCCAGCACAATCTACAATACAAAGAACATTGCTTGTATCTATGTGAGAAAGACCTTGAGAGATGAGATGCTGCCTAGGGAACAGTCAGATAAGTCAGGACATTGCCCACAGCTGCATAATAAGAGAAAGAGGCTCAGAAGGATCCGTTCCTTCATCCCTTTCCAGTAAAGGAGATGAGAAGTAGATTTGTACACTTAAGACTTTTCAAGATTGTGTTAAGGTTGTCTTACAATGAAGTAGAAAAATGAAATAGAATTAGCTTTTCTGGTCATCTTTTTGATCTATTTTACCTGAGAAGGTAATTAGGAACATGGTGGCTCAGTGGCTAAGATGCTGAGCTTGTTGATTGAAAGGTCGGCAGTTCAGCGGTTCAAATCCCTAGCGCCGCTTAACGGGATGAGCTCCCATTACTTGTCCCAGCTTCTGCCAACATAGCAGTTCAAAAGCATGTAAAAAATGTAAGTAGAAAAATAGGGACCACCTTTGATGGGAAGGTAACAGTGTTCCATGCACCTTTGGCATTTAGTCATGCCGGCCACATGACCACAGAGACATCTTCGGACAGCACTGGCTCTTTGGCTTTGAAATGGAGATGAGCACCCCCCCCCCCCACTTCCCAGAGTTGGGAACAATTAGCACATACGTGCAACAGGAACCTTTACCTTTACCTGAGAAGGCTGACATCCAACTGTTACATACCATCAATAAATAGAATGTTGTAAAATAAGAGTAGCAGAATGATTGGTTCCTGCCTTCATGAGGCTACAATCTATACTTTATCAAAGGTAAGACTAGGAGAAAACTCTTATCTAGGTAACATTTTTATTTTTATCCCAGAAATTTCTCCAAGAAAGAATAAATTTCATCTTTTCCCATCTTAATAGATCTTAACTTCATTCTATACTGTAATGTAATTATGTTGAAATAACATACCATTCATGTTGGACATAGTAATATCCAAATATTTTACTCTTTTTAAAATTTGAAAACCAGTTATTAAGATTTTTTTCATTATAATCATGTTTCTATGTTATTTAACTCCTCATGAAGAAGCTCATTTAATACACTGCTCTGTTTCAAAGCCTCTATATTGTAAACATCTTCACTAATGACAGGTATGTTATCCGTTCGTTTTTCAGTTGCCAGTTCATCCACATTGTCAGAAAATGAGCTGAGAAGAGTATCATTTTCATAGGTAGGAAAATAGTACTGTGGTTGATCTCAAACAGATCTATCAGGCAGAAGTGCTATATGTTTGCTATCTTCCAAATGACATGTTAACTCTTTTTTCAACTGGAATTTTTTCTCACACTTAAAACACTGACACTGGTGCACCTGTCTTCTGATGAAATTCATTAGTTTTACTTGTTGATAGAAATTCAGATCATGCTCAGACTTAATTTTTAGCAAGTTAAATCCATGAGCCTCCTCCATGTGAACATAGAGTTTTTCTGTGGTGTCAATATGCTTTTTACAGAAGAGACAGACTACACAAGCAGGCTGTTCTTCCCAATCAGACCAGTCCTCTTCTTGATTGTGGAACAATTCTCGATCATCTTCTGACTGAACCGTTTCCCAGGACTTCCCAAATTCCAAATAATTAATAATATAAAATCTGTCATATTCTTGGTTAGTTTTTAGCATTGATTTTACGATGTTGCTTCTTCCTCATGCGGTCCTTGAGTTTGTTCTTATCCCCAAATGTTTTTTCACAGTATAAACATTGGAAACTGTCAATTTTTTTCTGAAGAACATCCAAAAACTCCTTACAGTTCACAATGTTATCTGGCAATCCAATATTGAATGCACGATCTTTTGTAATGTGATTGATAAGGACTGACCTGTTACCCAAAAAAAAGCTGGTCACAAAACATGCATATGCCATGAAAACCTGCATCATATCTTTCTTGCTGCTGTTGATCCAGAATATCTTTCAGTCTTTGTTGTTGACATTTCTCCCTTAGTTCTGTCTTCAGGTAAGGCATCATATAAAAGAAAATAATTGTCCTGATCCTCTAAAGCTGTTTCAGAGTTTTTTATTATACAACAGAAGTCAGCAATAGGCTGTTCTGTAAATCTTTTCTTCCAGTACAATACATACCTTCTAAAATCTGCAATCAGCTTGACATCTGCTATGACAAGTTTGTGTTTTATGATCATGTGTTTCAGATTTTGATTTTGTTCTGATATTGGATAATATTCTTCACAGAATAGACAAGGCATATATGGAGATTCTTCTTCAGCAGAAATGCCACCTGGACTTTCTGGCAGGGAAAGTGATTCCAAAATATAGTCTTGGTGGTCCTTCCCCTCCTCAGCCACCCAGTCCCACAAACAAGCCATCCCGTTAGGCCGTAATGTAGGTACCAAGAAAACTCTTATCAATGAGATTTTATATCTACTGCGTTAGTTCGCTAGGGAATGGATTGAGATTTTCAAGGGCTTTACAGATGAGGTGGAATTTTAAAAAGGTAGGAATCGTGTGTAGATTAGCAATCAAAATTAACATTTTGCTATTTTTTTTGTTTCCCATCTTTTCTTGAATCTGTTTCCTTCATATTAAAGAGTTTCATAATTTTTGGCTCCAATATGCAAAAACAATGCCTGAATTTATTTTTAATGATACAGGGCCAATCTGTGTGACTTGAGGACACTGGAAAATAGATTTAACATATATGTTCATTCTGGCTGTCTTAAGGGTCGCACACACCATGACAATCTTAGTATTATCTTATGTGTATGTGTCTATATGGAGGGCCATAAGTAAATAAAACTTCTAGGCAGCACTTCAATCTTCCCACTGGCCATATTCCCATATAGAATCATATTCCAATCAGCCACTAACCCAATCCAGGGACTTTAGTAGAGATTTTGATAGCACAGAATCAAATTGAGTCAGAAATCACTTTTCTGGAAATATGAAGTACTCACTGAGTGTTTCCAGGATGAATCTAGCATCTCATGCATCAAAAGAGTAAATTAGCCATTTACTCCGTAATTTCTCAGCTAATATTTTAGCCTGGTTTCTATAGGTTTTTTAAAAAAGTTTAAAATGTTTTTTAAGAAAACCCATTACATTAGCAGACTTTTTAGCACCTCAAACACCCTCCCCCCCCATTGGATACCCTCCAGAGATGGCAAAAACCTCTGACTGCAATTCCTCAATCCAATCAGTAGTTGCATCAGCTGAGAATTCTGGTAAATGTAGTCCTGTACACCAAAGTGCTTCAAGTTAAGACCATCCCCATAGAGCAAAGTTTCTTGGTTTAAATGCACACCTCTTAAAGTGTGAATAATTTACATAACCCCTACTCCATGTGTAAGCCACTATTTTTTTTTTAAAGAACTGCATTGTGTTCATTCTGTTGAACTGAAAACTGCACTTGGAAAAGATTACAATGAAACCAGCAGAATATTGAAGACACATACATACCATTCACACATACCATTATTGATGGAAGAGAAAGCCTAAGTCTTAATGGCTTGTTTCACTTTGCCCCAATAATAAGAGATGTTGAGATACTTGAATAAATTATACTTCTTGGGTTTTTTACTTGCGATTGTTATCCTTTCCCGTGGTCTCCTTGCAAGGTTGACTTGACCATTTGCTTATTGCTTCAGAACTTTTTGGAAGGTTATATATCAAACGTACTTGAGAATTCTGGTCTGGAGTAACAACAGGCACTAAGTGGTCTCTACTTGTAAGGTGGGACCTCTGGCCCAGTACCAAACTTGAAAAATAATGTAGGTTGCAGTCTGCATTTCATGTATACCTATCTCCACAATTCTTCTGTGGGCAAGCAGACTGAAATAAGCTATTTCGCTTTAATATTTTTCACCCCAACTTCTACCGAAATGGGGCTTGCAATTGACAGTTTAGGGCTACAAGTCAGAGTCAATTCCAGTTTACTTTTGTGCTGTGGCAATTGCCTGACATTAAACAGCTGGCTCTTATTCTTCTTTTTTCGGGATGTGACTGAATGGAGCCTGTTTCTGTGGTTGCTGAAGGAAGAACACAGCTGGAGTA
Source organism: Arizona elegans (assembly GCA_022577455.1). Taxonomy (NCBI): domain Eukaryota; kingdom Metazoa; phylum Chordata; class Lepidosauria; order Squamata; family Colubridae; genus Arizona; species Arizona elegans. The sequence goes on from JAKOOJ010000001.1 coordinate 83,259,583, forward strand.
CCAGCTATTCGTTCTGGCCATCTGAAGCTGCAGGGAAACAGAATTATGGATTACTTCCCTCTCTTCTCAGTGAATGACCTGAACTGCAGTGAAATCCACCCCATCAATGAATTGGAACTGTGTAGAACTGCAGAAAGTACTACAGCAAAGGAGACAAAACAGACAACGCACCCAATTTGTCTGACTAATTGTTTCTCCATACAGTTCCTGGAAGGTAACTGAAGGCTTCACCTAATGGTTTTCAGTTTTCTAAAAGGAATGTTGGATGCCACTGAAACACGGTTTATCAAAATGGAAAAAGAAGTTATCAATAACTGACTGCATTCCACATTAAAAAAAGCAGTTGTACAAAAATGAGTTAATGTGTACTGTGCTTGACTAGTTATTTAAGCAGTATGATGAAGTGCTCTCTCTAATTAACTTTTAGCTAAATGTATGCAAGCATAATAGAGCAATATTTACAAGTGTACAAGTATATATATAATTCACAAAGCACTTGCAGTTCAGGCCACTTTTTATGAAATTATTGATCCCCCATTACTATCACCATTCCAGCTTTTGTTTGCATGTTATTTAAATCATTTAAAAGCAGGAAGATTCAGAGAATGTACCACCTTTAGTGTCTAAGACTAGGCTCACAATGAAGAATTTTATTCTGATTTTTCTTTTTTTGAGCTGAAATCTAAAAATCTAGACTCACATAGAATTCAACTGATCTTTTTAAAATGTCAGTTTCTCAGCTTCTTCCTGCTGGAGATTGGGCAGCATGTTTTGAACATATATTAAATCATCACCTCTATAATCAGAAGGGATTTACCAAACTCTGAACTTTTCTTCCTGGGAATTAAAATCTCAAATTGATTTTTTTTTTAGTTCAGTGGATAACACCTATGAAAAATGGTAGGAGTCCTAACCTCTCCTCAAAGAATATTCAAAGACAGCGGAGAATCATCAACACATGCAGTTTTATAAAAATTTTATATTTTTGTAACATAGCAATGCTCAAAAGCCACATCAATTAGGTCTGATTTACTTGGTTGTGGATAGGTGCTCAGAGCTTTGGGATGGGACAAAGGAAGGAGAAGACATGATTGTTAAGCCATCACATGAAGCGGACTTTTCTGCAGTCTATAAAGTTTGCACAATGTTTTCTTAAAGTTCTACAATCACTGTAATGAGATAATTGATTTTGCAACATGGGCAAAACTTATTACTGATCGTCATCAGTACAGGAAAGCCAAAAACAAACAAACATGGGATTTTAATATAATTGTGCACTTTAATGTTTACATTGATCAGTTACTCATCAAGGAAGAGCAAAACACCAGGAATCTGGTAGATAAGATTCCTGATTTTTTTTTTTTTTTTGCCACTGTACACTAATGTTGCTCTTCTTACAAAAAGAGCAAATATTTCTAAATTCATCCTGCTTGCTCCACTTAACTTTGTTTTGTAAATGGCAGTTTACATGTACTCACTTGGCCGACATTAGCTGATTTCAAAAAGTTAAGCAGGATCAAATCTTTAGTCCTAGTAGGAAAGACTGCTAGAAATACCATAATAGAGTTACATTTTGTTCTGAAAAGTTAAAAATCTCAGGAAGCAGCAGTGGCACATCATTTCCATACTGTGGCCCGAATTATATGGATGTCACAGAGAGTGGAGGTTTTACTTATTTTATAAATATATAACAATAGTACCAGAAGCTGTATTAAGGAGAACTATGGCTTCCATCTGCAATTGTGCTGTGAATGTGTGTACAGTTCTAAAATGTTTTATGCTCAAGTTCTGTTTCAATAATTTGTTTAGTATATGCTCACAACATAATTTAGATTATAAAGCAACTATACTCAGTTTTATATTATAGGTGAATTTGGAACATTCTGGTTGGCCTGCTTTTTAAGTAATTTCAGCCTGAGAATGGTTATCTGAGGTCTTTTTTTACCTCTCCATTGTGGACCTGTCAATTATCGCCTTAAAATCAGTCTAATGCTACTATACTGAATACTTAAATAACCAAACTTTGGGAAATAATCAGTATGGCACTCATTTACAATTTCAAATAATGACAAACTATCGATCCCACTAAGTGTGTAATCCCACAGAGTAAACCCAAAATTCTTAACCATAGTTAGCATACTTTAAAGTTGGATATGGCCCACTGAACTGAACATTCAGTTAAACACTTGTACAGTTTAATAGTTATATAATGGTCAGTCATTTGTGAAGCATACGGAAGGTGTTTTGAAAAACATGATATGATAATGGTTACTGTATATTGGGCAAGACATCTGCCATCATTCAGTAAAGTTGGAACAAGAAAGAGGTTCTACCACAGTTCTATAAATCTTGCATTATGCAGTTCCATCAGTTGAAAGTATACTGCGAGAATTAAATACTCATCTTTACATATACACAACATGCCGTGAAAGCATATTTGCTTACAAACATATAAAAATACTTGTTAACTAGTTTGATAAGAAAATAATGTATAAAAGTATATAGCAAAAAACATTTAATCATCTGACAATGGAAAGAGCAAAATCCTCTTTTTATATTACATGAAAAACAAAAGCTACAGATTAACTTTTCTGGAATCTCCTACCTGGAAATACAAAAGGAAGACACAATTTTATTCCAAACCATGATGCAACATTATTTAAAACTAAAATGCTCCAATCCATAACGAGCCCAGGTATTTGGCCATAAAGCTGTAATACTAATAATCCTGTAGCTATTGCTGGAGCCATAAAATAAATACAGTAGACAGTTGAGCACTGGAAAAAACTGCAGCATAAACAAGAGCTGTAACACAAAACTTTGCCAATGAAATTCAGTGTATTGGCTTCCTGTAAGGCAGGCTGAATTTTGTTGTCTAATCTAATTAAAGGGTAAAACCTCCAAATCTACTCTTTAAAAAAATACTCTACATATTGATTAGAGATCTCTTTCTCTCTCTCTCTCTTGAGTATGATCAACAAAGATCTCATGGGGTGGGGGGGGAATACCCATACAGCCATTTTAAGCTTGACTTCAATAGACTCCTAAAACTACTTTTTGTCCATTGTGAATAAAACTCCACAAAGTGCAAGTTTCTTGACGTAAGGAAAAAGAATTTGGGAGTATTAAAAGAAGCCTTAGTGTATTGACCTCTGATGTGAGATGACTAAGGTGTCTTCTAGGTCTGGACCAGTCTGATTCTTTCCAACTAAGGCTATTTTGGTGACCATTTATACAACATGCACACATAAAGCAAGACAAAACATCAAGACACACAGGAAGAAAAGTGAGGAGAATTAATCTGGCAGTCGATAGCTTGTTTTAAAGGATCTTTAGACGATGACACAGTGGCACCCTTTCTTGTCCTTCTCCTTCCTCGTTGGCTCTGGAGAAGGAGGACATTCTTGTTCTTGAAATTTCCTACGAAAGAAAAAAAAATCAGATAAGACTTAGGGCTTCAATTCTATGCAGTTCCACATATAAGTCTGCTTAGCTTATGCATTGCTCCAACTGTCTCTGATTGGATCACACAGACCAATGCCAAGTTTCCTTCCATGCACCCATCCCCGCAAAATGTGAGTGAAATTTAATTTTAGGAATCCACTGATGAAGATATTATCCATTTAGTCATGTTCAAAACTTGATGATTCCATGGATGAGGTCTCTCCACATCTTCCACTCTTGCACTACTTCTTTGAATTGTTCTATGTTTTGGCTGGTGTCAGCTTTGATGGTGCCCATGTTCTTCGGTGGCCTGGTTTCCTTTTACCACTAACTCTTCTGCACATAATTGCTTTCTCCAGTGAATTATCCCGCATGACATGACCCAAATTAAGTGGGATGCAGTTTTTGATTTTGCTTTCCAGCAACATGACTGGTATTAGGCATTTCAGTACTTGTTTGTTAGGCACCTTTGTTGTCCAAGGAGTACACAGAAGTCTCCACCAGCACCACAGCTCAAATGAGTCAATTTTCTTCCTGTCTTGCTTTTCTAAAGTCCAACTGGAATCCAATGAGACCAGGCTATTTACAGCACTTTGTACCCGCATAAAAGTAAAGTGGATGGAAGTGAATTTTTTCACACTAATGTGTTTAACTGAGATGGGCCATTTAGATATTTGTTCGCATTTTGTACAGCACGTCTTGTCAGCAATATCCGGAATGTTTCATTCTAGCTTCCTCTCTTATACTATAGCATATCCTGCCAATATTTAGTTGGCATGCTCAACTTGTATGTTCCAGGCTTAATTTTCAAAGGACAGGACATTGGATTTCCAATATTTTGGACGTGGACTAGGAAGACACTAGTTAAATGAGGACCCAGTTTGTGGGGCAATAAGCTGACTTTGTATAAAATATACAAAAGAATGAAGGCTATTGCTTAACGCATTGTAAGCTGCCCTGAGTCTCCGGAGAAGGGCGGCATATAAATCAAATAAAAAAAAAAAAAAGACCCATGTTGATATCACCATTCAATCACAGAACCATCCTAAGACCATCACAAAATAATAGTTGGGGAAAGTAGCAAGAAGATAATCCATGCTACCTTATTCCTTTACAGAAAGACCAAACTTGAAAACAAACACACACATGTAATAAAGGACTGGTTATGACAATGTAACCTGTCTATACAGCTGTTCCTAAAAAAAGGTATTGTAGGATAGAGAGGAATGTAATATCTATTGCCTACTAACAAATACCTCATTTCTAGAGACAGCTCAAGAGGGTGATGATAAAACAAAAGTAGTTGTTTAATTATAGAGAATAGGAAGTAGGCAATCTGTCGAAATCTCAAAAGCTTCTATTAGTGGCCCTCAGCACCTCATCTGACCGCTAAATTCATAAAAAGTATAATTACCGAAATAGGCATATTGCAATTAAAAAAGAACCTTTCCCCCTTCAAACCCAGTCCTATCCACATATCTGATCAGGGTCATCTGCTTTATAGCCTCCCCCCCCCCCCCAAATATTAAGCACAACCTTTTCTCACCATCCTCGTTCTAGACCATTTCAGTTAAGTTCTGCCTGGTTAAGGGACAGGAAAATCTTTAGTCACCCTAATGAATGGGTATCATCAGGAAGTCTGTAGTTGGGCTAGGTTAAGATGCCTGCAATAGTATACAAAGAAATACTTAATAATTTGGGATCAAGCAAAGTCTCCATTACAGCAGGCTCTTAGGCCTCGACAAACTTTGCAGGAAATTTTGTTTTCTGTGTCTTAGTGTTTAGATGTTGGTTGTGATGCTGATGTCCTTTTCCATATTTCAGAATCATCTCTCCTCTGCATATCTCAAAAGTAATGGGTTGCAGGTATCATACAATATATCTGATACTGTTATCTGAATGGATAGTTCTTCATTTTATTTTTTTATTAATTTTATTTCTATACCACCCTTCTCCCGAAGGACTCAGGGCGGTGAACAGCCTAATTAAAAACACAAAGACAGACAAAATTTTAAAATTATTAAAATTATTAAATAATAGGCCCAATTTATAAAACCCCAAATTTAAAATCCCATTTAAAACAAATTAAAATCTTTACATTGATAGCCCAGCCTGGCGGAACAACATGGTTTTGAGGGCATAGCGAAACACACGGAGATCAGAGATTTTATGAATTTCTGGGGGCAGATCATTCCAAAGGGCAGGGGCTCCCACAGAGAAGGCCCTCCCCCTGGGTGTCACCAGCCAACATAATTTGGCCGATGGCACCCTGAGGAGACCCTCTCTGTGGGAGCGAACTGGCCGGTGGGAGGCTACTGGTGGCAGAAGACGGTCTCGAAGGTATCCAGGTCCAATGCCATGGAGCGCTTTAAAGATGGTAACCAACACCTTGAATCGCACCCGGAAGACCACTGGGAGCCAGTGCAGCTCGCGCAGGAGGGGTGTCACATGGGCACAACGAGTTGCGCCCATAACCACCCGCGCGGCCACATTCTGGACCAGTTGGAGCCTCTGGGTGCTTTTCAAGGGGAGCCCCATGTAGAGAGCATTGCAGTAGTCCAGTTGGGACATGACAAGGGCGTGAGTGACTGTGCGCAAGGCGTCGCGGTCCAGAAATTGCTTGATATTAGAATGATATTATTGTTTATGTAACCCAGTTTGGACTTCCTCTATGTAAGATGTCATATCCAAAGACTTTTAATTTTAAAAAATCTTAGCAAAAGTATAAATTCAGTAATGCCAACAATATGGGTATGATAAAAACATGATAAAGTTAATAAAAAAGTCTCTGGTATATTCGAAGTAGTTAGCAGCAGGCAATTTTTACTGATAACATTAATAACAAAAAGCAAGGATGGCAAAGAAAAGAGATTCCAAATCTTGAGAAAAGTTCCATCCATCAAATTGGACATGTGAACAAAAACAACTTTCCAAAGAATGTCATGCTAATAGAAAAAATAAGCACCTTCTTTTAAAAAACTGATTAAAAATGAACAGAAAATGGATTGGAAAAGAACTGTTTACTGTTGATCCTTTGTTAGAGTTACATTACTGAAATGGACTCATTACCTCATCTAAGGAAAAGAGCATCCTGTAACTCCTGGTAAATTATTTACCTGAGACACAGAAGCTAATGCTGTTGAGATCACAACATCTGAAGCAATATACCTTCTGCTCATAAAGAGAATTCATTTTCACTTTACACTGTTGTTGTTGTTTTTACAAAAACACGACAATTTTACGTATGACTTTGGCCCTCTCTACAAGCAAAGAATAAACTCCATGAATAATAAAATTGAAAGAGAAAGGAAGAAAATCTACTTTTTTAAAAAAAAGAAAAGAAGTTAAAATGCATTTCTATTCATTTGCAATTCAAGGTTTACCTTATAACTCGGACAAGTTCATGAAAAGCTTGATCTACATTGAGCCGTATTTTTGCTGAAGCTTCCATATAGGTTACTTTCAACTGCCGTGCTAATTGCTGACCTTCCTCCTGTGTTACCTGAGAACATAAAGAAAATATATGCTGTATATGTAACAGCAAACACTGATGTGTTTGGGTAACCAGAGTAGCTAATTCAGGCTGTGTCCTCACCATGGACAAATTCTTATGCTGGATTGCAATTTCTCCCATCAACTGCGATTAAATTATTTTGATCAGTAAAGATGCTTTTTAATTTGAGCCCATAAGAGACTAAGCAAAACAAAGATAGACTGTCAACCAAGGGAGTCTAAGACAATTTGTTATAAAAAAATTATGCTATAGAAATGCTACACTCATACATAACAGCATTCTATATCAGTGGCCACATTAATAATGGACATGGTAATGTTGAATGGACATGGTGATATACGAATGGACATGGTATTAAGGGGGAGAGGAGAGCAAATGATGTCATGTGCATCATGTACAAATTATGTTCTGTATACCATCCACCATATATTGCATGCCATTTGCATAATATTGTCATGGCACCTGGGATATCACTTCAACAAGGCATCCATGATGCTGGCTGTGGATGGGGAAAGGGGAACAACGGTATCTCCCATAAATGCCAGCTACTTTCACTGACAGGAAGATTCAACTCTTTTTTATCCTAAATAACTTCCTCTTTACATGCTATTTTGTTTCAAAATAGCTTCTCTTTTAGTTATATTCCAATAAGTCAATTTTCTGAAAGGGTTATTATTATTACTACTACGAATGAAAAACAATCCTCAGTCTCTAATGCTATGAGTAATTGTTGGTATCGGAAATGCTGGAAACATAATTGGAAAGAGACTCATGCCTTAATAATGATGTCATAATAATTGTCTCATCGCTTAGATATTGTCCTGAATAACATTCAAATGGCAATTGCTCAGGGAAGAAGTTGATTTAATGCAGAAATGCTTTCATAAATTAGGAAGAATGGCTTCCTATCTAAATATTTAAGTATGAAAATTCTTAACTGCAGAGCCTGATCTGTTTTGGGCCAGAATGTGGTTGCTAAAAGTTGACACCAACTTGATGGCAAATAATTAATCCATCAAGAGGGTAACCTCCCAAAAAGAAAAATTAATTAGAGCAGTACCTCTCCAGAGTTTCAAATGGAAGCATTCTATCTGGAGATGTCAAGAACTGAACCCATTGCCATACATTCTTCTATAGCAGCATTAAGGAAAAAAAAACATTCTTTTTGGCATTTCATTCCTACCAAATTCTTACCTGTCTCTGATGGTCCAGGTCAGCTTTGTTTCCAACTAGAATCATAGGGAACTCATCACGATCTTTTACTCTAAGAATTTGTCTTTGAAATTTATAAATTTCTTCAAAACTGGGAAAATAAGGGAAGAAAAACTGTTAGGAACTATCCAAGTTAGTAGTTCTGTCAACTCACAATCCTTAACAGAATAACAGAGTTGGAAGGAACCTTGGAGGTCTGCTAGGAAATTTCTCCTTAGTTCTAGGTTGCTTTTCTCCTTGATTATTTCCATCCATTGCTTCTTGTCCTGACCTGAAACTCTCTTTTTGTGGGATGGTAAAGCTATACTCAAGAAAACTAAATCCACCATTTTCTTGTTTGAGCTGAGTTAGTCAGACATTTCTATGGATCTTTTCAGAAAAATTAATTCACTGTGTTGAAAACCAGGGCTAATTACTCCCAAGTAATCCGTGTTGGTTTATTCTAGCCACAGTAGATACGATAGATCTCATACAGACTTCCATTACCTTCCTCTATCTGTGACTGAAAAGACAAGCAGAAAGCCTTCTCCAGTCCTCATATACTGTTCCCGCATAGCTCCAAATTCTTCTTGGCCTGCTGTATCTAGAACTAAAAAAAAAAAAAAGACTCATTAGTTTTACTTCCTAAAAAACTTTCTTTACAACTTCCTTGCATTAACTATAGTTTAAATTATTTTTTTAAAATTAAGGTCATATTCTCTTAAACTAAACATGTCCTTTCCCATGCCTTTCTGTTACACACTCCAATGCTTCTTTTAAACTTTGTCTCCAGATTAACTGCAACATTGAAAGTCAACAAAGAGGAAACTTCAAACAGTCAAATGTTGGGAGGTACAATAGGGGATATTTCCCTACCACACATACTTCATTTAATCTTTAAAAATTAACTCTAACATGACTTTGTGGGAAAGCAAACATGACGTTTCTCCATCCTATATTACTGTTCTCTAATAATTCTGCACATGAGTGGTAGAAGGTTACATGGATTTAATTTCTGCATGTGAAGACTATAGAAAACCACTGTAGAGGAGAAATGGAGCTAATATGCTCCTCTTTCCATGTATGTAAAGGCTCTATATGCTTACAGAAACTCAAGAGAGGAACAATTAAAAAAGTGAATACAAATAATGAAAATGAACCCGGTCCTTAAATAAACATTCCACACCCAATACACATTTTCTATAGAGGGACAAAATTAATAAGAAACTTACTATCTAATCTTGCTGCTCTTTCGTCTATTACACATTGTTTTGTGTAGGAGTCTTCAATTGTCGGATCATAATCTGTAACGAAGTACGACTGCAGAAAAAAAAAGAAGAAAAAAGAAGCACATTAAACCCCAAAATCATTGTGAAACCATCAACCAATCCATCAGCATGACTCCAATCCTGAAGGAGAAAAGAAAATCACTGCAATATGTTCCCAATCCACTGAGCTGATCCAAAAGAATATCATGTTCAAGAGTATCAAAAGCCATTGAGAAGTCTCAAGGATGCATTTACCACTGCCTGGATCCTTTGCGTGAGCCAACCCTGGAAGCTAAGAGATCATAGATCTAACAGGTAGCTTCCCCAACAGTCCAAAGACTTTTTCTTCTTCATCAAGACTAAAAGGGAAGGTCTATAGAGAAGTCCTGTCCAGTGTCCACCTGAATGCCATTAGAGACCTTTATGAGACTGAGATTCCCAATTGTTCAGTGTGCACAGAGTGCCTTTGGGATAGAGGGGCAGCATCTTTTTGTAAGAGACTGGGGGAGGGGTATATAGACATGGCTGCCATAATGCCTGAAAAGAATACACTTTCTATCCAAGCCATAGGTTACCTCAGAAGTGTATTTCATTGAAGGTAATATAGTTATACAGATTATACATTGCAAACAGAGTAACTGGATTCTGCTAGGAATCGTTATAAACTATAATCTAATCTCTCTTTTAACAAACTGCAGTTTAATTCTGTAGCCAGTGATGTGGGGTGGAAGTATTTCCATTTTTAATAAATTAGAATAAATGAATACAATGCCACATAACTGCTATACTGTTAGAGCAGTTGAATGTAAAATACATAGATATTATTTTTCTTTTTTAAAAAGCAGATCAGCAGACATGCTATATCCATGATGACGAACCTATGGCATGTGTGTGACAGGTGGCACGGGAAGCCATATCTTTGGGCATGCGAGCCGTTGCCCTAGCTCAGCTCCAACACGCATGTGTATGTCGGCCACCTGATTTTCCAGCCTTCCGGGCTACCGGATGTTGGGAAACGGGCTGTTTCTGGCCTCTGAGGGGTGGGGGTGGGGAAGGCCATTTTTGCCCTCCCCAGGCTCCTAGAAAGCCTCTGGAGCCTGGGGAAGAGTGAAAAAGCGGGCCTTCCGGTCCCACTGGAAGTTGGAAAATGGGCCATTTCCGGCTTCAGGAGGGTCTCCGGTGGGGGGGCTGGGGAAGGCTGTTTTCGCCCTCCCCAGGCTCCTAGAAAGGCTCTGGAGCTTGGGGAGGGAGAAAAAATAGGCCTTCCAGTCCCACCATGCCATCATGTGCCAATAGCGGGGGGAGTGCAGGGGGGGTCGCACACACATGCACGGGGGCCAGGGCATGTTGAAGTTTGGGTGTGGGCACGCACGCGTGCAACCCCTCTGCGCTCCCCCAGCTTTTGGCACAAAGGTTAGCCATCACTGAGCTATACCCTCAGGAGTGGAAGGGTGAGATTAGAATCAAGGGTGAGAGTAGGCTGCTGCATTTCTAAAAATAAAACGAGATTTGGCCAGAAAATGGGTTAGTTTTAATTTTCATTCATTCATTAAATATAATTAAGTTTTATGAAATATGGTTGTACTTCTTCAAAATGCATTGTTAACTTTCCTATTCTTTCTCATTAAAAATTACAATTTGGTGGGAACTTTTCAAGGCTCTGGGACTACACTCCATATTTATGGATGCTTTTGTGAGTCACTGAGGCCTCACATCATATGTTCCTGCTAGATTTAGTAATGCTTAAGAGTTTCTTAGTCCCTTTTTGGACTAAATAATAAAAGTGTATGCAATTAAGCTGTTTATACTTTATTATTTACTAATACTCCATAAAATGCAAACATTTCCACACAAAGTTTTGAACTCAGAATCAACCCCAGATTCAATATGCTTAGACTCTTTTCCCCAACTGTTTTAATTCAAAAGTTAAAATATTTGTCAAATAAAAGCCAATATGATGGCCACCTACAATTTTCTATTCCACATTTTCAAAAAACCCACTGCAAGGTATTCTAAGAGAAAAACTTCAAAAGACAACCTGTTTCCTGCCTCAAACTCTTAACCTAGGTTTTAAAAAAGCAATCTGCAGCATGTTGTTTAGCAACAACTTCCAAAATTCTAGAGGGAACCCCATCCCTTTCTGCTACCCATACATACTGAACAAGAAAAGATGGCCCCAAAACATGCATTGGTATAGCACAAGAATTGTTTTTATTTTTGGCTGCAGGTGCAGCAAGACAAGTGCATCTGTGGACTTCCCTCTGATGCACGCTCAGGGGATTTTCAACCAAAACCAAACAAAAGCAAGTTTTGAATCATTTGAGGTAATAGCTGTACATATTTAAGAGGTGTATACTACTCAATAGCCACAACCCAGAGACCCATGGAAACAACTGCTATGAAAATATGATCAGCTATCTTTTGAAACACTTGGAAAAATTAAATACTTCCTATCTCCAGCACAGAACACTACTTCTTCTTAACTAACTGCTTCCACTACTCTGGAAGTATAATACAGAACCTGAAAAAGTGATGCAACAACTGGCCACCTAGAAGCAAGCATTCCTGGTAAAAGTGAAAACAAAATGAACAGAAGTCATATTTACAGCAATTTTAGTAAAGAAAATGTCCTCTCATATCAGGAACAGTCCTAGTGTATGACTCGATAAATAACAAATAAGTTCTAATGAGTCATTAAAATAAAATGATTTGACTAAATCCAAGAGAACAGATGTTGAATTAATCAGAGAATTAACTTAGAATTTGAGTTATTACTCAGGGACTTTCCTAACCCTGGCTAGTTGCCAAATAGCTCACCCACCCACCAAGTCATGTTCCAAAAAAGTATGTATTTTGATAATATCTAAGGGCATTATTCTATATTTACTCTCAAAACTAAGCCCAGAAGAGTACAAAATACTTTGTTACTGTTCTTGATAATGTAACTCTTTTCCTCAATTCTCAAAATCTTATGCTTATGGGGTTTTGCCCATGCTGTGGCCTACCCGATCCTGCTAAATTTTAGTTTGCGCTTGTTTCTTTAATTGTGGCAAAAATTATTCTTGTTGACTTTTCTCCTTCTAGCCTGTAGTAGGAAAAAAACTATTGGGTACAAGATGGATTTTTTTTTCTTGTTTCATTTTATTTCTTGGTCTCATTATAAAACGATTTGAAATGTTTCTATGGATTGGCTGTGTTAGTTGTTTCTGCATGAATTTGTGTGCATTTGTCCCACAAACATCCTTCCATAGGTACTATAGTCAGCTGACATGTTTCAAAAAGGCACCATTACCTATATATATACTTTTCTATGCAGCATCCTTCCAGTAGAATGGCCACTGGGCTCCAAGTAAGTTTATATTTAATGTTTTCTATTAGATAACTTCTTGATCTGTGCCTTGTTTTTAAACTTTAGCTTGAAAGTAGGTGTAGGCCACACTTTCAACTCAAAAGAGAAAAGGTCCTTTGGAGCATGTGTTGGCAACTCCTGAATTCAAGCGTGTCTCTTCTGGGATTGGGGAGCAACTACAGGAGCACCCACACACAGTCGCAAAAAGATACGCAGCTGCTTTAAAGAGGTGCTGACACCTGCTACATGACTACCCTACACCTATTAAAGAACCTCTTTTCCCTTAAATCTGCCTGTTGCAGAGCCTTGGGTTTCAATACAGGCTATTTTCTGTTCATTTTTGTACACTTACCCTGTTTCACCTAAAACAAGACATCCCCTGATAATAAACCCAATCAGGCTTTTGAGCGCATGCACTAAAAATAAGCCCCCCCCCCAAAAAAATAAGCCTTCCCCGAAAATATTTAACCACATGTGGAGCTGGTCCCTGCCATTTCCTCTGGTTAGGGTTAGGGAGACAGAGCTGGAAATCAGGTAAGACGGCAAGAAGAGCCCCATCTTGCTCCACGTGCCCCAAAGTAATAAGACACCTCTGAAAATAAGGCCAAGCACTTATTTCGGGATTCAAAAAATATAAGACAGGGTCTTATTTTCGGGAAAACATGGTAGTAATTTTGGATAGTCGATGGCACATTCGAAGTACAAAAGGAAAGACTGTAAACTTCCCATGAGCACTGGTGAGAATCAGCCACAGTCGTTGCTTTACAATACTTGTTCCTTTCTTTAATCATTCTGAAAAAGAAAGTTGTTTTTTTTTTTTTTTTTTTTTTTTAGTTTCTAAATAAGTCAGCTAGGTAATTCTTATAAACCGAAAGAATTTTCTTTGGCATCTTTGAGGACATTTATTCTTCAATGTAACCAAAACAGGTCTATATAAACCAAGCAGTAGGAAATCTTTGCAGCAGGTCAAAAGTAACAGTTAATATTTCTTTATTTTTTGTGTTTGGGGATAAAGTTGGAGATTCTCTCTCTCTCTTTAAAGTGTGTTTTCAGTATCAGTTAACTTTGGTACGCAGATGAAAACATTTCCAGATGGACTAGTCAGTTTTGTCAGTTGTGAAAATAATGTAGAAATAAGAATGATTGATTGATTTAGTCAAATTTGTTGCCCATCTAGCAATTCAGGCAACTCTGAGCAGCATACATCAAAATAAAACAACATGTAATAAGTTATAATATAAAATGGGTTAAAATTACAAAAATTAAACCAAAGGGTTTGGAGGGGAGAAGTGAGATACTTAGAAACTTCTCTTTCAAGATCCTCTGCTAGCTGGCATAGCCAGATTTAAAGGGCTTTTCTGAAGGCTAAAAGAGAGGGGGAAGATCTTACCTTATGTGGCAAGATTTTCCAAACAGCAGGAGCCACAGAAGAGAAGGTTCTTTTCTTGTATCCCACCAGCCGAAATTTCTTGGCTGATGGGATCCACAGTAAGCCTCTTCTGCCTTAATTAATGGGTAAAGTCAATCCCATTGGGGAAAGACAATTCCGCAGATATTTCAATTATACCTCTAATTTAACAAAGTAGGACTATTATCATGTTTAAATCATAATACCTTTACACTGTAATTATTTCTTACGCTAATATTACATCTAATAGTACAGCATGCCTCATTGTGCATTACATGCTAATATTAAAGATCTGGCTATCATTCGATTCTGCATCATATTCACACGAAAAGAAGTGTGATATGACTGTCATATGTTGAACCTACCAAAGTTTCTAAAAACTTTTCAAAGGACTATTAGACTTGTGTTTCTCTAGAAGAGGAAGTATCTGAGTAGCAGGCCAAGTGCTTATGGGTTATTGTTGCCATTGGAACATCTTGGATTCATAGGTTCTACTGAACCACATGCCAGAACTTCAAAAGGATTGTAGTTGCAGCCTCAAACAAACTGAATGCCTAATCTTAATTCAGCCTAATTAAATTATTATATTGCCTACAAAAACTCTCAATTTATTAAAAATACATCTCCCTGAAACTCCAAGTCCAAGTGGATCAAGCTAATATGAAACAGATTTTAGCACTGGTGGACCAAATAGGTTGAAATCCAGGCTTCCACAAAATTACATTCTTGGTGTGTTCAGAGGGCGGTCCATCAAACTATCTCTCCAAAACTGACAGTACTGAAGTTATATAACCAAAAAAGTAGGGGAAATTGCTTATATAAAATACTTTATTGAAAAGGACAGGATAGGAAACTACTGGCTTCATGTACTGATAGGACAGTTCTCAATCAGAGTGACTTTTCTAATCTGACCTTTATTGGTGACGGTGTATGGAAAGAGTTGAGAAACATTGAAAGAAAACGGACGTTGGCTTATCTGAACATCTCTTCTCAGTGCACTGCGTGAGAATCCAAGTGCGGGTTATTGCTCATCTATTTGCCAGACATTGAGTATATATATTTTTTTCTTTTTTTGCTGACCACGCCTCCTCTGCTCAGCTGAGCTAGTTTTTCCACGAAAGCGTAGTCATCCAGTGTGTCCAATATAAAGCAGAAAGAAATTACCCTGGGTCCCAGATCAGGAGGCCAAGACGGCGGGTTGGATTCTCCCATAGTGCACTGAGAAGAGATGTTTAGGTAAGCCTACGTCCATTCTCCAGTGCGCTGTTTGGAGAATCCAAGCGTGGGACATACCCAAGTGTAAGGTTTATGGGTGGGAGGCTGACTGATCCCTGGCTCCTGGGGTGGAGTGTACTTTCTGCAGCACTTGCTGTCCAAAGGACACCTCAGCCGAGGCACAACTGTCTAACTTGTAGTGACAGATAAATGGTGACAATGATGACCAAGTGGCTGCCCTGCAAATGTCACTGACTGAAGCTTGTGTAGCCCAGGCAGCCATTGGTGCTGCACTCCTAGTGGAGTGGGCTAAAATCCATCCTGGTAAAGGCTTGGCCTTAAGTTCATATGCCTTCACAATACACGCCTTCAACCAATGGCCCACCGTGGAGGGGAAGACTTTCCTGCCCATTGATGAGGGGTGGAACGAAACAAACAGAGCTCCCATTCTTCTGAAGGGTGCTGTTCATTTCATGTATCTGCGGAGGGCCTTCCTGAAGTCCAAGGTGTGCCATCTTTCTTCCAAAGGGTGTTTGGGATCTGGGCAGAAATCAGGCAAAATGAGCTCCTGGGCCCAATGAAACCAGGAGTTCACCTTGGGCAGAAAGGAGGGATCCATCCGCAGAGCAACTCTGTTCAAATGGAAGATACAGAGATCCCCTTGCACTGATAGGGCCGCTAATTCAGATATCCTCCTGGCTGATGTTATTGCCACAAGGAAGGTGACCTTAAGGGTTAGGAACTGGATGCTGATGGTATTCAATGGTTCGAATGATGAAGACGTGAGTGCTTGAAAGGACTAAGGAAAGGTCCCATGTGGGGTACCTATGTACCACTGGGGGTTTCAGGTTAGTGGCTCCCGTGAGGAAACTGCGTACCCTCGGATGTTGAGTGAGAAAACGTCTATTGTCAAAGTTAGCACTGTAGACAAGGCCACTACCTGCTGACACAGGGTGTTGGGAGCCAGCCCCTTGTCCAGCCCCCCTTGAAGGAAATCTAGGATCTCGGGTACTGAGGCCGAAGTTGGGTCGATGTGCCCCTTGGAATACCAAAGACAGAAGGACCGCCAGGTGGCGTTGGTGCAGCCACTGAGGCTCCGAATGGAGTATGACCCCCTGGCTGAGATCCTGTCCTGGGGAATCCTCCAGGGTCAGGACACAGAAAGGCTTACCAGGTCTGCGTACCAGGGATAGCTTGGCCAATGAGCTGCTGCGACTTGTTCTCTGATATGGTAACAAGAACCACTGTAGAGGCCAGGCATGCAGCCGGGCCCAGCGTATGATTGAAATACATGAGATCATCTTCCCGAGTAACTGGGACAGGAGGATCAGCAGGACCGACCTTTGGAAAGCAATCTGTGTCACTAAAAGTCCTGATACTGTTTTGATGATCCTGGGACAGGTAGACTTGGCCTTTGGTTGAGTCTATCACCGTTCCTAGGTGAAGGATGGTAGGTTGTAGGTGGCTCTTTTCCAGGTTTAGGAAAAACCATGTTGTTGGAGTATCCAGATTACTGTATTTAGGTTATTTGTAGCTTGCGACTGGGAGGACGACTGAATTAGTATGTCGTCTAAGTAGCATTATACTCTTATAGGGATCAATCTGATAGTTGCAGCCACCGTTGCCAACAGTTTTGTGATGGTCCTGGGGGCCGATGACAGGCTGAACAAGAGCCTGTAGTACAGTGGACTAAAGCACTGTTATTAACATCTGCTGCTTGCAATTACTGCAAGTTCAAATCTCACCAGGCTCAAGGTTGACTCAGCCTTCCATCCTTTCAAAGATAGGTAAAATGAAGACCCAGATTGTGGGGGCAATAAGCTGACTTTGTATAAATCTACAAAAGTATGAAGGCTTAACGTATTGTAAGCTGCCCTGAGTCTCCGGAGATGGGCGGCATATAAATTAAAGCAAAAAAACAAAAACAAAAACCCCAGCATGGCCCGATACTGAAAATAGCGACTGGCATACGTGAAACACAGGAACCTTTGGTGGGAAGGATGGATGGGAACATGTAAGTAGGCCTCTTTGAGGTCCACAGATGTCAGCAGATCGCCCTCCCTTATGTATCCCAAGATGGACCTGAGGGTTTGCATTTTGAAGCATTTGTAGACAATGAAGTTGTTGAGTTACTTTAGATCCAAGATCCTCCTCCAGCCCCCAGAGCTCTTCAGTACCAGAGAGAATTGAATAAAACCTGGTCCGTTGTTGACCTGTGGACACCAGTTCGATGCCACTGATCTCCAACAGATGTTGGATCTTTGTTTCCATCAGTTTTCTTTTTGCTGGATTTCATGAAACGGGGCATTGGAGGAAGTGGTTGGGGGGGCTGAAGTGGAATTCCAATGTGAGGCCTAGTCTCACTGTCTGGAGGACCCAAGCATCAGTTGTGGATGATTCCCATTGACGTTGGAAGTGATGTAGACAGCTGCCATTGGGAAAGGTGGTCGGGTAGTTACTTGCCTCGCCTGAAAGGGTGATTGCCAGTCCCTCAAAATGGCCTCTTTGCCGGAAATTGATGTCTACCCCGATCCCGGAAGGTAGTCCTGTCTGCTGGTCAGTCAAATCCCTGGGAGTAGGACCGCTGGAAGTGGGATCCGCTGGGTCTGGCATCAGTCTGAAAGGGCTGCCTCTGTGAATAAGTTACAATTCACCCTCCTATAAGTAGAAGGCATCACTTTCCTCTTATCCTTGCTCTCAATTAATATTGGGTCTAATGCATCCCCAAAAAGATTTGACCCTTTGTATGGGGCCGAAGCAAGTCTCCATTTTGATTTCATATCCACCTTCCAATGGCGTAACCATAGAAGGCGGGAAGTCATGCAGAGGCCAAGGCTCGGGAGGTGAATTTCGCCACATCCAGAGATGTGTCGCTGAATATTCAGTGGCTGCCACCCATTTATTTATATCTTGGTGCAGCCTGGTATCATCTGGTGGCAACCTCTCCTGTAATTGGCAAAGCATATCAGAGAGGCATGATGAAAAATGAAGCCGATGTTGCAGCTCTAATTGCCCAGGCGGCTGCCTGGTGAGTCTTTCAGAAGGAAACTTCTGCTTTCCTATCTTCTGTTTTTAATTCCTCCACTATGTCATTGGGAAGGATAGTGGTAGAAGTTAAATTTGCTACTGGGGAATCCACTGAGGGAAGCTGCGGTAGCTGCTCAAGATCTGGCCCTGTGCAGTAAAATTTCTTGTAATGTCTACTGGGCGCACCCAAGGCGCCTGGTTGAGTCCACTGCCTTTGAACTACATCAACAAAAAGCTGCAGACAAGGTATAACCTCTTGTTCAGGTGTTGACATTGTGAACAGGTCCTCATGAGGATGAATCCCCTGGGGATGTTCTGCAGGACCCTCTGTGACCCCCATATTAGTTGTTACTTTTACTTTATGAAATAACGACTTGAAGATGGAAGGGCAGAAAAGGCCAGTGAAGGCTGGCCTATCCGGTATCATCCCCATCATCTGAGAACTCAAGATCTTTTGGGTCATCTTCTGTGCTATGGATAGAATCCTAAGAAGGAGATCCTGGCATTGGTCCAATATGTGCCGGTATTTGGGCCTGTAAATTGGCTTGCAGGGAAGGGTAATGACTTCTCTTTTGTAGCCCTGCCGTGATTCCTCTTGAAATCGCCTCAGATATTAGGTGAATGTCCAGGGACAGTTCAGCACCCTGATCCTCCCCCGAGTGGAGCCCTGCTGCTGTTGGGGTAAAGGTTGCTTCAGGGACCAAACGTCTAGTAGGGGGAGCCACATGCAACCCAGATGTTATAATGCTGGGCAGAGGGAAAGGTTCTTCCTGGAGGCACTCAATAGGAGATTGTTGTTGTTCACCAGCATTCTCTAGTGACAAACTTTGTGACTCCTCCTCTATCGGTTGAAGTAAAATAACTGATTTCTCAGAGCCAGAAAATACTGCTTCAGTGATAGAAGCCATCTGATGCTCTTTATTCTGGGCCTCCTGTTGAGCTTTAGCAAAATGTTTTTCTAAAGCCTTGTGGAGTCACTTAGCATCCTTATCCCAGACAGAAGACCCCTTTGAAGGTAGAGGAGTAGGGGACTGCCTGCAGCACTCCTGATGGTTGCTTTGGAACTCTTAGAACCAGGATATTGTGCACTGCGAGTTTTTGGGGGACTGTCTTTCTGCTCAATGTCCAAGGAAAGAGCCGCCATTTTGTACCCCGCCCCAGTAATTTTTTATAGACCAGTCAGATATCTTCAGTCCAGAAACTGGTCTGCGAGAGAGGTTTGTAAATGTTGAGGATACTTGCAAACAAGGATCCAATATTGCAAGAGCAATCACACCCCTGCTCTGGAATGGCAAGCCTATGAGCCTGAGGTGGAAATTTTGGTGCAAGAGTGAATTAAGCCCTCCCAGTGCCACCGTGGCTTGCTTGGAATTAGGTCACTTCCTCAGCAGCTGAAATTAGGTACACAAACTTCTTTTGGCACCTCTGCAGCCCTTCGAGGTTGCAGAATGTAGCTAATGCAAAAACCTCGTTGTCAGCATTTGCACGATGTGTGCCTATGACTGTGGCACAGGAGTGGAAACCCAACTCCCTCAGCACCGCTTCACTGCAGGGATCTCTGAGTGGGCACGAGATCGAGGCAATCATCCTGCAAACGCCCCTGCGGTTCGTTTGCGCTAGAGTGGCAATGAGTTCCCTCAGCACCTTCGCGGCTAGCAGCCAATAAAAATGGTGTGAGAGCGGTAAGCCAACTCTCCCAGCTCCTCCATAGATTGCCTAAGCCAACAAAAACTGGCGCGAGAGCCAAAACGCTCTCCCGGTGCTGTGAAGCATCACACTCACCTTGGAGTTTGTGACGGCATGCCGGGCAGTGACTCCGGAGCCGCCCTACTAGTTGGGAGTGACGAGGTGGTGTTGGTTGTGCCGGTGGACCAGAGGAACCAGCTCATGCACTGGCAGCAAATATAAGCAGGAAATCAGTCTCCTGCTGTCCAGAGGTGGCCTATAAGGAACAGAACTCTGGGCGCTGCCTGTTATTTTTCTGAGGCAGTGGTAGTCAGCCTGGATCCCCAGGAACGATGAACACACCACCGGCAGCGGAGGAGCCAGGAGCCAGCCAAAAGGCTGCCCTGATGCAAACTCCTCTATTTGTTTAAATTGAAGTCTTCAGCTCCCTATGTTGGAAATTCAAAGCTGGAACGAACTCAAACTCTGATCTAACTGCCAGAGCACTGTTACACACGTCTCTTTAGCTAGACTGAGTGGAAAAAACTGCAGCTCAGCCGAGCAGAGGAGGTGTGGTCAGCAAAAAAACAAAAATATCTACATTCAGTCTCTGGCAAATAGATGAGAGATAACCCACACTTGGATTCTCCAAGCAGCGCACTGGAGGAATGCTTTGTTTCATAGTTTGCTCAGTTTCACTATAGGGGCATGACATTTCAAGCAGTGAACAAAGTTTTTAAACAAGCACAGCCTGACATTACTTGTTGTACATTTTCATTGAAGAAAATGAATGTCAGTCATTCCCTTGTATTGTAACGCAAGTAGTTATAATCTTTATAACAACTCAAACTATTTGAGTTTTTCCCAGTCTAAACAATGACAGGGTAAAATTTCATTTTTCTAAACTTCATTTCTGATCTGGATTCCAAGTCAGATCAATGCAAGCCTTGTTAGGTTCTTTACAATGTTCCAAATTCACAATGAAAACAGAATGGATAATTTCTACAGACCTGTTTTTCACCCATATTTAATTCTTTCCCACTATTTAAAGAGAAGGCAATTTTGGTCCTCTCCATATATCCAAAAAAATCAGAAGGAAGAGGAGCATTTTTTCCAACAAACACATTTTATTGAGACACATACGCATTTGTTCATTTCATCAGATGTTGCAGCTTATGAAATATTGTGCTTTCTTAATAAGATGTGTATTAAAAAAAAGGTGCTACCAGATTCCTCCTGATTTTTGCCACCACAGAGCAGCATGACTCTCCTACGATGTCCATGTATCCAAGTACATTTATTCAAACTGAGAACAGACTTAAAACTTAACAAATGTGGCTGTAACAAATTATTTTAAACCTATACAATTTTCATCTATAAATGGATTTGAACCTGACCTTAGCCCTCTTTTTAAGTTACAGATTTATTTGAAGCCCATATCCCTCATTTCATCTTGAGAGATTCCCAGAACAGAATAACAAAAATCAGACATCCCTTGCTCCTCAGGCTTACAATCCAAATGCATGACCTCAAAGAAAAACAAATGAACTCGTCTACTAGTTTTATATTCTCAAGGACTGCTCATAGACAGCCCACAAATCAGTGGTGAAATCCAATATTTTTTACTACCGGTTCTGTGGGCGTGGCTTGGTGGGCATGGTGTGGCTTGGTGGGCATGGCAGGGAAGGATACTGCAAAATCTCCATTCCCTCCTCACTCCTGGGGGAAAGATATTGCAAAATCTCCATTCCCACCCCACTCTGAGACCAGCCAGAGGTGGTATTTGCTGGTTCTCCGAACTACTTAAAATTTCTGCTACCGGTTCTCCAGAACCTGTCAGAACCTGCTGGATTTCACCCCTGCCACAAATTATAGATTTTCCTTGTAAAAAAGTTCTACAGTCCCTTCCCTAACAGCAATGAGCCCATGGGCCTCCATTTAGAACACCAACAGACCTATTCATCGCAGTACTACTGAAGAAGATGGCAAAGTAGAATATACCGTATACACAATTTTTTAAGCAAAAGGAGATGCTGCATTTTGTTTTTCATCCCTGCAGTAGATAAGGGTAGTGAAGAAGATATACTGCTACTATACTCCTACAATGCAGTAACTGGACGCAAAGAGAATGTTTAAAAGGCTGCATCAGCAGATTACCAGTGCAAAATAAAGTTGTGATGACTAAAATCTATCTTTTGACATTTCTTAGAAAATGTCCTTTGTCAATATCAACCCACATTTCAGAAATGCAGATCTTTGACAAGCAAAACCAAGTTGAAATGGGAAATTAAATGTGGCTGCTCTCAGAGGTTAGAATGAAGCAATTAAAGGAACAGAGGCCTGATGCTTGGAATAGTGTTAAGATTGTATACCACAGTGTCAAAACCAAGCTTTTCTTTTTGGTGTACAAAAAAACAAAACTTACTACAAAAACATGCTTATTAACACTCGCTTGTCTTTCTGGTCACAGGTGACAATTATAAAATTGACCAAACAGGCTCATACCCTCTGGTTTTCACCTCAGTCCCAAGCTTGGTTTTAGCCCTTAAAAAAAACTATCGTATTACCTAAACTCTTGTTAATCACAAACCTAGTATTTTCCTGCAGAAGCCTATTAATTGACACACAGAAATCAATTTAGGAATTGATTATGGATTCATCTTTCCAGTCTGCAATGAACTATATTTCTCACTAACTTCCACACTCCCAAAATAGTCTGTGAGATTTAGTCCAACACACGTGGATGCCTCAAGGTTTGAAAGATTGGCAATCTCAGGAAAAGTTGTGTTTTTAGAAGTTAGTAAGCATCACAAGCTGTGTCTTTAATCAAAAGCCAGCTCAAAATAATAGGATTTCTAATTCTGAATTGTTTATCAAAGCTGGCTTGCTGATTGTTGCTAATTTTAGTTTCATATATAAGGGAAGGCAAGTGAGAAACCATCAAGTTCAAGGAAATAATGTTAATAACAATTATGACTAGAGGTGTCTTACTTCAATTTAACATCATTATCTACTTCAAAAAAGATCCAAATATGCTTGTAAATAGCAGTAAGCCTTGCTTAACTTTGCTTTGATGTATTAAAGTACCCTCTGAGCAGAAAACGGGAATGTAAACTGATATACTAGGCTTTTGCTTTGTGTTCCCAAAAATATTCAAAGCTAGGAAAAACATTATCTATCAGTTCCTCCCATTTCTCTAACCAAATGTAGAATAGACTGGAGATTTACTTTGTATTTAGAAGAGTGAATAGAGAACCGGATTAGATAACATTTTTGAGCTTGCCTCCTCAACTGTGGCCAAGTTAGATGCAACATGTATGAAACATACAATAAAGTTCTCTTTGGATGTTGCGTCTTTTACACAGAAGAAAGAAAAATAAGTATGACTGCTAAAGATGCTAAAATGTCACGGATTTGCATCTATACAGACAAAAGAATGACTTTTTAAATGTTATTTATGGTCTTAGACCAGCACTAAGAGCAAAGGTACAGACTTATCCTCATCTTACATGCCTCTTAACTGAGATACCTACCGTATTTTTCAGAGTATAAAACACACTTTTTCCCTCCTAAAAGAGGCTGAAAATTTGGGTGCGTTTTATACTCCAAATGTATCTTTTTTGAAGCTTTTTTTCAGCCCTAACAAGGCGCTAGCGAGTGAAGCGATCTCTGTGGTTTGCCTGGTTTTCTCATTGCTCCTCTCTCCAAAGATCAGTTGTGCCTTAGAAGCTGTTTTTTTATCCCCAAGCAGGGGATAAAAACCAGCAAACTAATGTGCTGAAGCTGACCAGACTAAGGACGCTAGCCAGATGAATATCTGGTAGGCAGATTCCCCCCTCCCCCCATTTTCCTCCCCAAAAACTAAGCTGCATCTTATACTCAAAAAATATGATAAGTTAAAAGCATCTGTAACATCACATGAGTTTGATAATGAATCTCCTACCAAAGACAGAGGCTAGAAACATAATATATGCGTGTGATATATTTGGTATAGAATAGCCTGGAGTTAATGAGCTTATGTATCTTTGGAGAAGCTCAATACTATACTTATTTTATTTAGTTCAATCTACAAAGACACCTCTACTTTTTTATCCAATGAAAACAAAAAGTACTGGTTAATAAAATTTCTTATGCCCTATCCTTCATTATAATATTGCCCTACATAATCCCCAATTTTACAATAACATTTAAAATCTAATGATTATTGTGTTATTTATATATTACATCGAAAACTCCCAAACAACTGAAAGTGGCTAACAATAATTTTAAAAACCAGAAAAAAGCAAGAAAAAATAAATAAAATAGGCAATTGGCAGCCAAAATTAAAAACAATTACACTCCCACCCACCCCAAAAACCCCACCCCATTAAAATAGAAATAAGACAAATAAATTGCAACAAATATTCCAATCCCCAACCCCAAAAATACAGCCTTCGACCCTGCGGTCTTAAGAGTCTTACAAAAGGAGACCAGGGCTGGGGTCAATTCTAAAAGCAAAAAGAGAAAGTTCAGGTCAGGGTGACACCACAAAAAGCTATTACTATGGGTTTTCAATGACGACAACCGATGATAGTGCATACCTAATCAGAATATCATAACTTATAGGCAGGTATGGGGAAATAGATAACAAAATCCTGAGCCCTGAAAGGCTTCATTTATCAAAACTATCTGCTAACAATGACAGATAACAGCCAGTGAAATTTGTTATAGGGTTTCACAGTACCAAAACTAGTCATCAATCCTGAGATTATAAAGAATCTTCAAACCAGCCCCACATTACCAGATGGCCTTTGTTTAGTGACCATAACTGGGACCAGCAACTCAATCCTTAAGCGAAGTGATCATTAGGTGAAACCAAAACTATAACTTATTAGAGCAGGGGTGTCAAACTCGATTTCATTGAGGGCCACATCACAAGTGCTCTGCCAGCAAAAACGGCCGCACGTGGCCCTCCCGAGCTCCGTTTTTGCTGGCAGAGGTACCACGGGACAGTCCTTCGCTGTTTCCAGGGCAGCCCCATGGGCCAGATCTGAGCATCCCGCAGGCTGAATCCAGCCCCCAGGCCTTGAGTTTGACACCCCTTACTAGAGATATTTTCTGCTTTACAGACCTGCAAAAGTTGCAAATGCAAGGACGGTCACAAAGTTACTGTCATAACTGCAAACAGTCACTAAACAAGTCACTAAATGAGGACTACTTGTAATACATTACATTACAATAACCAAGAGATTACAGGAGCATGAACTACTACAGACAAATTTGCTCTCTCACTCGGGGAACTGTTGTTGTAACTAGCTAGTGGCAGCTGGAAACAAGCATTATATGGTCTTGGAATCCAACCTGCAAGGACAAAGCAGATTCGGGGCATATCCACAGTTCAAGCACCAAGTTGAGGACTACCTGTAATGATTTAGGTCTGGGCCTTTTTCATGGTGCAGTCAATTTAGATACTTAGGTTATATTCCCCTCAACTTCCAGTCAGCATGGCCACAAGAGTTGGATTCCAATACATCTGGAAGTCCACAAGTCGACAAATTAGCATTCAAAGTACATTCTATTTTTTTTTTAATCTAAGTTTGATTTATATCTGGGAAAGGGGACATAGCTGGGGTGAAGAACCATCATCCTCATCTCTTTATTTTATAAATCAACATTTAAAATGCCTCCTTCCTTTTACTTACAAGGCTATGGATAAAATAAACATGTCATTTTTGTTGCGAAACTTTTGCTCAACAATTCGAAGCGCTTTTCTTTCAATACTGTAATTACTTACAGTCGTACCATGGTTAGCCTCAATGGAATTTCAGGAATGCCAGTCCAAATGAGAGTCTATTCTGATGGGCAGCTGGAAACCACATTTTTGAAATAGTTGGGTAGGCATAAAATTAGACTGATGAGAGAGAAAGTTAAGAAATATAATGTTACTAATAGCTAAATTTGGAGAAGACATCTGCTATTACTCCTTTTTTTTTCAAGGCACTTCTCTTTTCTATCTTCATTTCCGTATCCCCTTTTTTGTCATTCCTTCCATTTCTGTCCACTGTCATTTTCAAATTCTTCCCCATGATCTCATTTCTGATAATTTATTCTGATAGTGCTGTTGCCAAAAGTCTCCATTTGTCAGCACAACTCTGGGAGGGTGGAAAAACACAGATAACATTGGTCAAAATACAATCAATGCAGTATGAAGCATAAGTTTCTTTTGCGGGGCTCACAAGTAACTTAAATAAAATATATATTTAGCCACCATTTGCTAAGTATGTTTTTTAACTAAAAACAAATCAGATTAGAGGATAATCTTTGGAACAAATACTGATTTCCAGTAGAAACCAAGATTTTTATTATTAATTTTTTTTTGCTGTCTAAGAAATTTATATATTAATGGACAAAATGAAAGAAGAGTTAACCAAGGTAAGATCTTTAAAGGAATTATAGCAGGAACTTGCAAAGCTACAAAGTTTCTATTTCTCTTGTTAAAGTTATTAAAAAATGTGTATGTGATGGTCATGTAACTAAACTTCAAAGTTATTGGAAGGATATACACCAAAACATTCAGGAAAAAAGTTAAACATAAAATTTGAAATTAAAAAAAAAATCCAAAAAGATTTTTGTTTGGAATACTTTTCATTTATGCAACATGGAATTATCACAATTTAACTAAGACATATGTTTACATTGGTAAGAACAAATTTGGTACAACATTGAAGAATATTCAGCAATAGCAAAACTATATCCATAACAGGAGTTTAAGCAAATTTAAGCAGATATGGTTAACTTACATACAAGACATTACATAGCAAGGTGAATACATAGAATACACTTTTAAGAAAATGGTGAAGAGATTAATTAGAAATATAAAATGAAATTATTTTAGCAGCTACAGTGTAAGCAATAAACATTCAATATTTAATGTTCACGCCTAGCATAAATTCTTAGTACCGAACGGGATAATGGTAGGGGGATGAGAAGGGGAGAATGTGTACCCAAAGCACACAAAATTTGTACTTTTTTGTCTTGATTTCAAATGTCTATTTTTGGAACTTTTATTATTGTGCAATTTCTGGTTAAACTAATGCAGCAATTATAAAGCAAAACAAAAAAACCACAAAAAATTCATCTATATAATGTAGATTATTGTCTCCTTTTCTTAAAAGCAGCTAAACTGCTGGCAATTGAGAGAAAGTGCTTTCAGAACTGGACATGCATCAACAATTTTATCCTTTTTATCCTAAAGCTCATATGTTTGAAATTAAGTTTTGGGATCTTTTGGCATAATTTCATCTTCCCAGAGGAATTGGTCAGCTATTTTAAGGAATGGATTTTCTCCAAGATCTAAATAAAGTGTTTCCTTTTAAGTCCAAGGCACTTATTTAACAAAATATTCTCTCTACATAAATGAAATTAGGACCAATATACTCTGGAACTTGAGTTTCAAACTAATTCTCATAACACATATTATCCATCAACGGCGTTAATTTAGCACTAGGAGCATTATAAGAAGAATTAACATTATACACAGGACACTCAAGAGCTGGAATCCTCTGAATGGTAAGCTGGACAGCCCCTGGTTGAATGCCATTAAGATACTCTGAAATCCTAATTTCTTTCTTTTCCAATAAACAAAGCAAAGGCATTTGTTTAGCTTTTATTCCAAAAAATACGGAAAATACTGCATTCAGGTATTCTCTGATTTTTAAGCCTTGTAAATCTAGGGTGCATTACCATCATTGTTTTGAAATTTTAAAAGCTTTTACTAGATAAATATTGCTGCTCCGCTTGTTAGATGCTGTTTTAAAATGGTTCAGTATTTGATTTACAGAGGAAAGGCTCTGTAAAAAGAAGGAAAAGGAGGCAAAAAATTAGTTCTAGATCTTGGATGATTCCAAATGCTTTCATATTCTATCAACCCAGCATGAAACATTTCTATTAGGAGATGTATTCATTCTATGAGTTTTATAACCAGTATCATCAGGCAAAAAAACTGAAAGAACGGATGCTTTGGGCAGAATTCCCGGATTCCACATTATTCACCATTCAATAAAGAAATGTAGCCATGTCCAAAAAAAAGTTAGACAATGGGAGGAACTCTGCTGAATCAGGCAGAGTCTGATCTACAAAACTTCAGACCTTGTTTCCCGCAATGACCAACCAGGTATCTATGACAAATCTGCCAGCAATTATCTTATTTTGATTCCCAGCAACTAGTATTACTAAACACATTGCCTCAGATAAAATAAAATTGCATTTCACACCTGCTAATGTTTACTATTTAAACATTCTTGCCACCTGTGGTTTTTTATTTTATTGTTTATTTATCATATTTATATAGTTGCCCATCTCACAAGAGCATGGCTCAGGGTGGCATATAACAATGAATTAAAAATAAATCCATTCAATGTATAAAAGCAGCCATCAGTAAAAATGAGAAAATCTATTTTAAAAAAAGCACAAGAGCAGAAAATCCTCAACAAGGGAGCTATCACAAGATGTCCCTGATCCCCTGGGATGTCTAGCCAGGTTTTGAGGGACTTGAAAAATGTTGAAAGTGATGGAGCTAATCTCATTTCTGGGAGAGGAGATCCTATAATGCTGGTGCAGAGAAATCCTTACTCCTGGGACCAGCCAAGTGTAATTCCCTAATAGACAAGACTTACAGCATGTCTTCTCTACCAGTTCTGGTGGACAAGCTAGATGGGGAGAGGTGGTCCCTGAGACAACCCAGACCCCAGGTCACAAGAGCCTTAAGATCAAAACCAGCACCTTGAATTGGACCCACAAGCACAATGACAATCAATGCCGCTCATAGAGATATAATATGTACCATTCCAGGGCACACATAACTGCCTGTGCCGTTGCATTTTGTACCAGCTCAAGCTAGAAGTCCAAAACAGGAGGTAACTAGAGTAAGAGTGACAGTGAGCATCTCTCTCCAAGTCAGGAACTGCCGCAACTGGCGCACTACATAAAGCTGTGCAAAGGCCTTCTTAGCAGTGACTACTACTTGCTCTTCAAGCAGGAGTCATGAGTCCAGGATGATATAATATTGCACACTAGATTCTGTCTGGGACAGTGGCACCCTATTCATACCAAGTATGGCACGTTTCTAGAACTGGAAGGTCCCAAAACTCAAAACTATTCAGTCTTGCCAGGGTTCAGCTGAAGCCTTTTGTTCCCCCTCCAGACCTTCAGAGCCTCCAGGCACCAGGATAAGACATTCACAGCAATTCTTAATTTCAGGTATTGAAAGATGCAGAATGACACACACACACCTCATCCTGCCTTTGCCAGAGATCATCCAAAAGTGTAACCAAGGCCATTTCCATCCCATGCCCAAGTCTGAATCCTACTGAAAGGGATCCAGATAATCCAAAATCCTTTGAAGCTATTGTGCAATCCTCTTCTCAATATACCTTCCATCAAAGGGTATATCAGATTCTGGACAAAAATTATCCAGTATAGTGGGGGTCTAGTGAGAGCTTCTTGAGGAGGAGGAGAACCCATTACTCAAAAAAGAATTAACCATCACTAGAACCCACTCACATGATAACCCTCAGGCTGCTTTAATAAGCCAGAAGGGGCATGAATCTAAAGAGCAGGTGACTGAACTCACAGCCCCTGTCCACTTTCTCAGGTCCAAGCTGTTACACTGGTTAATTGTTCTCATTGTTAAGAAATTTCTCCATAGTTCTAGGTTGTTTCTCTCCTTGATTATTTTCCATCCATTATTTCTTGTCCTTTGGGTGCTTTGGAAAATAGGTTGACTCCCTCTTCTTTCTGGCAATCCCTGAGATATTGCAACACTGCTATCATGTCACACCTAGTCCTTCTTTTCACTAGACCACACATACCCGATTTCTGCAACCGTTCTTCATATGTTTTAACCTCCAGGGCTCTGATCATCTTAGTTGATCTTCTCTGCACCCTTTCCCAAGTCTCAACATCTTTTTTATATTGTGGTTACCAAAACTTCATCTTCATCCCCACAATGGCAATCACCTTCAGTCCCACAACGGCTGCTCCATCTCCATCCAAGTCCCTCATTTCCCAAGACCAGGAGCCACCTACTGTCCCCTGACCGTCCCTGGCACCCTGAAGCAGTTTAGTTTTACCAGCTCTCACACCATCAGGATATCCAGAAACTATATCACCACTCTATTACAATACATTCACACAGACTAACTAGCAAGGCATAGATCTAGCCCCAGAATGCTTTTAGATAAGATATCTGTCATGGAACTACACCTTGCCTCTTCAGATATATAATTTCATGAACAATCCAGAGGCAGCTATTTTGCATTTGTATCACATATTTCCAATTTTTTTCTTTTTTCTTTTTTTGTTCATTAACAGCACTAGAAGCCATCTGTCTGGAAGAAATCTGAAAACATAAGATACTACTTAGTGTTATCAGCCTACTATTTCTTAGAGCAGAGAATTCTAAGCCATATATAATGACATTCTCAAACTTGAAAAATGATAAGATTATATCCTTCCTCCCTTTTCACTATTTTTGCTGTGGTCTACAGTGATGAGCTAGCAATTGTTAAAATAGAAGAACTGAGCAAGAAAACCAGTCTATTCTGAATTAGGTAATGTCCTACCTTTAACTACATATTATTGAAGCTATTGATGAAGCATTTTTCCCCAAGAATCCTTTAAGAATATTTCATGTCCTTGCCATTGCTGTGGTTCTCTTACCACTCACTGCTTTAAAGCTTCTGCTTTGTACTATAATTTATCTTCTATGTACATATACAAACTATCAAACTATTCACTGCAGATGTTTTATATCCTGCATACATATCTGGAAATTCCTAACTGGGTTTTGAAAAATGAAAAGGCTTTGCTTTAACAGCAAGCCAAAATGAGAAAATAGATAGAAATTCCCCAGTTAAGAGAACAGTAATCAACTTAGAATTCTGAATTTGTACTCTGACTGAGATGCTTCTAAGGCCTGAATATCTTTACATTTTACAACTGCATTTTTTTTCAGTAGCGGCTTATATTCTTTCTTTTTTTCTCTCTCTTAAGAACACACATTGATAATAATGTTCAGTGTTCGTCAGCCCCCTCCCCCAGATAAACCAGACAGGAAACCTAACTAGAGGGGTGAATTCTGTTTTACTGCAAGGCTACGCTAACAAAATCTTGCAAGTTTACAAACTTCCCACCGCCACATTTACCAGTAACTGCTTGATCAATTATTAGAGCAAGTCTTTCCTAAGTTTCTTTTTCTGACTGTTAAGCCACTGGGGGGGTGGGTGCTGCCTCTCGTTGGATTGTTTCCTAGGAACCATCTCTTCCCTTCTTTCCCCAAGGCCATTCACACACATTCCATTACATTGTTACACCTAGAAGCTCTGCACACGCCAACTAACTTAACATTAACCAAAACATACTACCTTAAAACTTTGGGAGGATTTAGAGATGCATTTCTGATTGGCAGTGAAACCCTGAGTTTCTTTGTGATGTTGGTATTTTTGCGACTAAATGGTTAGGCTTGACTTATATGCCCTGCATCATTCACAAGCTGTTTAAGGTTAAATACTTTGAATATACTCACCTAACATGGCTCACTAGATCTATTTATCCCATATCTAAGCTGCAAAAATCAATTTCACTACTAGATGATAGCAAAAAGTAAGAAAATTCTTTTTGCTGCCATCTAGGGATGAAATGGCTAATTTCCAAACTTAGATATTATATCCCTAGATCAAGTAAAGAACAAAGCACTTCTGGAAAAGAATACATTCAAAGCACCTAGCCTTGGACTGGGAAATTCCCTCCCATTGCCTATCGTGTCCCAAAGGAAAAGAGAAAAAGTCATA
The DNA here is from genome assembly GCA_022577455.1 of Arizona elegans. Taxonomy (NCBI): domain Eukaryota; kingdom Metazoa; phylum Chordata; class Lepidosauria; order Squamata; family Colubridae; genus Arizona; species Arizona elegans. Next base: position 83,291,492 of record JAKOOJ010000001.1, read on the forward strand.
CTCCAGGTAACTTCACTGTTTTCACATATAGCACATATAAGACAGCTGGGTTAATCACTAGTTGCTAATGATTAACGGATCAGCAAATCAGACTGGACACTGTTTAGATGTTGGAAGTTAAAACCCACCCCCGTCCTAGAAAAATGAAATATTTTAGGATATACTAAAAAAGCAGAATATTTTCCCTAAAAGAGAAGCCAAAACTCAGCCCCCCACCTTTGTTAATGAGCCATTAAGGTCTGGGCCAGTAAATTCTACAAAGATCTACCTTCTTCAGGCAGAGCCATATTAGGAATTGCCCAAAAATTACATCACCACCCAGCAAGGCTCAACCAAACTGGACTCAAAACACAGCCTACAGAGTTGGCCCTGCATGGCCCCATGGGCGTCTAACAACATTCAGAATATAAACTCAAAGACAATGCCCAACAGAGGGCATAAAACCAAGGCACTCTCAGCATCTCAGCCCTTTTTCTGCTCAGGAACCCAAGCCATGTGATCCTGTTCACCTTGGAAAGAAGGTGACCTTGTTCATCACCTTCTTTCCAAGCAGCTTCCATAAATCCAGTGTCTTTTTCCCCACTTGGAACTGAACCCAGATGGACATTTCTTCCAACTATGTCAAAGCAATGTTAACCATTAACTTACACCAGGGCAAAATACTTAAGATAACCTAGCAATGGCTAACCATGTCCACCACTCCATTCACTGAGAGACAACATTGAAGCAAGACAAATATAGCAATAATTTCCATCTACCCCAACCGCCAAATTTAAAATAACTTCTATTAGTGTAGTAATTCAGGCATCAGGCTAGAAACCAGAAGTCCCAAGGTACCCTCGCCAAGAAAGTTGCAGGCACTTGCCAGGCAATCACCAGGTGCCAACACACACTAGAAGGCATTCACACTAGATGCAATGGAGTGGGGCACAATGGTAAATATATTTACAAGATCTACAAATGAAAAAAAATAACATTAGATCTTTGAACACTAATAAGAATAAGAAACTTGCTTTTCAAAACATGTATTTGGGGAACATCAAGGTTATAGGCCAGAAAAAGAACTTGGGGGAAAAAAAACAATTCTGCAGAAAGCAATGGCAAATCACTTCCATATTATTGCAAACAGAGCTATCCAAGCAGAGCCTGGATAGCTCTGCAGACAAGGCACTGTAATTTAACACCAGCTGTCTGCAATTAAAGTAAGTTGGAATCTTGCCAGGCTCAAGGTTGACTCAGCCTTCCATCCTTTCTAAGGTAGGTAAATTGAGGACCCAGTTTGTGGGGGCAATAAGCTGACTTTGTATAAAATATACAAAAGTATGAAGGCTATTTCTTAATGCATTGTAAGCCTCCGGAGAAGGGCGGCATATAAATCAAATAAATAAATTAAAAAAACAAAAAACAAATCTACTTGGATGTATCCATGAAGTCACCAGAAGTTGATCTTTAACTCAAGGCTGCATGAGAAAACATGTACCATAAAATTCAGATCATTTAAATACCAATAAATAAGCATATACACACATAGGTACAAACGCACACATGCACTAACTGCAGGGGTTTTCCAGAAAGGTGCTTCCCCTTGATATCTTTCATCCCAACTAATTTTCGTTTCTTGTTTTTTGCGTAACAGTTGTTCTCAGGTTACAAATAAATCGCCTAAGACAGTGAAAACAATGAAGCAATGTTACGTATCTAAATGGGAAAGAAAAGCAGACCAAATAACACAGTTGTTCTCAGCAGGATTCTATGTTTTGAATTTCATGCTCATAAAGCTTCCGTGTTTGAAACAGAAAATGAAGGACCTGCGTATTTAAAAAGGTACATACTGAAAACTCTAAATTTGGAGCTTATCTGAAACAAATAAGAATCATCTGATAACAAACACTGATTTCCATCTCTTACAGTAACATAAATCTTTTGGATCATTAATTCCAGGCCATAGGAAAACAGTAATTCCATCAATTAAAACACCCTGAAATTTAATTCAACTCCTGGTGACCACAACCATTATGGAAGTGAATACCACTATCAAGCTTGGTTTTAACTTCCCCATCTAGCTAACGGTCATGGAATTCCTAGGAAGTTCCCCACCCAAGTCCTAACCAAGGTGAAACCAACTTAGTTTCTGAGATCAGCTAACATCAGCTAGGTAATGTTAATAAGTGTAACCAAACTGGTTTCTTACATCTAGCCAAATACAGAGATAAATACATTTATTCATAAAATAAGATCCAATGACAGAATGAGCTCTGCTAATGAGAGTAAAGACTTCCTGCCCTCCCCCAAACCCTATGCTATATTGATTAATGTTTGATAGGGGTTTGCAATAAATTCACTCAATGCCCAGATTGTAAGGATGGAGCAATGTAATTCAGAATAGAATTTAGAATTAAATCCATCTTTATGGAGGTGAATTTGAAGCATTCTGTTTTGAACTACCATAAAGTTCCAATGTTGTCAGTATGAAGACTGAGGAAAAAGGTTAATTCTACCATTTATTTTAAGCAATAGTCAGGCAGCCTTGTATCCTAAATATTAGTTTAATATAATTTATAATGTACATTTCCGCACAAATTCTTTTATGGAATTGTCTTTTCTTAATCCTAAAAAACTTGCCAAGCTTCATCCCAACATAAAAATATAACTGTCATATGAATTCCACCCCACTCTCATAAAAATGAAGCAGTTACTGATATTCTTAATTTTCCCCAAACACTATTTCCTTATTCCCATTTCAGATCCAACCATCAAAACATTTCTGGAGGTCCAAATCAGGCTTCTGAGTTGGAGAAGGTGACTATTTAAAACAGAATATCTGTTTTGTAAGTTCCATCAACAGTGGAACCAACCTAATGGTATTTTGACTTCCTAAGCACATTTGGAAGGTATTAACTTGATTTAGGGTAAAGTAAATGGAGGGGAGGGGAAGGAAAGGAAAGGAAAAGAAGAGAAGGGAATGGAAGAGGAAATGTTAATAATGGGAGAAAAGGAGAAAAGAGCAGACCTCATATCAACAGCTTGTAAGCTTAAATAAATTTCTTGGATAGCTATGTGTCTCCACAGAGGAGCTTCCTAACTGACTATATGTAAGTTGAAACTAGAACTTAAAACTATTTTATTAAAAGCAACTTTAAAGCAGACAAGAAAAAAAATTGGTATGTGAAATGTAGCTCTTCCCAACTACATTTTAGCATGTTTACTTTCTATATAAGTATTTGAGGTTGCTATTTTTTTAATAAAAGGATATGCAGAATGTGTATGCAGTATTTCTGTCAAGACATCTGGTAAGCTGCATTTTGAGTTGTTAAGCCACTTTCTTTTTATTTGCAAAATAAAATCTTTTTTGCCTTTTTTTTTTGGCAAATAAAAAGAATTCACTAAATTGCAATTATGTCCATTGGAGCATTACATCAGTTTCTGAACTCCAGAAGATGATTTTAAGAAGACAACATATGTCACTCCTATTTTGCTGGTTGACTTTTAAAAAAGACAAGATGCTTCATAAAATAAGCTTAGCCTAGCTTATATAGTCCAGTTATTCATTTACTTCAAGATTCTTATCCTGTCACAAATGATCCTTGAATTAGAAAATACCAAGGACCCCCTACTCCAGGGGTCAGCAACCCGCGGCTCTGGAGCTGCATGTGGCTCTTTCATCCCCCTGCTGCGGCTTCTTGTCGCCAGTCGGCTCCATAATTGATAGGGCTTTCGGTTAGAACAGGTAGAGGAAAAAGGACGCCGCGCTAGGAGGAGACTCTATTGGGGGCGGGGACCAGACCTCCAGTCAGTATAGGAAAAAGGATGCCGTGCTAGGAGGAGACTCTATGGTGGGGGAATCAGATTTCCAGTCGGCTTCAGAATTGAATGGGGGACTTACAGTTAGGACCTTTGTGGCTCTTTGAGTGTTTTAAGGTTACCGACCCCTGCCCTACTCACAAAGCTTGCATTTATGTCCTTAGAGAAGCTTACATGGAAGTTTTCTGTATTGTTTGACAAGAAGCAATGTCTGCAAACTACTTTCATATGCTTTTATATGGTAGTGATAATAATGATACTAATAGTATCAAAGGATCATAAATGATACTAATATTGTCAAAGGATTTGATAGTAACCCTGTGTAACCCTGCCACATATTGAAATGCACTCAAGAGCAGTTTTGTAGAGAATAGGCACAGGATATATGCAATGAACAGAAAATTAATTTACTCACTGTTTATAGAATCTACTCTCTTAGTTAAAAAAATTGCCACTTCCACTCTGTGGTAAGTCAATGTGCCATTTACTTTTAATTGGTCGCTCAAACTGAGGCAGAAGGAAATTTATACTACAGGAACAGATTCTACCTCAAGGTGTATCATAGTTATTAACCTTCTGTAACCCATTTCTCTCCAAATGTTGTGGAACTGTAAACCCCCAAATTTTGATTGTATATAAAGATCCTGCATTCCTACGGAAGAAAAGAGAAGAGGGCATCAGGTGGATGGACTCTGTTACAATGGCAATGAGTACATTGTTTGAAGACCTGAAAGACCAGGTTATGGACAGATCATGATCGAAGAAATCTATATATGTGTTTGCTCAGAATCAATAATGACTTGATGGCACATTATCATCATCCTACATTTCCAAGTGCCTTATGTACCTCATATTTGGATCCAGTGATTCAGACTATCAAGTTATCATTTAATGTTGCTTTGGCATTTCTGTCTGATGAGCCATTTTTATGGCATTTTCTTCTACCCTAACAGACCATCACAAAATTCCCATAAGCGTATTGGCGTTTGTGGTAAATATTTCTTTGTGATACATCATTTAGCCATGACATATTCAAAAGCTCTTTTTTTTTAAAGTTCCACAAAAGGGAATAGATAATTATGGTTGTATTTCAGAAAAGTATTTTAACATATTGCTATTGTGAGGCACATTCAGCTTTTTTCGCATTGATTTAGTAAGATTTAGGAGTAAATCTTACTCAGTATTACTGGAACCCAACCTCTTTTCAAATCAGACTCCTTGCCTCACTTCTCTTAAGGAAAAGATTGTTTTTCTACTGTCTTATCTAACAGCAGGTTTGCAGTAATTATAGGCCACAAAACCAAACTGTTAGAAGTACTGTGACAGCTGGCCTCCTCTATTTGGATAAATGCTGTGGTTCCATGAGGATAAACACTATTATCTGAAAAAGTCTTCAAGTGAACAGACATCCCCACTCGCAATAAAAGTATGTACAGGCCATAGATAAGGCTCCTGTATTTGGGTTGCAAACATCCAAATTACAACTTGACATGAAATATTGATGCTAGTTTGATGCCATCTGGATTTTTGTAGGTCAAACATCACACGCCTAACATGCATCAAATGACAGCCAAGCGTGCTTGGAGTCCTTGTGGCTACTAGAGTGCATTACCCATAATACGCAGTCATGCCTGGTGAGGAATGATGCCGTTGTGGTTCTTTTTTGGTTATTTACCACATCAGATTGCATATATGCCCATCTGCAGATAAGTCAACCTCAATTTATCCAAAATATGAAAAATGCTCCACTCGTAGATAAGCCAACTTGCATTTTTCTTAATATTTGGATTCAAGGGTCAGTTTATCCTTGAATATATATAGGAAAATATAGATACTTTTTAAAAAGTGTATGCACATATACTCACAGATAAGCCGATCCCCAGATAAACTGAACTGGATTTTTGGGTGTATTTTGGTATCCTATCCCTGTGATATGTGAACTATCAAATTTGTATCAGGTTAGCACAGGCAATTTACTCTTTATTCTTTCCAACTCAGCTAACACATAACAAATTACATGCCAATGTATGCTTCCAGAAATTATATAAATCTGTGATCTTTATATTAGAATGTTTTGAAAGATTACTCTGATACATTTAGAATTAGTACCAATTTACTCTGCATTTTTGCATAATTTTTTTTCAATTAGATTGAAAGGGAGCTGCTTATTATTCATTTTTTCACTGTCAAAATTTTCATTTGTAGATAGTTTTTATAGTTACCTTTAAATAGTAGGTAGCCGAATCTGTATATGTACTGTGTGTATAAGGGAGGGAGGGGGAGGGGCATTGGGAGAGAGAGAGGGAGAGAGAATATGAACATGTGAGATACAAACACTTTTTAAATTAGAAAATTATCATTCCAGTGGTCTGTAGCCTCCCTGGCACCCTATCATCCCAGCTCAGTTCTAAGGGAACACATCACGGGGTCACTGTTTTTTGTTTTTTTTTAAATCAAACAATGGGTTCAGGGAAGGCTGTGACATGTGCCCTTCTTCCACTGTCTCCTGGAGTTTGCCCAAATTCATGTTTATTGTGATGGCACTATTTTAATCATCTCATCCTCTGCCATCCCTTTCTTCTGATTTTATAATTTAGATAAACTCACTAGAAATGAACACCAATTAGATATGTAGGAATGTGATTTACCAGTTAAGTTGTTTCCCAGATCAAAATGTTACCAGCTTTTGCTTATAGAAAGTTCAAGGCACCAGGACTAAAAGTAATAATCTTGTTTTATATTCTTTCATCCATACAGAGATAGAAAACTAATATTTGTTGTACAACTAAGTTTTGATTATAAATTTAGAACAGTTTAATCATGAGCAATATCATATGGACAGAATAAGCACTGTTTCACTTTGAGTGAACATGCTTCGTAATATCAATACCAAGTTAAACTTACTCAAAAGTGGATAAAACTACAGGTGAGATAAGATACTAGCATCTGAACATAGGCCAAGGTAATTTATAAACAGTCTTACCAGATTTGTCCAAAAAGGAAGTTATTTATTTTTAACTTCTACGATGCACCATAGACATATACCTAAGATAAGTCATTGCATTTAAAACATGTTTCATTCAACTATCCAAGTTCAGCTTGGTGTCAGCTAGATTGTTCAGCTTTAGCTCCCTTGAATCTTAACCATAGCCACAGACAATTTAAAATGCCTGTACGATCTTATTTATTAAGCCATTTGACACAGTGTTATTTTAAGAACATATATCATACATTCACATTCTACTTTATGGTACGTGGTTCTTTTTTTATTTTTTGTAAAGTCAGGTCTTAAACACTTTGTTTACCACTTCCTTTACTCTACCCTACCAAACACATCCATAAAGAAAAGTGTAAAAACCTCAAAAACAGCTTACATACCAGCCCAGTGAAAAACAGTCTCCTGGCTTTAAATTGTTGAGAACTAAGCATTTTCAATATCTAATATCTATTATCAGTTACCAATTCAAACAGTTATCAATTCTCCCCAAAATAAAATTGTTTCCTCCTATCTATTTGTAAACCTATTAGAATGCCTAAGTGTCAAAGTGCATCTGCATTTGTGTATTATTTCTATATTTGTTAATATATTTGTTAATGTACTTGCATCAGCCTTATCAAATATTGACAATAAAAACATTTCTCTGTTTCAAGTGGTTTCTTTCCATATATATTATCCACTTAAAAGAGTTTTACAATTTCAATATGATATAGAGGTGCCAGTTTCTACTCCCTCCCCACCACCATCACATATACATTGTGTAATGTTTTAGTATTTTAAATTCCTATTTTAATGGAGAAAAGTGAGCACAAATTATCAAAGAACCTGTCAGAAACTGTTGTAAAATCAGGAATATGCCTGCAACAAAAATGAAGGTTTTTTGTTTGTTTTTTTAAAATAGCCATTTCTATTAGGATTGGGGGTATAAGAAGGAGAGCATTCGTTTTTCCTGCTTGGAAAAGTAATTTTACTAAGGGGGGAAAAAGAGGCACTTTTAGAGCTTGACTTTTAAAATTTTAAAAATTGGCACATTCTGCAATGTCACTAAAAATCTACTCTATACTGGGAAATATGGTGCTATTTAAGTTATGTGTTCAGCAAGTTAATGTTCAGAATTCAGATAAAGTAAAAAATCAAAATATAAAATATAGTACAGTAATAAGACCATATGTTGTAAACAGAGTAAATTAAGTAAAAGAAATATAAATACTTCTGTGTTACCCCTACAATTTACCCCAATCAGATCACATATACAATTATCAATTGTACTATTGGTAAAAGGCTGTATTATGTAACTTTTGTATAAAGGGTTGTATTATACAATTTTGGGATTCTGGCTGCACATGAAATATGTTGTTTTAATTTAAGGACCACAATAGGCAAAAAAGGAAAATATGTTAAGATACACGACATCCTTAAACTTCTATTATCCTATGTTTTGCACATCACTTTTATATCTTTTAAATCATCACATTTATATGATAAAGCATCCAACCAAGGTGATCGACACAAGTTATCAATTCTCCAAAAGTAAAATGAATAGTGGCTTACTCTGAATTATGCTATCCTGCCTCCATAAAGAAAGATCTTCGCCTTCCACATTCTGAAAATGAACTTGATGCTAGCAAAGGCAAGTTTACTGCAATCACACAACCATATCCCCACTAAAATAAGCTGAAATGTTTATGAAGTTGAATCAGTTATCTTTGCATTTAGCAGTTATTAAAAAGGAGAGACACATAGTAACGTGAGGCTGCTCTTCAACTTTTGTGCATAAAATAAAATAGAAAGTAAGTTGCTGATAATAGATTTTAAAAAATACTAGACAACTTATGACCTCTTGGGACATTCTTTGAGAAAAAGGTAGTGCAGTGTGATGTGACCAGAATTGACATTTTTTTTCTGAATGGTACTGCTATTACTTTGCCAGGAGGTCAAAAAAACCAGTGGGAGCAGAAGCAATTTCCAATTTTCTGCCAGCTTTCCCATTTACTTTGCTTGTGGGAAGCTGGCAGGAAGCATTGGAAATCACAATCACATGACTGCATCTGACTGTGGCAGCACTGCAGCAGCCGCAACTTTGCCAACACAACTGGTCTGAAGATCTTTGACATTTCAATTCCACTAATATAATAATTATAAATATTATAATAATATAATAATTTGTACCCATTCTTTAAGTTAGCTGCTTGAGGTACAATGGTTCAAACTGCTGCAGGATGATGCACCATTTTGGCTAACTGAAGGTTACAGACAGACAAATGCAGGGAGTTTTAGTAGTACATAGATGCAGTGATTTCACTACACTCTGTTCTTCTAAGCAGAGAAGCACAAATGTTAAGAGGGTTAAACTGGAAGATAATGCAGAGTTATACTGTGAAAGGCTGGCGTGTGACAGCTGGGGAAAGCTCCATGACAGCAGCTGCTCGTGTTATATAGTAAATCACAAAGAAGCTCATTTCTACCTTATTTCAGGCAACAGCAATTTATTCAGCTCACTTTTCCAAGCAATTGGCTAAGATCAGGTTCTTCAAGCAGTTCAGCATGTAAACTGCTTTGTTCCCATCCTCATCTTTCCACTGAAATAACTAACCTTATCTTACCCGTGTTTAATGTAGCATTTCTTTTTCATATATCCAAACTGGGGCATACTTGACCATTATTGATGTTTTGTTTGCAAGCGGAAAAGATTAATTACATCCAGAAAAAAAAAATTTTTTTTTGTATTTCCTCATCAGTCAATACTCCATTTACAATTCCTAATGAGAATAAATCATTGAAATGACATTAAAAAAAAAAAGACAACACTCCAAGCAAGTTAACGTATCATAATATCTGAGTGTTACGGCTCTTACCATTGTGACTGGTGACTATGTTTGTGTGCATACTTGGAGAATGGTCTTGCTCCTGATTTAACGCTGAACCGACTGTAAACACCACTGTTTGCCACTCTGAAACAATCCTTTAACTGTGTCTCCCTGCTACTGTGACTTAATCAAGCAAACAACAAACACACCTAGATCTATTCCATCACAGGGGGACTTTGATTCAGGATAGCCAGTATAAGTTGAAAACAAAGGAGAGCAGTATTATGAGCACAGCAGCATAATAAACTAAAACAAAGCAGTAGTTTAAGTTTGAAAAAGTGCAAGAATTCATACACTGAAAACACTTCATCTATCTCCGCATTGAGTAACAGAGATATGGCAAACAGTCCTTGCACTGTTCAAGAGACTGTAGCATGGATCTAATACTACTTAATTTTAGACGCTCCTAAGAACTCTTTGCACAATCAGTTCATTCTTTTCCTGTCGAAAAGACGATAGCAATTCTCCTTCCCACCCCCCACCCCCAGTACTTCAGAATAGAACTGGGGCTGGTTTATATAATAGCAATAACTTTATTTAGCCTTTAAAAGACCTCATTTTATTGCTAAAATTAAATGAATGTTTTACTGTGTTTCTATGTCAATTATGAAGGGTTTTGTGCGGATACAATGAATGGATTGTGGAAATAGTTGGCATAATTAAGAAGCCTATTAACACACTAACTTTGATCTAGAATTCTCTGCCACTGTCATGAAGCTCAGGCTTGCCTAAGTTATCACACATTTTCCCATATTTTCAATTGCTACTGATTAATTAAATTTCATTTTAATATAGTTTCATTGAAACTTTTATGAAATAAAATTAAAAAGAACAAAAATTAATGGAAAGCAAGAAAAATGGAAAGGACCCAGAAGCAAAGAAAATACAAAGACGTAGCTTATTTTCTTCACAGCAGTTATAAATACAATAATAAATTTACCTCTTGCTCTTGTAGTATTACTCAGTTTTTTTTCTATAGTCTATCCTATCTAATCATCAAAATCATAAATCATAAACTCGTTTTTTTTCCTGCTTCATGTAAAAAGTCCCTGAGGGTTTTCCAGTCAGCAATAGATGTAGATAAAATCTTTTGCTTAATCAACTAAGTCAGCTTGGTCATTTCCACAAGTTCCATCAACTTCACCATCCACTCTTCCACTGTGGATAATACCAAATCCTTCCATAATCTCACTGCAACTGTCATGCATAAAAACGAAGTTCCATGACTTTTTTTTTTTAAACTGTTCATCTATCTGGTACAAAATTGAAAGTCTTCAGTTTCAATTGCATATTAATTTTTAAAGTGCTGTGCATTAGCTTGTGTATCTGAATCCAAATACACTGTCCAGCTTTTTTACAAGTCCACCAAGCATAGTTGGAAGTACACCAAAAATCTTATTTTCCAATACCTTGAACAAAAAAAAGCCTAGTTCAAATTGTCAAAGGCCTTTTCTACATCCAAGAAGATCAGTGTGGATTTTTTTTTTTATTATGTTGCTCCAAATATTTCAAAAATGTCCAGAACATTTCTAACACTGTTCTTTAACTATCTTTTAGGTAAAAAACAACAACACTGATTCTCATGAATGAAATCTTACACAATTATTTTCAATCTATCAGCTAGAATCATTATGAACAACTTGTAATCATTATTCAATAGTGATATCAGTCTATACAGCTTTTTGTTAAATTCCAATCTTGTCCCTCTTTAGGTATTAATGCTATATTAGTATAATGCTTTAGGTATTAATGCTATATTAATGCTATATTTCCAAGTGTCTGGCATCTTTCCTTTCTCTAAGATAATATTCATCGTGTCTTGTAGAGATTGTAAAAGTTCATCCTTAAGACATTTGTAATAAATACCTGATAGTGAGTCTGATCAAGACACCTTTCCTGGTTTAATCTTTTTTATAGTTTCAGAAACTTGTCTTATTGTTATATGCCTCTTCATACAATAACAGTAAATAAATATTCATCTATTTTCTCTAAAGAGATGTCACTTCCTTTATACCAATTAGAATATTGATAAAATGCTTTCTGTATGGTCATATTGTCTATTTTTAAAAAAAATTTGATTTATATGCCGCCCTTTTCCGGAGACTCAGGGCGGCTTACAATGCGTTAAGCAATTTAATACAGTATTAATACAGTATCTCCCTCTTGCAATTTCAATATCATCTTCTTTTCCTTTTCTTCTCGTAATTTATATGCCAACCAATATTCTAGTTGACTTGCAAACTCAAAGTCTGTTTGCTTTGCATATTCATTTTTATTTCCATTTCTCCTACTGTTAAGTGATTCTGTAATAGCTTAATCTGCTAGGAAATATTAATATTCTTGAGGAATTTCTTTAATTCTTCTTGAATTTAATGTTACATTGTATAAAATAACTTTTGATAAAAGCTTTACTTGTATCCTAAGCCATTCTTAGTGCCTTTGCCTATATTACCATATCTTTAAAAAAATATTTTCTTTTTACAATTCTCTAGCATTGCTGATTTGTAACAGCATTTTATTTAGTCTCCATCTAAAAGACCTGGATTGCCTTTTATCAACACTACTGAGCAATTAAATTAAATGTAGCAAGAAAGAAGTTTAACCAAGATATCATAGGAGCTGTATAAATGTATTCAAAACCTTTATTTTAGTTATATATTAGGGCTGTGAGTACCTTTGTATGTGCTTCTGACATGAATACAGACAGACTTTAGATTCAAGATCAAAACAGAAAATATGTGGGGCCCAACCTGGCATCTGCCTGCAACTCATTAAACCATCTCTGTCTTCCTCCATGATGATGCAACTACTCTCTATATCTGCCCTGCAATTTCTGGAAAACCCATCTTTGGTTTAAGAAGTTGCAGATAGTATGCATCTCTGAGCTTTCTAAAGTTTCTTGAAACTAATCAAGAAAAGAAGCAACCTAGAACTAAGAAGAAATTTCCTGACCGTTAGAACAATTAATCAATGGAATAAGTTGCCTCCAGAAGTTGTCAATGCTCCAACACCGGAAGTTTTTAAGAAGCAATTGGAGAACCATTTGCCTGAAATAGTATAGGGTTTCCTGACCTGAGCAGGGGGTTGGACTAGAAGACCTCCAAGGTCCTTTTCAAAACTCTGTTATTCTATATTCTAAATGCCTTTTTCTCTCTATATACAAAGTGCTGCACAGTCTATTATATATTGACATTACTGGAGACTGTGCTTCATGAGCCACTCCACACTATAGTCAGATTTTACAAAATTGGGCACAACTGCAGTGTGCCACACATCTTCAGAACAGTATCCAGATTCAAATCTGCTCATGGGGTTCAATATATAATTGACGCTGAAGCTCTTCAATACAAATGCCTGAGCTGCATTATCTCTACTTGCTTGCTAGTGAAAGCATCAACCAATCTGCTGCACGCCAAGAGATGGGGCACATGGATGATTCTTTCCATTTCAATTATGTGTTGCTAAAATTATGTCAACGGTAAAATCAATGAAGAAAACTAAGCTCAAGTCTAGACAGCAAATGTTGTCAACAGCATTAGCTTTCTAAAGTAAGACAAAGCAAATCTGAAACCAGTGATGTTTGCCTAAAAGAAATTTTTGCAAAGTCTGCACAGCTGACAAGAGATATACTGAAGCCCAATAAGAACAATTTTGTTTATCATTCAGATGTAATAATGGAAGAAGAACAAACAATTGTATCCAGAAGGAAAATTGCTCAACATAGTCCTAACTGGGTAAAGTTAACTTAGTAAAACACATCTTCCCATCTTCTTAGGTGATTAAAAGTCAATTATTAATTTGGCAAACATAACCTATTTAGTTATTAACAACTATCTGAAGTCACATGTACCTTTGTAAATGCTGATAGCAGGTTAGACATTTCAAAGGAACAAAAGATAAGACTGCATCAAAGGTATACCTTCTTTACAACTATGAGGAGTGGGGAGGAGAGTGGAGAGGGGAGGGGAGGAGAGGAAAGGAAAGGAGGGGAGGGGAGAAGGGAGGAAGGGAGAGGAGAGGAGAGGGAGAGGGAGAGGGAGAGGGAGAGGGAGAGGGAGAGGGAGAGGGAGAGGGGAGGGGAGGGGAGGAGAGGAGAGGAGAGGAGAGGAGAGGAGAGGAGAGAAGAGAAGAGAAGAGAAGAGAAGAGAAGAGAAGAGAAGAGAAGAGAAGAGAAGAGAAGGAGAAATGTAGTTCCCTAGTTATTTTATTTTATTTCAATGATGCTGAGCCAAAGAAACTTGACTAAACAATAGCTTTGTGATCTGTTTCTCAGATAGTAAATGACACAACTTGATTCCAGAATTCTGCTTCAAACACAACTGAGGTCTTTCATGACCAAATGTATGTATGTATGTATGTATGTATGTATGTGTGCGTGCGTGCGTGCATATATATGTATGTATGTATGTATGTATGTATGTATGTATGTATATGCAACCAAACCAGACAAAGAAGTACCATACCACACAGAATGCTAGGTATCAGAGGATTCCATCTTGGTTTCTCTCCAGAACCCACCCCCATAAACTAGCTTGTTTCTATTTGCAGGCTTAATAGTATATCCTAAAAATACACCATCCCCAAGCAAGTTTGGTGACCGAAGAGGTGGTACACCTCCACTTTTATCTAACATTAATAGAAACCTATTTATTCCAGGACTTCGGGTGGTCTCTTTTTTCCTATAATGGTTTCCTGTATTTTTAAACTTCCATGGAAGGAAACCAAATTTTTCCCCCAGAAAATCAGAAGAACTTGCTATGGTAGATTAGCAACCGAGAGCATGGAAGAAGGTAGGTGGTTTGGGCTGCTGGCACAAAAGATGACAAGCTGGATGAAGCTCTTCAGGTAGGTTCTCAGCAGAGAGAGAGAGAGAGAGAAAAAAAAAAGATTGCCCTGAAGGGTTTACAGCTCCCATCAAGGTGCAACATCTAAGAGCAATAATAGAAGAACAGGATGGATAGTTGTCATAGCAAGCAAATGGCACCTGAACATACCCGCAAATTTGGGACTGATTGCATCTACATTCTTCTCACTGGATGAGGAAATGTGCATTAACATATAACTATGTGTCATATATAAGACTGTGCGTAACACAGCAAAATGTTTATTTTGGCCTTCAAACCTACAGCAATCTTTCAGCTCTAAGAGCTTCAAAAGCTCTTAGAGGCAACCATGTACAATACACATACAGGGGCTCACCCTGGTTTAAATCTGTTGCTAATCTCTTGCCATTGCTACATACTGATCTCTGTACAGAACCACTCCCGCTGAGGACAAATGAAGCACCACTACCCTTCTACGTATTTCTGCCTTTGGGGCCTCATGAGATGAAAGCCTGCTTAGCAGGCCAGATCCTAAGCTCACAAAAGCTTCTACCATTGCAGCATTACAATGCCACATCAATCAATCTGTGTTACAAAAGATTATCAAGAGGATCCTTCTGCACATTAAAACTATCTAGCCATAGTCAGCATCCAGACAGCACCCTCTATACACCGCCTGCCTGAATGTGAACTAAAGCTTCAGCCATGCAGGGATAAACTAATTATCACCATCCATCAGCAAAGATCCACTGATAAGATTAACAAAATAGGATTATAATAATTCTAATCCCAGCATTTCAGAGATGTCAAACTATTGCGATCTTTGCTGCCACATGACAACAATGGAAGACAGCAAACATTCAGCGAGATAAACAAAGCCAACAGTACGTGTGGATAGCCATAAACAGCCCTTTAATTCAAACCAGGACTGAAATGTAAATGGATACTTTTATGATGCAGCTTGGGCTTTCATTTTCGGCTTTATTAGTCTGGCATCCAAAATGACATCAGTAGAGAGGCAGAACACAAGAGGCACCAGATACAGTTACAACTCGATTCTGGGCACGCTTAGGTTTAAAGGCAAGTAACAGTGTGTTCAGTTGGGAGGATCCCTTGGAAAGAATGTATAAGCTTATCATCTTAAAATGCAGCGAACAGTTTATGATACCCTATCTAAAGCCAATGCAAAACTTTTAAAAATAAATTATTCGTCAAATATCTCCTCCATCTCCAGAACAGGATAAAGTCTCTGGCTTCCCCTAGTAGAGCAAGTCTTTAGACTGACCACAGGGTAAAGAAAGAGGTATCCAAAAAGGTTGCTAAATAAGAGACTAACAGCTGTTACAAACTGGAGCCTCCTTCCCTTTAGAATGTCTTCAGCCAGATTTGCGTTTCCTATTCAGGCTGCTCAGTTGTTAACAGTTTTCATCTGCTCCAAGACCCAAGATTAAAGTTTCCCAACAGCTTATCGGGAAAGCGGGTGAGGGGCTACAGTCCCCGTCCCCACAATAAAGTTGCCACGAAGGGCAGCTGTAACAAAAGGGAAAGAAGTTAAGACGGCGCATTAGCTTAAACAGATGACAGCACTCACGAAAAGCCTCCGCGCAGCGCTTCCGATAAAAGAAATTAACCGGAAAAGAGCTTTAACTTTATGGAGTTTAAACACAGGGCAGCGGCGTGGAAATATTTGTACGGTGTTTGGTCAGCCATGATGCCAACAGAGGGTCGGAAGGGATCGAAGCGGGATAAAAGCAACTGGAACGGTATGATAAAAGACAACGAAGGCGGCTGGACGCCGCTGGGTTCCAGAGGGCGATGGAAGGAACCTGTTGAAAGGCATCGGAGAGTCCCGGCTTTCGTCGCAACCAGCCTGCAACTCCAAGCGAGCGCCAGCTGCCGCCGACCTTAAGGCTAAGGAAGCGAGCGAAACGAAGGCAGCCCCGGGCGGGTGCTGCGCCCAGAAAACCTCGCTGCACAACAGCGACGAGGCAAACTATGGGCTTCCAAGGCGCTCAGCTCAACCCAGCCCGGAGTTTCCGTCGGTCCCGCAAAAAGCCCACAGAGAAAAGGTCGGATGCCCAGAGAGCAAAAGGAAGCTCCGAGGAAGACGGGAGCCCAACAACCAGCCGACACCTCCCCACCCCCGCCCAAGACAAGAGGACTCCCGAGGTTAAGCTCCAGGTTTCTCCCGCCGCTTCCAAGCAGAGAAGGGTCCCACCCTCCAAGGCCTCGTCGAAGCCTCTCCCCGGAGCGCGCGCGCTGAGCTCTCCCTACGGGGCGAGGGCACCTCCCGAGGAGGCGCCCACCCACCCACCAGCAGCGAGGCCAGGAACGGAGGAAGAGGAAGGGGCTCCGGCCGCTTTGGCCGTTCTGCTGCGCCCCACCCTTACCAGAGCTCTGAGGAAGACGAGAAAACTGACACCGCCGCCGCCGCCCCATTCCGGGCCTCTCACCTGGATGAACTGGATGGTGAGCGCAGATTTGCCCACTCCGCCGCCTCCCACCACCACCAGCCGGTACTTTTCCTGCCCCGGGCCGTCCCTGCAGCCCGCGGCCATCGAGGAAGAGCCCAGGCCAGGAGAGGCGACGCGAGGCGCAGCGCTGCAAAGGTTCGCGGCTCCCTCTGTGATTCCTCCACACACCCCCGGGCAGTGGATTGCCGATCGCCGCCTTGCCAGCCACGGGAACCGCAGGCCCAGCCGCTTCTAAGCGCCGAGCGAACAGTAGCGAAAGGAGGGGCGAGAAGCCGAGTCCGCGACTCGAAGGCGGCTCCAGACTCCTCCTCCCCCTCCCCACCTCCTCCCCCTGTTGCTTTCCTGCTCGGCGGCCTCGCACGGAGTGAAAGAGACGGCAGCCGCCGCCCCCCCCCCCGCTTGGCCTAACAAATGGCCGTCGGGAGGTGGGGGCAGCCATGCAAATAGGGGTGAATATGCAGCGGGTGGGCAGGGGTTTTCTTTCTCCGCGAGCGGAGGCGCGCCTGAGGGGAAAAGGAGCCGAGGCACGCGCCCAGGCATTGTCTAAGCGCGGGAGGGGAGGGGACGATTTCACACTTTGGAACCTCTGGGGAAGATCGACGACGCCTTTTCTTTGCCCCAGTCCCGGGCTAGAAAAGAGATTTCCTTTTTTATTTACATCTCCCCAGTGAAGAACCCCATCCCGCCCCAAACTGCCGCCTGTGGAAGGAATTCATCACTCCCGGCGGAATCGGGGGCTGCGCCACGCCTCGTTGCTCGTTCGCGTAGTAGGGCCACCTTTTTGGTCCTGAGATCCCTTCCAGCTTGTGGAGAGGAATGGATTCCAGATGTATAATTCAGTTAGTTTTAAAGCTAATAACCTCCCTTAAACCAAGGATTTGAAATCCAGCAGGTTCTGACAGGTTCTGGAGAACCGGTGGTGGAAATTTTGAGTAGTTCGGAGAACCGGCAAAAACCACCTCTGGCTGGCCCCAGAGTGGTTTGGGAATGGGGATTTTGCACCTTTCCCCCAGGAAAGGTGAGGGAATGGGGAATTTGCAGTATCCTTCCCCTGCCGCTCCCACCAAGCCATGCCCACAGAACCCACAGAAGGTAGTAAAAAAAATTGGATTTCACCACTGCCCTAAGCCCTTTGTGGAAGAATTTCATTTGAGGCAAAGATAAGCCTGGATCTGCTTTAACCTAGCCAGGCAATAGAAAGGATTTTTATTTATTTTTTACTTGTACCAATCCTTTCTCCGAGGAATGGACTCAAAATTGAACAGCCCTCTCTCAACAGAGGGAGAGGGATACCACATCATCTGTCTCCAATCTACAACACGATCCTTTCACCAGTTCCATGAAGGCTCCACAGTGCATCCGTTTGCACTGTTCAGGTGACCCTGAGGACACAGATAAACTTCCAGGTGGCCTTAAGACCTGCTAAAAGAATGCAAATGACCAGCTATCTGCAAGGAGTATAAATCCTTCCATTCCCCACCATCCAGTCAGAGCTGAAGAAGCTTCTTGGACGAGAAGTGAAACATTTTCAAAGAAAAACCAGAAAGTCCAGTTGCCTCTTGAAAAAAAGCACCTTTGGGACAACCATGACCTGGATGACTGAGAATCTCCATAGACATTTAGACTCAGAATTGACTTTGCTTATAGTCCCACAATTCTGCAAAACAAAGATGGCCGAGACTTCTGGGCACAGCTTTTGACTGGCTGCAACCCTTTTATAGACCAACCTCAGGGATAAATCCCTCTAGCCCCCATGTTGTTAGCTTCTAAAAGCTATTAAAAACTGAACTAGACAGGAAGAATTTGGTCAACAGAGTTATGGCCAGTAGATTCTTGAAAGCATGAGTGGATGCTTCTAGATCAGGAGTGGACAGCCTATATCTGTCGCTAAGCTCTTTTCTCAACTTTCTAGAATTTGTGGTACTGACATTCAGCAGAGGATTTATAAATAGGCAATGTTTTTCATGCCTTGTGAGAGGAAAACAACATGAATAAGACATCAGAGTGATAGGATAGGAGGTACAAAATAAAAAGAAAGCAATTTAAAAGAGAGAAAAGCTTCTTTTCATTAATTCTTCCCTAAACCCTGTTCCGGCGTATTTGCATGATGTCATCAGAACATCACCCCACCCACTGCTGTCATTAGTGGCCCTTCTCCCAAAAATGTGCAACATTCAATCTGTTGTAGACAGATGACGCCTAAGCATCATCAGCCTCACCACACCGTGCAGCTGTTGTCTTCCTTCAGCAGATGTTCTGTGGAAAAAAAGATTAGTTTCCAGCAAAAAATGATATCGTTTAAATGTATTTTAAAATCTTATGAATGAGATGGAATTTCTCAGTGAGCATTCAACCTCAACCTCAACTTTAACCTACAATCTTCAGGAGATAACTTGGTTATACACAATTCTGATCTTCTTGTTCTCACATCATCTTCATTTATATCAACAAAATCTATTTAAAATATTTTCCCAATAACCATTGTAGCAAATAAAAATCCAATATATACATCATACCAATCTCCTTGAGAGACATGTATAAGGTATATATTGTTGTTGTTAGTTGCAAAGTCGTGTCCAACCTATCGCGACCCCATGGACAATGCTCCTCCAGGCTTTCCTGTCCTCTACCATCCTATATATTGAGATAGATAGATAGATAGATAGATAGATAGATAGATAGATGATAGATAGATAGATATCAATATATAGATATATATTGGCTTAGACTAATGTTATATTAATGCTAAGTCAGAGGTGAAATCCAGTAAGTTCTGAAGAACCGGTAGCAGAAATTTTGAGTAGTTTGGAGAAGCGGCAAATACCACCTCTGGCTAGCTCCATGGAGATTTTGCAATATCCTTCCCCCAGGAGTGGGGAGGGAATGGGGATTTTGCAGTATCCTTCCCCTGTCACGCCCACCAAGCCACACCCACAGAACCGATAGTAAAAAAGTTTGAATTCACCACTGTGCTAAATGGCTTGTAGAATAGAGTGACCAAGTTCAAGTAGGGCATCTCTGGTTAGAGAAGGCAGAAAAAATACAATGAATCTGAATTCTGAGGGTCATTGACCCTTCACTTTTCAGTGATTCAACATGGCGTCTTGTCTCATAGTTCATGTCCCACCTCAATCATAGGTATTCAGACATGAGCTATACAGTATATGTAGACCTCCTCCTCTTATTGCCCTTTTTTCAGCCCCCAAAGGCCCTTAGATTGAATGAAAGAAACATTTTTTTGTCTTGTTTTTGTTGTAAGATCAGTGCTACTCTCAAATATGTTATATTTAAAACATTGTAGGCCAAACCAGTGCTTCCCCAGAGATGTTGGATTACAGTGTTTAGCATCCACAAATAGCAAAGTGGTATGTTGAACAGGGATGATAGATCTTGTGGATTAAGATATTTGGAGGGGCCTAGAGAAGGGAAGCTCTTATAAACTTCAGACTGAAACAGACAATAATGTCCACAGACTGTGGGTATGTGTGTGTTGTTTGTCTAGAATATGTTTCCTATGAAGCACATCGGAAATACTTTTTGTTATAACTGTTCTGAAAAGAAGCATATACTTTTCAATAATAACAATAAAGATACTCTTAAGGCATAGCCAAGATGATGGATGATTAGTGCAGCTTGTAATCATGAAACAAAAAGTCTTGAAAACAAAGCTCACCATTATAGTATTAATGTTGCTCTTCATCTATTAGATTTTGGATTGTAATTTCTTTGGGCTAGAAATCCCCTTCTTTTGTGCAATAGCATAATCAAATGCAGATGCTGAATTTTGCATATTACCAGGACTGAACATGGGGCTGCCAGATAAACTGAAGCAGCAGGCAATAGACTCTTCCAAGCCAAATTTATTTCAGTGGTGAGGAGTACCACTCAATGGGAGTTTCCAAAGGAGTAGTCCAAATGGATGGAGGAGAGCCACTCTTGGAGTGTGCACTACTATTTCCAATTTCACAGACTGCACTAAGAGGAGGAGAGGGATCTCCTTCTAACACCCAAGGAGGAAAATATTGTGCACCAGCATCTTCTCTCCACCAGTCCTCCCCAGCAGATGGCCAGGACTATCGGCTCTAATAGTACACCTCACTGTTTAAGGGGAAGATAGAGCCTGAGTTCTTATTTTGCTGCCCACCAGATGGTCAATAGATACAGCACTGAACATCTGCACTGTGAGAGAAGGGAAGGACTTTGTGTCAGATCTTCAGCTTGGCTTCTACATTTGTGGACTTCAGCCAAAGTTGCTAAACAGTCACACAAAGGACAATGATATGGGATGGGTAAAATGATGCCATGTTGTAAAGACATGGGGCTCACTGTAATTGTTTGAATGAAAGTACTCCAAGGAGGGGCCACTATTGTATCAGATGTCATGAATAGAGGGGTGGGATAATGATAAAGCAAAACAAAGTGATTGGACCAGTCAGACATTCAAGAATGAATTAGAATGGCAATTGCTTAGAAAAGGGTTTGTTTTCATTATGTGGCATATTCATCTATATATATATGGAAGAATTAATCAAAACCACAATTGATTTAATTGCTTCAGATGAAATATTTAGAGCGTTGATGAACGATACAAAGATGATGAGATGGAAAGAAGTGGGGGGCGGGGAACTAAAATATAAATAGAACACTTGCAGCAAGAGAAAGTGCAAAAAAAAAAGAAGATAAGATTAATCTCCCAGAATGAATTAAATGTGGGTGAGAAGCCTTCTTGGAATAGAGAGCAAACAATTATATTTCAGTGTGGGTAGTTATGCTAGTGGAAGTAAGAAAAAGTGCTTGGTGGAATGATGAAATGAAAGAGGCCATGGATGTAAAACAAAGGCATATTAAAAAATGATTGCTGCAAAACCCCTCCACAGTGATTGGATGGTTGGTTGCTTGGTTGACTGTCTGACTATGTGCCATCACCTTGCTGTTGAGTCATAATCACATAGATAGATTTTCATGCCAATCTGTTCCTAATCTGGTCTTTCAGGTCTTCTAAACTGTTTCAACTCCTACCCTCAAAACGACGCTATAGAGCACTGCACACCAGAACAACTAGGCACAAGAACAGTTTTCCCCCGAACCCCATCACTCTGCTAAACAAATAATTCCCTCAACACTGTCAAACTATTCACTAAGTCTGCACTACTATTAATCATCTCATTGTTCCCATCACCCATCTCCTTCCACTTATGACTGTATGACTGTAACTTTGTTGCTTGTATCCTTACGATTTATATTGACTGTTTCCTTATATGATTTGATTACTTATTTGTACCCTATGGCTATCATTAAGTGTTGTACCTTATAATTCTTGACAAATATATCTTTTCTTTTATGTACTCTGAGAGCATATGCACCAAGACAAATTCCTTGTGTGTCCAATCACACTTGCCAATAAAGAATTCTATTCTATTCTATTCTATTCTATTCTATTCTATTCTATTCTATTCTATTCTATTCTATTCTCTTCTCTTCTCTGGATGCATCCGTGGCCACTGTAACTGAATCTACTCACTTTGCTGCCTGTCTTCCTTTTCTCTCTTTCCTTCCACTCCAACAGTGGTCACAATCAGAACTAAAAGAGATTAAATTTGGGTTGAAACAAAAGTGAGGCAATGCTGGAAAGAGTTTTTCAGCGATTTCCACAGTAATAATAGTGATATGTCAAAAATAGAATTGGAATTAGTGCTACAAGTATTAGTGTCTGTTAAAAAGGAATGAAAAGGAAATCATAGATGAACAGTAAGCATGATAAAGTTGCCAATACAGCCAGTGTAACCCGAGAAACATTAAAATATGAATAAAATATGAATGTGGGTTCTTACAAAATGATTGTATTTAATGTGTGTGTAAGGACTGTGTTTGTGCTGGATGAGGGAAAGAATGCTTTTATTGTTCCAAAGGAAAGGTACCAAGAGTGAATGCAAAACTACAGGGAGATTTATTCGTTAAGTATGCCTGGGAAGGGGTTTGGGAAGTGCAGTGCAGAGGTTTGGAGAACAGTTGTTTGCTTATCAGTTGGCGATTGAGAAGTATCTGAATGCCAATACTTCTGTTATATATCTGTTGATATAGCAAATATATATATATATAATAAAATAAATAGGCTTGAATTATGGAATGCTTCGTATAATATTTTCAAGCTCTCTGGTTAGAACATAGCAGAAGCATCCCAGACATTTGGTGTGGCCTGGCTAGATTAAAAAAATATATATTTCCTCACTGCATAGTGGATTGGATCTACTTTAACCAGGTGATTGTCCTCTGTAGGAAACCACCTTACAGTGTCAGCAGTTTAAAAAAGTGTCTGTTTTCTCCCCCTTTCCTATGATTTACTAGACATATATTAATGCATTCAAGTCCTTGCTGTCTACTGATGATTGCCTAGATTAGTCCCTTCAATTTTCTTAGCAAGATATCAGTGGTCCCTTTGCCTCCTTATTCCAATAGCAATAGCACTTATATACTGCTTTACAGAGCTTTACAGCCCTCTCTAAGTGGTTTACAGAGTCAGCATATTGCCCCCAACAACTTGGGTCCTCATTTTACCCATCTTGTAAGGATTTAAGGCTGAATCAACCTTGAGCCTGGTGAGATTAAAACTGCCAAATTGCAGGCAGCTGGCAGCAGAAATAGCCTGCAGTACTTCACTGTAACTACTGCACCACCGTGGCACCAATACTATGCCAGGGCAGGTTATAAAATGGGTTAGGCTTTCTCAGCTATTATTGGTGGGAGAAGGGAGAGTCAGGTGACCAGACATGATTAGGAAGAGAAGTAGCAGAGGCCAGATCAGGATTGACAAGAGGGTCAATCAATATAAGGTTCGCATATTGCCGGAAAGGCCTTCATTTCAAAAGTTAAGAAAGTCCACGAAAGCACTATTTTAATTTAATTTCTTTCCCCCCACCTCTACCTCACCATACACTGTAAGGTTTCATGGCACTTATATAGCAAAGACCATTTAAGCTGTTAAAAGGCCACTCCCCAGCAGCAGGAATCAAATGAATTAAAAGGCAGAGCTTCCAAAACATTGTTCGCTCTTTACGGTATAGGCGCCTTTCATCCTTATTTGTAAAGAGCAGAGAGCTTCTTACTGTATGAATGATCATGCTGAAGATAAACCAGCTAAGCTGAAAGCTGTTATTTCGCTGAGTTGGCTTTTCTCTTTCCTATTATCATTATGCTAATCAACGTATCAGTTGGTTCAGGGGAAATATTTTTTACCCCAGTTGCAGTTGCATATATATTTTGTTCTTTTATGTTTTATGCTGTTTTTAAAATGCTGCCCAGAGTTGTGAATTTGAGATGGGTGGCCAAACAAACAACAAACTCTAGACAACACAAAAATATGTGGATTCCTAGGGTACCAGCCTGTGGATGGGAATTCTGTTATAATTTTAAACGTGTGTGTGTGTGTGTGTGTGTGTTTATGCTGAAGTCAGCAACATAAGAAATGAATTAGTTACCATTTATAATGTTGCCATTAAAATGGAAAGTCTATTCTCAATTAGTGGTGAATTCCTTAGAGACTCTAGTGACAACATGAGTTTGTGAAGTGGTAAATATTATCGCAGTGATTTACAGTTGCTTCAGAAAGCAAATAATTCTTTGCTCCCTTTGCCAGCTCACATTCCACATTCCCTCCTATCTAATACATTTTTTAAATTCCAGAGATAGTTGAACAGCTTTGTGAATTTTTTCAAGAAAATGGTTGAATCTTAAACAGTTATTATTATGTTTAATTGTTGTAGTTTCTGTATATAAATAGATGAATATGTTTGTTTACATGTAGTGAGAGGAGGTTTTTTTTTAGCAATGAAGGGGTGGGACAGGCAACATCTCACCAGGAGTCCTGCAAGCATCATAAATATTTGTATTAGTTAGTCCCACTGTATTCTCAGCCTTCTGTCTGCTTTTTTTTTTTATTGGACCGTTGCTTACTGTTCAAACTCTTGATCTAATGGTAATCTTGGTCTTAATTCTTGCTCATCTTGGAGTAGATTGCTGGGGAATATATGTTATAGAAGAATAGAATAGAGTAGAGTAGAGTAGAGTAAAGTAGAGTAGAGTAGAGTAGAGTAGAGTAGAGTAGAGTAGAATAGAGTAGAATAGAGTAGAACAGAACAGAACAGAACAGAACAGAACAGAACAGAACAGAATTCTTTATCGGCCAAGTGTGATTGGACACACAAGGAATTTGTCTTAGGTGTATATATGCTCTCAGACTCAGTGTACATAAGGAGAATAAAATACATTCATCAAGAATAAAAAGATATAACACTTAGTGATAGTCAAGGTTACTAATAAGCTATCAAATCACACTAGGAAACAAATAAAAACAATATAATTGAAAGATAGAAGCAACATTATAGTAATAAGTGGGAAGAGATAGATACTAGTAAGGAAGAGAAGAATAATAGTACAGTCTTAGTAAATTATTTGATAGTGTTGTGGGAATTAATTGTTAAGCAGAGTGATGGCATTCGAGGAAAAACTGTCCTTGTGTCTAGTTGTTTTGATGTGCAATTTTGATCTTTTTGTTTCCTTTTGGTTTTTTTTATTCTCTCTTTTGAATAGCATGTAGATCTTGTTTATCTCTAAGTGCCTGCTGATGGCCAATTTGCCAAAAAGGAAAGAAAACAAGAAGTAAACAAGCTCAGAGAACACCAAGAACCCTATATTAACCTTTTCTAATCACATTTGGAAATTGTTTATTAGCTACTTTTGAGCTGTTAGAAACCTTAAAATGACAAGTTCTCAGGTAAGAGATGGGATATGGGAAGAAGAAATCATGTTATTTAAGAAAAATGAAAAGTTACTACAATTGTTTATATTTGTTGTGATGAATGTTAGGAGTCATTTATTTATATATTTTGGGGTTTTTTTGGTACTATATTCTTAGTTTTCTTTCTTTTCTTTTTTCTTTCTATTCTTTATGGCTTTTCTAATTTTTATCCTTTGCACTTTTTATTCCTTTCTATTTTTCTTTCTTTCAGTTAGTCTTTACTATTATCATTATAAACTTAAGTACAGTTACTTGGGAAAATAATGAATATGCTTGAAAGCTGTATTGGGTAGTTTTAGATATTCAGAATATAAAAGCCAGACGTTTAGAAGAGATTTCTTCCATGGGACATGATAGAAATGTTCCAATGTTTGAGGACTGCCACAAAGAAGAGGGGGTCAACCTATTTTCCAAAGCACCAGAAGGCAAGACAAGAAGCAACAGATGGAAACTAATCAAGGAAAGAAACAGCCTAGAACAGCGGTTCTCAACCTGGGGTTCGCAACCCCTTTGGGGGTCGAACGGCCATTTCACGGGGGTCGCCAAAGCCCTCTCTCACCCCCCTCCCCATGCCTTCACTCACCCTCTGCCTCTGCTGGATCGTCCGGTCGCCGTTCGCTTACCCCGCCCACTCCCAATCTATTGCTGCTCCGGAGTCCCAGCTGATGGCTAGAGGGGAAAAAAACTTTAAATTCTTGCCGCAGGGCTTCAAAGAGCCGCCCTACTCTCAACTGTTTTGCGGAGGGCTCTGTTGCTAGCTAGATGCAAAGAGGTAAATTCCTGGAGCAGATTTCCCCCCTAGCTATGCTCAAAAAGCAAAATTGAAAGTAAGCAGGGTCTTGGCTGCAACGTGACAAAATGAGGCAGAGAGATTTCTTTTTCTTTTTCCTCACCAAAAAAGGTAGGTGCAAACTGCAAACAATGGGAAATTTAGGGCAAAAGAGGTGATTCAAGATTTTAAAACACAGAAGAAAAAAAGCTCTATTTAACTAGGGAATTGTAATAATTGAGATACTGTTAATTGCATATTGTGTTGAAAGCAGAAATGGTTAAGTTGTGGTTTGGAGGAATATGGGGGGAAATTATTTGGTTTATTATTATTGGTAAATATAATTAATTGATTTGTAAGAAATTGGATTGCATGGAAATAATTGGAATATTCATGTTCATATTGATTAATATACAAAAAAGGTAGTTATATAACTAATTGATTTATATTAAAATGTTGAATTTGTATTAAACAACTGTATTATATAATTAACCAATGTGAGGATGGATATAAAAATAGATGACAATGGGAAGGGGTATAATATAGAATAGAAGGGAAAAATTGAATTTGATTAAGATTAGAGATGAGGATGAAGGGTAATATTGGTTTTTAAAAAAAAATAGATGAGGAATAAATATGGTAAAAAGGAAATATAAAAATTGTAAATTTAATTGAAATGACTAAATACTGTGTTGGAAGAAATATCCTTCTGGGTTCTGCTCCAAGCGGGGAAAAAGACACTGGAAACATGGAGACTGCTTGGAAAGATTGTTTAATGGTGGACAGGATCACATGGCTTGATGGGGCCCATTGTGTTAGTTTCTGTTGCTATTGTGTTGCAAATGTCCTTTGACAAAGGATTGAGTTTCTGCCTCTGGCCCATTAACAAAAGGTGGAGGGCAGGAAGGTGGGAGTTGCTTTGTCTGTAAAATATGCTTCGCCATTTCTCATACAGGAAAATATAATATTCTGCCTTTTTAATATTTCCCAAAATATTTCATTCTTCTAGGAAAGGGGTGGGTGCTAACCTCCTACAACTGTTTAAATTTGTGGACCGGCCAAATACTCTGTTCAAAGAAAATACGTTGTATGTTTGTATGTGTGTTTCTAATTATTACTATTTATTGCTATTTGTTCTCTTTTATTCTTTAAAATTTAACAATTCATTCTTTATCTTAATATCTTAATATTTGTTTGGGGTTGGCTTTCTTCCCTTTCATCTTTTTTATTGTACAGCAATCTTTCTCCTCAAACCTACCACCTCTGTCTTTTCTTTCTTTCTTACTTTCTCTTCCCCCCCTTCTTCTTCTCCCTACTTCCTCTTTCTTTCTCCTTCTCCTCCTCTCTTCCTCCCTCTCTTACCTTCACTCCTACTCTAATTTCCCTTCCCTTCCTTCATCCCTCTCTATTGCTGTATCCTTTTATGCATATGGACTACTCAGAGGGCTGAAAAGGTTATTTTTGACTGGTCCTCGCACTTTTGACCAGTCCTCGAACTTACGACTGTCCTCACAATTTACATTTTTGCCCTATCTTATACCATGTTGAAGAGAAGCAGTTGTGAAATGAGTGACATGGTTGTTAAGAATGCTGCACAGGCATAAATGTGAGGATGGTCATAAATGTGAGGACCAGTCAAAAGTGCGAAGACCTGTCAGAAATGACTTTTTTCAGCCCTCTGAGTAGTCCCTATACACATAGCCATGGCCACTCGGTCACATGACCAGCTAGCCACGCCCACTCAGTCACATGACCTCCAAGCCACACCCACAAAATAAGCCACACCCACAGAACCGGTAGTAAAAAAAATTAGAACCCACCCCTGGTTGGGGGTCACCACAACATGAGGAACTGTATTAAAGGGTCACGGCATTAGGAAGGTTGAGAACCACTGGCCTAGAACGAAGGAGAAACTTCGTAACAGTGAGAACAATTAACCAGTGGAACAGCTTGCCTTCAGGAGTTGTAGGTACTCCATCACTGATAGCTTTTAAGAAGAGACTGGACAGCCACTTGTCTGGAATGGCATAGAGTCTCCTGCTTGTGCAGGGACTTTCCAATGCTGCTATTCTGTTATTGTATTATTCTAACTGAGTCTCCTTCTAAGCTCAGTCAACAAGCTTATTGCCGTCACAAACTGGAAGATGAAAGATTCAATCTGAAAGACAGTGGTGAATGTTTTGGTTTCATTTAGATCTGGAAAGCTTTCCTTAAGGTTCTGCTACAGCATCCTCATGTGTCATTTCAATGTTTGTATTAACTACGGTATCTATTTCTTTGCTATGCAGTAGAGAAAAAAAATAACCAAGAGTGGAGAATGAATCAAAATCTTGATGATCAAACCATTTGCATCCCAGCTCATGCTTGTGAAAAAAATGCTGAAGTTTTGTGAGTTGCATTAAAAAGTGGTTGTTTTAATCTAGAAACAAAAGGTGAATATATCATTGAGGTACACTATGGAAATAAACTACTTGAAATCATGGAGAGTGTCTTTACTGGGTTCCTAGTTGTCAGCAAAAAACGATAATGCATATATGTTTGCTAGCACATATAAATGATAGTTCTTACTAGTTTACATCTCTGTTGTGAATTTTGAATGACATGGCACAGTGTTATTCAAGGAAATTTTATCAATTGCTTGTTCAAACTTCTGTCTGAGCACAGTATTTGTTATTAAGTTGCTTTTCACCTACAGTATGGTATGACTTTGTATTTGCTTTTGCTACAGAGAACAAATGCCCGAATGATGACTTAGGTTGATTACTTTTTTAACCTACCCTTGACGATAAAAGTTATTGCTTCCTGATCAGAATGAATTGTTTTGTGCTTATTTCAAAAGAAAAACTCTATTGGCTTGCTAGTGCATTCATTTATTTGAAAGTGCTGCAAAAGCTGACATTATCAAACAAACATGCATAGCAAAATACACACACCAATAAGGCATGAGTGGCATCTGAGCCCAATAAAATATCATCTTATAGATATTAATCATATTTATATTCATATTGTCCTTTTTTCTTTTTCATTTGCAAGATTACAGTTCCACTTGGCACTGCACATATGGACTCCCAGTCAGTAACACACTTGAGACTTATTGGCTATTGTCCATTCCCTTGAGTTTCACTACTTACTTTGTCACTTGTATTATCACATGTGTGCTTCCATTAAGCAATTTTCACCCCCAGATCCAGCTGGCTAGCAGTGAATGCTGGATGCCAAGACCTGAGGTGTGAGGGAGCTAACTCGTGATGCACATGGGGAAATTGCAATGAACTCTAAAGATCATTAATTGTCCATGGGCCAAAATTTAACAGTCACTGATATACCGTAGTTAGATTTTCAGCCTTTTAGTATCAGAGCACAGACATAGTTTGCTAATCAGAAATAATATTTTCTGTATGATTATACTTTTCTTTCATTTCTAAATGTCTCCCACACAACTGGCAGAATATCACTTGAATCATATTGTTATAGAAATAGCACTAGGCATCTGTTAGTATAATTGGTGTAATTGATTGTTTCTGTTCATCTGTGAAGCATACTTGAGCTTTTTGTCCCTACAAAATTAGATCTTAATTGAATTTATATTCATATGGCTAATAAGTGCTCAAGGAAATTATGCTGTCAAAGCCAGCACAACTGAGAGGCAGGCTGAAAATTAAGGTTACAGTTCAAGGCAAGTTTAAATGTCTATGGAGATTCTCAATCATCCAGGTCACTGTTATCCCAAAGGAGCTTTTATTCAAAAAGGCAACTGGACTTTCTTGGGTTTTTTCCCATTTGAATATGTTTCACTTCTCATTAAAAATGTTGTTCAATTTAGTTCAATTTAGGAGTGGGGGAGGGAGAGGGAAAGGGAGGGGAAGGGGAGGAGGAGAGGAGGGAAGGGGTGGGAAAGGGGAAGGGAAGGAGGAGGGAGAGGAGAGGAGAAAATTTGAGTAGTACTTGGATAAGACACCATTAGAGCAGTGGTCCCCAACTTTTTGGACACCAGGGACCGGTTCCATGGGGAGAGGTTTTTCTGCAGTTCAGAGGGGATGTGGTTTCTTGTGCTGCCTGCATCCCGTGGATAGAGGTTTGCGCAGATCAGTTTCTGGCATGTCACGGAGCACTGCCAGTCCATGGACTGGGGGTTGGGCATCCCTGCATTAGAGAATCTTATTTATCTGGAAATGCAATATGCTACATCATATTGGATAAATTTAATAATGACAATGCAGAAAACATTTAAAATACAAATATTAATAAACCTGAAGTCTTTCTTTGAGGTATTATGGACAAATTGGTTGAAAAACAATTTGGGGCATTATTTCTCTACATGGTGACTGCTGCTAGGAGTCACAAAAAGGGTACATCAACTGTTGAAGACCAGACTTTAAAATTGGCAGAGATAGCAAAATGAACCACATTGATCAGAGACAATGGATTAGATAAATCTATAAGGACTGGAAGCCATTTCAGTAAGAAGGCTGCAGGAAGCTATTTTAGAATTATTATTTAGATGCTGGTGGAAAATTCTATCAGCTATACTTGTATCATTTTGATTGTTCTCCATTGTTTCTGAGATGTTATCATTCTTAACTCATCCCTATGAGTCAGTATTTAACATCATTAAAGTTTATACTAAGAACAGCATGTAAGCGGGTTTTTTTTTTTAAACATTCTTGACTTCTGAGTCATGTTCAGTTGTAACTGCTAAACATTACAACTAAAAATGCTACTTTACTTCTGGACAAATTTGAAAGTTTAAAGCATCACTGGGAACTTCTTCTGTTCCAGATTAACTGAAACCAATGAGATGCCCACAAACATGTTAGATATTTGAAGAAGATGGGAAATAAACAAGCAAGAAAAAACCTAAACCTATATCAAGGAGAAGAATCAGATCCAATGGAAAACACGTGTTACTACCTGTCTTCCCATATTGTCTTACAAGAAGAGTTCAAGTTATCCAGATGTCACAGTGCAGAAGGCAGAGGTATGGGGTTCAGTGGCTTAATGAAGCTGGAGATCATTAAGCCTCTCCTCTGGCAGTTCGAGTCCTAGCATCATGTGTTGGGGTGAGATCCCATCATTTGCCTCAGCTTCTGACCACCTAGCAGTTCGAAAGCATGTTATATGCAAGTAGATAAATAGGTACCACTTCGGTGGGAAGAAGAACTGGCGCTTCTTGCAGACAGATCCCTGCTGGTGCTGGACCTTTCCTGATGCAACACCCATTTGTGAGGTGACTTCAGTGGAAAGAGAAAGTCCCAGATGCTGCTGCAGGATGAAGTTTGTCTTTCATTGTGGTGTAGAGCCAGTTCCCCACTTTGGTGCACCAATGATAGTATGTGAACATGAACCGAATGGGCTAGCAATCTTAAGGCAGACAAATAACTACTCTGTATCAGCATTGTAGTCTGCTGGCTAATGTAACATTACCATATGATAAGCAAAGAAACAAACAAACAAATAAACAAGCAAACGAACAAACGAACGAACAAATGAATAAAATAGTGCAGAAGGCAAAACAGGTAGAGCTTTAATCATACTGCTATGATCACTGTCCTGACTTTTTATACTCTTCCCTCCTCGTGAACGATAATGTAAGAGAACATGGTTTCTATGTCTCTCCGAAAGTTGTGGAAATCTGAGAGCTTAAGAAAAGGGAAGAAAACCATAAATACAATTCTAAAGACAGCCTCTCTCTTTCTGGAAGAATTCAATTTAATGACCCCATCATAATCTAGCAAATACACATATTATCTGAATGCTGCAGCAATCATGAATGAATGAAAGCAAATTAAATCCAGATATAAAAAAGATAAGGAGGAATTTGGCATTGAGACGAGCATAAATGGATTTGACAAGATATGGATGGGTACGGATGACAAAATTCTAGCTAAATTATATAATTACTTATTGGAGTACGATATGGCAGAGGAAGTAGTTAAAGAACCGATGTTAGCATGGGCCAAAAATATAGGACAGAATATAAATTTGAACGAATGGGATTCAATATGGAATAATAATCTTAAAATGACAAAGGCGACGGCTTACAAGGAAAACCAATACAAGCTGTTTTACAGATGGCATATGGCCCCAGCTAGGATAGCGAAGATCTACCCCAGTTCGAGCCCTAAATGTTGGAAATGTGACCATCAGCAGGGTACTTTCTATCACTGCTGGTGGACTTGTAATCAGGCACAAAAATTCTGGAGGATGATATGGATGTGGATTAGAGAAATAATAAATGAAAATTTTGATTTCGAACCAAAAGCCTTTCTCCTGGGAATTTTGAAAATTGAATATGCAAAAAAGAAAAAGTATTTAATCATACATATTCTGACAGCTGCTAGAATTTCCTTTGCCCAGTATTGGAAAGAAAAACGAATACCACCTCAAGAACATGTTATTGGCAAAATACTGGAGTGCGCCGAAATGAATAAACTGACTTAAGAAATTAATGACAGAGAGGATTCAGAATTTTATAGCGTGTGGGACATGTGGTACGAATGGATGGGTAAAAGAAATAAAGAAGGAAATAGAGTACAGAGATTAAGTATTAATTAATAAACAAAATCCATGGAGAAATGAACAGTATTATATCTAGTCTTAGAGATTTGAGCACTATTATCTTTAAGTGTTTTGAAATTAAATTTAGCTTTAAGAAACAATATCAAATAAAAGACAAGTAATAATATATATGTATATTTGCACCAATGAACCGAAAATGTATTGAATGTATCACTATATGTTATAAAAAAAATCAAATTAAAAAAAAAAAGAAAGCATTAGTAAAAGAAAAAAAATGGAAATCTACTTAATAAACGTGAGTCTCATTAATGGACAGAAGTTACAGAGACAGATGTAATATGTGGGTTTTGAGATTGCAAGAATTAATCAGCACTAAGTATTTATAATTCTACTGAATGCAGAATACTAAGAATATGTGGGAGTTCTCACAAAGTGGCTGATGCAGAAGACATAAATAGAAAGCAGGCATCAATTAATTATTACTATACATGCATCTCTATCCCATTCATCAGGAAACTGTCTTCTGCTTACCTTTGTCCTTTTTCTGGGCCTGTGGGTACCCCACCAACCAAAACAACTCTTTCTCTTTTAATTTTCTAAGATGGCATATGTGAAGCCCAGTGGTACTCTTGAAAATAACAAGTGGAGGTAGAGGCTAACAACATATTAGCTTGCTACTTTTAAAAAATAAAGTAATATGGTACTATAAGAGGTCAGGTCCAACAGATAGCTTGGCAGATGCCAAGAGATGTATAGGTGACTAGATTAAAACCCTGTGAACTCCACCTTGGTATTTCCAACTTATCCCATTTATTTATGAAATGTATAAATGTAATAAATCTGGGTGGCACATGGCCTACAATACAATTAATAACATCTATAAGAAGAGCAAACATTAAAAATAATAAAACACAGGACCCATAGCTCACTTTAACCCCAGGACTGAGGAAAGAGACAAGTTTTCATTACTGTTTTTAAAATGGCCAGGTCGGAGGCCAGACGTATCTTAAGGGTAATGGTGATCCAGAGAGCAGATACTGTGACAGCAGGGGTGGGTTCTACTTACCTTTACTACTGGTTCTCAGAAGCTTATGCACATGCGCAGGGCCTCCCGCCAGTTTTAATACCAGTTCTTATGAACCGGTCTGAACCGGGGTCAACCCACTATTGTGTGACAGAGAAGATATGTTCCTTAGGACCCATCTAATAATACTGTTTAATACATGGGACTTGTTGGATTACACAAGCAGGTCTGAAATCACAGAGGACAGGCAGTGAGCGTTACCTTTAGTAAATCCATTCTACCTCCACCAATTCTGTGCCAGTACTATAACTGAAAAGTGTCCAGATAATTGTTTTCCTTCAGGATACTCTGTAGTGGCACCTCTACCATCTTCTCTCCAACCTTCCCTAAGATGGAAAGACTGGAGACTGAATGAAAACTGACCAGTACTGTTTGTCCATAGAAGACTTCTTAAAGAGAGATTGTTGAACTACACAGAAGGGGCCACCCCTCTTTCAGCAAAGTAGATATTACACAGGGACCCAATACATGTTTTCTCCTCATAGAACTTACCAACCATGAGGACCATGGATCTAATACATCTGTGGTTGAGTTACCAGTAATAGACTAAAGAATCCTGTGCACCTCCACAGGACTTATAGGTTGAGTTGTATCCCAGATAACCACACAAAACCTTGCTTCTATCACCTGCCTAGTCCAAGCACATCCAAGCAACTTCATCTGCTAGATGCCTAGAATATTCCTCACAACAACCCTCCTTAGCAGGGAACAAGTTACACCAGGGATGTAAGGGAAGATTATTCCTAGTAAGTCTGTTTTCAGTTGTCCAAAATTTGGCAAGTAATTGTAGGAAGGTGCTGGATTTGGTAGACCATTTTTTAGATAAGGAGTTAAGGTTATTAATAACCTTCAATAATTGAAATATATTTATAACCTGTAAAAAATGAATGGATCCTGAGAGTGCTATCCATTCAGGAAGAGGAATAGTGTCAGGAACTGAACAAAAGATAAGCCACAACTTGTATATGGTTTCCTGGGAAATTTTATTGGGAAAAAAACTATTTTTTCTATATTGTGTTACATTTTCTTTTGATTTTTCAGGTAACAGGAAGCAATTGTGGAAAGACTGAAGTTGTTCCTCCTGTTCCAATGCAATGAGCAACCGAAAAATGCAGGTTGTTTATGAAATCAAGCTAAGACAATTGCAGAATGTAAAGCAGTTGAACAAGGCAACTTGCAGACATGATAATTTCTGTAAATGAAGGACTTGCAAGAACATGCAGAGAACAAGCAAGACAATAATTGTTCTGAAAATAAAGCTTATTACTGTACAGTGTAATTTATTTCAGACATTTTCTCCCCTTTACAATATCTTTTACACAATTGTTCCTGCCATATAAGGAGTGGGTTTTTTTAACCTATTGCTTTTCTTATTACAGAAAATCTTGGGACAGGAAGCAATTTTGCATATTGTCTGCTCAGGTGCAGTTTTCCATTTCTCCTTTATATATAAATGTACAGTCAAGGCTTCTTTTTTCATAAATAAATGGTCCTTAATGACTTACAGATGAATATCTATTGGTTCCTCATGTCAGCATGATGGCAGTACAGATTTCCTTGGCATTCCAACACATAATTATCCTTTCCAAAAGTGACAATGTTTCCATGGCAACATAAGCATTTTTATTATTGAAGAACTCAAACATACCTAAGTGAAAACACACATTGTAATGGTTAAAAAGAAAAAAAAAAGAAAGTTATCACTTACTAAGGAAGAGGCATAAAAATTCAGATGCAGTGATCTAAAATGAGAGATGTACCAGCATGAAGAACAACCTCACTTAGTCTCCTTTTATTTCTTCACACGTATATTATTTGCATAAAGCAGCTTTTAAATTATTTTCAACGTGTTAAACAGCGTGGGTTAGACTTTCTTTTCCAGCTGATGAATGCACTCATTTTTTATTTTACTTTTGCCTTCTGTGGC
Source organism: Arizona elegans (assembly GCA_022577455.1). Taxonomy (NCBI): domain Eukaryota; kingdom Metazoa; phylum Chordata; class Lepidosauria; order Squamata; family Colubridae; genus Arizona; species Arizona elegans. Next base: position 83,327,548 of record JAKOOJ010000001.1, read on the forward strand.
TATGTCTAATATAGTTGTCCTTGACTTACTATTGTGACTGTTCAAAGTTACAACAGCACCAAAAAAAATAACTATTTTTTTGTGACTATTTTTCACACTTACAACCATTACAGTATCCCTTTGGTCACGAGACCAAAATTCGGCTGCTTGGCGACTCTATATATAGATAGATAGATAGATAGATAGATAGATAGATATAGATATATATATATAAAACAAACTATTCTAAAAATACGAGTTCTAGGTATATTAGTAAAGAAAGAAGCAGACATCCTGCGAGCTCCGGAACTTAAAATTTTAAGTTCTGGAGCTCGCAGGATGTCTGCTCCTTTCTTTACATATATACATATATATATACACACACAGTCCATGTAATTATAAGTAAAACCTCTATGGAGGTATGGCAGTGGCTTCATAACTGGGTATCCAATTCAGCTATCCAGGTGATCACCTCTGGTGTAGATGTTAAGTAAATAGCTATTTTCCAAGCTGGCCTATGGGATTAGGCCAGCTCAAGTGCATAGAGATAATTAGAATCTGTTGTCACTTCACTATGACTCCATGATGAAGAGGATAGTGGCAATAGGGGGAGCACCTGTGCTCACTTCTTACAGGGAAAGGACTATGGCTGCAGAAGACCTCCTGCTCTTCCTGTAACTTTGAAGAGCCATGTGGATGGCTTGCCATTTCTCTGGTGAACGAGGAACATGGCAGAAAATCTAACTCTGATGTTGCCAATTTCTCCTTCACCTTGGCTTATTCCACAGTACTTCAACCTTGAGACCCAATAGTTTTCTTTTTCTTCCATTCCTGCAGACTGCCTGGACAAATCCCTAGTTTTCTTGGCAAGATTTTTCAGAAATGGTTTGCCAATCTCTTTTCTAAGGTTGAGAGAAAGTGACTGACCCAAGGTCAATCAGCTGGCTTTGTGCATAAGGTGGGACTAGAACTCATAGCCTCACGGTTTCTAACCTGATGCCTTAACTATACACCATATTGTAGTACCATATTGGGCCATATTGGGCCTCACAAGAAAATTGTAGCTGTGCCCAAACTTGGATGTATTAAGACTGATTCTTGTCCATAATCTAACTCTCACCAAAGTCTTTTCATAACACAAATCATGACCATTTGAAAGGGAATAATAGAGGGAAAGGAAATATCCTAATGTGAACACAAATGAATTAACAAGGACAAAATACAACAGGGATATTCTCTTTATTAAGCTACAAGGCAGAAATAAAACATACACATACAGTACAATGATAGTTTTCCCTGTTAAAAAAGGACTCTTTAAATAATCATTTTAGGTGGGATAAATGCATGAGGGGCTATTAACTAAAACTCACATTGAAAAATGAAAAACAAACAATGATTTTAAGTGAAATAAATGATTACAATAACTTGGTTTGAAAGAGATAGGCTGGAAAAAAGAGAGGAATCAAAAGAATATCAAAAATGAGAATGGTAATGAAGAGAAATAATCCCACTGCTCACAATTGCAATTTGCAAGTACAAGTCACACAGAACCACTCAGACAAAAACATGGAATAGCTGCTGTAAAACTACCATTTTCAAAATGGCAGTGGTCATTTGTATGGAAACGGTTTTAACTTCTGGAATAACAAATTGAGATTAGAATTACATGCAAGTCTTGAATTGGGGCCGGTCGATTAGAGCTGTATCCACCTTGGGCAAGTAAAAATTAGTCTAAAACATCGCTGATTAGTATCAGATTCAAGCTTCATTGTTGGGAGTTGGAGCACAGCCAAATTTCAAGTTGATACTGAAGTAGCACCACAAGAAATGGTTAGGTTTACCCAGCATGTTAAGCCATAATACGGCTTGGTTGTTTTGGTTTATAATTATGTGGGAACTTAGAAAATTTTGGGCTTTTTATTAAGCCTTATCTTCATTCACTATGTGAACCCAGCAGTGATTCATCATACTTGAATGTTTGACATTCATTTTCATTTAATATAAAGGAATTGCTCAGAGTGCAAATGTACTATTGTTGGAATGACCTGAAGTTCTGTTTCATGATATGAAAATTTTGCTAGGCATTTACTCCTGAAGATCACAAGTCCAGAGAAAGAAATCCAATTTAAAGGGTTAAGAATGTGCTTAAGTCCAATGACTAAAAATAATCCCATTTGCATATATAGACTAGTAGGTTTGATGCAGGGGTGAAATGCTCCTGGTTTGGACCAGATCGCCCGATCTGGTAGTGATGGTGGCAGGTGGTTCAGAGAACCGGTAGCAAAAATCCTTGCCCCCACCCCCATGCCCAGCTGAGCCGCGCGATCATCAGAGGCTTTTTTTTTTTACTTTTAAAAGCATTTTTTCTACAACCTCTTCGGCCGAAAAAATGCTTTTAAAAGTTAAAAACAAAAGCCTCCGATGATCGCGCAGCTCAGCTGGGATCGTCAGTCTTTTAAAAGCATTTTTTTCTGCAACCTCTTAAGGTTGTAGAAAAAATGCTTTTAAAAGTAAAAAAAAAAAAGTTGGCCACGCCCACCGTCACATTAACCCCCCCCCCAAGCCATGCCCACAGAACCGGTAGTAATAAATTTTACATTTCACCACTGGTTTGATGACACATTGGGGGCTAGAGCCCCCAATCAGGATACTGGAAGACCCATACACAGTAACAGGCTTCACTGCTGCTACGCTGGTTACTGGAAACCATACCACCTCAGGAAACATAGCCTCCTTGCTGCTAAGGGTATCTAATTTATATGAAATTCATTCATTCCAGAAAGATCTTTTCTGGCATGGGTCCTGCCCTCTGGAACATCCTCCTCTTCAAGGTGATATACGCCCCCATCCTCTTGGCCTCCATAACAGCCTAAAATCCTAGCTCTTCTGACTGGCCTTAGGGCTTTCCATATTGGAGGTGGTTTTTGGAGTAGGAAGATCCCTTTCCACCCCATAGTATTCTATTTTTAAAACTTATTTAATTTTTAATTATTTAATATTTAAATGTTCTATACTTGTTTTTATTATTTTTGTAAGCCACCCAGTCACTTGATAGTGAGTTGGGTGGCATATAAATTAAACATGTCTATGTGTGTATGAAAAGAAATCCTAATTTTGCTCATAGTCTATCCTAAAGTTTACTATGAAACTTTTGTTAAGATCTCAATAATATAGATTTGATGTCCAAGTAACACAGCAGAGTTATAGAGAATTGTATTTTATTTTAGTTTGGAAAGAGTACATGTAAGAGACTAAACAAATTGACTTTTACAGACATAGAGAAAAATATATTTGAAGTTTTATCAACAATGATCTTGAATGATAAGTAAAACCTAAAAATTATTTGCTGGAATTTATTCATTACAAGTTCGGTTTCAACAACCCAAAAACACAGAATATGCAAAATGTTCTGATCCCCAACAAGCAAAATTCCAAGCATTTAGTTGTAAATGTTCAGAAGAATCTTATAAATTAGTTTTCTTCTGAGAGAGATTGATCTTGTCACCAAGACTTAGCGCCATTCCCTGTAAGGAATAGAATGACAATTTAAATAATCATTTCAATATTCAGTAATTCAGTAATAAAAATATCCCCCCCCCCAAAGTCTGCATCTGCATGACTCTTGAGAAGATTTTTAGGAAATTTGGAATGTTTTATGAGAAAACCCTGAAATAATTAAATCATAGTTAATTCTTCAGTTCAGCGCTGAACACATTTTCTCTTAGTCTTTTTTATAACTACAACTCAGAAAAACTTTGGGTAATGCCTTTTAGTCAGTTAACTTTTAGTTACAATCTTAAAACTTATCATTTCATAGCAACCTGTCCATTTGATGCTATAATAAATCAAAACCCATTTAGATCATCACATAAGTAATGCAAAAAGTGGCCACCTAATCACAAGGGATAGCATCCAATGACAATATTCTCCTTTCTCCAGAACTTTCCAGATGATGAGTGTGCATACTGAGTAAGATTAAAATCTTATAACTGAAAACAGCTCTCATTGATTATGTGGTTTTTGTCAGAATGAATTTAAATGTAATTTTATTACATTCTGATTTCCTAAGGTTTTGGGGAAAAATTACTTTTGAGTGTATGCTATTATGGTACTGTATAAATTTGGTAAAAAATAAGATGATCAGAATTAGTATGTCACAACATTAAAATTGGCAATTCATAGGTTTTAAAAGTAACTGTAGAATTCTTCCTGAACTGCAATGATACATAAATTTTGAGATTCTGAATTATTGTACACATTAATTGCTAAACCCAACTATACTGTAATTGGGAATAAAGGGAAACCAAGTATTTCATGATAGCTGGTTTCACTGAATTATAAATACTTTTGAAAGTTTCTCAAATATATCCAGCAGCTTTTCAAGAGATACATATATAGTGAGAGCCTAGAAGCCATCACATACCGTATTTTTCAGTGTATAAGACGCACCGGAATATAAGACGCACCGTAATTTTGGGGGAGGAAAACAAGAATTCTACCTCTGCCTACCAGCATTTTGGAACGGTCTGGGGGAAATCTGCCTGGTAGCTTCGGGGAACAAGGCGGGTGCCACGATTTGTGGCTGGTCACCCCTCTGGCTGCCCAGCAGGCAGCTTAGGGCAGGCAATGGCCGCAATGACTTCACTCCCCTTTAATGTGAGGAGCTGCCGCCTAAGCCCTCTGCACCCAGGAGCCGAGCGAGCCGAACGAGAGCTCCTAAAGAAAAACGCCCCTCCTTTCCAGCCACTGCTGCCCGGATTCCCCAACATAATAATCAGAGCTGCGTTTCAAGCGGCGGGCGGCCAGTTCCCCTGCAATGTAAGGAGCTGCCGCCTCTCTGCGCCCAGGAGCTGAGTGAGCCGAATGGGAGCTCCTGAAGTAAAACGCCCCTCCTTTCCAGCCACCGCTGCCCAGATTCCCCAAGGTAATAATCAGAGCTGTGTTTCAGGTGGTGGGCGGCCAGTTCCCCTGCAATGTGCAGCGGGGAAACTGGGAACCATTTTGGATTTGGGGAGGGGATTGCAGCGCTGCCACCTGAAAGTGCTTTTCTTCCCGTTTAATGGGATTTAGGATTTAGGCGGCAGCTCCTCACACTGCAGTGTGACTGAGTAAAGTCATTGCGGTCACTGCCTGCCCTAAGGTGCCTGCTGGGCGGCCAGAGAGGTGACCAGCCGCAATTCGTGGCACCTGCCTTGTTTCCCGAAGCTGCCGGGCAGATCCCACCCCCCCAAGACTGTCCTGAAGAGGATTGGTTCTCAGGCTGTGCCCCGACCCAGATCCCTGCCACCTGGAACTGCCCAAAAATGGCCGAAGGGTGGGGGCCGGGGCTACATTCAGTGTATAAGATGCACCCAGATTTTCACCCCCTTTTGGGGGGTAAAAAGGTGCATCTTATACACCGAAAAATACGGTAAATGCAGCAGTTCATGGCACTTCAGAAAATTCCCACTTCATTTTTTTGGACTGATCTATTTCATCAGCACTTCTCCTAATAACATATTTACCTGTTTATTCTACAAAGATTTACATTCCCTGTAGTCTGAAGAATTCATTCAGGATAATGTACTACATCAGTCAATATACAGTAATCAGATTAATCATTAATGATAAATGGTAAATTAAGAGCAAATATTTCACCAATGTAAAAAGTTCCCAAATTTAAGGAGACAACTGCATAATTACCTGACTTTTTGCACGAATTCTTATGTGCCCTGTGACTGGAGCATCAGGTCCAAGATGAATTGGCTTTTCAATGCTGACATTTGCAAGTGCGTCTTCTCCAAATATGGAGCGTGCATATAGGTTGGCAGCCATGAAGCCACAATAACCAGAAAGTGCCTAGAAAACAATATTTGATACAATGTTTATAAAAATGTATTTTCTCCTTGAAGCTCTTAATAACTGAACAGGTCTGTGGTTTAATGTTTTATTTTTCTCATTACATTACAGTTCAAACTATCCCAAGAGCAATAAACATACACTCGCCTTATTTATCCAAGAACAGATTTACGTGAACGGACAGTGGAGCCAAATTAAAGCAAATTTTAAATCCATTAATTTCTTTAGCGTAATATTAGTAAACTGCACTTCTCACTGGTGTTCTTTACACTAACATATCCTATACCATTTCCAAGGATCTAAGCCTCAAAAAAAGTTTTCAGCAGATGCATCCCAGGGATGTGTGATTAGAAAGGAAGAAGTACCAAGAAAGCCCCAAATTAATTCCAGATCTGGATATAAGATCTTACCTTTTCTGGGGTAAGGCATTTCATATTAGTTGATTTTAAGATATGTTGCAAGTATTCATTCAGATCCACTATATTGGTGTTCACTGTAACCTTCAAAAATAAATAGAAATTAAATAGAAAGACAAGCTGTCTTTCAATCGATAAGAAATAATTGAAGACATGGCTTTTAATCTCAGATTTCTTTAAACATCACTTGGGTTTTTAAATGTTACCATCAATTGTATTCTAAAAGAACCCTAGTTTTCAAACACTTCAACATAGCCTAAAAGGATTTGAAGCCACCCAGTATCTATATCCATAATATCAATCAATCAATCAATCAATCAATCAATTTTTTCCAATGTTTTTGTGGATGGTGATGCCAATATTTAATTATTTAAAGTCCTGGTGCTGATTTAACTCATTATTGCTTATAATTATAGTTAGTGATTTATATTATGTTAGCTAGGTATTCTTAATTTAAAGCTTAATAGTGATATTTGATTTTTCTTTCAGCAATGTAACACATTTTAAAACTTTATAAATTACTAATGATATGTTTTAAGAAAGTAATCTCCGTGCCATTTTAGATTCCATATTTACTTAATTATATCTTATTAACTGTATTTTAGATTTTTATTCTTTTAGATGTCTCTTATCCTTCATGGGTTATACGTTTCTTTCTTTAAAATGTTCTGTAATAAAAGGTATGAATATTGAAACAGTTTATAAAGCTCACTTTGTTTTCCCATTCAAATTCTGCCCACATCTGACGGAACTCAGCATCAGTACAAGTAGCAGGCTGGATATAATCCATGATGTCAATGTGTATGTCACTAAGAACAACACAGTTTCTATCACTGGCTGCTCCAGAAACATCATATACTAAAAATAGAGAAAGAGAAAAGTCAGTAGAAATTAACAACATACGTTGTGACAGTTTTGAAGCTAAATAAAACACACAATTTCATTCTGAAAAGTGGCATTTTTTCTGAAAATAGTTATACCCAATATTTTAGGTGCTACTAATTTTTATATTGTAATATACTGTATATGATTTATCCTACCATTAATTCATTTTCTCTCAACAGGGATCTGGCACTTTCAAAATCCCATATAATATATAAAATAGAACACTTACCGATGTTGCCAAAAATAATTCCATTTTCAGTGGAAGCTACTTTCACATTCGCTTTTATATTGGCAAAATCATGGGGCGCAAGGGTCAGAGGAGATGGCTTTTCCACCAGCTTCAAGTCACCTAATTAAAATGGTTTGAAGGGAACACATCAAGACAATGTTAATGAGAAACACAGAAAAAAATATTCAGAAGAAATAACTAAAAAATGGTGGATTATTTACCCAACGTAGCCAATTCTAGCGTGCAATTCTGCAAAGTATCACTGGTCTGGTTTACTACAAGCACATCCAACACAATATCATACTGATTGACGTGGACATATGCTTCAGCGTAGACAGGATCGGAAAAACCTGTCAACTGAGTTACCTATCAAGGATAAGAATTTTGGAAAAAAATTGCACATTATTTCTTTTATTAGCAATACTATTTAATCCTGTTTAGCTCAACAGCCCCGTGGAGATTCATGCAGGGGGTGTTGGTCAGTCTGAGGGCAAAAGTGAGGGGGGCGAGGGATTAAGTTGGCAGCACGATCAAAGCTGGGCCCAATGTAAGGGAGACTGCGGGGTTAATTTGGCCAAGCAAATTATACCCCCATCCCTCCACTATGAAAGTGGATCCTGGGCGCTGCACCCAGGAGAAATGGACAATGAAGCAGCTGGCACAAGGGAAGGAGGAATAGCAGGGAGAAAAAAGAGGGAAAGCGGCCTTCTCCTTCCCTTGGGCCGGCCACTACGTTGCCTGCTTCTCTACTGCAGTACAGCACCCAGGATCCACTTTGACAGCAGAGGGGGGAGTAATTTAACAACCGATTCACCTGAAACAGTGCAAACCAGCTGAATCCCACTACTGCTAATATCCCAAAGCCAGTGGTGGAATTCAATTTTTTTTACTACTGGTTCTGTGGGTGTGGCTTGGTGGGTGTGGTGTGGCTTGATGGGCATGGCTGGGGAAGGATACTGCAAAATCTCCATTCCCACCCCACTCCAGGGGAAGGTTACTTCAAAATCCCCATTCCCTCCCCACTCCTGGGGGAAGGATACTGCAAAATCTCCATTCCCACCCCACTCTGGGGCCAGCCAGAGGTGGTATTTGCCAGTTCTCCGAACTACTCAAAATTTCCGCTACTGGTTCTCTAGAACCTGTCAGAACCTGCTGAATAGCACCCCTGCCCAAAGCTATTAAAATGATTTACTGTATTCCAAAATACAATTACTCTCTTCTCACCAGCATGGCAACTCATACTTGGGAGAAATTCAATCATACAGTTAAATAAACTTTATATTTACAGTTCTAATAGTACTTCCTCGTTTCGCCTAAGAAGCCATGCTATTTGTTTCTCTTTACCCAAGCTAAGCCCTATTTGTATTTTTCTGGCATTCATTACATTTCACTATTCAAAATGAGATAAGGTACTTCCCTGGATTCAGACTGGCCTGGGAAGAATCTATATTACCTTGTTGAGCTTGGATGCCAGTGGGTCAGCAGCTTCCTTTCTCTGTGTGTTTCCCATAGCTGCTAAAAGACTGAGCTGAAACTGATCTTCCTTTGAGCTCATTTCATTTTTAGCAGTGAGCTGCATAAAAGAAATAGGATCATCTGGCTGAATGGTCACGTTCCTCTTCTCAGACTCTTTCTGATGTAAGGGGAAAAAATAAAGAAATGGTTAAGAGAAATGTAAACAAAAAAGAAAAGGCTTCTCCTAAGAACTGGTCCTTAGCATTGACACTGAACTGAAACACAGATGCGGAGATCAGGTCTCACCTTCTGAGACAGCTTCTCCTCTTCCAGCTTGGCAGACAACATATGAGAAAGGGATTGCCGGCACTCCTTGTTGAAAATATCATTCATCAGAGGGGAACATTCTGAGAGCACTTTCAGGCACAGAGAAATCCGATCCACATCATCATCTGTGATTGGCTTCTTGGGGAGAGATGACTTGCCCAAATGGAGGATACTGGCCATAAGCAGCATTGCCTCAGCTACAAAAGACTAATATGGAAGCGAGAGAGATAATAATAAAACAATTTACATTTCTTTTAATCCCATGCATTCCACTATTCTCTTCTTCAAAATGACATGTAAGACTGAATTAAGACCTAAAAAAGTAGCGATTACAAGATACAGGCTACTTCATGCTAAATGTAGCTCTGAAGAAAAACCATAATGGAGCCTTTCCTCTTTAGGGAAGAAGGTTTGGCAAGCAATTTCCAATCATCACAGTTTAAAAAGTCATCCAGGGTCTAAATTGTGGTTTGTGGTAACACCTTCTCTTTCTCTCTCTGAATTAAATATATAGATAAGACAGTTTTACAACGTATAGTCTCCCTTGATTTATTTCAAATACTCTTAAGGCACAATAAACCAAGCTGCTGCCTTGGGAAACCTGTGCAATAATAACATATTATCCTGACAGCAAACAGTTTGCTCAATTGTAGCTCCATATGAGTCTGCAAAGAACTATAAGCAAGTTGAGTATATAGCTATTGCCTAAAAATTGAAATTTAATGATACAAAGCCCACTATGAAAAATCACTTACATTTTGTTTCTTCTTTTCTTGAACCAGAGTCACATAACGTAAAGCAATTTTGGTCAGAGTTGTTGCAAGGGAAGCCGCAACAAAGAAATCACCATCCAACAAAAAGCCTCTCAGTGGAGGTCTACAAAGAGAAGGCAAAATTAATGTTCAGAAAAAGAGCAGCTGGCAATCCCATGCATTCTCTTTGAGTTTAGCTGTATGAAGGAGTTTGTATTCGTTAATAGTATTCTACTGGGTTTTTAAATGATATTTAAATGATATATTGCAACTATGATAAAATTATTTTCATGGTGTAACAAAACTTTCCCCAGATAGGATCCAGACAAACAAACAAACAAACAAACAAATTTATTTCTATACCGCCCTTCTCCCAAAGGACTCAGGGCGGTGTACAGCCTATTAAAAGAACAAAGACAAACATCAGTTAAAAAATAATTAAAATTATTACATAATTTCGGCTCAGATTTAAAACCCCAAAATTTAAAACCCAATTTAAAAATCATTACACTGATAGCCCGGCTTGGCGGAACAGCAGGGTCTTGAGGACACAGCGAAATACATGGAGGTCGGAGATCTTACGCATTTCCGGGGGCAGTTCATTCCACAGGGCAGGGGCTCCCACAGAGAAGGCCCTCCCCCTGTGTTCCTATGAATACAGGAACTTGAGTTTCAAATGCCTTTAGGAACTCTGACCTGTTAGAGTGGTTAACTCTAGATAACCACTGGTAACTATTACAACCTAATACTGGCTGGTAAGAAGCACATAATTTACATGGGTAAGGCATTCATCTTAGCAATAAGTACCAAAGAATTATGAGAACAGAAGTTCACAAGTGTTGAGTGACAAAATCCACTTGTTCCATCTCCCTCCAAAAGTGGGTAAGAACAGGGCAGAAATTTTGGTATTTGTGGTAAGATTCCAAGTTCCAGAACGCATCCATGAATCCACCAAAGAAAAAGCTGAAATTTCACAGTATTTTAAGATTCTAATTCTAGTACGAGAATATTAAAATGGATGAGAAAAGCCTGCTGCCATGACAATGAATTTCATTTTGTCAGGTACAAGAAACAAACAGCCAGGACAGAGTTCAAAAGCACTGTGAATTCATTCCAAACTACTTTTACCCAAGACTCTGATTACTAATGGTCAATGCAAATTGGTGCCAAGTAACAGCCAACAGACTTCGGGGGGGGGGGGAGGGGAGGCGGGCGGGCGGGGTATCTTTTAGATGAATAGGGACTCAAGACTGATGATGCATTTGACTCCACCCTCAGGCTCAGCCTCGTCATCTCCTATATTATTTTTGTACAATGCTTATTAAATAATCAGTTATGCCCAAAAATAGTTAAAAAAAACCTGTTGCAATCTTTTCAAATAACTGCTATTATAATAAATGATTGTAGTTGCATTCTGAACTCCAGACCAGAAATAAAAAGAAATCAAGTACAATACAGATATTATGAAAGATACAATAAGAAATCACATTAAGCGACATTAAGTGCAAAAATAAGAAAAAACATTACATATGTATGTTTAAATATAAACCATTCTAAGAACAGCAAAAACTTCATCACCTCTCTTCTTCCTTTTTGGCAGGTCTGGAGCTACTAAGGGCACTCTGGGTCGCATAAGTTCCCATTTCAGTGACCAGCTTCTGGGCAGGGCCCACAGTGATTTCCTCCTCAGGTTTTAGCTCACCAGCTTCTTTCTTGATTTCAGATTCTACTATTGGGATCTGAATGTAAAAAAGCACAGTAGCAAAGTTGTTAAAAACACAAACTTGTTCTCTTCTCTCATTCTTTGTCTTTGCAAGCTTAATATTCTTGAAGCTGCTCAATCTGAATTTACTAGAGTTTCCATTGTGGTTCCAATATGTACTAAGAAACATGCTTAGAGATGTGCTTGTTCTCTGTGGATGCTAGAGCTTGCTACTATGCTGAAGTTAATTTTTTTCTAGTGAGTTTGTACCCATGAGAGGGGGAGGGAGGGGGAGTCCATGAAAAGCACTTTAACTTGGATAAAACAAAGCTACTGGTAAGCTTCATGCTCTAGGACTTTTTTTTTTTAAGGAAAACTTCTGCCCCTTAGGCTTTGAAAATATGAGAAGTGCCCCTTATATCAGTGTGTATGTTCCTGTGAGGATGACTCAGGTGTCCCTGACCCATACCCTTCCTTTTTGTTCTCTCTATAGGAAATTTTAGATTTCATATATCCATCTGATATTTAAGAAATTCCCTGGTAGAGAATAAAACTTTGGTTTGCTTCTTTTGTTTGAGTAAGATCCAGATTGCTCAATTTTGTTCTTTCAAATGTACCATCCGTCTGTTCTTATGATAAGGAGACAAAACTGACCCAAAGCCATGTATATTTGCATACAAATACATAAATATCTCTGTGTCTGTGCACGTGTGTTGTTTATATTTGACTTCTGGTTGTAACAAAGATGATTTCAAACAGTAAGATAAATGCATTATAATCAAAAGATGGGAAAATAAAATATGTTATAAGCTTAGGCAATCTGATTACTAATAATCTTATTACCGCTATATGCATTACCATATTTTTCAGAGTATAAGATGCACCTTTTTCCCACCTAAGAGAGGGTGAAAATTTGGGTGGATCTTATACATGGAATGTAGCCCCACCCAGCCTCTGAAACAGAAGTTTCAGAGGCTGAAAAAAAAGCAAGGCGCAGAGCTCACAGCCAATGAACCTGTTGCTAAAGTTCATTTCTGGGAACAGCTGATTGGGGGTATTCCGGGAGGCTGATCCACCCCCCAATCAGCTTTTTTCTTATTTTCCTTCCCAAAAACTAAGGTGCGTCTTATACTCCGGTGCATCTTATAGTCCTAAAAGTACGGTATGTATGTTGCAATGACAAATGGTTTTAAATTCCACCTTGGGTTCAAATGAGCAAGTTTGTGGTAGTCATGGGGATTGATGGTTATTAGCCTTCATGGCAGTGAAGACCATCTGCTGAAAGACTAGTGAACTTCCTTGTGCAGTTGTTTGGCCACTGTAAGAATAGACTGCTGGAATGGTTAGGGCAGGGGTCCAATCTAACAGAGTATTGCTTATTTTCCTATTAGTACTCATAAGATCGCAATATTTGTAGAGTTGTGTAAATTTATTTCGTTTAAGATAAAGGCATCTCTTCATTATTACACAAAACTCTTTGGTCAAAAGACTTTGGGAGCAGAAAGACAATTTGGATCTGATATTGGATCTCATTAGAATTTTCTGCACCATCTGTTAAATCTACAAATCCAACATTATCTGAGCTGCTTTGCAAATGTGCTGTTGGAAGTCTCATAATTATCTTTGCTCTGTTTCCTCAATACTGCTTTCAAGGATTTCTGATTAAAACGAGGGCAGAAAAGAATTATTTCCATTGGGAGCTGAAGGTTGGCAGATACAATCCATTATCTCAAATGCCTTCCCAGTTAATCAATCCTTTTTTGGCCCCTATTAATTAGATTTCTGTCAAAAGATTGCTATTAGTTTCCTTGCCCATCAATGAGATGCTCAATTACTTCAATGTAATGAAGCTCTGTTCAGTTACTCTATTAGAAATTGGGGATACTATCACATTGCTTTTCGTTTAAAGAATTCCTAAATGCATCCTCAAGAAACGAAGAACCAGCTTCAAGATTCTATAGAATTTTTCAAAGACTATGATTTTCCTCTGAAATACTGTACATCAACTTAGAAAAATATTTCCAATTAACAAAAGTGCAAACACTTACCTCTCCCAATGATCTACGGACCTCAGTCATTACACTTTGTATATCTTCCTTTGTGCTGCAGTATTCGCCAAGGATCCAGAGTGCTCCCCGATAAATTCTGTAAAGCAAAGCAAAATAAACCACAACTGAGACCAAATTTTTGTTGCTAAGCAAGACAGTTAAGTGAGTTTTGCCCCATTTTATGACCTTTCTTGCCACAGTTGTTAAGTGAATCACTGCAATTGTTAACTTAGTAATATTAAGTGAATCAAGCTCCCATTGATTTTGCTTGTCAGAAGGCTGCAAAAGGTGATCACATGACCCCAGGATATTACAACCGTCATAAATACATGCCAATTACCAAGCACTCAAATTTTGATCACGTGACTGTGGGGAATGCTGCATTGGTCATGTGAAAAATGCCCATGTCACTTTTTTCAGTGCCCTTGTAACTTCAAACAGTCCCTAAAGGAATGGTTGTATGTCAAGGACTACCTATAATCAGCCGGGTTATTTATAATAATTTGATTTTGCAAGGGATCACATGGAATCACCACTTATCCCAGATCAAAAAATAAATAAATCATAACTTAAAGATGGTGTATTTCCTTCCAAGAAATGTACTTTTCTATTCCATTGATTACCAAGAGAGACAGTCAATTATGCATACAAAAGTAGAAGAGCAGCAAAATAACTCTTCTTCTCTATTTCTCCCTGTCACTAGTAGAAACATCTTTGCAGCAATCCAATGAGTTGTGTGAATGTCACAGATGCATGCTTGGGTCTAAGTAAAGGAAAAGAAAGCACTGCAAAGAGAGGGCTGCCAGTGCAGAGACAATTTGTTAGGTAGGAGAGGAAATATCACAGGAATGAACTTTCTGCAACTAACCAAAAAATTAACTGATTGCAAAGTCCTACACCTATCTAAGTATTCTGACAAATTCACTGACACATACTCTCAGTATATACAATTGCAGCCTTGAGGGACCTTTAATACAAATTGTAACTTATTAACTATGCTTCATATTCTTTCTGAAACAGAATATATAAATATATATTATTTGAAAAATAACCCTTCCTGGATTCCTGGATTTCACTAATGTAAGATATTTTTTTTAATGCCTTTTTTAAATTGTGTGGGCTAGAAAAGGGCCAATTTATATAGATGAATGAAAATTAAAAATCCATGAATGTTAATCTACACATATTTTACTCAGAAATTGTGACTTCTACTTCAGATTGCTTTAAGTATTTAATGCAATTCTATGATAAAGTGATGTAACAAAGGCTGCAATCCTGGGAATATCGCCAACTAAACACAATGAGATATTTTCAGTAGGCATTAGAGAACTGCAATGCAGGCTTTTTTAAGGATGAGATTTAGATCTGGCAAGTTTTATGTAGACATCAAAATGGAATTTTAAATGCATTCAGAGACAAAGTAATCTTTAGCAATAAAATCAATTCCTACTGCAAGAAAGTCATTTGTATATGGATTATTTCAGTGGTGCTGATGGTATTACAAACACCAAGTCTTAAAAGTAATACACGATGAAATTTGGGTAGTGAATTTTCAAGGCAGATCTTAAACTTACTTGACAGACTTAATCGCATGGAAGACTTCCAACATTTTCTCTACAATTAGCAGCCTGAGATTATCAAAACGTTGAATGGCTTCACGCACAAACTCCAGTACATCTGCAGCTGCCGCTTCATTGTAATCACTTAAAAACTCCATCAACTAGAAGAGTAAGTATGAACATGACCATGACAAAATTTGAACAAACCACTGTACCACTGTCTAATACCAGATACAGAAAGATGGTACCTGACTTAATTTTTGGCAAATACAAGGTTAAGAATGGGAATGACTGCCAGTTTAAAAGCATTTATGTTCAACTGTTTTTGACATGATAATTTACATTGAGAAAAGGCATTTAGGTGCAACTTATTAGCACCATACTACATTCCACTAATAAATTTGAGATATCTTAACATGTAGATCAGGAATGTAGAATGGATGGCCTTCAGTTTAGTAAAAGATGTGTTATCTAAATGATAATAGCTGTGGCACAGTTCACTTTTTAATCAATATAACATATGTGAAATAGATTTGTCTGGAATGTAGGTCATGACCCAGTAAAGCTAAATTATGAACACTTAAATGAAAATGACATCTCTCTGTAAACAGATAATTCTTAATAGAATTCTATAAAAAGAAATGGTGTGTGTGTGTGTGAGAGAGAGAGAGAAGAGAGAAGAGAGAACAGCCTTGCCAATAGGCTGACCTATAAACTATTCAATCCCATTTTAATCTACTCCAGAGATCAGAGTTAGAAAATAGATTGATTCTAGCATGAATCCAGCAAACTGATTGTTAACAACATTGTAACCTCGGTTCTTCAAAATCCAGCTCAGAAAAATGAATACAGAATTTTCCTAAACTGAAAGTAAATGGGAATGGAATAAGAGTTAAGACTGAGTTGGAAGTAACTCTGGACCCAGAACCTAGATTGCCTGCTTTTCAATCAGCTTTTTGACTAAATCAGGCTAAAGTCAAAAGGTCATTGTTGTCCACTATTTTCAATGAAATGAAAAGGTATGTTAAAAAAAATCTACAAATTAAACTAATTAAACCAATCCTGGGGCTGGATGCAGCAAGCACCAGACATTGGGTAGGCACTATTCATTACTTCTCAAATAAAGAAATACTATTTAAGTTAGAAGTATCCCAAAGATAAACAGTTAATTAAGGAAGCAATGTAAAGGAAACCTGAATTAGGGATGAATAATGATGTTGTCTGAAGTTAAGCTGATAACAGCATAAGTTAACAATAACAAGTATTGCAGAGCAATGAAAACAAAGCTGATTTACATACCACAGGAATGACGTTGGCAGCCATATCTGGGAACCGAACACTACAAGAATGTAAAGTCCGAACAAGCAACTGTCTGTATTTATCAGTGTCTTCGTGCTCAGTCACGTTATTTGTTTTAATGACTTCTTTCTTCAAAACAATCACCAGCTGCAACAAAACAATACTATTAATTGTGTATTATATAATTTTGCACAATGTTAATTTTACATTAAAATAAGAATCTATATATTTCCAAGTAAATTGATGGAGTAACATTTATTTTACCTCTTCTACATTTCTGGAAGATACAAGATCAAGAGCCAACTGTAATGTCTTTTTGCGAACTTCCAAATCAGGAGTACTCAAAACTCTCAGTATGTCCATAACCAAATCCTGAAATAAAGCATATTTCATTTATAGGCATTCATTAACCAGCCTGGAAAAATTCAGTTAAATTTTGTATAGAATTATAAGAATTTCCAAACAGCATCAAAAAGTATTACAAATGAAGAAATAAATATTGCATCTAGTAGCATATCACAGAAATTAGAATAAAACGGTTATTATTAAAAGACTTTGAGAGAGTAATTTAAATCAGAGATGTTTGAAAAGTTGTAAAATTCATTTTTGACCTGTTTAATAATCAAGGTGCCTCTATTTCAGCAACTATTCTCTTCATTTTTTCAAGACCAGACTGGCATTTGGAATCCCTAAAGCAGGGATGTCCAACCTTGGCAACTTTAAGATCTGTGGACTTCAACTCTCACGCTGGCTGGGAAATTCTGGGGGTTGAAGTCCACAAATCTTAAAAGTTGCCAAGATTGGAAACCCCTGCCCTAAAAAGTGAAAGCTAAGAAGTTGCCTTGAATGGTGTCTACACCAGGTCACCATGATGCAAAAAAAAAAAAAAGAAAGAAAGAAAGAAAAAAAAGCACAATGACATCATGAACCTCATCTCGCATTGTTACCTATTTCAAATTCTGACTCAAATATGTTATGTCATGATATCCGAGTCCCAATGTCAAGACAAAAATTTTGTCCTTTGCCCTCCTTTGAAGATTCCCATAATGGTGTGAAATTTTGAGCAGAAAAAAGCATAATTAGAAATGCAGTTCCTTTGTTCTCTTACCAAGGAAGCTTTTTTTATTCAAAGCCAAAAATAAAAGACCATTTGAGGCTTCACTATATTCATTAACTCCATCCCTTGCAACATTTCTTCACAATATACTATTAGCATTTTATTTAATTACTTTAAATTTAGGGGAACAAGCGTAGTTTGCATTGTACTTACTTGTAGTACTCTTTCGTGGGAAGGGTGATCCTTGAGTTCAATCAAGCGATCCAGAACAATCAGTTTCACATTGTTGTCACTTTCTTTAATAATCAGGTCAATATAGCACTGAGCTGCTGCCTTAAGTTACAAGACAGAATTAAGATATTTAAAACACTATCCTTTTGTGATACAGAGAAAAAAAATCAATAAAATACAATAATTTAAGCAACTACAACAACTTGCAAAAGTGGAAAAATTAGGAAGTCTATATTATATTTGTGTACATTTAAGCCCACTTTTAGAGAAATAATCCAATTTGCAAAAGTGGAAAAACCAGGAAGTCCTATAACATTTGTGAAGATTTTAAACCTAGTTGCATGTGCATGTGCAAGTTTACCTGAAAGATTGGAAATAAAATGTTGTTTCAAATATCTCTTTCTCTTAGATAAGTCATTTTTGTGGTTCAAAAAAAGAAAAACCTCTAATAGCTGACCATGTCTTGTGATACATTTCTCTTTACTATAGATCAGTGTTTCCGAAACTTGGGAACTTTTAAGAAGTGTGGATTTCAATTCCCAGAATTCCCCATCCAGCATGGCTGGCTGTGGGATTTTGGGAGTTGAAGTCCATACATCTTGAAGTTCCCAAGTTTGGGAAACACTGCTTATAGATGAATGTAACCTGAGGACAAACTGCAGATTCAAACACAAATTGCAGTGCATCCACATCTGACTGGTTATGTACAATATTCCATTTAGCATTGGTTTTGATGAGTATATGATAGTATAGTCAACAATTAACAAAATTGCATATTTACCAAGAACTATTGCAACTGAGAAAGAACTAAATGAACCACACAGCTCGAAAATCAACAATGGATGCTTTGGATTTTTTGAGTTCTCCTTTATATTTGTCATATTTTCCCCTGAAGTTTGATTTTGATTTGGTGAGAATTTCTCACACAGTTTTTCACTTTCATGCACAAGCCAACATACAAAGCAACCAGATTTCCCATTCTCCTGGCCCACAACACTTTTCAAACATGACTGACAAGCATTGTTAATCTGCATGAAGATTGCCTAGTCTCTAACTATACAGTATTTGCGCACTTTAGTCAGCCACTGCGGTACCTTTACTGCAGTTGGAGCACTGGAAAGAGTGACTAATGTTCCTGCTGCTTCATATTTTACTGCAGGGCTTGATGATTGTAGTAGATTGTAGATACAGCGAATAAATCGAGCTCTTTCTGATGGATTAGCGTGACAAACCTAAATTTGGAAATGAGACAGAAACATTATTTATGCAGAGTACTTTTTTTAAAAAAATCAACTCCTTAGTTCCTTTAGAACTACTTAGAATGGAAGACCATCATCAGACTATCTCAAAATACACTGTATTAAAAAAAAATACAACTACAAATGTAGTAAACTTCAAGCAGTACTTCACTTCACAGCTTCCTATTCTTTTGGCAACCCAACCCCCAATTGTGTATCGTAAGAATTGAAAAAACCTCAAGCACAATGTATAGACACAAAAAAGATTAATGGAAGAGACAGCTATCCACAGTCATAGATGGTAAAAACAGAATTGTCTTCTACTGCTTGGATCTAACTCTCTTTCCATCTAACAGTGTATACTATGGCTTATGAAATTCTGTCACAATTTCTTCTCATTTTTCAAACTTCAAATTACTAACGAACTCATGACTGAATCTTATTCCAGTAGCTTGTTCAAAGGTAATTGCTTTCATTGTTAAGGATTATGGTAATTTGTTTTACTGCACCTTATAGATTAGCTCCACAATAACCAGCTGGAGAATATCACCAAATGTCTGGACTTGGTCAATGCAGGTACTCAAGTAATCTAAAGCTCGGTCCTTTAAAAAAAAAAAAAAAACAAGTATGAATTTTTCTATACTGATTTGAATTTTAACTCCACAATATTCCTTATACATAATTATATTTGATATTACATCTATGAGGGACCTCATAATTATTTTATCAGAATTATTATTTATCCATATGGTGCCTTCCAAATCCACAAAAAATAAAACAGTAATGAAAAGTCAATTTGGGGGGCGGGGAGAGGGTTGGTTGGAGAATTAGCAAACATGCATCATAAAGCTGGAATTTTCTGGAATTTCTTTTCAGGCTGTGGAAGGATTAGAGTTCAGGGATAGCTTTAGATCAGCGGTTCTCAACCTGGGGGTCGCGACCCCTTTGGGGGTCGAATGGCCATTTCACAGGGGTCGCCAAAGCCCCCTCTCCCCCCCGACGCCTTCACTCACCCTCACTCTCTGCTCTGTTGGATCACCGGCCGTTCGTTTACCCCGCCCACTCCCAATCTATTGCTGCCTCCGATGGCTAGAGGAAAAAAAACCTGTTTAAATTCTTGCCGCGGGGCTTCAAAGGGCCGCCCTAGAGCCAGTGGTGCAGCCGAACTGTTTGTTAAATTGCTGGCTTGCCCCGCCCCTCCGCACCACTATTTATTGCCAATAAATAGTGGTGGGGGAGGGGTGGGGGAGCCAGCAATTTAACAAACGGTTCGGTGTTTTTTTGTAATTTTATTGGCCCCCGGAGCTTCAGCATAGGCTAATTAGCCCTTGCTTAGATCGGCTCCCGACCCCCAGCTGATTTGCTCTCAGCTGTTTTGCTCAGAGCTCTGCTGCTTGCTTGGAAAGAGTGCAGATTTTTTTCCCCCTACCTATACTGAAAAACGAAAGAGAAAGTAAAGCAGGCTGTTGGCTTTGCAGGTTGGAAAATTAGGCAGGCAGATTTCTTTTTCCTCACCAAAAAAGGTAGGTGCAAACAACGGGAAATTTAGGGAAAAAGAGATTTTAAAACACAAAAGAAAAAAAGCTCTGTTTAACTAGGGAATTATAATAATTGAGATACTATTAATTGTATATTGTGTTGAAAGCAGAAATGGTTAAGTTGTGGTTTGGAGGAATATATGGGGGAAATTATTTGGTTTATTATTATTGGTAAATATAATTAATTGATTTGTAAGAAATTGGATTGCATGGAAATAATTGGAATATTCATGTTCATATTGATTAATATACAAAACTAATTGATTTATATTAAAATGTTGAATTCATATTAAACAACTGTAATATTACATAATTAACCAATGTGAGGATGGATATAAAAATAGATGACAATGGGAAGGGGTATAATATAGAATAGAAGGGAAAAATTGAATTTGATTAAGATTAGAGATGAGGATGAAGGGTAATATTGGTTTTTTAGAAAAATAGATGAGGAATAAATATGGCAAAAAGGAAATATAGAAATTGTTAAATTAATTGAAATGACTAAACAGTTTAATTTATGAACCGGCCAAATACTCTGTTCAAAGAGAATACATTGTATGTTTGTATGTGTGTTTCTAATTATTGTTATTTATTCATCTTTGTTCTCTTTTATTCTTTAAAGTTTAACAATTCATTCTTTATCTTAATATCTTTATATTTGTTTGGGGTTGGCTTTCTTCCCTTTCATCTTTTTTATTGTACAGCAATCTTTCTCCTCAAATCTACCACCTCTCTCTTTTCTTTCCTTCTTACTTTCTCTTTCTCCCCCTCTTCTTCTCCTCCCTACTTCTTCTTCCTTTCTCCTTCTCCTCCTCCCTTCGTCCCTCTCTTACCCTCACTCCTACTCTAATTCCCTTCCCTTCCTTCATCCCTCTCTATTGCTGTATCCTTTTATGCATATGGACTACTCAGAGGGCTGAAAAAGTTATTTTTGACTGGTCCTCGCACTTTTGACCAGTCCTCGGGCTTACGACTGTCCTCACATTTTACATTTTTGCCCTATTTTGTCACCATGGTGAAGAGAAGCAGTTGTGAAATGAGTGACATGGTTGTTAAGAATGCTGCACGGGCATAAATGTGAGGATGGTCATAAGTGTGAGGACCAGTCAAAAGTGCGAGGACCTGTCAGAAATGACTTTTTTCAGCCCTCTGAGTAGTCCCTATACACATAGCCATGGCCACCCGGTCACATGACCAGCTAGCCACACCCACCCAGTCACATGACCTCCAAGCCACGCCCACAGAACTGGTAGTAAAAAAATTTAGAACCCACCCCTGGTTGGGGGTCACCACAACATGAGGAACTGTATTAAAGGGTCGCGGCATTAGGAAGGTTGAGAACCACTGCTTTAGATGAAGGATGTGCATAATGAAGCTTAGGCAAGCATGACTTGACATATATCAGTGAAGAAATAAAACTGAAGTGTTAGTGCCAAGTTAACAACAATTATTAAATAAAAATCAGAATTAGATAGGCTATATTTTTACCTGATCAGCATGAATTAGCATCATGAAGGCATTTCTTTTGCAACTTGCATCTTTCTCATTCACCAGAAAATCATGGATCAGCTCAGGGGCATCAGGTATAAGATGTTCAAAGTTTCTTTTGGGAAAGAAAGCACCAATAATACTTAGAAGCAAAGAGATTGGATAATACAGCATATAGAAACTGCATCCAATTGGGTGGATGGGGGAATTAAAGAACAATTCTTCTTTAAAGGCATGTAATTTGCATTTCAACAAGATTTCCCAGACTAGTATAGCTGTATTTCCATAAAAGAAAAAATTTACCAATAGTGTGAAATTGTAAAACTGAAATTATATCCATGTTAGCAACAACTAAAGATTAATAGGAGCTGAAAGTTTGTTTGCCTTCTACTTATTTTTTTTAATGCACTGTTTAACAAGACACTCGCAGGTGTGTAAAAGTGCTTTCTAAGACAATCTAACTACCAGCTGGCAAAAAAAATAATTTCACAAAGGTATTTATGGCTTACAGCCTACATTTGGCATGCTAATTTTTTCAATTTCATTTTTTCTAAATTTACATTACTTCACTTGCATCAAAAATAAATCATTTTTCAAAATGATTAAAATTTCCAATCTGAAATACAAAGGCTTATATCAGCTTCCAGGCGAATAGGCATATACTGCTGATATACAATTTATTCGTTATAGATTTTCATCTATAAAGTATGATGTATTGTATAGAACAATACAACCATATATATAAAGAAATTACTATAAATTAAAAAACATCAGACTACTTGAAAGTATGACTACTATAAATCCTTAAATGTTAGTATTTTCATTGTGCCTATGAATTTCAGCAGAAACGATACCCTTTTATTTTTATATCTGCAATTTATAATCTCAAACATGTGTGTGTTAATGTTATAAATGTGTGTGTGTATATATATATATATATATATATATATATATATATATATATATGTATGTATGTATGTATGTATGTATGTATAAGTACTCTGGGGTTTAATCTTTTTTGAGAAATATCAAAACAGATAAATGACCCCGTAATTAAGCCAACAGAATAAATTTCAAGAAAAAAGAAATAAAAGCTTACCATTTAGCTTAACATTTAAGCTTAATATTTTTTTATATGCAGGCTTTGTGATATCAATCAATAGATAGAATTTACCTGTAAATAGTATAAATTGCAAGGACTGCATTTCTGCGCACATAACTATGACGATGTTCCAGACATGCCCGGATAGCTGGCATCAATGGCTCTAGCAGTTCTGGTTCTTTAAGTTTGCAAAGAAAACGAAGAGTGGAGCCTCTGATAAATTCATTTGGATGTTGAAGATCCTAAGACAACAAAATTAACAAAACATATTACAGGATTTATACATTTTAACATGCACTGTTATGTTTTTTAAAAATATATTAAACACTTAACTTAAAATATATATTTTTTTAATTCAGTGTTTCAATAAAAAAGGAAGAGTCTAGTTTCAAGAGAATTAAAAATGGCATAAAGTGACACCTGGCTGTTTTTAGCAAGATGACATCCTAAATGCATTTTGAAACACAGATCACAAATCATGCAATTCTAAAGATTTAGCATATTAAACATATATGGCAATTGGTCTTATGCCCAATAAACATCCTTATAGTTGCTCACTGGGAAAGATAAAATTAATATTAAATCCAATTAAAATATTTACCTTTCTGTAAGCATCACAAACAAGGATCATTTCTTGCAGCAATCTACCATCTGGAGTAGTTTTGGGAACAATCTCCCAAAATACTAAAAGTAGTTTCTTTATGGTGTGGTCTTGAAGTGGCAGCACAAACCGAATAATAGTCATCAGAAGTCCTGGTAACTTTTCACCATTTAAAATCATTATTATCACTTTTTTCAAGGCCTCAGTCTTCAATTTTACATCTCCTTTTTCTGTTAAATGAAAAAGTGTAAAATAAGCACAACATATGTTAATAATGTATGTTAAAGAAATAACACACACAATGTATGTTATTTTGTGCTGCAAACCACTTCTTTTTTATTTATTTTTACATTGCTTCTTTTGGATATAGCTACATTATCAATACCTCTTATACTCTGATGAAGGTATAATTCAGTATTTTTCAAACTTGGGAACTTTAAAGATGTGTGCACTTCAAGTCCCAGGATTTTCCAAGCAGCATACGTAATGTTCCAAGTTAGAAAAACACTGCAGATAATTTCTACTTAGTTCATACATCCAGTCACTGAAGGCAATTCTATTTAGAATACAAACAGAGTAATCATAGAACAAAGAGCTTGATAAGTATTTAAATGAGAAATAATCTATTGCAAAGAACCTTCACACTGCAGAAAAGCAATACTTAAGAGTGTGAAAAATACTTCACTTCAAATTGTTTTGAGTATGAAACTTCATAAAAAATCTAGTTTCAGATGCAAAGCAGATGCTTTGAATGCAGACTAGATGGTTGCCTTTGAGAGCCATTTTCAGTGTGCCCAGAGCTCTGTTTCATGCTCAAGGTATTTTCAAAATGCTCAAAACAGCCCATTTCATAATTTATTTTTATGTAAACTTAAGTTCTGAGGGTTGCTTAGTAACCTGTCTCCCTGCCTGTCTCTTTCATTCTAATTATTCAAACAACTGGTGTTCTAAAAAACTTTTCCTTTCATTGCTCTTAGTTTATTAATCACTTCGGCTATCACTATATATTTTAAACTGTTTATCTTCAGTATCATTGCAACTTTGTAATATTTAAAAGAATTGTAAATTTTGATTGTTTAATTGCAAAATATGTTATTTAAATTTCTGATTTAAATATATCTAAAGCTATAAACAATAGCCTAGGAAATGTTACTTACCCAAATCGTTCTTTAAACTTATTTCAGATGGTGGCTCTGAGTCCATTGGCACTATAATTAACGTGTAACACACATTCTCTGCAGCCGTCATTGTGGTTTTTTTGTAAAAGGCTTTCCCAATGTAAGTTCTTCCAAATAGGTTTCAGAAATTCTAGAAAATAAATCAACAGAGCTAATGATTCATTATGATTCTGCATACAACTCAATAGAAAATAACAACAAATTCTTCCAATAAAAGTTTGAAGTCTTTAATTTACCAAAGCACACAACACAGAACTATTTAACAATTTTCATAAACAGAAGAACATTAGGGGAAAAACATTAGGAATAATTAATCTCAGGGACATTCTACATTTTAAAATAGTCAGTAAACCTTCTTTGGTTAAGACCACACACAGTATAAAAATAAAGTTGACCATGTTTCACTAAAATAACTAGGCATGATCTCAAGTTACACACCTAACTACATAAGGTACAAATTGTTTCTACTTTTTCCAAAATCTAACCTAGAATCAAACACACAGGACTGCCAAAACCATTTCTACAACCCATTCACCCATTCCTCTTCCGGGTTTCTGGCGCACATGCACGCGAGACGATCAACTGGCCTTGCGTATTGCGTATTGCGACAGTGCTGGAAACTAAAAGGAAGGTGGTCTTCCTTTTTCCTGCATGAGCATGCGTGCCGGCCAGCTGATTGTTGCCCGCACATGCACACCAGCCTGCAGTTTTAAGTATTATTTCAGTAGTTCTTAAATTGTTTGACCCAAATATGGCAGCAACAGTCCCATACTGGATCCTCAATTCACAAACAAACGACTGTCCTCTTAACAGTTTAGCCAAACCACTTCAGTGCCTCCCAAACTCATCCTATGAAGATGCAGACATAGATGTAACACAACTATGGTGGCAAGACAACATGGGGAACTCTCTGAAATGGCTCCTTCTTCAAAAGACACAGTGCTTAGAGCCATAGCTTCAGAGAAGCACTTCATATATTGTTGTTCTTAATGGTTTTACATAGTATCACAAACACCTGTCTGATCTACAGTGGATTCAAGTACACATGGAAATTGTACACGCACTAAATCTTTGTTGGTTTATCAGGTGACCATGCTTAAGCATAAAATTCTAAAAAGTTTTTGAATCCTGAAACAATATACCTATACAATATAAATAAAACGGTAATGGAAGTTTATCCATACTAAATGTAAACAATATTTTCGTACCTTTCAACTAAGGCAATTAAGAAATATAATTAGATATATAAATAATATTCAATGGATACAAATTGAAGTAAGTATTAGATCCTGTATGGATTGGATGATACCATTCCTCCTGACATTAAGAAATTAACATGTAGTTATCTGAAATCCACACTTAAAAGTCACATTTGGAAAATATGGAGAGAATTTTTGCCTTATCATCTATCACACTCTTTTAAAATATAAAGCTACATTTGTTCTATAAAAAGGATTTTGTAGAATCAGAGACCTACCGTAATTATGTTAAAATCTGTTATTGTAAAAAGATAGGTCACAAATCCTAACCTGTTTTTAGACTAGTCAAGCTTAATCTTTTCCTTCTAAATCTTTGGGACTCAATCACTGAAAATATTACCTCTAAAAACATTATGTATCTACTTTGACCCTTGTCAGTATTATGTAACATTCTTACATCAAGTTTGATAGTCTTGAAAATCTTCAATAAATTATTGGCGGCTGACTTCAGATTTAAAATAAGTCAATCTTGTAGAAGTTAATACAGCAAAAAATTTTGAAAAATCGTATAGTGAAAGATAAATTTATTCAAATCTGGTCTAATTTATTAGCTATATTATCAATGTTTCTTAATAGATAATCTTTATACAAATATGACTGGATAAAAATATCAATATTTAAACTTATTGAATTTCTCCGTAAGATCTCATACACATTCATATTTTTACTTTCTTTCCCCTTTTTTATCTTTGTCTCTAATCTATTTTTATTATTTTAATTCTGCATTTTTTCTGGTCCTGCAATTATATTTACTAAAATGATTTTATAAACAAATGAAGAACAAATAATTCTCAATATCATTTTTTGGACCAGTAGTATTAAGATAAACAGAAAAATGGATGAAAGTTCAGATAGTGAGAACTTCCAAATGAATAGTATAATTCTTGTGAATATTCAAGAAAAAATAATGTAAATACCGGTACATCTGAAATGCCAGATGGTTTACAATTGTTTGTAAAATGTGATGTTCCCTAAGCTTTAGAAAGTAAACCAATTTTTTGTTATTAAAATTTCCAGATTGAAGGGTTTAAATATTATTTTCTGGAGAAGCTATGCTGACAACTAAATAAAACAGATGGGATTTTAAATGTTTCACATGTTTATACATAGAAAAGACAGAGAGAGAAATACACAGAGAGAATTGAAATATATGACAAATGACCAAGAATGATATGATGGGTTGTTCTGAATGGCTCAATATAAATCTGACCATGTGAGAATTCCATGAAACGCACAAGAAAGACTTGATGCTGAGGATTACTAGAAAAATTTCAAATTAAAGGGGCCAATAAAATATAATAATGGGTTTCCTATAATTTTGTAACAAGGCTGAAGTTAGGTTTTGACCAGCCCATCTAAAAATGGCATAATACAAATTCGAATTAAATATAATACATGTTTGCATCAAACATTTAAGATTCAAGCTGCGTTTGTGGCATGACCCATGTTTTGTCATGTGGTTTGTACCTTCTTTATATAACCTATAAACAATAAGCTTCCATATAAACAGTAGTCTTTTTCAAATCAAACTCTATTCCCAAAGACTAAATGGACATATCTACATAGCTTCCTTTCTGAACAATATAGGAGACATTTGCTATTGTGTTCTTGCAAGGTATTTTTATTT
This sequence comes from Arizona elegans, assembly GCA_022577455.1. NCBI lineage: Eukaryota > Metazoa > Chordata > Lepidosauria > Squamata > Colubridae > Arizona > Arizona elegans. The sequence continues at coordinate 83,355,359 of JAKOOJ010000001.1, forward strand.
CCCCAACATCCCAATATATATGCTAGTGGACCTCTGGGCTTTTCTGAAGATTTCCCACCCAAATACTAACCACATCTGAGCCTGCCTAAGCTTTTGGAGATCAGCTAAAGTTAAGCTACATCCTGCTAGCTGATGGCAAAGGCAGAACCACTATTTATGATTTCGAGAGACAATTAAAAGTTGATAACATTTATAACTGGCTAGATCAGTTTGGAGGATTTCCTTTTAGTTAATTTAGCAAATTCCCTCATTAGTGGTGTTCAACGCACAGATAGATATCAACGACCCGGGATGCTCTAAATCTGAGCTCCTGTACAGCGAGTGAAGTGGTGGTGAAGGGCACTAGGCTACAAACCAGGAGACTGAATTCTAGTCCTGCTTTAGTCACCAAGCCAGCCAGACTTTAGGCCCAGCCCTAGAAAAGAGGCAATAGCAAGCCACTCCAGAACAATACTGCCAAGAAAGCTGTAGTAGGGTCTTTTTGTTGTTGTTGTTGTTAGCTGTGAAGTCGTGTCCGACCCATCACGACCCCATGGACAATGTTCCTCCAGGCCTTCCTGTCCTCTACCATCCTCTGGAGTCCATTTAAGTTCACGCCTACTGCTTCAGTGACTCCATCCAGCCACCTTGTTCTCTGTCGTCCCGTTCTTCTTTTGCCCTCAATCATTCCCAGCATTAGGCTCTTCTCCAGTGAGTCCTTCCTTCTCATTAGGTGGCCAAAGTATTTGAGTTTCATCTTCAGGATCTGGCCTTCTAAAGAGCAGTCAGGGTTGATCTCCTCTAGGACCGACCGGTTTGATCGCCCTGCAGTCCAAGGGACTCGCAGGAGTCTTCTCCAGCACCATAGCTCAAAGGCCTCAATTCTTTGGCGCTCAGCCTTCCTTATGGTCCATCTTTCACAGCCATACATTGCAACTGGGAAAACCATAGCCTTGACTATACACACTTTTGTTGGCAGGGTGATGTCTCTGCTTTTTAGTATGCTGTCTAGATTTGCCATAGCTTTCTAGTTTAGATAACTGCCGGGTGTCAAGACTGACCGGAAGGCACAGGGAGGGACGGGGTGTGTGTGTGGGGCGGGGGGGGGGGGGGAGAGAGAAAAAGAAAAGAAGGCGAGTAGATGGTTGGGACTGATAGCCCCTAAAGGGCTCTTTCACCTGCTCTCTCGTTTGATGGCTCCTCCTTGGCCCAGCCGAACAGCCCCTCTGAACGATGCTTTCGGAGGAGCCCCAAATGAATCCTTCCACGGCAGGGAGGCTCCGGCCCCAGCCGAGCATATTCATCACCCCGTTCTGCCTTTTCATTCATTGGGAAGAAAATCCCTGAACTCGCCGTTCTGTTATTCCTAACGGGAGTAAAAACCCCTCCACCCTCCCCCCCCCCCCTTTGCAACGGAAGGTCCGCAAAGCCCTCCAGACAGGGCGAGGCTGGCTGGTCGCTTTTTGGCCCCGCGGGAAGATCCGAAAAGGTGGCTTCTTCGGGAAGGGAAAGTCGGGTGCAGACCCGAGAGGAGGAGAAGGAAGGAGGTGGCGGTGGCGGACTCTTTCGCCCGGAAAGCTCGCTGCTTCGGCCCGTTGCCTGCCTGCCTGCCTCCCTCCCTCCACACATTCATTTTCTCGGCCCTCCCAGCCTTTGGCAAAACCGGTGGCCGCCTCAGTTTACCTCAGCCGAATCGGAGAATCGCAGAATCGGAGGCGGCTGTAGAAACCCGCGCGGCAGCGGCGGCCGCCTCTTCCTCAATGGGCCCCGTCGCACAGCTCCCTTCTCCGGTCCTGCTTGGCACCGCTGCCTGCTCCAGCTGACGTGGAAGCCCTAGGCGCACAGGCCACCTCGCGACTACGGCGGCCCCAGCAGGACACGCCTCCTCGGTTAGCAAAAAAAAAAATAAAAACGCTTCTTGGCTTCGGAGAAGTCCGTCCTCTTCGGGCGAACTTCGAGCGCCGCGCGACTCGGGGCGGAAGCAGGGAGAAAGGCTGGAGAGGGTGGGGGTGGGTGCGCCCTTTGCGCCCTTCCTTCATGCACGTGCGTGGGTGCTTAGCTTATGTAGTTTGCGGGGATAGGGGTTTTTTTTTTTTTTTCAAAAACTTGCCCACTGGAATCGCCAAGTTAAGTACAGGTTGACGTACCTAACCTAGTTACTTGTTGTCCCAAAGGTGTTTTTTTCAGGAGGCAACTGGACTTTTTTTTTCTTTTAAAGACGTTTTGCTTCTCCTCCAAAAAGCTTCTTCGGTTCTGACAGGATAGCGGGGAATGGAAGGATCTATATTCCTTGCAGACAGCTAATCATTTGTATCCTTTTAGAGAGTCGTTGAAGCACTTGGAGGTTTATCTGTGTCCTCAGGGCCACCTGAGTAGTTCTCCTGGTTCTTGTAGTCTGCAATTTTTCCTCTGGAAATCCATTCCGACTCCCACACCATTCAAAGGGTGTTCATCCCAAATTGTATAGCTAAAAGTCTGTAGAGATTCTCAAGTCATCCAGGTCATGGTTGTCCCAAAGGTGCTTTTTCAAGAGGCAACTGGACTTTTGAGAATCTCTACAGACTTCTGGTCACTTGTTATATATTTTCCTTGGAATCTGTTAAGTGCCCCATTTCAATTGTTTACATTCTGGCTACTTTGGTGGACCATTAATATAAACCTGGCTTATTAAAGAACCAGAATTTCCTTAACAAGATAGCTGCTTCCACCCATCCCGCCCTTAGAAATTTTGCAAAATATAACAGCCCCACCTTCTTTTTAAAAAATGTCCTATGGATTCAGAATGTGTGTATAAGTTGTATACCTAGGTATGGGGAGCCAGTTTGGTATAGCGGTTAGGACATCAGGCTAGAAGACCCCGAGCGCTACTCCTGTGTTAGGAATTGTGTGACTGGGCAGTCACTCCCTTTTAACCCTAGAAAGCAGGCATGACTAAAAACTGGTCCAGGCAGTTGCCAGGAATCAAATGATTCGAAGGCCCAGGTATGAATTCATTTGAAAGGTTACAGTATAAATTATCTGAAGTCTTAAATTGAACTCTACTTTGTTCTCTGTTTTATAGCAACCAAGGGTTTTGTGTTAAAAGTGTTAAAAGTGTTAAAAGCTTAATTTCCAAACCCACGGATTTTACAAACTTTAATCCACTTTTTTTACAGCAAGTTTTGAGATTGTTCTACTTCCACACTTCATGCTTGAAGCTCTCTCCAACACCGTAATATAACTTAGTGGCTCTTAAGATCAGCAATGTTTTTTGTTTCCCTTTTTTATTTCTTTGCCAGAAATAATTCTTGAAATTCAGAATATTGCAAGAGTCTGTCTCCCAATCAATTCTACATATCCCTGGTGAAAATCTTCCTTTGTGAATTTCTTTAAATTAGTTGGATCCCACTTTATATTTTCAACTGGTTTGATCATTACAAATAGATTACACATTCTAATTTAACTTAGTATGAGATTCATATCTAAAAATATTGACATAGGTATAGGATTCCATAAGCATGGGATCCAATGATATTGTATACATTTTTTATTTAAGGAGTACAGAAAAGTTACATAATTTTTCATAAAAGAAAAATTTATTTCAGAGATGATTTTACAACATAAAAGCAACATGCTTTTTCATATAAAACAGTATTTCAGTCTTTTCTAGAAAATGACATCTTTTCTTAATAGAAGTGGTCAGTTATTTTTTTTCTGCCAACATAAGGATTTTTATTTTTGGTAATTCATTTCAAACACTGGTGCTTTATCACTACATTATGCCTTGAATCTTTAAGTTACCACAATACAAATAATGCTCCTCGCACTATTCCCTCTGAAGTAACCCATGTTATGCAGTGCATTTAGTGCTCCATTGGTTCCTCAGGCTTTTCTGCTGTCTCTTCAGCAGGCTGAGCAGGCTTAAAAGAGTAAAAGAAATAAAGATAACTGTCACTGTGGGGGGAAAAGCTCACAAAATATTCTACAAATACAGTGTCTCAATATTCAGTGTAGTAATAAATAGGCAGGGAGATTTTCAATACTCCACTTTTTCTGCTTTAAAAATCCAACAATCAGTGGCAAAAATTGGTTTGATATTTTTAAATGCTTTGTTTCTTTTGTATATTTCATAAAACAGCCCAATCCCTAGAAAAACCAAATATTCATGTTTTCTACACTTAATTGGCTCATTTACCTGTCATAGCTTCAGTGTTATCATTTTGTAAGATACACACACACATACATTTGAAATACTTATGTGTAGAGCATAAATATATAAATAATCATTTGGTCTGTTAAGCAAAATGTCCAATTTACTTAATATGCCAATAAAATGTATATATGGAAAGAAACCAATTCTCCCACTTTTTCTAAAAGTCTGCTTTGGGCATAGGAAAAGAAAAAATGGGAAAATGTGTTTGCATTACACTTAGAGGAATCATTGAAAGAGCAAGAGAGGAATACATTTTTTGCAGAAATTAAAATCCAAAACTTACTGGTCAGGTTAAAAAGATTTAAATGAATGTTTTTTTAAAGTGTCAAATGAGTAAATTATCATGACGAGAGCATTAAATAGGCAGAATATCACATTCCAAAGACATTCTCTTAGATCACCAGTCATCTAATCTCAGAGGACGGGGCAAGTCCTCAGAATGGAAAGTCTCATAATGTGATCCAGCTACTGATTTACAAAATTGAAAAAAAAAAATACTGAGATAAGCAAATATAGCAAAGGGGAAAAAATAGCCTAATGAAACACTTACAAACTGTGATTTTTGTTGTTGTAAGATTTGCCTACCTTTCTCTGTGGTCTTTCTTCCAGACCTTCCAGGAATGGTGCTACATCATCATCATCATAAATTGTAAACTCCATTTCTTTACCAACAATCCCAACAGAAACATTCTGTAAAATGACAATTGTAGGAAAAAAAGGGGGGGGGGAAGGGAAGGGTGGAAGAAATTGTGGGAAATTAGGAGGAAGGAGCATTATTTATTATATAAAAGTGGAATAAATATCTAATAAAAAATCTAATAACACAATTATTGATTGTGGCTATTGCTGGGGTTGCTGAGTCAATGTTTGGGAAACTGGAATGTAATATAATCTCCTACCACTGGTGTATAATAAACAATCATCTTCATGAACCATGAAACATTTTCTGATAAAGCCATCTTTTACTGCTGACTATAAGAAACTCATTCTTAGAATTGTTTTGCCTATCATAATCAGTGTTATTTGTAACTAGAAAAACATAGTTCCTGGTAGGTCTTTATTATGGAACTGATGAACCTGAAGTCACATAAACATATTTTGCAAGATACTGGAAGTGATAGTATTAAAACTGTGGGCAGATTTCTACTCTTAACTTCCATTTCGTGAAATGCTGAATCAGAAGTAACCATGTTTAAATCTTTAAACTTGCTTAGAATCCTCTTCAGATTTACATTTCCTTAATATTATATATTACATAGAGTTGGTGATCCAGATTACTTTAATGTTTAAAGCGGATCTCTCCATACTTATATGTGCATGTTTAATTACAAATTTGGATTCTGCTTTACAAAAATAAATGTGTCACTCTTCCACAATGTTTATAACTACTATTAACCATGTTTCAGACCGATTGAATTGTAAGAAAAAACAATCTCAGCCTTGCCTTTATAGTTAGATCTTGTTCAGCAGGAAGTGTCTCTCTCAGAGCACGCAGTCCATGCTTCACTAATTCATTCAGGTTACCTGCAAAATAACTACATTTATGACTGGTTCAGAAATGCTGTATTTTCTGGGCTGATTTGGTTAAACACTTTCAACTTCATCACATGACAATAAATGTTCAGCAATCACACACACACAGCGTATGTGTGGAGAGAGCAGAAATCTTTAAAAATATAGTATACTTCAAAGACACTGCACTTACAGTCAGAAAACTCGGTCATGTGTCGTTCCAAGTACGTTCGAGCTGATTGGGATCTTGCACCAATGGACATTGCTTTGCAATCAAAATAATTTGCAGAAGGGCAAGTCTGGAAGATATGGGGTCCCATATCCTAACAAATTAAAATGACATTTTTTTTAAAAAAGGAGGAATCTATCAGACAGCTTACATACAGTGTTTCACTCACACCACCCAGATAAAAATATATGCTTTTCCAGCTGTTTCACAGTGTAACTATCATATTTTTCAGAGTTTAAGATGCACTGAAGTATGACTACTTTTTTTGGTGAGGAAAAGAAGAAAAAGAAACATCCCTCTGCCTCTGAGCAATTTTGCCTCGTTACAGCAAACAGTAAACAGCCTGCTTTATTTTCAGTTTCGTTTTCAGCATAGCTTGATTAGCACAAGGGAAAAAAAAATCTGCTCCAGCAATTTACCTCTTTGCAGCAAGCAGCAGAGCCCTACGCAAAACAGCTGAGAGCAAATCAGCTGAGAGTCGGGAGGCCTATCCAATCAACTTGTGCTAATTAGCCTGTGCTGAAGCTGAAAAGAGCTGTTTTTTCTTGCTGTTTGCTTGCAAGGAGGTAACTGCTGCGAGGCAGAGGCCAAAGGGTGGGGGCCAGTGGATGGGCAGGGCTACATTCGGTGTATAAGACGCACCTAAATTTTTACCCCCTTTTAGGGGGGAAAAAGGTGCATCTTATACTCCAAAAAATACAGTAATAACCTGACTATTGGGGGCATTCAACACATTTCCTTCTGAACTGTTTCAAGTGCAATCTTTCCAAAACTCTCCACTTTGAATGCAAAATTAGTTCAAGCGTTTTTAAAACAACTCCTTTCATGTTTGAAACAACAGTCTCCTTGAAAAAAAAAACTTCTAAAGAACTTGATGCTCCAAAATAGTTTGAAATATTATGTAGGATTGTCAATTCTGGCTGGAGCTGATGAGAAACCAATTCTTAAATATCTGGCGAATAATATACTAAAACTAAAATTTATCTTGCAAGACGTTCCAAATCCAAGTTGCCTATTTAATGTTTATAATTATTTAAATTGTTTTATGACACAGAAGAAGACTCTGAACCCACTTTGCTGTGTTTACTGTGTTTACACTAGGAAGGGAAAATATCCAGAAAACACAATATACTGTACATGTCTCCCACAGATGATGCACTTACATCATAGCCTGCAATAAGAAGTCCCACGCCATATGGTCTTCTGCCATAACGCTGCGTTGGTATCTGTGTTTCTTAAACAAGTTGAGGAATACATCTCAAAAAGCTGGTTTACACATTCACACTTTCTTATGAAAACTTTCATGTACTCTTTTCAAGATTTTTTTAAAAAAATAACTCCCACCTCAGTCCCACAATCAGGTTATAAAGATGTAGGTCACAAATGGAAAATAGCAGTAACTGGTCATTCAAGTTCCATCAGTGGAAGACTGGTATTGGATTTTATTCATAGAATTTAATATAATCACCAGAATATGAAAATAATCTTGCCCTCAGTCTCCTCTCCAATAAACTTTAAAAAAAAATCACGGGCTTCTGGTTTAAACAAAATCCAAAATACTCAACAGGAATGTTCGACATCTGCTGTATGAACTATTATGGAAATTTTTGAAATAAGAGGCAATATTAAAATAGTACTGTATTGAACAGGATGAAATTTAATTCATGCAAATTATGAAATTTGTGGATGAATCTGCCTGAACAGATGAATTTGCTCTAAAATCCAGAAAATTCTCATTTTACTATTCAACTTTTCTTATGCTATTATGTGGCTGAGATTTTCAATCAATTGGAGTAAATTTTTAGCATCAAAGTGAACTGTCCCTAATTCCCTGTATTGACTCACTTTCTTTAAAAGTAATAGTAACTGCCAGGTTGACTCATCCTTCCAAGATTGGTAAAATGAGGACTCAGATTGTTGGGGGCAATAGGCTGGTATTTATAAACCACTGTGAGAGTGCTGTAAAGCACTATGGAACAGTATATATGTCTAAATGTTAATGCTATTACTATTGCTATTTTATAAAATAACTAGCTGAGTCCTTTGCAGTAAGATGATTATCCAACAGTTAAATCTATTGGCAGCTGTGAAAAACCCATAATGATTATCACATAGAAAAAAAGGATACTGCTTCCAATCAGAGACACTAATCGAGATACTGGAAGAGGCCTGTCAAATACAAATCTGGAATCCAAACACTCCTGACGCATGAAATTGCTGCAGGGGTAAAACAGAATTTATTCCATTTGTAACTTCAACACTTCTTAGATTTATTCAATAGAAATTTTACTTGTATATAATACTATTTGATTGCAAAAGAGTTAGGGCAGGCAAAGGGAATGAATTCATTTTGGCATGAAATTATTGGATGCTCTTTAGTAAGTATGTTCCATGTTTCCTATTTCTGCAGCAGCAATTATAATCAGGCATACTCTCAGCTCCTCAGTATTTTCAGTGACTTGTGGACGGAGCAGTGGAATTAATATTCCCCACTACTATTCTTATACAATGCTGTCACAATCTTCACAAATGACTAAGAACAAATGTCATACATATACTTAAATTCAGCAATAGTTTATTAGGAGACCTGGTTATGGTGTGCAGCAATTGTGCTAGACAAGGTTAAGAATGGAGAAACATGGATACCGTCTCAGGAACCAAAGGCTTGAATTAGGAATCAGATACAAACCCACTCCGTGTATATTTATAAACTTAAAACAAGTCCACATTCAATCAATCAAATAATCAAATTCCAAATTTACCATAAGAGTCTTGCATCAGCAGTAAGTCCAGCAATGGAAATACCAATATGGTTGTCAACATACAAGATTTTTTTCTGATGAGCTGCCAGTTCAGATTGTGCCCTCTAAACGACATATCCAAAGTAACAGTTATAAATCATACACTTATAACATGACAATTTGGGGGGGCGGGGGTGGGGGGGGGGGAGAAAGTATGCATTATTTTTCTGTCTGTTAAACCAGAGTATATAATCTACAATAACAATAGCAAATGACACCAATTATATAATTTGTAAATAATTGCAGAACTTGACACTTTGTATATAATACCATTTCAGAAAAACACATAAAATGACATTATTATTTATTAATCAAATTTCTACATTAATATGGTGGAAATTTTATTCATTGCATCTAAAGCCCATTGGATTGAGATTTCACTGTATTAATAATAATATTTTAATTCACTGTATTAATAAATGTATTTTAAACAGGTATGTTAAAGTTTGTTAAGCTCATTACTGCTTATGTAAACATAAGGAGCTGCTTTACGCAATTATTTTATGATGACTTAAATGGCTTCTAATTCACAGGATTCCAAAAGCCTGCAAACCATCTCTGTGCAGTGTAATATGGAAGGAAATTTGACACTGTGTAGAAAGCAATGGAACATTCTAGAGAAGTTTTAACTTTCTGTTACCAAATCAATAAATGTAGTACATCCCTAATAGTGCAAGTGAAAGAATCAAAAGTATTGTGTCTGTCTTTGCTCAGCAAACTAATACTTGTAACTGCATCTCTAGCCTCCTGTCCCTACATACCAGGCCTAGCAGTGGTGAAATCTAAAATTTGTTACTACCGGTTCTGTGGGCGTGGCTTGGGGGGATAATGTGACTGGGTGGGTGTGGCCATTTTTTTTATTTTTTTTACTTTTAAAACCATTCTTACTACAACCTCTTCGGCAAAGAGGTTGTAAAAAATGCTTTCAAAAGGCTCTGACGATCCCAGCTGAGTTGCCTGATCGACAGAGGGTTTTTTAAAAAGCCCCTGCCGATCAGGCAACTCAGCTTGGATTGTCAGAGGCATTTAAAAGGAAAAAAAGCCTCTGATGATCGCGCGGCTCAGCTGGGCATGGGCAGGGATTTTTGCTACCGGTTCTCCGTACCACCCACCTCCATCACTACTAGATCGGGTGATCCGGTACAAACCGGGAGCATTTCACCCGAGGCCTAGTAAGGATGCACCTATTGAGAACCCGAAAGCAGCCTGTGCAGTGATATTATCAATAATTAATTGATAATATTAAGTGATTAATCAATAATTAATTGATTTAATTATTTTTTAAATTATTTTAATTTTCATATTGTATTTTAATCCTGGCTGTTCACCACCCTGAGTCCTTCGGGAGAAGGGCGGTATAAAAATTTAATAAATAATAATAATAAATAATAATATCCCACATTGTTTTCTCCAGGAAAAACGATGTGGTCCTTACTGCTGGAAATAGAACCATTGTCTATTATTCATAGCACATATAGCCTTATTGTAACAAAAATTTGCAATGCTCTCTTGATTGCATTTATAATCAAGTAATATACCTGATGCTTTTGCCACATGATCTCTCACTGGCCCCACAAAATTGCTTGGCTCTTACCTGTCATTTTATTCTGAAAATATTGTTGTAACATTTCATGTTTCCATTTTTATAGTAATTTATGTCCCACTTATCTCCCCCACCTAGTACTAGGCAAACAATAGTGAACAATAATTAAAATATTGTATTTTCAAGCTAAATACAGTATTTATTTAGAACAGACTTTCTCAGCTCTTGCCCCTACAAACCAAAAACAACAATTTTTTTTCTTGGCCAACAGATATATTTTCTAGATCGCAAAAAACTACTTTAAGATTGTGAATATTATAACACTTTACGTATCATATATGCTTTTAAAAAAACAAACTGGCTTTCTTCTTGAGATTACCTTTAAGGCAACTAAAACAGCATGGGTTTTTGATTTTAGCCCAACAGTTGCAGATCCTTGTTTGACAGCCTCCATTGCATATTCTATTTGATGAATTCGACCCTAAAAACACAAGATAGTCTTATGAACATGCTGATGGTGCAAATGAGGTGAGCATCCTGCAATAGTAAGAAAGCAAACAATGAATGCCTGAGGAACTCACAGCATATATGTAAGTATGTGTGTGGCTTTATCGTCCAATTTACATCCACAACAATCACCTGAGGCAGGCTGGGCGGAGAGAGAGCGATGCTGACTCCAAATTAGCCAATGAGTTACAACTACTAACACTTCGTTAGTCTTGCGTCTTTCATTGCAATGATTGCACCTTCAAATGTTACTTAACATTATGTTTAGCGAATAAAAAATATTCCATTCCATGACAGAAGACTTAACATTAGCTTTATCACAATTGCAGGATATTTGAGCACAAATTAGTAACGATTTCTGATGACCTGTATGAGTATAGCACACACACTAAATTCCATAGTATGACAAATACCTTTATCAGACCAATAAAAAATGACACAGCACTGGTAGAGTTTTTCAAAACTATTCAATAGATGAAAGCATGGAAAGAGGAATAGAGTTAATGTTTTGGTTTCTACATCATTCTTAGTCATAATGTGGTTTGTTTGGATTTGAATGTTATGTGCATCTTGCCAACTATGGTTTAATCCAGGGGTCCCCAATTCCTGGTCCGCGGTCTGTTAGGAACCAGGCCACACAAACGAACAAAATGTCATCTGTGCATGTGCAGGTAGCGTGTGAAACATATATCCCTGCCGCCAGTCTGTGGAAAAATTGTTTCCCCCAAAATCGGTCTCTCATATCAAAAAGGTTGGGGGCTGCTGGTTTAATCAACAAACTATGGTTTCCATAAACCTGGCTCAATCTGACATAATTTTAATAACTTTAGAAGAGAATGTAAGTACAGCATTCTTACACTTAGATTCCCTCTAAGGCCACAATCTAGATAGCCAAATTCTTAATCTATGCAGATATCCCTTACTATCTCTGAAATTAGCAAACAGCAGACTATAATGATTATCTTATTATTCAGACTCAGTGGCCTCATACTCTTGGGCTTAGAATCACAGAAGCAACTGTAAGCAGGCTAAGCTGCATTTCCCATAGCTATTAGTACAGAAAGCCCAATAAACTACTTTCCAGTTGAGAAAGTTATCTTATGTATAAATGGCTCATGCATGTTACTCTAAATCAGTGTTTCCCAAACTTGGCTATTTTAAGATGCATGGACTTCAACTCCCAGAATTCCCTAGCCAGTATGCCTGGTTGAGGAATAGTATGCCTGGTTGAGGAATTCTGGGAGTTGAAGTCCATACATCTTAAAATAGCCAAGTTTGGGAAACACTGCTCTAAATGGCTCGTGCAGGTTGTTACTATAATGAACACATTTCACATATATACATATCTGCAAATATCTTATTACTTTTGCTTTCAAAGTAAAATTTAAATTCTTTGATTATTCAAATGGTGAGCGAAGGAAACATACAAAGAAAAACAGAAGTACAAAAACAATACCTGGGGACTCCATACAGTGACATCGTTATCATATTGGTTGCGAAACTAAAGTGAACAAAAGGAATCCATTAATATGTCTGCCATTAAAATAGGAAAAATTAAAACAAAATCTCATTCTTACTATGGATTATCATTTTTGTAACTGAAAAATAATATGGAAAAAATAGGACTTTTGTATGACATTTAATAAGTAATTTTCTTTTCAAGATAGGGATGAATGAACTTGTGGAGGTGTGCAGTATGCAGGTTCAAAGCAGGAAAGTTTTTTCCAGCTTCAGATTCAGTGTCAAAATTCTCATACCTATTGACCCTTGCAATACCACAAAAAAAGCATGGCTTCTTTACAATATTACCATATCAAGTATGCTCTGAGTCAAATTCAAGCAACCTTTCCAATTTGGGGATAGTGCACATCATTACTAAATAGTATCTTTGGTTTGTTCAATACATGGAACTATATCACTCATAATTATTAAGAAGTGCAGGAAACAAATCTTGACAAAGAAAAAATAAAAGATGGGTTGAAAGAAGCATCATGAAGGAAATAATACATGAAGATTTACAGCGTGGATATGTAATCCAAATCACAGTATTATGAATCAAGGCAAACATGGAAATGTTTGCTAAAGTAATATCCAACAGTTCATTTCAAAAATAGAATTAGAAATAAACCCAGATTTCCAATTTGCATGTGGAGGTCTATAAACTAAAACTGTAATCTAACTAGGTAAAAAAAACAGTTTTGCTTTCAGTTTCAGGAAGAACAAAGTATTGCACATATAGTGACTGATCAGAAAGAAAGAAAAGAAAAATGTGTTGTTAACTACTTGCATAATACCTCTTCCTATGGGCAAATGAAATTTACTTCTGGTTATTTGTAAGACTGCACTGTGAGGATTTAAAATGTATTTTAAGTTATATCCCCTTTTGAAACTGAGAAACTTATACTCGACTGTTTTAATTTAATGCCACAGACTTCACTAAGATACATCTCTATAGCATTTATATTATCTACTGCATGTAACTATACTGTTCTTATATTCGTTGATACGTTTATCTGCTGTGCTAAATTGGCTTAATAGGCTTTTGTTGTCCAATTTTATTTTGTGACACCCCAAGGGCTCTCTACATAACTAGGAAGCAGTGTGTAAAACTCTGGATCTGCTCTTCTCCTTCGCTCCTCTCCGCAACCAAATCCAGCAAAAGGCTGGAAACAGAAGTTATGTCAAAACGCTGACTCATTATACACGGTATGGGAAATTGTGTTAGTTAATACAAGGGACGGAGCTAGGGCGAGAAAATTGGGGTGGGGAGCCGCTTCCTTTAAGTGGAGTCCTGAGTTTAAAGAAATGTATAAAAGAATAAAGAAGAACAGCCTTATTTTGTATTGGTTTGAAAAAGTAGGTGCGAAAGCACAACTTCGGATACCACTTAGAAAAGTCTTTTCTGATTACTCGAGCGACTCAATGTATTAAAGATACATTAACGAAAGAAAACAAAACCCTGCCAACAAAAGTGCGTATAGTCAAGGCTATGGTTTCCCCAGTTGCAATGTATGGCTGTGAAAGTTGGATCATAAGAAAGGCTAAGCGCCAAAGAATTGAGGCCTTTGAGCTATGGTGCTGGAGAAGACTCCTGTGAGTCCCTTGGACTGCAAGGGAATCAAACCAGTCAGTCCTACAGGAGATCAACCCTGACTGCTCTTTAGAAGGCCAGATCCTGAAGATGAAACTCAAATACTTTGGCCACCTAATGAGAAGGAAGGACTCACTGGAGAAGAGCCTAATGCTGGGAATGATTGAGGGCAAATGTAGAAGGGGACGACAGAGAATGAGGTGGCTGGATGGAGTCACTGAAGCAGTAGGCGTGAGCTTAAATGGACTCCAGAGGATGGTAGAGGACAGGAAGGCCTGGAGGAATGTTGTCCATGGGGTCACAATGGGTCGGACACGACTTCGCAACTAACAACAAAAACGAAACAAATGCTTCTTTCGGCAGAAAAGTCTGCTGGGAAGGGCCGATGAGAGTGCAAAAATAAAAATAAAAAGGGGGGAGGGAAGGACCGGGCAATACGGAGCAAGAAATCCCCAAGAACGCGGGAGACATGCAGATCACCCCTAGCGGGTTTAAGGCTTTCAAAATGGGGCCGGGGGAGACAGAAATGGCAATAAAAATAAGGCAATCTGGGCCTTTGCAATCTCAGCCGGCCAAGTGCTGAGTCACACCTATCGCTCCGGGGGAACGAAAGCCCTCCCTCCCCTGGCCGCCCCAAAGCCCTCCCACTCTCTCCCTCCCCCCCTCCTCCTCCCCCACCAAACCCGGTGCTTCGCCATTCACCATTTCGGCCAATGTTCGTGGCACTTTCGTGCAGCAGCGCCGGCTCCGTGATCAGAAAAGATGATGGAAAACGACGTTGAACTCGGCAAGCGATTGGTTTGGGCTCGGACCGCCAAGGCAGAGCAGCCGATTGCCGAGTTTCTGATCCCAACACGCTTAACAGCCGCCACCCCTTTCAATCGTAGCTGGGGCGTGGCCGAATCTTGAGTGCGCATGCGCGTTGGATGCTTGAAATGGGGCGAGATGGGAGGTGCTGGAGAGTGGAACAGGGGGAGCTAGAGGGAAGAGCGTGTTTCTTTCATTCGGTTTATATAGTGCGGTGTATGTAGATTGTAATATCTCCGGCGTAGTAGATAACGGTAGTCGTTTCGCCCTGCAGAGGAAGAAGAAAGAGGTAACGCAGCTTCTCCATCGGTAGGCAGCGCTGAGAATTGATTAGTTTGTACTTTACACTATGTGTAAAAAGAACACTGGGATTGTACGTAGTTCCAGTTAGGAAAAAATAAATGATTTCTCACACACGGGCTTGCTACACGATTTACAAACAGTCGCGCTTTTTGCCTTTATTGACTTCTGGTGAGATTTATCCCACTTTTGTTTTGCGTTATCCTTTTTAGCCAGTTGCCTTTCATCAATGGTTGTTGCGAACTGCTAATATTTAAGTGCAAGGTTAGAGTCTTCTACCGGTAGTAGGTCTATTTTTTTCCCCTCTCTCTCCAAACGTATCTGTACTGAATTGTTGTACTGCTGTGTGTGTTTGTGTGTGTATTTCTCAACCTCTGCAATTTTAAGATGTGTGGACTTCTAACTCCCAGAATTCCCCAGCAATTCTGAAAGTTAAAATCCACACGTTAAAATTGCTAAGGTTGAGAAAAAAATGTAAGCAGGCTGGCACACCCTCCCTTCCAAAAATGTCACTGCTGCTGCTGCTGCTCTGAATGGGGATTACTGGACATGAATTCTTTTTTTCTTTTTTCTTTTTGGTCTGGGTGTATCTCTCTCTGCCTCTCCAAAGTTAGATGATTTTTATACAAAATTAAAGCATTACAGGGCACAAACATACATGCAGGCAGAACAGCCAGTTGCAAAATTTAATTTTTTTAACGCAATCTTTAGAATAGCATTACAATAGGACAATGTTTTATAATTGCCTGGTGTATAGAATGTTGCCGATTTGAAACCCTGAGCTTTTTAAATTATTTTCCTTTCTTTGAAATTACCTCCTTTCCCTCTCTTTAAAGTACAAGTGCAACAATGCACTCTTCCATCGCTTCTCCACAGACACACACACATATATTTTGGTGATTAAGTTAATAGTTATTTCCCTCTAGGTCTAGGAGCAGGAAAACCTTCACTTTGGCACAAAAGCAGGCTGGGTGACTTGGAGCCAGTTATTCTCTCAAAGCCTTAGTCTGAAACATCAGAAAACGTTTGTCAATTGCACTGGATCACATAGTAGATTAGAGTTCGTAGCCTTAATGGCAGTGGATAAAAAAAATGCCTAATTGGGACTTGGCAACTGTCCATTGATTCTGCTTTTTGGAACTTAGCTATGAAGGGTGCAAATGGTGATCATGTGATCATAGGACATTGTCATGGTTGTAAATGCCTGCAGCTGCAAAGACCTGAATCTTGGTTGTGTAACTACGAAAACACTGCAATTGTTGTTAGTGGGAGGATCCATCATAAAGTTACTTTTTCCGTTGAACTTCCACAATAAGTTCAATAAATAGACAAGGCAATCGCCAAGTGAGAACTACCTGTATATACATGTGGTCCTCATTTAATGACTACTTGTTCAGCACCTGAACTTGCAGTGATGCTGATTGATGGTACTTATGACCAATCCTTGAAGTTCTGGCTGCTGCACTACCTTGTGGTCATGTGATTGCAATCTAGGAACTGGTGAGCAGCCTAGATTTCTGATAGTTGCAGCATCCCATGTTCACGTAATCATGATTTGTGACTTTCCCTGCTGGATTCCCAGGAACAAATTTAATGGGGAAGCCTTCAAGTTTCAATCACATGAAGTCCTCGCTTAACAAATCCATGGTGCTTTGCTTAACAGTGGTAACTGAGGACTGATAAAACTGCCATTGCAGTGTGGTGTGGTCATGTGATATCATGCTTTATGTCATTTAATGATGGAATTTCTGATCCTAATTACCAAAGTTAAGTGAGAAATAGTTGTTTTGTTTTATTGCTTTATCTGCTGGCTTTCAAAACAGCAATATAGTTACATGCCAGACAAGTATTGTAATCACCATGCTGTGGTAGAGCTTCTGGTAAAGGTACCTCTATAACGGGTGTCAAACTCACGGCCTGCGGCCCGGATGCATCACGCGCTGGCCATGCCCACCCTCGGTTTAGCGAAAGGGAAAATAAGTTGCGATACATCATGTGACAACAATGTGTTGTCACGGGTTTGACACCCATGCTCAATAAGAGATTAGAGACCATATGAGTTCCACTTCTTTCTGGTAAAAAAACAATATGCCACCTGTTCTTTTTATATTAAATTGTGAAAGGAGTTTTGTTTTTCTGCATCTCACTCTGGGATCCAGACATAAAGTAAGATTGCCTTATCTCCAAAGCACACTAGACCAGATTGGGTGGATTCTGCATATTCCTATTCCATATCAGCTTCTGGAATTCCCATATCTTTAACAATATTCTTCCTTATCTTTTCCCACAAACCATTTAACCTAATTGCTCAGAGCTATTTCCCTAAACAGCGGAAAGAGGAATTCTTATGAAGGAAATGATTTCGTTGCACTCTTTTTACTGCCAGCAAAAACAAGTGATTGAAACAGAGATTTGAGTTTAACAAAAAGTAGCTTGGAATTATCTTGAAAAACTAGGATTGCTATTTTCTTCCCATATTTTCTACTACAAGGTTTATTTTATTATTATTTAATCTACTATTTTCATGATGCCTTTGTTTTGGCTATATGCTCTTTCCGTCTTGTTCAGCAAATATTATTTTCTTTTATATCTTGTTTGCAAGTCGTGTTTATCCAACCATTTTCCTTTAGTTGTTAAGCAACAACTACCAAGCTACGTTCTTTGAACCAATACCAGCCTAAGAAAGAACAGCAGATGGCCTAGCTGCTAAAACAAAGAATTGCTTTCATTCTTAATTTTGTTTCCTGTGCTCTTTTCATTAAGGAACTCTGTAATGGAATACCTGACCTTTATAAAGATCAAAATGTAAATATTGTTCTTTACATGTTGGTCTTGAATGTTTGACTTTTAAAATGGTTGCTAAAGCCCTGCTGTGCTTAAAAACATATTCTTGTTACCAAGATATATCTATTCTTTTCATCCTTTCCTTCTTCCAACCTTTAAATATTTTCTTCTATTTATTTACAGCATAGAGAAAGGAAACCTCTATTAACTAAGGATGTGTGTATACCAAACAATTTACAGCCTACTGTGCACAATAAACCTGTTTCTGGTTTAAACCTTCTTCTGGACACGATATAAAACAGACCATTTGTTCTGGACAGAAATGGGTGAGGACAGGGAAAATGCTGAAGAGAGGGAAAACACTGAAATATTACGGAGGCAGGTGGACCAATGGGATATCTCACCCCAGTATCTAGAGAAGAGTAGGAAGGAGTACCAATTTTTTCCTGCTTAACCCATCCAGAGTTGCTTTTGCACCATCCAAATCAATTAAAGTGTTCTGAGATTGCCTGAAAAGTTCAGCAGAATTGTTGGAACCTATTTATTGATTTGATTTGATTTGATTTGTATGCCGCCCTTCTCCGGAGACTCAGGGCAGCTTACAATGCATTAAGCAATAGCCTTCATACTTTTGTATATACCTGCTTAGTAGGGCTTTTTGGCCTCCCCTAAGCGGTGTTCTATCTTATTGTGGGGGCAATAAGTCAGCTTATTGCCCCCACAAACTGGTCCTCATTTTATCTACCTCGAAAGGATGGAAGGCTGAGTCAACCTTGAGCCTGGTGAGAATTGAACTCGCAGTAATTGCAGGCAGCTGGCAGCTAAGTGCTACTTTAACAGCAGTTTAGTCCGCTGCGCCACCAAGGCTCCTATTAACTTCCCTGGATTCAAAAATGTCCTCCCTTTCATGCATATTTGTGTATTTGAATTAATCTGTCCAGAGTAATTTACTGAGATGGGCGGTTATAGAAATGAATCAAACAAAGAAATGAATGAATAAATATGAGGAATATAAATTCATACAAAAAGCCACACTAGATCAGTCAGAGGGTTCGTTCTCAGTCAGACTTCAGTTCTCATAGTGAGCAACTCTCACTAGAAGTCTGCAAACAAATAACCATTGCTACAGTGCCTCTCCATAGGTATTCCTCAGTCTGGTGTTCATCATGTATTGGAGTTCAAAATCCCAGATTCCTTCACTTCTCATAATTCTTTGGCCAAATAGGTTTGGAATTATGTGAGCTGAAATCTCATTCATCTGAGAAAAATGCAAATTTAGGAATGTGGTTATTAAACACTAATGCCTTTATTTTCCAAAAAATAGCTTATTTTTCTTGTAAAGGAATCCAGGTTGGCAACCATATTGCAGAAAGAAAAAAAATCCCATTTAATTTCTAGATGATTCCCAGTTTAATTATGATTTCAGAATGGAAAAAAAGTCATTCTCCTCTACCTCATATCTATAATTTTACATAATTCTATCATGTTGTTCTGTCTTCACACTTTTTCCAAGTGTTCAGCTTGCTTTTTCAGTTCAACAATATCTTACTTCTCATGTAATGATCAGTAGTTACTGATAGTCCTTGATTTAGAACCATTTGTTTCGTGACTATTCGAAATTATAGCAGTGCTGGAAAAAGTTGACTTATGACCAGTCCTCACATATATGACTGTTGCAGCTTCCCTATGGGTCACATGATCAAACTTCATGCGCTTGGCAACTGTCCTGAATTTACAATGGTTGCACTGTCTTGGGTCACATGATCACAATTTGTGACTTTCCCAGCTGGCCTCCAATAAGCAAAGTCAATGAGGGGAAGTTGTATTCTCTAAATGATTGTGTAATTCACTTAATGGCCACAACAAGAAAGCTTGTAACATCAAGTGTGCACACTTGGCAAAGCTTCAGTCCAGGGGTGATATGCTCCCGGTTTGGACTGGATCACTCGATCCGGTAGCGATGGCAGCAGGTAGCAAAAATCCCTGCCCCCCCCCCATGCCCAGCTGAGCCGCGAGTTCATCAGAGGCTGTTTTTTTTTTTTACTTTTAAAAGCATTTAAAAGTCACAGTCACAACCTCTGGCTGAAAAAATGCTTTTAAAAGTAAAAAAAAAAGCCTCTGATGATTGTGCGGCTCAGCTGGGATCGTCAGAGGCGTCTAAAAGCATTATTTTCTGCAACCTCTTCGGCTGAAGAGGTGGTAGAAAAAATGCTTTTAAAAGTAAAAAAAAAAAGTTGGCCACACCCACCCAGTCACATTTACCCCACCACCACCAAGCCAGTAGTAACAAATTTTAGATTTCACCCCTGCTTCAGTCCCAATTGTGGTTCTAAGTTGAGGGCCACCTATATTCCAAATAGTCCTATCATAGAATTCTATAAATGAAGTGACATTATTCTGACAAAGAAAATCACTTTAAAATAATTTCTAAATTGCTGTCTGGTTTTATGAATTAAATTATTAAAATAGATTAAAAGTAGATTACAGTAGCTTCATTAGAAAAACAAATACATGCTCTGCACAATTTGTATTATTGGGAATGAAAGTATGTGTTAGGCAAGCCCTGAAGAACTCATGGTACTTTTATTGGAATTTACTGGTGATAAACAATCACGGAGCTACAAATCATTTCATAAAGAACTGAATCACCTTTTTTATGACTAGAAAAGTACACAGTATTTTTTTAAACTTTTGTCTTTCAACTATTATAGGAGACATGTTTATGAAGAGTCAAAACTCTGCAGAAGGAACTACTTGTTTTCTCACTTTTTGTCATGGAAATATATCTGGGTTATAGACAGTCTACTTTCCTTCATAAAATAAATTTGAGGTCCAGAAATAGTTCAGTTTTCTTTCTGGAGAGTGAATAGTGCATAGTTCCATTTTTAATAGCAATTCTTGGAGACACGTAAGTACAGCTTAAATAAATACTATAAAAATAAGCCAAAATGTTTGTAGGCTCATAGCCAAGTATATTGCAAATAGCAAAATAATTTAATTATGAAAAAAAATAAGAACTTATGACCCATCAGGACCAATGTAATCCATCTATATTACTTTTAGTACTGTATTGAAACTTATTTGGCTTGTTATTTTGACTAACGATTTGATCTACATTGTGTTTATGTGTATATTCTGAAAGCCACCTGGAGTCCTCCCAGTTTTGTTGGATAAGTTAATCCCATAATAAATCACAAATGTAATTACTGTGGTTTCATAATGTAACAAAGAATCAAACAAGTCTAAGATCTGGACAGCATGATTTTCCATGAATGTTCAGGAAGCTATAAAAATGAATAAATCTTCATTTCATAATTAGAGAATCTGTCTTGATGAGAAGAAGAAGAAGCATAAACTCATGCAGAAAAAGGAAAAGGTGGTAAGTGCAAACCCGTCCCAAACCTGAGGAATGTATACATTACATTATATACATACATACATACATACATACATACATACATACATACCATGGAATCCATTGGATCATTAGATGACAAAAGAAAAAGGGATACTCAACTATAGTACTTAGAGAGAAACTGCCTACTTTGTATATCTATTACAAAAGATATAAGGCAGATATTTGATTTTCTCACAGACTTTAGGATAATTTTAAAGTCTACCCAGTAATAAATAGTTTGATTCTGATCTCTGTACCGTGGAATCCTTAAACAACTCAGATGTGAAATGTTAGCAAAAATGTATAACTTTTTCTTCAAGTCAGGCTCAGTCAAAGTGTGATACCATGTTTGAAAGAGATCTGGGAAAGTGTACAGTAATAAAAAATAATGTAAACACACAGAGGAATAAGATTTGCTGAAGGAAATCAGTAAGGATCCTGCAAAAGTAAATCCAGCCTCATCAACACTTCATTTTGAAAAATGCTTTGGCAAAGCTCACTAAGTAAGAGTAAACACGGCAGTCACAGGATAAGAGAACTTGACTATTTAAGGATTTCTAACTGGTTAAAAACAATACATTGCCAATTTTCAGTTTAAAGGGTCTCCTTAAAATGGTCAGCCAAATGGCAAGTATGCTTCAGTTTCAGTAAGTGTGAAGTGATGCATATTGGAGCACAAAATTCTAACTTCCTGCATGGCATGTAAATAAAGCTATTTTTGTTGCTGCAGAATCTGCGCAGCTCAGGAAAGACAATGATCTTTTGCTCTTTATTCTCACTGGTTTTCAGAATTGCTTTTAACCCCTTGGGAAGTCCCAAGAAATGTGTGACATGCGAGCACACCCTTCTTGTATCAGTTCTTGGTTGATAAGACTACCTGTCCTATTTGCTATGCCTTATAAGGAAGAAAAGAGGCCAAAGGGTATAAACTTAACGTCATAACCATAAAAAAAAACATACGTCAAGTTAGATAATGAGAAATAAAAATCAAACAGGTGCTCATGTTCAAAAATCTGGGAGTGGTCTTCCATGCTTAAGAGAGTCTGGAAAGCCTGTCAGAAATATATTATTCAAAGAGCCTTAAAGTCCTCATCAAAAGATCATTCTACTCCATTGAAGTAGAGATTCTTCTGCTTCAAAGGAAAGAAATTAATAGCAGCAGCCTTAAAATTATTTGAGGTCAAAATCCTCACTTAACCTTTATATAGAGTCCAGGTAGCATCTTATATTAAAAAAAATGCAGTCAACTTTATACAAATAAAATTTTAAGGTCCATACTTGCAGCTCCAAGGAACATTCCCAGTTACCTCAGGCTTGAGATGGGAGTGACCAAATTAATAGAGCATGGCATTTAATCTTGATATGTTGGTTTAAGATTAGAGTTTTTTAAAAATTTATTTATTTATATGCCGCCCTTCTCCGGAGACTCAGGGCGGCTTACAAGGCGTTAAGCAATAGCCTTCATAATATTTTTGGCTAAGCACCCAACACCATGATTATCACAGTGGACCAGAAACTGAGGGACTATGGGCTGGCCACAGATTCACTCTTCGCTTCTGACCTTGACCAAGCAAAAAAGGCAAAAGGCTAGGTAACATTGAGGATTGTACTCAAGCTAGCACCCTTTCCCCAAATACCAGAACCCTAATAGTGAAAGATTGCTGACAACCTGCAAGTTATCTATATACTCTGATCTTCTTCAAGCTGAAAGAGGATTTCTTCAGAGCCAAACTATGATTACATTGGAACTATTACAAGGTTGATTTACCAAAACCCCATTAATAGAATGTACCTGTCCTTGTGATTCTGAAGACATAAACGCTATCCAATGTGTGCTTTTCCACTGTAACTCTTATATCACTCTGCATAGAGGTAATATGTTCTGCCAAGAAGGACTGAAGAATATGTCAATCTTCTTAGATTTCTACTATATTAATACCCACATAATAGCCAAATTCTGTGTGACTGCAGTGAAAATGTAGGGACTCTTGGTGCAAATGTGATAAATGTTCCAGCCAGAACTATTTTATTAATTTTACAATTTTATTAATATTGATGATATTGTCCATTCAGTCAGTCATCTCTGTTTTAATAATTATATACTGGTAAAACTCTTGTGTCTATAACCTTTAACTGGGTGAAACAGTCCACCACAGGGCAAAACTTTTTCAACCAAGGTTTGAGTTAACTTGCCAAATGCATCCAAAATCTCAAGCCCGTGACCCCTGTGGAACTGGAATTTGGAAATTTTATCTAACATTTTATGACATAAAAATATGATTTTTGTTACATCACACAAAATGCCATAAAACATTTCCTGTGGTCACCTCTTGAAGTTTGATTGTGCTATGTGGTTCAAGATGGGTTACCTAAGTTTCAAGGCAACTATATTATATCTTTATATTACTAAAATTCTGATTTCCTTTTAACTGGGTGAATATTATAGGACAATATTTTTTAAACCAAAGTTCCTAAAATGGGTTAACTTACAGAATGCATCCAAACTGTGAGACCTATGATTTTTGTGGAATTGAAATTCGATAAACATTTTATGACATTAAAATTATCATAAAACATTCTATGACATAATACACAATGTCATAAATTGTTTCCTATCCTGCTGACTATGCTATAGAGTTCAACATGGATTGTTTTCAAGAAAAGATACAGAATATATTTCTGAACGTATTCCAACTTTTCCAGTGAAGGCAGTACATTAGAAGCTCTTTCATTGTTCAAGGCTTTGAGGAATCTGGTGAGGAAATATCTCTGAAAGGAAGTCATAATGGGTCATAGGTTGCCTAGTATACTATTAAAGCTGTCATATCTGTTACTTTAACTGGACAAAATGGTGCATGATAGAGCAAAACCTTTTCAACCAAAATGGGCTAACATATAATGTGTCCAAAATCCAGAACCCCATGAGTCCTGTGGAATTGAAATTAGGCAAAATTTATAAAATATGTTATGAAAATGCAAAATGTCATAAAATATGGCCTGTGGTCAACTACTGATGTTTGACGGTACTGAACAGTTCAAAATGGGCTATTTTTAAGGCAGATAGCATCTATGATTATCTCCCTGAATTTTTAAGAATTTTACCAGTGCATTATAAATTCTGCCATTGTTGAAAGCATCTAGGAATCTGGTAAGGAGTTATTTCTGAAATAATGAGCCAAGGGGTTACTGGTTATCTTAGTAATTTATTACCGTATTTTCCGGCATATAAGACGACTTTTTAACACATGAAAATCTTCTCAAAAGTCGGGGGTCGTCTTATACGCCGGGTGTCGTTCTCCTGTAACCAGGCAGACCAGCCCAAAAGACTCTAACGAGCTTTAAATGGCTCTGGCAATCGAAGCTCTGACGATCCCAGCTTTGCCTGCTAATCAGGCAACTCAGCTGGGATGCCAGAGCCATGTTAAAGGAAAAAAACTTTTTTCCTTTTACGTGACTCTGCAAGCTCTGATGATCCCAGCTGAGTTGCCTGCCAATCAGGCAACGCAGCTGGGATCGCCAGAGCCCTGTAAAAAGAAAAAAGTTTTCCCCCTCCAGCTTGCTTACCTTAGCTGGTAATCACAACGCTTGCCTTGCTCCGCTTGCCTGAATCCATTCCATCAGCAAGCCACTCGCTGCCTGCAATCATGCAGGCAGGAGTTGTGGACTTCAACTCCCAGAATTCCTCAGCCAGTAAAACAAAGCTGGCTGAGGAATTCTGGGAGCTGAAGTCTACAAGTCTTAAGGTTGCCAAGGTTGGAGACCCCTGTTCTATTGGGTAAGTTTTTTTCCCCTTTGGGAGCTTTAAAAAATAGTTAATTGGGGTTTTTTTAGTTGTTCTTTTTTAGACCTACCCATTTAAAGTTTAGGAAGTTTTAAATTTAGTTTTCATATAAAAATAAAAATAAAATAATATTTGTGCAGCTTTCTGAGATGTGGTGTGTTTCTGTAGTGTTTCACTCTAACTACACAAACACACAAAATCTCACAAAGCTGTATGTGGAATTTTGTGTGTGTAAAGTGTGAAAGTTGATTTTTTGGGGGCTTTTTGTGGCTGTGTGAGGTTCCTGCTTGTTGCAGGGGCCATTTTGGGTCTAGCACAGCTGCTTTTACATTGTGGATGAGCCAGTTGTGTTGTGTTGTGTTGTGTGTGTGTGTAAAGTGTGAAAGTTGTTTTTTGCACTTTTTGTGGCTGTGTGAGGTTCCTGCTTGTTGCAGGGGCCATTTTGGGTCTAGCACAGCTGCTTTTACAATGTGGATGAGCCAGTTGTGTTGTGTTGTGTGTGTGTGTAAAGTGTGAAAGTTGTTTTTTGCACTTTTTGTGGCTGTGTGAGGTTCCTGCTTGTTGCAGGGGCCATTTTGGGTCTAGCACAGCTGCTTTTACATTGTGGGTGAGCCAATTGTGTTGTGTTTTGTGTGTGTGTGTAAAGTGTGAAAGTTGTTTTTTTGGGCTTTTTGTGGCTGTGAGGTTCCTGCTAGTTGCAGGGGCCATTTTGGGTCTAGCACAGCTGCTTTTACATTGTGTTGAGCCAGTTGATGTTTTTTAATTTTTATTTGGTGTGCATTGGAAAAGGGGCAGTCTTATATGGCGAGTATAGCCCAAACCCTATATTTTAACAGGAAAAGTCGGGGGTCGTCTTATACGCCCAGTCGTCTTATACGCCGGAAAATACGGTATATTTGTATGCTGATCAGTATTCAATGGGTGGCTCACAACAATGAAGGAAATTACAATAAATCAATAAATAATAAAGATAAAAAATGGAAAGTGAAACAAAGTGAGGGATCTCAATTTTCTCCTTGCCAAAAGCCTGGGTGAAAAGTCTTCCAAACAGCAGAATGAATATGAGTGGTCGAGTTTATTTAAGAGGGCAGACACCACAGAGAAGGCTCACTTCCAGGGTCCCAATAGATAACATTGCTTAATTGAAGAAATCTGGAGCGTGTCAATCTTGCAGGAGCAAAGTGGCTAGGCAAACACTATGTCTTTTTAATTCCATTTAGTACAGGTAGTCCTTGATTTACAACAGTTCACTTAGGGACTGTTCAAAGTTACAACAGTACTGAAAAAAGTGATCTATGACCAGTTTTCATACTTACGATGGTTGCAGCATCCCCATGGTCCCATGATTTACATTCGGATGCTTGTCAATTGATTCACATTTATGACAAGTCAGTGTCCCAGGGTCATGTGATCACCTTTTGCAATTTTCTAACAAGCAAAATCAATGGGGAAACCAGATTCACTTAACAATTGTGTTACTAATTTAACGATGACTTTGATTCACTTAACAAACGTAGCAAGAAAAGTCATAAAATGGGGCAAAGCTTACCTAACAAATTTCTCACTTGGCAACATAAATTTTGGGCTCAATTGTGACAGGTAAGTTGAGAACTACCTATATTACCGATCTTTTGTTCTGTCAGTTTGATTTAAATTCATCAAGATAAGATGAGCCTTAAAATATGGAAATGAAATATGGTAGAGATTTTTACAATACAAGAATTGTAGAACTATGTGAAATATAACATATAAGATGTATGATTATTGGATAGATTCAGGAGGTGGAAATGAATGTCATAAATAAAAATTAACTCAAACTTTAGAATACTTTGAATGATAATGAGGGAAGAAATAGTCATATTCAAACAAATGATTGATGATAACAATATATAGATACATATTAGGTTCATGATACGAGAATCTAGGTAAACTGTAAATTGTAAGCTATGAAATTTGGTGAATGATGCACAAAAGACCTGTAACGCTGTATGCAATTGAAGATGGTTTTATGTATGTTTGTTTAAAAAATAAGATGAGCCTCAAATTGGAAAGCGGGGAGAGAGAATTCGTGCAAATTCTCAAGAATCGGAGGAAAGGGTGGGGATCGGAAGCGACAGAATCAAAGCGGGTGGTTTAAAGCCAAGCTGACGCTTCGCGAGGCCGTGGAAAGGGCCAACCCCGCGCCTTACAAGACTTGCATTCCTGCCCTCACAAGGATTAAACTTCCGCAAAACTCGTTAGAATTTACAGTACCAGTATTTCTCACCAGCCATTCGGAGTCGCTCCTCCCCTTTCTATTAGAAGGGCCCGCACCCGCACCCACACCCACACACATTCTCCTCCTCCGATTGGCCACCTTGGCCACCCTTTCCTACTTTATGACATGCGCCCTGCAGGGCGGTCGGCGGCCAGAGAGAGAGAGAGAGAGAGCGAGAGCGAGCGAGCGAGCGAGCAAGCAAGCAAGCAAGCAAGCAGAAGCAGCCAACTCCTGCATTTGTGCCGTCACAGGAGGGCGTGTCTTGGAAGAGCGCGTGCAGACCTTGCTGCCCTGGAACTCTGGGAGGCTGCAGCGCGTTCTCTCCAAGAAGAAGCGAGAGTGGAGGGAGGGAGGGAGGGAGGGAGGGAAAAAAGGGAAAGAAATACTTTTTACCTCTTTCTATCTTCGTTTTCCCTCCTTCCTGTCTTTTACCCACCATGCTCCGAGTCTGGACTCTGCGATCCCGCTGCCGTTTGCGCTTCAGGAGCGAGGCTCCTTATTGCTGGCTTTCCCCGGCTTTTTCCTCTCTTGGGCAAAGATGAAGAAGGCAGGGTCGGGAGGTAGGAGAAACTGACCGAGCCCGGCTTCTTCTTCTCCTCTCCTCCTCCTCCTCCTCCCCTCCTCCAGCTTTTCCCGCTCGACCACCATGAGGGACGAGAAAGAAACTGCCGCCTCCGTTTCTTTGCACCGCGGGCTCAGCAAACTTCTCAGCCAGCAGCCTTCGCCTCGCGGCTCTGCAGAGCCCAGTCTGGGGAACGGCTACTACGCAAAGGGATGCGCGGCTCCTCTGGCCCGGAGCAGCCTCTTGCTGGACCTTCGGGCGCTCCTCCCAACCGCCCCACGCCGGGCTTTGGTCTGGGGTCTGGGTGTTGCTGCTGCGGCGGCTACCTTGGTTCTCCTGCCGTGCGCCTTGTTCTGGGGAGACCGCCAAAGTAAAGCGGGCTCAGCTGCGAGCAGCCCCGAAGCAACCGGGCTGTTGGCGCCGCTCGGGCTTTGCCGGTGCCTGAGCCCCCTCTTCAGCCTCGCCTGTGCCTTCTTCTTCCTCACCTGCTACCTGGCCCGGGATGAACCCGGCGGCCCCCGGTGGCTTCTGGCGCTGCCGGTTTGTTGCTACGCGGGGGATTTGGTGACGCTGCAGTGTCTCCTGCTGTCCCGCCAGGCCGAAGCCGAGGAAGGCGTCCCTCACCCTCCGCCAGCCGAATTGCAGATGCTGGCGGGGCGGTTGTTGGCCGCGCTTGGCACTGTGGCCGGACTGACCCTCTTGCAGCGCAGCCTCAAACTCCGCAGCAGCCTCCTGGTTTTGGTTTTCTCCAGCCTCGTGTGGTTGGTCTCGCTCACCAGCCTGGGGTCGCTGCCTCTTCCCCTTAGACCGCTGTTGTCCTGCTTCGCCGGGACGGCGGGATGCTTGTGGGCGCTGCTGGGAGGAGAGCGGTGCGTTTTCTCTTCTCGTTCCCCTTCGGCTCGGGGTTTACAGCAGCACCTCCAGGGATCGCATCCGAAGTTGCCCGGCAGCGCCGAGCACAAAGTTCCTGTCATCCGCCCCAAGAGGAGATCCAGTTGCGTGTCCTTGGGAGAGACTTCTGCCGCTTACTATGGAGGCTGGAAAACGTCCAGGAGACCTTCGTTGCCTTGCATTTCCAAAGAACAGGTAAGCCTGACTCTGCCAAGAAAAGACCTTAGGCGCTGTGCAGCGTGAGGGGGATGCTTTCTGCATGAGCATCCTTGCAACTCTAATGCAGAACTCTCTTTTCCTGTTAGGTGGTGTGATGTTCCTTTTCCAGCCAGTGCTTATGGAAATTGTAGGTGTATAATTTGGTCAATGTTATGCAGTCTCCAAAACTGAATGTACCTCACTTGGCTCAAAACCTATATCCTCCAGGAATAAGACACCTTAGCCTGTTGCAAAAATACAATCTGTCTACTGTACACAGATATTGTGAGGCTGCATACAGAATGACTTCATGTTATTTCATGTTACGTTACTTTAGTTGATAATTTGCAAAACAACTGCATTCTCTAAGCCAAACTAAACTTTTAAAGGACTTTGTAACTATGCCTTTATTGCTCAGGGCCAACTTAGTATACATTTTCAAAATGCGGGCTACAGGTTCTCAACAAGAATACAGATTAGGTTAACACTGAGTTGCTGAATGCTTTGAAACTAATTCACTATTACTTTTATTCCAAAATAGGCTGAGAAAAGGAGGAGGAATAGTCGTGTAAAGTTTGTTCTGTGATATGTTTTTGGAACTATTCACTAGTACTCAGCAGTGTGACACACACAGTCAATTTTGTTTTGACAAACAGGAGACAGATAAAAGTGTCATTATTGGAAATGGCAAGAAAGATAAAAGCCTAGGGATAGAACAATGAGAAAGGTGTACCAACTGTGGAAAAACTAGAAAACATTTCTAAAAAAAGCTCATCAATAGTATTGCTTTCACATTGTACTCAGCCTAATTTGTTAGCAGTAATTGTATTTAGAAGAGATTATAAATGAGCAAAAATTTCTCTTGATTGATTCACAACTTACATTATTCATTATAAGGTAGATATATTATCTTACATTGAAAAGATTAAAATTATATTACATTACAACCATCTGAAGTGAATGTTGTCAGTTGCTAGAAAAGCCTCAGACCTAATAGACTTTGGTTATGAAAGATTGCATAATTTGAAAACTCACGGTATAAAATCTATTAGCAAATAAAGGAAGCTTCTCTGCAGTTTTGGGTGATTTGAATTTATCATGTACCATCATGTTTTTTAAAATTAATTTGTACAATAAGATTGCAATTCTGTGCATATCAACATATGTGTTAAGTTCTAAGGAAAATTGAGTACATATGATTGAACCATACCTTCTCAAGTATCTTCTTCCCTGAACTTTTAAGTATGAAGTTGTATATTACATAGTAGATTCTTGGTTAAATATATTACAATTGAAATAATTAGCTTTGTATTTATATAAGATGGAAGGAAAATACTTACAAGGTACAAAATACTATTGCAACTATTCCTTCTAAGGAACAATATGTTTTCTAGTAGCCATTTATAAAATAGTTTACTACTAATGATCTTAAATACATAAGCTTATAAATATGCAATGACTGCAAACAATAGAAACCCTTGAGCATAATCACTTAAGATTAGATCATTGCCCTCAGTGAATTTTAATTACCGGTAATATTATCTTTTTATTATTTTGTTTTAAAATATTAACATGAATATTGGCAAATAAATCCATAATTGGTAATGTATCAGTTGTCAACTTTTTTTAAAAAAGTTACCCTTTCCTTATATACTGTAGAAACCGCCATTACAGATTAGTACAGTATTCATTTATATTAATTTACTATTCAAAATTAAGATTATTTTACTATTTAATGTTATAAATACTAAGGTTAATATTTAATGTGGCACTAACATTTCAAACATTTTGTTTCTTAAAATATTGGGGTTTTTTATTAATATAGTATAAGAAATGTATAAAAACAATTTGGATTTTATATGAAAACATTTGTTATATTTTATAAAAATATAAAACAATAGATATTCTTTAATTCAGGAAAGTTCTGAAGAAATACAGAAAAAGTAGATTAGGTCATTATTTAGCACATTTTTGTAACTTGAGATGTATTTTTTTGGAAATTAGAATGATACATCATTAAAACACAGATCAAATAATCCAAGCTGGGAAAAGGTGTGCTATATACAACCATGAGTGAAACAAATAGGATATTTTGAGTGCTCTGAGTCTAATAGACACTGTTCTCAGTTAAAGTGTTTATCATTTGCATGAGATTACATATATGAGGCAGCATATTAAGAATAGTTTTGGGTAGGTTCATGATGACTGAAAAAATGAAATAGTTCACTTCTTATTTTTTGAAACTGGTGTAAGCTTTGAAAAAAAAACATGCATGGGAAGGATATGCAGATTTTAAATAAAATCTGTTTGCATGTTTTTCCAGTACAGTTCATTTTCTAACGTCACACCTGCCATAGCAAAACAGGAAGTACATCTCATTGTGAATTATACTTCTACTGTTTTATTGCAAACATATAGTATAGGAAGCTTGAACTGTGATTAAACATTCCTTCTTATGCTTTGTATAATACTAATAGGAATGAGCTGTAGAAACAAGAATTTTGTTTATTAATATTTCATTAGCTAACGTTAAAAGAATTATCAGTTCCAATAATAATCTGCATTATAGCTTTTTAAATCACATAGTCTGAAAAAGCCAAGAATCTTATAATAATCTTATTATGGGTAGCATATATCATTTTGAATGATTCAACAAAATATGGCAGTGAAATTTAGGTTCAAACCATGAGAAACTATTAATTACTATTGAGAAATTCTGTAATTAAAAATTATTTTAAATTGAAATTTCAAGGAAGGTATCTTCCAAGGCATAAATTTAAAAAATACTGTTCAGGTAATAATTATACAACTGGGATTTTATTAAAAACCTGATTCATTCATCTGAACTTGGTAACATCTTCTTTGGAGCAGACTAACATTCCATGTAAACATTCCAGGAAGATATTTGCTACAAAACTGTCAGGAGTAAGGAGCCAATACACAATGAATTACTCACAGTAGTTTCCTTGTTGGTCTTTGCCCATAGACAGGAATCTTGCCACATTAAAGCACATCTGCATAATTATCAGATTTATTCTGTGAAGGTTTAGGGAGGATCCCTCCTGGGCCTTTTTCTGCACACCAAAAACTCAAAGCTGGTTTGCCTTTTAGCTCTTTGGTAAAGATCATCTCCCACCTGCAACTCAGTGTCAGATTCCACCACAAAAACACATCTCTTAGGGTCAATTTCTTTTCTTAACTAATTATCCAGAAAGTAAAGGATATAGGCATGAATCTCAGGTTAGCTTTTTCTATTTTACAGGGCGTGGGCATTTTAAAAAGTAGAAACTGTTATGACATACTTCATTCCAAAGATTGAGTTCTTGGACAATGGTTGCATTATTTTTTTTTACAACTTAGAGAAAAAAGTTTCTGCAAATGTGCGAGCTGTAAAAATTGATATTATTTATGTGGTTAACAATATCAATTGTTATCAATATCAAACTTTTTGTGTAAATATACAGAAACTTTTTGTGTAAATAATCCTATTTTATACAATAGTATTCTTTACAGAAGAAAGAAAATGCATTGCAACACTGTAGAAATGAACTGGCATTATCATCTAAATCAGTGCTTCCCAAACCTGGCTAAATTACTCAAAATTGGGTAAAGTTTTTTTTTTTTCTTTTAGTAATGATAGCATGCCATTACTCAATTGTAGTAGGGACATTTAAAGTGACTTAAAAGTGTTTTACCTACGTTTTACCTACCTTTTTTACCTACTTTCTGATAAGCAATTTTGGATATTGAAGGAAAATGTTTGGGAAGCACTGATTTAATCAGTTGAAGCCTTCTGGGGCAGGAAGGGGGGAGAAATCACAGATTTAATAAATAATTTAATATGCTACATTACTTTTTTAAAATGGCTATTATGTTGAGTACTTTGTGTAACTTTGTATGTGCTGTTGTATTAGAATAGTTATTTCATATTTTATTCCACATTATTTCAGGAAGCAAGTATCTTAAGCCTGATTCCATGAACTTTGAACTGTGATTTATTTGCTCTTTCTCCCTATGTTACAACGAATTAATTTGTCAAAATAAAATGCATTGTAGCAAAGTTTGCACCAAGTTATTTGTCTTCTACAGACAGCAAAATGACAACACAATGTCATTATGATATATCATTATAACAATTGTTTCATCCAGTCAACAAGAAATGCACAGATAGTCCCAAAGGTGCTTTTTTTCAAAAGGCAATTGGAATTGCCTCTTTTTTTTTTTTTTTGAAGATGTTTTGCTTCTCATCCAAGAAGCTTCTTCAGCTCTGACCGGATGATGGGGAAGTGGAAGGTTTTATATTCCTTACAGACAGCTGGCCATTGGCATTCTTTTAGAGAGAGTCATTGAGGCCATTTGGAGGTTTATCTGTGTCCTCAGGGTCACCTGAGTAGTGCAAATGACTCCAAATCATTTGAAGAAAAGAAAAACAAGAAAATCCAGTTGCCTCTTGAAAAAAAAGCACGATTAAGACAACCATGACCTGAATGATTGAGAATCTCCATAGTTACGAATGCACAAGTAGTTTTAAACAGCACTGACTTAATAGCTTCAACAGTCCAAAAGAAATTCTGTCAACAAAATATGCTGCATTAATATATTCAATTATTATAGTTATTCTATGCTGCCATGTTTTCTGTAGTTGTTTTTAACCTTCTTTGCAACGTACTTAACCTTCATAAGTTTCTGCTGCTGTTTTTTCCCATTTAAGCCAATAATTTAAATAAATAAGGATCAAGAAGAAGCTTCTATCCTTATTTGGAGGGGAAAATTGGGCATTTCTGGTCATACAGCTGCTGCTTATTCAGGTTTTGCACATAGAATCAAAGGTTTGCAAGAGAACATATTCAATAAGCATGCATATAAGACTTCCCATAAGTAGGAGCACATGCTTCTCATTCACTGCAATGCTCAGTTATGAGGAAGTGTCTGTGTTTAGTTGAACATGCATAAACTTTAGAATATAATATCCAAAGGGCTTTATAGTTATGGATCCCGCAGGATTTTTACTGAAAAGGAAAATTATGTGGTCTTGCCCTTATCATATTTGAACTCTTACAAAGATAATAAATGGATGCTAGCTAAGTAATTGGCATGTCAAGTAATTTAGACCCATCCTTTGGTTCCCTGGAGTGCTTTTACCTAGGATTCAAATACTTTGGAAAGTGTCCTGAAGAAGACCTAGAAGGACATGAATTGGGGTTGACAGTTTTGGATTGGATAGTGTGATTACCATGAGGAGATTGCTGCTGTGCTGTCCCATGGAGTCTTGTGGGACCGTGTTCCAAACTGAAGCTGAGTACCTCCCCACTGGTTCTCTCCCTTGGACTCAGGGTCAATCTCCCTGACTTTCTAGCTGGTTTCATCTGGTTTTCTTATCAAGAAGCAGTGGGGAAGGGGTCATAGGGTAGGTTAGCGATGTAATGGTCTGATTTTCCTTCTATCAAGTGCCTAAGGCAGGTGCAGTCTGAGGAAGGGCTTTTGGGCTACTGTAAGGATCTGGCATGAATGTGAGTGTAGATTTGAGGTAAGTGGGTGGGGCAAATGGTCTTAGTCATGAAAACCAGCTGGTTGACTTTGGGCCAGTCACTCTATCAGCTCAAACCACCTCACAGATTGTTGCTGTAGGCAAAATAGGAGGAGGAAGGTGTGTTGGATATGTTTGCGGCCTTGAGTTATTTGTAAAAATAAAGGCATGACACAAATTAATTTTTTTTAAAAAAAGATAGATACCATAAAATTGTTTGTCCCTGCAATTTTCTTGACATTTTTTTTCAAAAGGGTTTGCCATTGTCTACTTCCTAAGACAGAGAGAGAGAGAGTGACTGACCCAATGTCACTAGCTGGTTGTGTACCTTAAGGCAGGACTATAACTCCAAATCTTCTGGTTTTTAGCATAGTACCTTAAAGTCTTTCACCAAACTGACTTTCATAAAGTAGTTCTTAATTAAAAAAAATATTTTCAACAAAATAAAACACAAAACAAAACAAAACAAAAACCTTTCCAGAATCACTATCTGGATACTAAACAAAAAAAAAATAGTTATGCATTCCTTAGGAATTGAAACATTTTTAATGCAACTAATTGCTGTAGATGTTTGAAAGATATAGCATATGAGCTAGGTAGGAGAACAATTTTTAACCTGCATGGCTCCAGGTCCTCTATTTCTCTCCTTTATCTTTTTAGAGAGAGATCAGCTTTGAGTGATTTTTAATATAATTGGCAAGAAAAGAGCTTTTTTGGTTTTGTTTTGGGAGACAGATTGACTCTTTTGCAACTCACTGGTGTTTATACAATTTTGATGGCTATCACTAGGGGAGCAGAACAAAGTTAAATATAGGTATTCCTCCTTTCCCAGTGATCCTTATTAAATATGTTTTTTTCCTGTTCATCTATTAATTGCTGGAATACACATTGATGGATGCTAACAGCTGTGTGGCACTGAAAAGTGCAGTAATCTGAGCTCAGAGAAAGATTTTGAGTCATGGGTTGCCTGTATGAGCTATTAAATATAATACAGTAGGTTTTCTATAAGTAAGGGAAAAAACCCTGCAAAACATGGCTACTGTATTTTAGAGAATCTGCTCCTGCTGATAAAGGCAATTCCACAAGATAGGATAGGCCAGGGTATGGTGTGGTTTGCCTCTTAGGGTTTATGTTCTGGGGTCTAATAGAGTTACATTTTCTCTTGCGTGCTTTCTAAGCTTCTACTTGGCTCAATAAATATACTGTAAAATGTAAAGTTTTATACTGATTTTTTATTGATATCGAGGAAAACATGGGAGCTATTAAATAGGTCTGTGTGAAACTTTGGGTGTAACTTTGAGTAAAGGCTGACATAAATGTTCTTTCAAGTCTACTCTGGTACCTTTCTCAATTGGAGAATTTGAGGTGGGAAACCTCAGTTGTTTTTAGTTGTGATATTGTAATATTACAATAATATTATTGATTCATAGTAATTTTGTGAGACAAACAAACACATTATTTCTTTTTCATATTCTCTGCATTAGGATACATTTTTCCAAATACATGTTTAGATGGGTTTAAATATACTTCTTGAAATATATGCATGTGTGAATTTTAATATGTAATAGTCATGTTAATGAAATATAGAAATCAAAATATTGGTATGGAGGATGCTTTTGAAACTATACAAAGGTTAGTTAAGGGTTAAACATTGCAGGCTCTATATTTCTGTATCTTTTAAGAGAAACAGGATGTAGTGACTGCACTGTCAGGCTCCTGGTCTGAGAGCAAACAGATGAGGAAGTAGAAGGCAGACACTCCAGTTCTTGTTGTCGTGGAAACTTTTTGCGTCATTCTACCCAGCAATTACCTTATAGTGCCTTTATTTTTGATAGTGGAATCAGTTGAACTTCACTGTAATGAAAGAAGGTCAGATTTCAGATGTCATTATTACAATCTCATTTTGAAGACATGGCTTCATTGGAACTGCTTAGAAAATAAATATTTAGGAACATACTGCAATTTGAACAACATCTGTGGTGAAAATCATCTTGATTTTGATGAATATCAGTTTGTTAACTAGGTAGCCCTTCTAGTGATTAGTAATAAAGTTGATTAGGAGACTGGAGGCCAAAATATATGACGAACGGTTGCAGGCATTGGGCATGTCTAGTTTAATGAAAAGAAGGACTAGGGGTGACATGATAGTATTCTAATACCTAATGGGCTGCCACCAAAGACCAATCCTCACATTTATAACCTTCACAGGTCTGAAGTAAGACTATAAGTGCAGTCACAGCTTTACTTTACATCCCCTTCATTTAACAACTGAGTTGCCTCTCCCAATTGTGGTTGCTAAACGAGGACACCAGTAAAAGCAAACTGAGTCAAATCTGTTAATTTTGTTCACTTTACAATGAATTGTAAATAAATAGTATCTATTAACTTTTGCCACAACCAAAATAGTCTATGCTCATTCATGATTGCTTTGAATGGAATGTGAATTATATACTTCTGTATCTTTTGCTGTTTTGCTTTATTTATGCTTGTCATTCCACATATTCTTTGTTCTTTCTTCAGTCATCCCTATAATTTACTATTAACTGTTCCTCATTATTTCTTTTTGCTACTCTCGTATTTCTTTTAAATTCCACCATATAATTAGATTTTATTAGAATCTGTAGAAAGTTTGGTTGAAATTAAACCTCTTTCCACAGAAATGCATTCGACAGAAATGCAAAAGAGTTTTTGACGTTGCTGAAGCAGTTTTAGATATAGCTGGGAAATACTCTGTATTGCCATAAAATGTATGAAGGAGTCTCTAAGGGTTACATTTTCTGTGTGGACATAACACATTGCATGTGTTAATTAATCAAGGATATGTTACTATTTTAATGCAATTATTTATACCCCAGTTTTCAGGATAACAGTTATTTCAAAATGGCTTATAAACAGTGGAAACAATTGTTTAAACAATCCAATAAGTATTCTTTAAAAATAAACTTCAAGCGGGGGCTTCCGGTTTGCTGCTGGCCGCCGCCAGACGTTCCTCTGGGATCGTCAGCTCCCTCTGCCTGTATAGAGCCGCCGTTACAGCGGATGGCGGCTCGAAAAAACTCCGTTTCCAAGAGGAAACGGAGAGAGAGCCGGCAGGGGTGGGTAGAACTCCCCGCAGAGTCCCAAAAGTTTTTTTTTTAACTTTTGGGACGGAGCGGATGAGAAGCCCCATATCCCCTGCCGCTGCTCCGGGCTTTGGGAGACCTCTGCCTATGCAGAGCTAGGCGTCAAGAGCAAGCCTGTGAATCTAAAAGAATAATTAAAGAAATGAAGAACTGGACCCTTAATACTGAACCGCAAGTATCTCACCCTTTCAAAAACTATTTAAAAGAAAAGAGCAGAGGAAAAGAGGGAAAAAGAGCCTTCTAAAATGGCATCTGCTGTGGCTGGAGAAGGGCTAAAAGGGAAAGTCCTTCCGTTTTTCATTATTACAATGTAGCGGAATAAATATCATTGGCTACATTTCTAGAGAAACCTCACTCCTGTGCTGCTCAGAAGTTTTTTTTAATGAGGGAAAGTCTTTTTGTTTTCTATTTCTTCTCTTATTTTTGCTAAATCTTGTCTGTGTGGGAAATGGCATCAGGACTTATACAGCTGGACAAACAGGGGGGGGGAATTTCCCCCCTTAAGAAATTGCGCCAACAAATTTCAACTCTCCAGCGTCAGAAACCCGATTTTAATATATTAGAATTTATCCTTGAAGAGATTGTAAGAAGGGATGAGATTGTGAATCAGCAACTTGAAAAATTTAAGCAGGAAATTAAAGAAATTGGTGAATTGGTGAAATCAGAGTCTGACTTCTTGAATAAAAAGATTTCAAAAGTTGCTAATGGTTTATCAGGCTTTCTGATTCGGATGGAGGCAAAGACTGAATTATTAGAGACTAAAATGAAGGAAGTCGAGGAGAATTTGGATGACATGACTCAAAAAATTAAAAAGGATTTGATAAACATTCAGGATAATAGCTTGGAAGACAAATCTAAAATGGAGACTGACCAAAAGATTGGTAATGAGGAAAATGTACAACAGAGGATTGAAAGAGAAGTTTTAATGATTCAATATAATTTTACAGAATATGCAATTAGATTGAGAGGTCTGCAGGAAAATAATAGAGATGATTTAAGGAAAGTATCTTCTGAAATTCTGGCTGGGATCTTAAAGGTTCAACCTGATGAAGTGTATTGCAGGATTGATAGAATTTATAGAATAAACTCCTGGTGGGCAAAGCAAAGGCAACTGCCTAGAGATGTGGTGATCTATTTTACAGATAAAGAAATTAGGAATAATATTGTGCAGAACTCTTTTAATTCCAATTTGCAATTTCATGGAAGAAAGATTTGGATTTTCAAGGAGCTCCCGCCCAAGATGTTAATGGAGAGGAAGAAATTTGGCTTTTTAGTGACTGAATTAAAAAAAAGAAATATCCTATTCAGGTGGGACATCCCAGCTGGTTTAATATTGAGATATCAAGGCGTAAGATATCAATTGCACACTGTTGAAAAAGCGGAAGATTTTTATCAAAAAATTCTAAAAATGAATTTAACACCTTTAGGCATAATACAGGATAAGCAAAAGGAGTTGGAAATAAAAGGAAAACATCAAATTACAGAGGCTGTGATGGATAAATTGTCTTTGGACTCCTTGGAGATCCCAGCTGGACTGTTTATAAATAAGAGAGCAGTGTCATCCGAACCCAAGGTGATGAATCATCAAGTCACAGACAAGTGCGCAAATCAATCAGTTGATATACAAGTGATGGAGAAGAAAGATGAGATGATAAAATTAACCCAACAAGAACAATCCACAAAGCAGAATGAAAATCAACCAGCAGATATACAATTGGTAAGCAAGAAAAGAGGATGGAAATTCAACCCGAAAAAGAAAAAGAAAAGAAACAGATCTTATAGAAACAGCAATTTCCAAACTAAGCAACAGTGAAGCCAGGCGCTTTAAAAAATGAATGAATATTAGAAAAGACAGTGGTGGCGAACAATTGTCTGATACTATCCTGAGGATTGTGGCAGATCTCTGCAAGGCCATGATTTTGGGAAGTGGAAAGAGCCTCACTTTGTTGGATTTGAATCATCTAATTTTTTCTTATTTACTTTTTTTTTCTCTTGGAAATATATTATAACTACTTTGAGTTATAAGGCAGGAGAGTTTTGCTGGGGCATGCAGAAGATCTGGATGTTACTCAGTAGGATGACGGGAATTTACAATCCTGATGAATACCACAACTATAACCATACGGATATATTCATAATTATAATGTCACTCGGGTGGTTGTTTTTACTTTTATACAGGTGTGAGGATATCTACTACTGATGGGGGCAGAAGATGACTGAAGATTTTGAACAAACTGTTGCACCAGCATGTTATTTTACCCTATTATGGGTGATGGATTTAACAATCTAGTGGAAAGACATCAAAGAAGATATTATATGGATCATAAACTTAAAGTTATTGTCTTTTCTCTTTTTACATAATGAAATGCATATATAGATATGTGTATATCTTAGTAAAGTGGGCAGTTGATTATATTTAGAATCGTATTGCATGATTTTGTAGGAATTGAAGGGCTGAAATAGGTTAGTTTACTGATTGTTATAAAATGGGATGCATATATAGATATGTGTATATTCTAGTAAAGTGGGTAGTGGATTATATTTAGAATTGTATTGTCTGATTTCAAGTCATATATTTAGAGGAGTGGAGGAAGTGGACAGAATTGAACAAATTTGGTTGCAGGGAGAAGGCCGATTTAAAATGTTATATTAATATATATAAAAGATTAAAGGTTAATTTGTAATAATACTCAATAAGTTTAGGGGAGGAGAAAAAGGGCAGATTACCGTAAAAATGGGAGTTATAAGATTAACAAGTTAAGGGTCAGTATTCCGAGAAGGGATTAAGGGAAAGGGATGATATTATGTATGTAACTAGTTATGAAATAGCCTATTGTTGTGAAGAAGTCACAGGGGGGGTTGGGTGGAAAGGGTGGGTTAGGGAAGAGGGGGGGGGGGAAAGGGGGAAAAACTTGTATTTGAAAACTTTTTCAATAAAAAAAAAAAAAAAAAAACTTCAAGCATCTTTCCTGCAAGGCAGTGTATTGCTTTGGGCTAAGAAAAAATGCTACTAAGAGGTCCTTCGACTCACCCCGTGTCTTTAAGGAATCTTCCTACAGGGTAATTGATGGTACCTAGCAGCCTAGCAGTTTTATTTTACTTTAAGTTACCAGTTTTACAATTATTACTGGTGAAGACAGTATGAACTATCATCAGCTCATACCTGTGGAAACCTACCATATTTTCAAATATAGCTGAAATAAAACATATGATTGCTTTCTACATTGAGTGACAAATAGTTAACGACATTTTTACACATAATTTCTGGATTTAAGAATGTTATCTCTTAAAGAGCAATTTGGGGCATGTGTTTTAACATTTGTATTGTAGTAGAAGTTATTTATATAAATGGCTAAAGACAGCTCAATCTCCAGCTTTAGGGACAGCATTGGAAAAACGTCCTGGAAGTAAGTGAGATAAATTCCTAACAAGGGAAGTTATTAATATTCCTCATTTTGGGGGAGTATTTGTCAGTGGTGGCCCGGATCAATTGAGTGGTTCCCCATTCTCCAAGGCATCTAACAAAATTCACACACACACACTGTTTTGCTGCCTCATTAAAATGACAATTAAAATCATTGTCACTAACATGAACTTCCACCTCTAGCATTTCCTGTTCTACCCTATGTAGTTTCTTCTGGTTTTAGCTGGGGAGCTGGAATGACCTTTATACCATGGTGACCCTACTAAAGATTATATCCTCTGTATATACCTTTTCAGTCTTCATTCATCCCTCTCAGGAACACTCCCTTGCCACAACGAGGCAGCAAAGCAGTGTGTGTGTGTGTGTGTGTGTGTATGTTTGCATGCACGCACGTACACATGCATGCATGAACTTGCATTCGCTTGGTATCTGTAATACTTCCATCTTATTTATGCATTCATTTATTTATGCATTCATTTATATTTTGATTGTATTGTTTTCAAGGCTGCAAACATATCCAACACCCCTTCCTCCTCCTATTTTTCCTACAACAGCCACCCTGTAAAATAAGTTGAGCTGAGAGAGTGGTCCAAAATCACCCAACTGGCTTTCATGCAGGGGTGAATTGCTACTGGTTCACTCCGGTTCAGGTGAACCGGTACTGATAAAAACTACCGGTTCAGGTGAACCAGTAGTAAAAAAAAGTTACCGGTTCAGGTGAACCAATAGTTAGCTACTGGTTCATTGAACCAGCCGTTTAAAAAGCTACCAGTTCAGGTGAACCGGTAGTTAGCTACTAGTTCAGTTGAACCAATAGTTAAAAAAAGCTACTGGTTCCTCTGAACCAGTATTTCCGACGATCAGCTGTGGTGCGGGGTTTAGTTTGCTAAAAAGAAGGATTTCCTGCTTTCTAGCAAAGCTAAATCATGCGCCACAGCTGATCCTCCTGCTGTTCTATTTACCTTCCCAAGCCTCCTTTTGGCACATACTGCGCATGTGCGCGCACACAGCACGCACCAAAAGGAGGCTTGGGAAAGTAAGTAGAACAGCGAGGGGGGGGAATCAGCTGTGCAGCAGGGTTTAGCTTTGCTAGAAAGCAGGAAATCCTGCTTTCTAGCAAAGCTAAATTGTACACCACAGCTGATCCCCCCTTGCTTCTACTTACCTTCTGAAGCCTCCTTTTGGTGTGCACTGTGCATGCGCACATAGTGTGTGTTTGGTGCGCATTCACGGCCAGCGAACCGGTAGCAAACCGGTTCGGATTTCACCACTGCTTTCATGGCTAAGGCAGATCTTGAATTCATGGTCTCCCGTTTTCTA
This sequence comes from Arizona elegans, assembly GCA_022577455.1. Classification (NCBI taxonomy): domain Eukaryota; kingdom Metazoa; phylum Chordata; class Lepidosauria; order Squamata; family Colubridae; genus Arizona; species Arizona elegans. Next base: position 83,397,583 of record JAKOOJ010000001.1, read on the forward strand.
ACTTGGTGCCTTAACCACTAGACCAAATTGATTCTCTATTACAGTAGCTATACTTCCATTGAACCTAGGGTAAGATGGTAGTAAGCATTTACCAGGAAGAGGGAAACAACAAGAAAGGGAAAATAATACATTAACGGAGTATTGCAGTGACAAAGTGGTAAACTTTTTGGACAATTGGGAAATCAGGTTTTAACTTTGAGTTAATCCAGAATAACAGAAGTAAGATCTTGGCAACAGTAACTCATTCTTAGCTATCATTTTGGATTCACTGTGTGCAATATTTAGTTTTCATATTTAAAACTCTAGCAGAAAGTCAGTGGTTCCCAAATCTGGGTAAATTTCCCAAAATTGTGTAAAAGTGTTTTTTCTTTGAGTGAGACACATGAACCTATTATCTGATCACAATAAGAATATTTAAATCAATTTAAAGTTCTTATACTGAGTAAAAAGGATTTTCTGATAAGCAGTTTGGAGTAATGAAGGAAAGTTTGTTTAATAATAACGTTCTTTTTGTAAAAGTAGTGTTTCTCTTTCTTTCAAAAATAAACTGTAAAGATCTTTGCAGATTTGCCTTCTGAATCAAGTTGCTATGGTGTTATTGTCTTTGTTTGGTTAATGCTGTGCTTAGTTTCCATGGAAATATTTATTTACTGAGCTAGATCTGATGAGATGCTGTTAGAATATCTGAACTATTTTTAATCAATAAAAATGTTGAATAAGATAGATGTCAAAAAAGCATTAAATAAATTTTGTCTACCATATACTTTTTACGCTTAAAATATTAGGTTGTTGGATCTTCTTATGGTAATTCGGATTATCTCTGCTCTGATCAACTACACTATTGGTGTTCTACTCAAATTTTACATTTTGTAGGTTCTGAAGATTGGCACATATATCCACTATTTTATAGTACTAAGCCAGCATTAAAATAATGTAACTATCAATTTGAAGCTGCGATCCTGTTCCATTCTTTTGTGGAGTTTACATATATATGACTTCAGTATAAATTTTGACCTGACTAAATGACAATCCTGGGGAATAATCATTAATTGCATTTAAATAGTTATTTGATTAAAATTAAATTGTGTTTCATGTCTGGCTCTGGAAACTTCAAAAAATACTGCCCTCTAGTAGGCAATTGAAGTCCAAAATTCAAAAACTAGCGTCATTTGGAAAAATTGCTATAAATTACTTTGATGTTTTGCCTGAAATTAGTTAATTGGTATTTGTTATTGTTAAATTTGCTACTGATCCTCTCATCTCCATTGTTGTTTGACAGATAATGCAGTTATTAATAGACAGTCCTATCAAAATGATGCTCATCAGATCATTGATCACAGATTAGATCAAAATTGAGAGCAACTGAAAATTGAGAGCAACTGAATGACAGAACATGAACTTTGGGTGGAATATAAGATTTGATCCATGGGCTGAATCTTCCCCTAACATGCCCTATGTGGGCTAGATGAAATCATAATCATTGGTGCTAGAGCTCAGTCACATCTGTTCAAGAGATCTACAGCTCTTGAGAAAACCACTTCAAGCAATAAAAGTGCTTGACATCACTCCTACCATAATATAATTGTGCTTGCAGGTACCTTATCCAGAGAATCAATAAGTAAAGCTCCTGTGATCTTTCTACTTCAGAAATGTTATAGAGCAGCTGAAATGATCATTCTGCAGGCACTTGAGGCTCTTGTTGCAGGCAGAAAGACCAGGTGGATTTGTGAACAAAGTTTCACTCAAGATCTCATGAAATGAAGCAGCATGACCAATTCTGAAATGGCTGGGATTGTAGTTCTGTTGCAGTAGCATATTTTGTTTTGCTTTTGTTATGTCTTACCTACTAATGTTATCATCACCTCCTAAGCATATCAACCTGTTCCTTACATCTATAAAACATCTATTATTTGGAATATGGTTTCCTTTTAGTCATTTATCTTCTATCATGGAAGATAGATAGCATTTTATTAACACTTTCATCGGTCCTCTAGGCAGGAAAATCATGTGTCTTTTGAAATTATTCTCATTTTTAACTTTCAGAAAGACAAAGACAAAGATCTCCAACATCCTTTAAAGTTGGTACTTTTCAAATCAGATGTTCTTCACATCTTACCAACTTTCAGTGGGGAAATAATTTAAAACTGCTCCACCATTTTCTTTATTTAAAGGCCAGCAATTTGGTACCCTCACATTCAAATGAGACCCATCCAGGGTGAAATGCTCCCGGTTCGGACCGGATCGCCCAATCCAGTAACGATGGCGACGGGTGGTTTGGAGAACCGGTAGCAAAAATCCCTGCGCCCCCCCCCATGCCCAGCTGAGCTGCATGATCATCAGAGGCTTTTTTAATTATTATTTTTAAAAGCATTTTTTCTACCACCTCTTCCGATGAAAAAATGCTTTTAAAAGTAAAAAAAAAAAAGCCTCTGATGATCGCACGGCTCACCTGGGAAGAGGTGGTAAAAAAATGCTTTGAAAAGTCTCTGACGATCCCAGCTGAGTTGCCTGATCGGCAGAGGCTTTTCAAAGCATTAGAAAAAATGCTTTAAAAAGTTTTTTAAAAAAAAGTTGGCCACGCCCACCAAGTCACATTACCCCCCACCACCAAGCCACGCCCACAGAATCAGTAGTAACAAATTTTACATTTCACCCCTGGACCCATCTCTTTTTTATTATTGCAAAATAAAATAACATCACATCATAATCACTAGTACTCTTTGATATTTATTGATTTGATTTATAGCAGTTTCTTCAGGAATTCATGGTGGCTTACCTAGGAATCTGCCTTTATTTTATCTTTATCAGAACAACCATATGAGATAGGCTGAATTGAAACCCATCCAATTTCCATGGCTAGCAATAGATTTGAACATGGGTCTTCCAGTTTTAGTCTATTACCTAATCCATATTGACTCTTTACTGTACTATTTAGACAAAATATATAATATCAACAATCTTTTCATGAGATAGGGGACTGTGAGTTGTAGTCCCATCTTTGGCATCAAAGCTAGCAGGGTAACTTTGGGCCATTTACTCTCTCTCAGCCCAACCTACCTCACAGGGTTGTTGTGAAGAAAAGAGGAGGAGGAAGGCGTATTAGGTATGATTCAGTGCCTTTTGTAACTCATAAAGTAATAAAGAATAAATAAATATCTAATAATAAAAATAATGAAGGCGTCAATCTGATCAAGTCTTAAAGCTACATTTATTTAAGTAACATCTTTAGTATTCTCATTTTTCACTGAATAAAAAACAAGTCATGAACTTAAATTAAGTAATAACTTCTCTGAGAATTACGTTTTGAGCACCACCTTGTGGAAGCTTCTTTAACATTTGAAAAGAATATCTTTGCCTACATCCAGAATCACAGAATGAAGCTCAAATATTCACTAGTTCAATTTCTAGCTGCTGCAGGAAATTCAGAATTGTAATTCTCTAAAACATAGCAATCCAGCTTTTCATTGCCCCCACTTCATCTTCCATTCTCTGATATTTTCTTTCATAAAATGTAAATTAGATCCTTTGTGGTTGTTTTAATGTGGTTTAAGACCTACAGTTCTCACCCCAAAAAAATCTTTCACAGTATATTTATTAAAGAAACTTATACAGCGTCCCATCTAACACAGACAGCAAACAAAATAAAAACATAATGCACTTGACGAATGCATCTTTATTTTATGTACATCGAGAGCGTATGCACCAAGACAAATTCCTTGTGTGTCCAATCACACTTGGCCAATAAAGAATTCTATTCTATTCTATTCTATTCTATTCTATTCTATTCTATTCTATTCTATTCTATTCTATTCCATTCCATTCCATTCCATTCCATTCCATTCCATTCCATTCCATTCCAAAAGAACCTTTAAAAAAATAAACAAGGCTGAGGCCCAAATGCAATTGCATTCATCCTATGCCAGGTCCATCAATATCCTTTCCCTAGTGCCTCAGGAAAAGCTTTCTGCTTTCCTACAGGCCCAACAGGGACAGGGCTATCTGTATGTCTGGAATGAGGCTTCTTTTTAAGGCAGGTGCTATGACAGACACCACAGTAGATGACATTGTTTCACTGAGGGGACCTGGAACATGTCCACCTGTCCAGATCTAGTGGGAAGATGGTTATCAAATCACTTCTTAATTCTTTCTTCTCCAAGCAAAAGTTATCTGTTTCCAATTTCTCTTTATTTGATTGATCTCTAGGCCCCTTATCAACTTAGTCTCCCTTCTCTGCATACATTCTCATTTCTCAGCATGTTTTTTAAACGGCAGTGCCCAGGATATCAGCAACTAATATTCCAGGTGCTATTGACTAAAGCAGGACCATTATTTCTTATAACCTGACAGTTGTATCTGATGGTCTGCTTGCACAATCTGACTAAGGCCTTACTTGCCACTAATGAGAGAGCCACTGTGGGCCTTGGATTGGATTGCATCCATGTGACCTCTCCCTTGCCATGGATCCTATCACTATCCATGGTTAATGCTGAGGGAGATGATACATGAGAAGATACATCTAGAGCACGGGTGTCAAACTTGCAGCTTCATATTGCTGTCACGTGATGTTTTGCAACGTTTTTTCCCTTCGCGGAGCTGAGGTGGGTGTGGCCTGCACGTGACGCACTGGCCGCCAGTTTGACACCCCTGCCTGATCTGGAGTGTTATTGGGGGTCAGCAAGAGATGAGTTTGATTAAACATGGGCTATAAGATAAAATCAAGAGAACTGATGGCAGAAGAATAATAGTTTCTAATGTTTTCTTATTTACAGCTATTAGAAAGACTTAAAGTAAACAAAAGAGTTTATGGTTGTGATTGCAAGACCGAGTTTGAAATTGAATTATGTATAAATGATGAACACATGATTGCTAAAATACATAAACTTCTATTGAAATTTGAAAAATGAGAACTTGGGAATGAATAATAAAGTGAAAATTATCTATGCAAATAAAGTTCATCTGCCTATCCCATTCTCTCTAAATGTGAAATGGAAAACAATATTTTGGTGGTGTGGATCCTGTTAAATTTCTATACTATTAATAGCTTGGATTAAACGGTCATATGTGGTTTTTTTACACTTTTAATTTTGAATGTGTTACTCTTGTAACGTGTTTTTTATGATTTTAATGGCTTTTATTTTGAATTATTTTGATTATTGTTGTTATCTTATCTTTTTTGTATTCTTTTTTATATTTTCCTGTTTTGACCTGCCCAGAGTCATATATGGGCAGCTATATAAATTGAACAAATAAATAGTTTTTAATGAATATATTGAAAAATATTTACAGAGAAAGAAATCTGTAATTAGTTAACTAATTAACTATTTTCCAGGAACCTCCTTATATTCACTTTTTATTTATTGATGTGAAGTACAGCAGCTAAATGCAGGAAATACAGATAATTTATAGAAGAATTTTTTTATTTGTAATTCATGATTTGAAGAGTTGAACGTTACCAAATATGCACAATTTGCTTATAACTTCCTGTTTGTTTGTTTGTTTTTGTTTTACAGATGATTCTTTGGGACTGGGACTTAAAGCAATGGTATAAACCTCATCATCAGGTCAGTACATGTAAAATATAAAAAGAATTCTAACAGGAAAAAATACCAAATTGATATTTGCCCTGTAAATAAAAATGTGCATCAAATAATGTAGATTCTTTCTTAGGAAATTGGGGGAAATTTTATATAGAGAGTCAGTCATTCTCTTTTGTCATGAATAGTTTGAAGCACAGGCAAGTTCACCAAAACTTCCATAACACATATTCTACCTATATATATATATATATTCATAAGATATTCATCCGGCCTCCTCTTAAAATTGAAATTGATGTCGCACTTCTTACCTAGGGCCCATTAGAAAGACCACCAAACCTCTAGAACTCAGCAATCATTAGGAATTGTTACAGCTTTATTTAGCTTCTCCATTATATTTTCTGATAGACTTATTTTATTTATTTTATTTTATTTATCATATTTGTATACCACCCTACTCCCGGAGGGAGTTTGAGCTCAAAAAACAATTTAAGACATCCAATTTATATAAAACATTTAAAACCCAATTTAAAAGGGAGAGTTAGGCCAGACCAGCCTGTTGGAATAAAAACGTTTTAGGGCGCGGCGGAAGATGTGTAAGTCTTGGATCCTCCGTATCTCCGGGGGGAGCTCGTTCCAGATGGCAGGTGCCCCCACAGAGAAGGCTCTCCCCCTGGGGGCTGCCAGTCGACATTGTTTGGCCGACGGCACCCTGAGGAACCCCTCTCTATGGGAGCGAACTGGTCGGTGAGAAGTTACTGGTGGCAGAAGGCGGTCTCGTAAGTACCCTGGTCTTAAGCCATGGAGCGCTCTAAAGGTGGTAACCAAAACCTTGAAGTGCACCCGGAAGACCACTGGGAGCCAGTGCAGCTCGCACAGGAGGGGGGGTCACATGGGATCGCCGCACCGCTCCCGTCACCACCCGCGCGGCCGCATTCTGGACCAGTTGGAGCCTCCGGGTGCTCCTCAAGGGGAGCCCCATGTAGAGAGCATTGCAATAGTCCAGGCGTGAGGTGACAAGGGCGTGACACAGACTTGGGCACTGACTGGCTACACACTCACAATTGACATATTCATTGGGCCTAAGATACTCAGCTTCGATTCCCCAGGGTGCAAAATTTACAACCCTCAAAACATCATCCTTCTACTTGACCTGACAAATATGGAACAGTCCTATGGAATAACCTACTCCTGAGAGCTGAATGGTCCGTCCCCTGTTGTTTTTCCAGAAGCCAGGATATTTCTTCCTCCATGGCTCTTCTTCTACTTCTGTTTTGTACATGGGAAATTTCCCTCTCCCTAATACTTTGACACCTGTGTATTCACATGAGTTCTTTAGAACTGGAACATTCTTAGAACTGGCTAAATTAATTTATAATTGTGAAGTTGATGCTTCCACTGAGATATCTCCATTTCGGGCCAGATATATAACAAGCACCCTTACGTACTGCTGGCTGGACAAGTATCTGGCTCTTTTATATTCCTCCTTTTTTTCCCCCAGAAATTTGAAGCCTTTCAGCACCCTCTTGTGGATCAATTGAATTGTTCTTAGATTGCATACACGTACACTCTTAAGCATCCTTATCAGGAAGGCCAGCCACGTTAGATGCTTTTACTTTTCCTGATGTTGAGAAAAGGGATGAGTATTACGAAAAGTTAGATACAAGGCCATAGAGAGCAAGGGTGAAAAGGATATGAAACCTCCTCAAAGAGAAGGGGAAGAAGAAAAGCAGAAGGACATAATGAAGTTGGCAAGTAGCAGTAGTTCTCTTGAGAGAAGTCAATACAACTGCCTCTTCTTGCCTTGAAGAAAGTGAGAAAACATCCAATGACTGAGAAAGATGAGAGGAAAAAACTTAGGGTTAAAATCTTGGAGCAGGGGTGAAATCCAGCAGGATCTGACAGGTTCTGGATAACCAGTAGCGGAAATTTTGAGTAGTTCGGAGAACCGGCAAATACCACCTCTGGCTGGCCCCAGAGTGGGGTGGGAATGGAGATTTTGCAATATCCTTCCCTGGAGTGGAATGGAGATTTTGCAGTATCCTTCCCCTGCCACGCCCATCAAGCCACACCTACCGAGCCATGCCCACAGAACCGGTAGTAAAAAATTTGGATTTCACCGCTGCCTTGGAGCATAGATAAATTCAACCCACCACCACTCACCACCCCAGTTTTGGTTGCTTTCAGTTGTGGAATTTCATTTGTATATTGTTTTATTCTAGTCTGCTATAAGTAACTAATCTCATTTGGTTCTCTCTATGAGCTTTCCAGGACAGTGTCTGGAAAGTCAACATTTCCTGTATTATCTAAAGGGAAAACAGACATTAGAATCCAATGAAGTAGCATTATATATGGGCAAAATGAAGCAAGAATGAGATTTGTTGATTTTTTGTAATTAAGAATAATTTTAGAATAATTCTGAAAAAAATGGATTTCTGCCTCAGGAAATGTAATGCAGTAATGTAATACACTTCAGTATTACTTGTATTATGTTCATATTTCAGTATTACTTGTATTATGTTCATATTATGTAGCAGCAAATGCTTGCCTCTGTATCTTGTAAACTGTTCCATTTTTTAATGTTTAAAAATCATTTCACTTAGATTGCCACACCCTTTCAGTTAAATATGGTAATCCTTGAGTTACAACAGTTCACTTAGCGACCATTTGAAGTTATGACATAACCAACCCACGTACTTACAACATAGTCCCAAAGTTATGAATGTTGCAGCACGAGGGCAATCATTCACACGAATGACCACAGAGGCACGGCAACATTCACCCTGCCCCCTCCCACTGGGTCTCCACAGGCACTGGGCATGTGGAGACTCACTTGTGATGAGTCTCCACCACTTTGTGATGATCTACTGAGCTGTTAGTTTCCTTGCCTGCTTTGGTGCAAAAAAAAAAAAATTCGCGGAAAACAGAGACCTAAAGTAATGCTGTATCAGTAGTGTGAGATCTTGTGCTAGTGATTTTACATGATCTTGCACTACAGTAATTTACGCCTCTGTTCTCTGCAAACTGAGGCCTGCACCAGGTCTACGGCAAAAGCCTTTTTCCATGGATCTTGTGCAGGTCTCTGTCTGCCGAGAACACTGGCCTAAACTACTGCAGTGTAGTGTGAGATCAGTGTGCGAGATCTTGCACTAGAGTACTTTAGGCCTCTATTCTCAGCGAACCAAGGCCTGCACCACATCCAGCCCAAGAGCATTTGCAAATCAATGAGACTTTGGGGCAGCGAAATCGCCTTGCTTCAAGCCTCCCATTGGCTTGCAAATGCTTTTTATGCTGAGACTGGAAGCTTCTGTGGGCCATAATCTCATGCGAGTTTGGCGAATGCTTGGGTGAAAGCAGGGAGTGGTCATATTTGTTTTACATGATTCACTCCAACATATCCTCAGGTTATGAATGCAATTGGCAGGCCCCATTACATTCATAACTCGAGGACTACCTGTATAATTGAAAAAAAAAGATTTAAATACATCTGGCAATATTGTGCCAAAAATTTATACTACTCTCACTTTGATTTAAAAAGCCTAGAAATGATACTGTTTTATTTATGCAGATCTGCAAATATTTCTCCAAATTGTAAATAAGTAGCAAAACTTCAATTATTTTTGTATTATCTTAATATTATCTGTAATTATCTTAATATTACAGTATATTTCCACAATATTTACTTGTTAAAATATATTATGCATCACATTGTTGTATGTACCTTTACAGAATATCTGAGACATATTTCTTATTTCTATAAAAAATTGTACAAGATAAAAGCTATTATTAATAACCAATATTATTTTTCTCTATTATAGAATGCATGCAGTGGAATTGAAGTTGATCTTTCTGTACTAAATCAGACTCGCAGCATAGTGTCTGATCTTCTGTCTGATCCAGTCCTTCCTCCACATGTGATTTCTTCTCTTCAAAGCATCAATAACTCATTAAGTGCTTTCTCAGGTTCATGCAGGCCAAAGATTAACCTGTTTACTCCCTTTCCGGGGTTTTATTCCTGTCCAGAAATGGAAGACTCACCTGAAAGAGGAGACTGTAAGCTGCACAAGGTTAAAATATTACCATTGTAATCAATATGTAGCATGTACATAACATATTTAAATCTTCCAATGTAATAAAGTACTTGGTGCTTAAAATGTTCCTGAATTTCTCCTCTTCTCCTCCATTAATTTTCACATTATTTCAGTAGAATTTAATCAATAATGAGGAAAGGAATTCCAGCAGCAAATTGTTTACTTACACTACTCATCACTTACCTTGTTAACACCTTTTTCCTTTAAAAAATGGTGACTGTCACTAGACATTAGTGACCTGATATTAAAAGAGACTAGATTGACATCCTGGAAGAAGAAGAAATATTGGGAGAAAATATTATGAAAAACTGTAAATAGGCTACTTGAACATGAACTCTGGATTTTAATAAACACAAAGTTTGACAGGAGAAGCTAATAGGAAAAGGAGCTAATTTTATGTGCTTTAAAAGCTATACTGAAAGCACAATTGTGAACAATTTCAATAATGAAAAAAATGACTGCAGAAGAAGCCAAAGTGGCTGTACAAAAAAATAAAAGGATGATCTAAATGAAAAAAATGGCAGGTCATGAAAGAAAAGGCAGGTCATGAGGACCCGGATTCTGGGGGCAATAAACTGACTTTGTATAAAAAAGAATGCCACTTGGGGGGGGGGGGGGGGGCGAAAGCCCTACTAAGCAGGTATATACAAAAGTATGAAGGCTATTGTTTAACGCATTGTAAACTGCCCTGAATGTCCGGAGACGGGCGGCATATAAATCGAACCAATAAATAAATAAATAATAATAATGCAAACCAAATCTATGGATACTTGGAAAGAAATAACTTGCTTCCTGTAGAACAGAAAGGATGCTGCAAAAACTCAAGAGGAACAAAGGATCAATTGCTGATTGACAAGCTAATCCTAAAGAACTCAAAGAAAAGATGAAGCAACCTGTTCATGGCTTGGATAGACTATAAGAAAGTGTTTGATTCAGTTCCCCATAGCTGGATCAAGAAATGCCTGGAAATCTTAGGCATCAGCAGCAACATACAAAAATTCATGGAATCTTCAATGATTTGGAAAACGAAACTTATGGCTAATGAAGAAGAACTGGGTGAAGTTGAAATTAAACGAGGCATTTTCCAGGGCGATTCCCTTTCACACCTACTTTTTATACTCTCAATGCTACCACTGACAATCATTTTGAAGAAGATGAACTGTGGAAACAAACTTGCAAAGAAAGGACTGAAAATCTCGCACTTGATGTACATGGATGATTTGAAGCTGTTTGGTAAAACAAAAGCTGAACTGAATTTATTAATTGAAAACACAAAAGAATTCAGCCAAGACATCGGTATGCAGTTTGGAATTGAGAAATGTGCAACAATAGCAACCAAAGCAGGCAAGATCATAGAAGAGGATGGAATAGAACTAGATAATGAAGAAATGATAAAGGCAGTAAAATCAGAAGAAGGCTACAAATACTTGGGGATTTTAGAAGCCTCTGACTTAATGCATAATAAAGTCAAGGAATCAACTTCAGCCAAGTACATTCGGCGAATTCGTAAGATATTAATGTCCAAATTGAGTGGAGGAAACATCATAAAAGCCATAAATACCTGGCTATACCTGTGATTAGATACTCTGCAGGAATAATTGACTGGACCCAGATGGAGTTAGACAATTTGGACAGAAAAATAAGGAAGCTTATGACAATAAATCATGCCTTGCACCCTAAAAGTGATGTTGACTGATTATATTTACCAAGAGCAAAGGGTGGTCGAGGACTCCTACAAGTAAAGCAGACTGTGGAAGAAGAAAAACGCAGCTTGAATGATTACATCCAGAAAAGAGAAGAACCAATGATTAAGGAAGTAAATAAAGGAGGCTTTTTAAAGACAACTAAAACAAAAGCAGAATATAAGAAAGAAGTAATTGAGCAGCAAGCTGAAAATTGGAAAAGCAAAGCTCTGCATGGCCGATACTTGAAAAGTATTGAAGGCAAAGCTGACCAGAAACTAACTTGGAACTGGTTAAGATCAGGAGTACTGAAAAAAGAAACAGAAAGCTTTATTTTGGCAGCTCAAGAACAAGCCCTAGCCACAAACTGCATGAAGGCAAAAATTCAACATGTTACCACAGCAGCAAATGCCGCCTCTGCAATGAGAAAGATGAGACAGTCGACCACCTGATCAGTGGATGCAGCAAAATTTCACAAACTGACTACCTACAACGCCATGACCATGTTGCTAAGATCATTCACTGGAAATTGTGCCAGAAGTTTGGATTTGAGTACAGCAAAAACCACTGGGAACATCAGGTTGAGAAAGTTTTAGAGAATGAGAAACTCAAGATTTTGTGGGACTTTAGGATTCAGACTGACAGGCACTTGGTCCACAACACACCTGACATAACAATAGTTGAAAAGAAAAAAGTATGGTTCATTGACATTGCAATACCTGGTGATGCACGGATTGAAGATAAGCAGCAAGAAAAAATCACAAAGTACCGGGACTTGCAAATTGAAGTTGAGCGACTGTGGAAAAATAAATCGTGTGTTGTCCCGATTGTAATTGGAGCCCTTGGAGCAATACCCAAAGGACTACCCAGCTATTTAGAAATTCTAAATTTGCCAGACTTGAACATTTTGACTCTACAAAAAACCACCTTACTCAGAACAGCTTACATCCTCCGACGATACCTTAACCGTTCCTAGGTCCTTGGTTAGGACTTGAGCTACTGAGCTATTAACCAGCCTCAAAGGCTGTGAATCTCACTAAAGATTAACCAATAATAATAATAATAATTTTATTTATATACTGCCCTCCTCCCGAAGGACTCGGGGTGGTGTACAGCCAAAATTAAAAACATAAATATACAATATCATAGTTAAAATTAATTAAAATCATTAAATAGTTTTGGCCGAATTTTAAAACCCAAAGTTGAAACCCAATTTATAATCATTCAATTAGACACCCCCGCCTGTTGGAACAGTAGGGTCTTGAGGGCACAGCGAAAGACCCAGAGATCAGAGATGTTACAAATATCCGGGGGCAATTCATTCCAAAGGGCAGGAGCTCCCACAGAGAAGGCTCTCCTCCTGGATGTCGCCAGCCGGCATAACTTGGCCGACGGCACCCTGAGGAGTCCCTCTCTGTGGGAGCGAACTGGTCAGTGGGAGGCTGTTGGTGGCAGAAGGCAGTCCCATAGATATAGTAGAAATAAATAAATAAATATAAATTGGTCACTTTAGAATTTCAGAAGGATGAAGGTCAGAATGAGGTAGTCAAAGAATGTTTAAAAAAAACAGCAATATAAACTTCTTCAGGAATTTTTAAATAAACATGATAAAATAAATGTATTGCTTAATGAAAATAGCAAAATGCTTATAGGTAATGAAAAGCAGACTTGCTTAATTCTACCTAGAGCACTGCTGTTGTTACTTAGCTCGGGTAAGAAAGCAAGCAAACTCACAGAGCACCAAGGACCCCTCATGTCAACCCCAAGCTACAAATATTCTCTTTTGTTAGAATTGCTGAACTCCTATTATTTGCAGTCAAACCGAAAACTTTCCACTCTTACAAAAGTCTTAGTTTAAAGTTAAACTTCCTAAGAAATGAACTTTCTGTTACCATATCAGGCCTTCCAATCACTATTGGAGACAGTGTTGTCTCAAGTACAATATTAATATATTTGTATAAATGCAATCCTCTGTGGTGCTTATGGCAGAAAAATAAATGGATAAAGAGAACTGATGTGGTAGTCAAACTTTTTAAAGATAAAATTGTTTACAGTTTAATTACTTTAGCTATTATATATCTAGCTGATTTAAATTAAGTGATTTAAATTAAATGATGCTAATATCTCTGTGCTGCTGAGAACAACAAAGCATGATTTAAAATAGATTTTTTTTGTGGGAAAAAAAGTATAATTTTTCTTAACTTGTTCTTAACTAGGTACTGAGCAGCCGAAACAGCTTACCAACACCACAGTTAAGGCGAAGTTTAGGAAGCTTGCTGCCTATTGATCCAACTTCTAGATGGGAACGTAATAATGGCAAAAGGTCACACCATGAATATAATCTTTCAAGGTTAGCATATTACCAATATAGATTTCATAGTATTTTTTTACCTACAATAGAAAATATTCAGACATATGTATTGAATTGAATCAATATTGTGTAATTAGTTCTCAAATGCTATAAATAATGTAAAATATATATAATTAAATTCATTATTTCATTCATTCAAGATGTTTAAAGTATGGTGTTTTAGGCAGTAATTAATAGCAAACACTAATTCTGAACATCAAGAGTTAAGAAATGAAATTGTAACTAATGATAAGTCATTTCTGTATAATATTTATTGGGTAGTGAAATAAAAAACAGGAATCTAGCACCACTTGAAAGCATTTAGTCAGTTTCTATCATTCTAGTTTAGGTGATAATTCTCAGAAATAATATAAAAGGGATGAATGCCATCAGGTTGCCTACAGTCTGTTTTGCTCTTATGAGAAGAACCAGTAAATTTTAAATGTCATAGGTGAATTATATTTATTAATAAATGAATTCTTAGGTTTTTAAATTTTTCCCTATAAGTTAGAATGTTGAAGCTAATGCATAAGAAGAGCTACCAAGCAGTTACTAGAACCACAAGAATTTTCAGAGCAGAACTGAAGAAATCCGGAACTGGATGACAGTAAATAATTAAATACCAGTTCAATGGTATTTAATGGCATGCCTGGAGGCCGTGCGGGTCTAGATGGGGAGGAACAGGCTCAGACTCAACCCATCCAAGACCGAGTGGCTGTGGCTGCCGGCGTCCCGATATAGTCAGCAGGTGCCATCGCTGACTATTGCGGGTGAATCTTTGCCCCCCACAGAGAGGGCTCGCAATCTGGGTGTCCTCCTGGACGCACGGCTGTCTTTAGAAGAGCATATGACGGCCGTGGCCAGGGGGGCCTTTTATCAGGTTTGCCTGATCCGCCAGTTGCAGCCCTTTCTGGACCAGGACGCCTTGCACATGGTCACTCATGCCCTTGTCACCTCCCGGCTGGAGTATTGTAATGCTCTCTACATGGGGCTCCCCTTGAAGAGCACTCGGAGGCTCCAACTGGTCCAGAATGCGGCCGTGCGGGTGGTTATGGGCGCAACTCGTTGTGCCCGCGTGACACCCCTCCTGCGTGAGCTGCGCTGGCTCCCAGTGGTCTTCCGGGTGCGATTCAAGGTGTTGGTTACCACCTTCAAAGCGCTCCATGGCATAGGACCCGGGTACCTTCGAGACCGTCTTCTGCCACCAATAGCCTCCCACCAACCAGTCCGTTCCCACAGAAAGGGTCTCGTCAGGATGCCATCAGCCAAGTTATGTCGGCTGGCGACACCCAGGGGGAGGACCTTCTCTGTGGGAGCCCCAGCCCTGTGGAATGAACTGCCCCTGGAAATACGTAAGATCTCCGACCTCTGGGTGTTTCACTGCGCACTGAAGACCCTGTTGTTCCGCCAGGTAGGGCTATCAACATAATAATTTTAAATTGGGGTATTTTAAATTTTTGGGGTTTTAAATCGGCCAATTCTATTTAATTATTTTAATTTTTAATCATTGTTGTGTCCTGTGTTTTTAAATTGGCTGTACACCGCCCTGAGTCCTTTGGGAGAAGGGCGGTATAGAAATAAAATAATAATAATAATAATAATAATAATAATAATAATAATAATAATAATAATAATAATAATCTAGATTTTTGCTGCCCAGATCTGATAGCCTAAAAATGACATTATTGAAAAGCATTACAAATAATAATTTCTCCCTAAGCTTGAGAATCATCTTTTGTTGGTTTTTTAAAAATTGTACTCGTATATTTAAATCTCCAGTTTGCATGCTAGTAGTTCTTTTGTGTAAACTGAAAAATAAAACTTAACTGATAAAAGTCAGAGAAAGTAAGTTTTAGAAATGCAGTTTCTAGTACAGAGGTCAAAAAATTGTGATGGAGAGGTCTTTTACTGGGCAGAGTAAGAAACATGTAAGTAAATGTTTAAAAAGAAAGAAAACAGTGAGAACATACACATAAGCCAGAGCTGTCAAATTCCTGGCCCATGGGCCGGAAACGTCACATGCTGGCCGCACCCATGCCCGGTTTAGTGAAGGGGGGAAAAGTCCTGATACATCACGTGATGCTGCCGTGACGACACGAGTTTGACACCCCTGACATAAGCAGTAGTGAATGACCAATATAGAAGCTGTAAGAATCTAATTAATTGATCAGTCATGAAAAAGCTGAAGGATAATGGAAGCCAAAATGCATAGGCAAGAGAAAGTGTATTAACAAATTTTCCACAAATATATTAAATAGATATAATGATGGGTGTCAGAATAGTTACTGAATCATATTATTGATTGGTTCAAATAAACAAGTTTCAGATTTCATTCATCACCAACTTTATTATAAGATTTCAATATGTATAAATTAAATTATTAATTTAATTTGTATTATATTTAACACAATTATATATATATGATTCAATAATTTATAACTTTTTTCCAAGCAGACAAATGAATCAAAAGATTAATAGACACATGTAGCTTAAATTATGCAATTTTATGTACGATCTAAAATATATATAAAATACATTGAAAGTTCTCCTCTCTACTAGACAACAAAACACCAGGCTTCAAAAATTTTCTGAGTTCTGACCATATCTAAATGCTTCATATGTACTTTAAACATTTTAAACAGCAGATGGCATAGTTTTACAACATAGCTGCTATTTTTCTATTCATTTTTAAAGTGAAAATTGTACAACATAAACGTTTCCTTAACTCTTAATTATTCTTTTTGAATAACAGCTCAAGGTAGATTCTGATAAAAATACATGCTCAGTGTGTATTAGGGCTAAATTGGCACTTATAGCGTTACACATTAATGTTATAAGAAATAGAATGCATTAGTTAATGGGCACAGAGTTACACAGAGGACAAGTTAATAAATAAAAGAATGTAATGATAAAATTTTCCAGAAATGTGTTCCCCTACATTCCATCTCCAGTTAAACACATTGTCTGGAGAGCATTTGAAATTTGGACTATTCTTTTTAAGAGGAAACAATTTGTTTAAATATATTAATGAAATACTTATTAGTAGTTCAGGATTTATAAACTGCAGTCATTATTCATCAAAAATATTTCTTTCTTAATAGGCAACAGCAAAAGATAAATCAGTATTGTGCAAAGCTGTAACCATTACTTTCAATCGATAATATTAAAAATTTCTTAAATAATCAATATATAATCACTGCCCAGAGTCTCTCTCACCACCTAGAAACCCTCTTTGAAGGAGATGGGCAGCTTAGAAAATACAAACAAATAAACAAACAAATGGTGTTCTTTCCTCCTGAGCAACGAACTTACAATTAAGGAAAGTGCTATATAGCTAGTCCTCATTTAGCGACTGTCTTGTTTAGCTGCTGTTTGTAGTTATGACAGTGATGGAAAAGAAACTTTACAGCTAATCCTCACATTTACAATCTTTGCAGGTCAGTAAGCAAAGGAAAGCTGAAATAAGATCATAAACCTAGTTATGGTTTCACTTTGCTTTGCTTAATGACCAAGTTACTGGTCCTGACTGAGGTCACTAAACAAGGATTACATGCAGATATTTGAGGTGATATTCTCTGTTTCTTTTAAATTATGTTGTGCATTGTAAATTTTATGTTCGCTTCATAGATAAGGCATTGCAATATTAAAAAAAAGTATCACAGACTGAAAGAGCATGACCAAGTGGATCCCTGCTTTTAAATTCCCTCAACAGAGCCTGTGTCTTCAGCATGTGGTTACTTTTTATTAGCTATTGATAATAGTATGTAGTTGCTAGGGAGCATGAAAAGTATATTCTCTTGTACCTATGTCCTATGTTTAGTCTCGCAAGAGATTACTGGAGTAATTAGGCCTATGGTCTGATACAGTACAACTCTTTTTATTATGTTTCCAAAATATATTATGTTTCTATGCTATATTTTATAGCACTTAGCTGCATTTCTGTGTGTTTAACCTTTACTATATCTGTTAGTATATAATTATGTATCTGTGCCTGGAGAACTTTATGAATAAGGTACACTTATAATAATTATTAATACTGCTGTGTTGTTCTGATGACTTGCATGAAATGGCAGTAATAATCAGGAAAAATAACTATCCCCAAAAGACCACATCTGCACCTTTTTATTATGGAATATTTTGGAACGGTGGTTAAAATGAAAAGACTATTTCTTTTTCAAATATTTTTCAAAATGTGATGTTCTTGTATTATACTACAAATGAGTTACAACTGAATTAGACTAAAGTAGGTTTTATATTAACTCAGTTTGTCCCAGTGAGGTGAGACACCCAAGGGTGGATTAGTAAATTCTCCTGTCTTCCTTAAAGTGTCAGGCAATTGCAATACTGCCATATTTTGTACGAATAATTTAATTTGTACACCTCTAAATAGATCTCAAATAAAGTCACACTGAAAAATATATCAAATAAATATGGCAAAAAAAATCAATTTATATTAATTGGTGTGGTTTCGATGCTAGTATGACTGATAATGGTCATCCGTTCTACTCACAATTTTAATGTTAATATCGGGATGAATCCCTAGTGGTGCCTCTCCACTCAGTTTCATCAAAGAACTAATGAGCTTAATGAGATTTTATCTGAGACAGTTGACCATATATCTGGACCTTTGCATTTTAAATAGTGTGTTAATTAGCAATTAATAGCTAAGTTGAGAATAGAGGGAGTCGGTGATTATTGGATCACTTCTCCCAAAATTTCTACTTTATCTTTTAAAGTTAGAGGTGGTAGCACATCTAGAGAGTTGCCATCATATTAGCTCCAATAATGTACAATGTATTGATGGAAACTTAGGCAAGATATGCACAGAATTTAGGAGTCATTAAACACCAATATGTGATTAAGGTGGAATGAAAGAAATGCTAATGCCATAACTCAAATGACTCAAGTCACAAGATGTTTTAGAAATTATTGTGGTTTAACTATCTATTGCCCACAGGACTGCCACATAGATTTGTACAATAACCAGCAAATTTTATTTTATCTGGCATTAGATAAGAGCCCTGGTGGCGCAGTAATTAAAATGCAGTGCTGCATGCTAACTCTGTTCACAGTCTAGGGTAGGGGTGTCAAACTCGTGGCCCATGGGCCAGATGCGTCACACGCTGGCCATGCCCATCCCCCATTTTAGCGAAGGGGAAAAAAGTCACGATACGTCACATGATACCAGCGTGACGACACAACTTTGACACCCCTGTTTAGAGTTCAATTCTGACATGCTTAAGATTGACTCCGCCTTCCATCCTTCTGAGATCAGTAAAATGAGGAGCCAGACTATTGCTGACTATAAACCTCTCAGAGAGTTCTGTAAATCACTATGGAATGGTATATAAGTCTAAGTAATATTTCTGTTAGGAGAAAGGTACATTTAAGGTTGCCTATGTTGTTTACAAACTTCATTCTTCTGAGTTCCATTATCAG
Source organism: Arizona elegans (assembly GCA_022577455.1). Lineage (NCBI taxonomy): Eukaryota > Metazoa > Chordata > Lepidosauria > Squamata > Colubridae > Arizona > Arizona elegans. The sequence continues at coordinate 83,416,679 of JAKOOJ010000001.1, forward strand.
ATTCTGTCTAGCCTCAAATCACTATATAAATTAATTCATAGGCAGAAAAAGTAGAGAGCTATAATAGATGCCTGGCCCCAACTCATCCTTTTAGTCAGACAAAATTACTGTCTTTTTTTTTTTTTTTTTTTTTTTTTGGTGGATTAATTGATAGTCTGGCCAATTTGATCCTTCAAGAGAAGGAGAACTTGAGGTTAACAGTACTGATTAATCTCAATAGTGAAAATGTTTATCATGACTTCAGCACTCTGGATAGCCGACTCCAATTACTTAGCAGAAAGTCTAACTAGAATCAGTTAAGACTGGGAAGATGCCAGATAATGAACTTGTCTTACCTGAAATAATTAAAGGGAATTGTAACTGGTAGGCCTCCTTGTTGACATCTCTGTTTATATTTATTGATTGAATAGGGAAGATTCCTAAAAAGTGGAATGGAGGTAACCATAAGTCCCCAAAAATAATATTGAAGGCCTAGCTAATTATAGACCTACCAGTCTACTAAATGTTATAAGCAAATTATGTTCAAAGCATCTGAGTAATAAACTCCAGGTTTGGATAGAATCTGAATAAATTTTACAGCACACACACACACACACACACACACACAAATACTGATTGCCTTAAGTCTTTTCCAAGTTAAAACTGTCTCAATTATTGTTTAAAAACTATATTGGGAAGAATGCTTGTTAAACTTTAAATTTCTAAAATCTATATGAGGTCTATATTTGCATTACCCAAAGATGCAGTTAATACCTTGACCACCCTACCCCCACCTCCCATTTTAAAATATTTCTCTGGGTGACTCACAATAAATCCCCAAACAATAAAACTATAAAACACAATCAAACTCCACACCTTAGTCACCCCCATGAGATGCTTCACCTACAACCCAAAACATCCTTGCTCTACTCCAGCAACTTTTGAAAGCTGAAACATTGTCATAGAGCAAAAGTTTAGGACTTGTAGGTTATCAGCAAATATTATGTGAACCTTAGAATATAATCTTGCCAAGCATACACTTCTGCAGAGACTTGAGTGACATTAAGTACCAATTGGAAGTATCAGGTAGTACAAGGAAGCAGCACCTAGGTGACAAAAGATTTTTGGGAAGCAGCCAATTATCTGTCCATATTTACCATTCCCAAGTTAAGGAACCCTTTTTTCTCGGCTAAATATAATATTTTGCCTTTGGCGCTATAACAGGGAAGAGAGGATATTTTGCAACCCTTATTGAAAACATATGTGCCCATGAAGAACTGGGCATATTGAAATAATATCTTATTTTACATTTGTGGGGACATATACAAACATAGCTTATTCTTGCTTCATCAGTATCCTGGAAGAACAATTATCTAAACTTCATTTCTATATGAGCCTTGCTTTTTTCAGACTGCAAAGCCTCTATAGCCCAAACTATAGCAAAATACTGCGTAGCAGCAGTGAAAATAGGGCATCAACTAATATAAACTCTCCCATAATCAGAACTTTTAGTTTATTTGTTAGCCAGCATGATGTTATTGTAGGAGAAAGACTGGTAGTGCCAGGGAAAGGAGTATAAAGAGGGATCAGTCTTACGTAGCCACAAATTAAGTCCAAACCCCTTTGATTGCCATTGACCCTTATCTCAGTATAATCAGGTACTCACCATTAGTTGATTCCTTTTAGCAATAAATCAGTTAATTTGAATTTTCATATGTGGACCTGGTCTTTTGCACCTGAGAATCATTCAGTGTTTTGTTTTAGGGTTCTTATTACTACTTTACTATTTTACTACTATTTGTTTTATTTTACTATCTTTACTATTCAATATCCCTGCCTTTGGCTGTAATCATTGATAGTTGTCTTACATTTAATTGCAATTTTAAAATGTACTTTCCTGTATTTTAGTTTAGTAAAAATAAGAGGAGAAAGATTTTTTTTTCTGTTTTTCAATTAGCCAAGGATCTTATCCAAATGGGCCTGTTGTTGGCACAAACCTGTTGACAATTCCGAAACAAAGATCATCTTCAGTTACTTCAGCAAACAATACAGGTTCTAGGCGAGCCGGTAAGAATGTAACAATTATTTGTAAGTTGTCTATAAGGATGTCTATAGAATGATACAGTTTATTTTGAAAACAGTACACTTATGCAACTTAAAATTATAAATTGCTTAGATTATTTTAATTAAAATATTTTGTTGCTTGCTCAAGTAATAAAATACATATTTTGCAGAATGATAAAGGATGTTTTTATTGTTCTGTTTGCTACCAAAGTTAAGGCTGTGCGTTGCTTATTGTGTATGTAGCTAAAATAAAATGGCTGATGGGACCTGTAGAATGCCCACCTGCTGGATTGAATTGGAGGGGTTGAAATCACTAGGAAAGGACAATCCCTTAGGTAACCCATCCCCAAGCTAAGAAGGGCTTTAAAGGTGATAACCAGCAAGTTCAATTGCCCCCAGAAACACACTGGGAACCAACAAAGTTCACAAAACAGTGGTGTTACAATCGTGTGTGGCAGTAAAGATTCCCCCTTTAATAAACATTATGCCAATTTTGCCTAAGTGAAATATGTTACAGATTTTTTATATTTAAGTAGTCCTTGGCTTTTGACCCCAACTGAACCCAAAATTCCCATTGCTAAGCAAGGCAGTTGTTGAGTTGTTCCTCATTTTATGATCACTGCAGTTGATAAATTAAGCAAATCTTGCTTCCTCTATGACTTTGCTGGCTGGGAAGGTTACAAATAGCAATTACATGACTCCAGGACAGTGCAATTGTCATAAATACTTCCAGTTGCCAAGCACCCAAATTTTGATTACATGACCATGGGCATCCTGAAAAGGTTGTAAGTGGTCATAAGTCATTTTTTTCAGTACTGTTTTAATTTCAAATGGTCAGTAAGCAAATGGTTGCAAGTCAGGGACTACCTGTACTTGCAAATATTTACAAAGCAGTCCAGAGGCTTGTCCTTGAGAGCAAGCTTTTCAGGCTGCAAATATTGCTGGCTGAAATTTTGCTAGGCCTTTTAATATTTGAACAGTGTTTAAATCTTCAGTATAGTTCCAGTTCCTCCCTCTGTCCCTCTTTAGCTCTGGGACATTCTGAAAGGCTATAGGACAAAGTGTGAAATCTCTGTGTGTGAATCCATAGATAAATAAATTAAGAATTACATATAAGTAACCAGATACAGTTCAAAAATTTCAGGCCTCGATTGTCTTCAGACAGAGATAACAAGTGCTGTAGGATACACATCATACTCACATTGTGTGCATGTGTGTATTTATGCATATGGATGGTGTTGGCTGGTATTAATAAAAACACAAATATGAATTAACATGAAACGAATTCTAACAATAATGTATAAGTAGAACTACTTTTTTTTTGCAAAAGAACTCATAATTCTTAATAGATCTGGGATAGTCTTGTGGAAAATTAAATTAAAACTAGTTAATTAAAAGTTCACTACATGAAAAGTATAAAAGCAGAAATCACAATATATTGAAAATCAGTAGCTAGCATTTTTTAATATTTAGGTAGCATATGGAGAGAATGCATTTCTAAAAATAAAGATCTTGACTCAGTAGAAGTATATCAAAAGAGAGGTTCCAAACAACCTTTCTAGACAGAAGTTCCAGATTTTACCTACAACCTGTTGAATCAGTGCTATTCTTCTAACATTTTATTTCTTTGGTTTCTTGTTCATCTCCCCTTTAGGAATTTCTCAGAATCTAAGTCCTGGCATTTCACCCAGTAATGGATTTCTCTCCAGTGGGTACCACCGATCACCTGCAGAATTTCCTGATACAGCTGATTTCTTTACTAAACCTAGTATTACTGTACATAAATCTCTGGGAAGCCCATTTAATTTTTCAGATTGTCAACAACAAGTTAGAACCTCTTCGTGTTATACTTGTAATAGGTAATGATCTATTTTTGTATAAGCAATTAGCATATATAATATCTTTATTTGATAGAGTGTATCATCTTAGGGTATGTGTCCCCCCCTGCTACTTTTTTACAAGTTAAATAATAACTTGTTTGCTATGGAATGCAGTTGCAATTTTTTTTTAAAAAAAATTGGTTTATACAATATTGGCTGCTTTTATTTGAACTTAAGTAACCTTTCTCTAATGATGATTCTTTGTGTTGGCATCAGCCTTTATTTTTTTATGCATTTCTCTCTTCTCCAATATCCTAAAAATGTGTGAGACAGTATCTGGAAAAAATTCTCTAAAATTATTTGGTCCTCTTGTTCTGTTGAAGCCCTTTCCTGAGTGCAGCTAAAACGATATTGGTGTATGTCCAAATTGAAATTGCAGCAGTGATACTCTTACAAAGTTTTAATATCTCTTCATTGATACAATATTTAAGAAAAATTCAGAAAAATGTGAATACAAATTGAAAATGACATTTCTGTTTTTTTTTTAATCTTCCGTAAGTTGCAGACGACAAGTATTCAACTCAGCTGCAAACTCATTATTTGAATCTGTAGCAGAATGTCAAAGTCAAAAATCAGGTAGGATTATTGTCCATGTGAATATTTAACATCCTTTGTTAAATAGTTCGCAAACTATTTCTTTGAGAAAATGAATTTATGAAAAACACTTCAGGTGATCCACATTTATGAATTTCAATCTCAGATACAGTTTTTTCCATCCAGAACTGTGTGAAGTGGAAAACATGAGCAGAGTTCGCTTGTATAGAAAATGGGAATGTTTTCCCCATCCTCTACTCCCCAAAACATAGTAGTGAAATGTTGGTCTTGCGAACACAGTAGGAGGTGATACTAGAAGATGAAGAATTATTTAGTTATTATTTTTTAAATTAAATCTGAGAGGTATAAAGCATCGAACATAGTAACAACAAAAGAATCATAGTGACAGATAAAATCCCACAAGGGGCTTAATACCCATCCTAACTCAAGGCTTGGGAAACCAGCCTTCAGCAATTTCTTAAACATCATCAGGGTGGGAGCCATACGGATCTGAAATGCTATTTTTTAAAAAGATATTTTTATTTAAAGATTTGAATATTTTGTTTTAAAAATATTAGAGCAATCTATAGTAGTTACAATGTTTTTCAAATGTTAGTATGTTTTATAAAGTCATATAATGGGATTCAGATTAGGAAATCATGTTTTTGAACAAATTTGTTTGATTAAATTACTAATATGTGTACTTGTTTAAGGTGAAGATGGAAACAGCGAAGTTTCAAAAGTCCCCAGCCATCTTGCAGAGAAACTGCACTGTGAATTGGGAGAAACAAAAAATCCCTGTCAAATGGATCAAACTAAGAATTTTCAGTCTGATGCAAGTATATTATTTCAGGCATACCTTGATAGTCATACCCGAGTCCTATTGGAGAAGGGCGGTATACAAATTGAAACAAACAAACAAACAAACAAATAAATAAAATAAGATAGTTTGATTTCTGGTTTTAATAAGATGTTTGATATTTTATTGTAAAAAAAACTACTTCTATACTTCACCTATTTACCTGTTATTATAATATTATTTATACTGAATTTTATTTTCTTTGGTTTTTGTTTGAATAGTTCTTGAGGTTTTCAAAATATCAGAATCAAAAAAAAGATATAGATACAAAAATATTAAAACACATTTTACATATATTTCTTTGCCTTACATATTATTTTGCCTCACAATATAACTGCAATAACATTCTGATTCTCTGAGCATCTTTGTTTTTACACAAAGAAATCCAGTGTCCTGATATAATTGTCTTGGATGGTGTATGGTGGTAGTGGTTTTTTGCAGATTGTTAGTGATTCCAAATGTTGAATTATAAGTGCTGCTAACAAAAAAGATCCGCTTATATCTGTACCAATTGTTTCAGCAAAGCCCAGATTGAGATTTACAGTACATACATACATGCATGCATACATGGATATATACATATTGATTTTAAATTGGGAGAAGAAAGTACCTCAGATTGTGAATCTTAAAAAAATAATGCTATGAAGACTGAACATATTTTTTTAACTGAAATATCTTGGAAGATGCTGCATATTTATTTACAGTAATTACATCAGAACAGCCAAATAATCTTAATTTATATTAAGAATCAAATACATACAAATGTCCCTTTACTCTGTGTAACCATAATAGTATCTATTTGAATTCTGATTAACAGAGCTTGATTTTATGATAACAAAAGATGTTTGTTTTCAACTTCCTGTACTTATTTAGTCTTACTATTTTTCCTGTCACAGATTGAGAAGAATTCTTCTTTAGAAAAGATGTTAATAGAAAACCATAATTCATTAATGGAGGAAATGAACAGTTGGAATTTTCAAATATTTGATCTTGTTCAAAAAATGGGAGATAAATCTAGAAGAATCCTTAGTCAGGTTTGTTGCTACTATAGAAATTCTGTTTATTTTATTTGAATATTTCTAACCATACACATATGAGCATTTTGAAAGCTGTTCTCTCTGTATAAATACATACAGACATTGATATAAATATAAGTAGCATATTTGCAAACAAACGTATCTGTTTTCCAGACTGAACCATATTTTTCCTCAAATAGCTCATGTGAATGGGAGGAAGTGAGAATAGATAAGAATAAAAGAAGCTGTTGAAAACTGTTATTAGCATAGGGTAGAAATGACTACTTACAGCTGGTCTTATAAATCTTTCTGCTTTTTCTGCTGTATAAATTTTATGTGTATTTAGAGAGAATAATTAATGTATACACTTACGGATCAGTTGATTTTGTAAATCAATTAAGTTAATCAATCAAGAATATTTCATCTGAGATACATTTCAAATTTGCTCTTTTTGTATATAAATACGCATATACATATATAGATGTGATTTGTACAGATTTAACAGGTAGGAAAAAAATCTCAAGGATTGGTTAGCAAATTTATGTTATATTAGCATTAAATATTAATTGGATTTTGACAAAAACCATTAATAGTTTCAATGCTATAATTTAAGGTGATTCCTTATCTTCTGTTAAGCCCCATTTCAACACCCTTATCATTACATATTCTTCAGGCTGAGGTGGACTGTCAGAAAGAGGCACGGGGGTGGGGTGGGGGGTGGGGAAAAACAAACATCCATTCTCAAAGAATCTTTTAAAAATGAAATGTTTTTCATAGTGTTTTCATATGTGTTTATTATGTGTTTAGGTTGCATTTACATTGTTTCAAGACACTGGTTTATTTGAAATTTTCAAAATTCCAATTCAACATTTCATGAACTACTTTCAAGCACTAGAAAATGGTTATCGAGACATTCCCTGTGAGTAATAGTTGACAAAATTAGGCTAATTTATTAATCTGAGACTTCCTTTGAGTTTTATTAGATTATATTTGTAAGGAACTATTGTAACTTAGTAGTATATTATTTCTGTTTCTTTTATTTTTTTCTTAATCTTACTAATTATGTAATAATAATAGATTTTTTAAAAAAATAAGAAGAAAAATAGATAAAACCAAATATGTGTAAGGCTTTGCTAATCTAAAAAAATATTAAGGAGAGATAGGAATTCAATTCTTATTGAGCTTAGCATCTGGAGTCTAGTTGAGTCATGGCAACTAGACTTCTTCTCTTTTTAGTTTGCAATGTTTTTCTGCTTATCCAAGTAGCTTCTTCAGACTGATAAGCAGCAAAACATTTCAAGAAAAAAAAAAAGAAGTCCAGTTCCCATGACTCAACTTCCATACAATTCTACCTGGATGAATCTTCATTGACACATTGAGCCTAGTGAAAAATCTTATTGAATCCCCGTGCAATTAAGCTGTGGATTTGAAATTCTGATGGTCTATTAACTGATGAAGAACTGGCATGCAAATTGTTTAAGGCGAGGGGGGAATACAGTTATCGTCTGTGAGGCCCTTTTTCTTGAATTGGAATTCTATCTTTGCCTCTGTCTTGTGTTTCTTTGGGTTATTGAGTCTTCATATGTAATGGCAAGTTTACATTTAATAAAAACTGTATTATTTTAGATCACAATAGAATACATGCAACAGATGTTCTTCATGCTGTATGGTATTTGACAACGAGACCAATTCCCGGATTTCAGCAAATAGACAGGGGTAAGTCTGTAGTGTTATTCCACAAGAAGGCTGTGATAGAATAAAACAAATATACCTGAAGTAAATATACACTTGTCTGAAGAGTGCCTGCTTGAAACTAAATTTAGTGGCATATATAAACAATCAGATTTTAGGAAACTGATTGGATAATTGCTGACAGACTTTACTTCTTAGCCAAGTAAACTGTTTTCATTTGGAACCCTTCTCCTGAATAAAGCCTATATTTTACTGCAGTGGTCAGCATGATTGGTCAGCATGTTTCCAGCAACTAAAATACATTAGAGTAATACTTCTTTATTTAATTATTAAAGTAAACGCCTCAGACTAAAAATACTTGAAGTCTTTAATTTAATTAGAGCTTTTTAAAATTATTCCACTGGAAAAATGAAATAGTATTCAACAACCTGTTTCAATTAATATATGCCTCTTTAGTACATTCTGTTATTTTTAGCGTGTGAATTGGATGAATTCTTTAATATTATGTAAAGTGAACTGTGATGCTAAGGTATATATTTTTTAATTTATATCACTTGTGCCTTCCCCCATTTGTGCTGGAAAGTTTGTCTCACTAACTCAGAGGTTGGTGTAATTTACAGGATTTTTAAGAAAAGTTCAGCAGAATCAAAAATTCTACTCTAATAGAGTCCTGATTGAGGAAATATTTAATTGGATCCAGCCGAGTGAGATCTATAGATTGCTTGATATCAAGGGTGGGTTCTACTTACCTTTACTACCGGTTCGCAATGGGGCCGTGCGTGCTCTTTGGCTTCGCTCGTGCACGTGCGCACTCTTCTGCGTGTGCGCAGAAGCGTTCTGATGACATCAAAGTCAGTGGGCAGAGCCTCCTGCCAGTTTTACTACCGGTTCTATAGAACTGGTGCAAACCGGGGGCAACCCACCACTGCTTGATATGCTGAAAATGTTGATAAAAATACTGAATATTCTTAAAATGTTATTTTTATTATTATTATTTTAGATACAGAAAGTGATATTTCAGTGGGCCAGGTTGCCTATGTTTCCTCCAAAAGCTGTCCTGTTGTAGATGAAAACTATGGATATTTAGCATCAAATATTCCAGCCTTAGAATTAATGGCTTTATATGTAGCAGCAGCCATGCATGATTTTGATCATCCTGGTCGGACAAACGCTTTTCTGGTAGCAACAAATGCTCCACAGGTAAGATCATTTCCTGTATAATATGCTACCTAATTCAGCTATTAAATTTTAGCATTATATAATCAGATTTCCAGCAATTCTATTATTTTACATTTTATACTCGCAGAGCAGTATATTCAGCACCTGTTCAAAGTTATGATGGTACTGAATCAGAGAAACTTGACCAGTCCTTGAAGTTGTGGCCATTGCAACATTCCCAAAGTCACGTGATTACAATTTAGGCACTTGGCAAATAGCTTGTAGTTACGACAATCTGTATCCCACCGTTACATGATCACCATTTGGATCTTCCCTGCTGGCTTCCCGCAAGCAAAGTCAATGGGGAAGCCAGCAGGAGGTCACACTGCCAGTCCAGAGATGCAGTTAAGCAGCTCAGGAAGAGATATGCTCTGCAGAAGGAGATGGTACAACAGCAGCGGTCCCAACTTTTCCCTGAGGAACAAGACCTCACATCCAATTATTTGTGGAACAGTGTCTCTCTAGAGTTTCTGCAGGATGGTTGCCACCCCTCCTCTCCTGCCACGGGCTTACAGCTGAACCCAACATTAGATGGCCACATTCAGAGTGGGGAAACACCTCCCTCTGCATCCGTCCAAGTGTTGGTAATGCAAGCCAGCTTTGCCTTCTCATCTCTGATGAAATTGTAGATAAAGAGAAATTTATTACTGGCATTTAGCAGTTGCAGCTGGAGACCAAGGCCTCCAAGGGTCTGGTAATCTAGTTTACAAAATGGGATAATGCATTTTGGGATAATGAATTTCAGAAGTTAATTATATGCAGTGTGAAGGGGTTTTGTGGCTGCTGCTATTGTAGTGGTTCTAAATCTCTTTCCCATCAACTTAATTGGATGGTTCCTGGTCCTATAGTTCTGAGAAAATAGGAAAATTTCTTCCTGCCTACTTTCTCCATGCTATGAGTGATTTTATACGCCCTCCTTCAATCACTTTTCCAACTTCAGCAGTCCTAGACAGTCTAACTTTTCTTGTAGGAAATGCATTTGAATTTCCTAATCATTTTCATTTCAGCGTGGCAACCAGAAATGTACACAATATTTCAGAGATAGATGGATGTCCATTTTTGTAAGGGCACTGCATTATCACTTGTTTTATTTTCAGTCCCTTTCCTAATGATTCCTATGATGAAATTTGCATTTTTCATAGCTTCTGCACATTCTGGTGACATAGTAATAATCCCATTACCTGGCTAATTATAGGCAGCTCAGTTCCCATTAGAATATACATGAGGTTAAGGCTCTCCCTACAACGTATATAACATTACATTCACTTGAGCTAAACAATTCATTATTTAGCTGACCATCACCTTATTTAATGAAATCATTCTGAAACTTTCTGGAAAGTTTTTTTTTAATCAAGCTGATTAATGTGGTATCATCCACAAAATTGCCAGCATGCTGCTTACTTCTAAGTATAAATGTACACTTTTGCGGTGAGTATGCTTTAAATATAATGCCTGTATCACTAATGATTCCCATGACAGTCAGGATGTAATATTGATTTTAAGATGTTAGGAAGGGTACTTTGAAGTTCCGACAAACTGATTTATCTTAGTCTAATCTATGGAGTTTCTCAGTTATCCAGGTCATTGTTTTCCCAAAGGTGCTTTTTCAGGAGGCAATGGACTTTCTTGTTTTTTTTAAAAAAACGTTTCGCTTCTCATCCAAGAAGCTTCTTCAGCTCTGACTGGCTGGTGGGGAATGGAAGGATTTATATTCCTTGCAGACAGCTGGTCATTCTTTTAGAGAGTAATTGAGGCCATTTGGATGTTTATCTGTATCCTCAGGATCACCTGAGTAGTGCAAATGGGTGTGGAGCCTTCTTGGCTACAGGATGTTTTCTGCCCTTTGTCCCTTCACTGTTGAAGACAAGTGTAGGCTCTTGGGGATGAGTCTGTGTTGTCTGCATCGTAAACTGAAGTGCAAATAGTTCTTGTAGTCTGCATTTTTTTCTGGAAATCTGTTCGTACTCCCATACCGTTCAGAGAGTGTTCTCCAAAGTAAAAAACAAGAAAGTCTAGTTGCCTCCTGAAAAAGTATCTTTGAAATCTCATTCTAATCTAAAACCAGAGCCTCAACAATTCTTATATTCAATAATCTTTTTAAAACTATGAGTCTTTGGAACCATCCATATTGGCCCTTTGGCCATACAAGGGCAGAATAGGCTTCATTGCGTCAATCTCAGCAGGAAATCATCTGATCATCAGGATCATTAAAATGTTCCCATTTCAGATAATTTCTTTGAAGCCCAGGAGCAATTGAAATGAAATTTGTCCTGCTTTATGTATCAAGTTAACTGTCATTGAAGTTTTGAAATCCTGATGTAATCTGATGGCTTTATGTATTTATTTAAAAATACATATAGTCCTCTATCTTATGCAACATAACAATAGTCACTGAGAGTGAGTTGAGTGGCCATATAAATTTCCTTAAATAAATAAATCGATAAACAAAAAGTAAAAACAGTAAAAAAAAAGCATAAAAACTCCTGGTGTCCTAAAGGCAACCCACACTCCACACATCACTAGAGGTAAAGCATCAAAGTTGCTTAGCGAGACAGCTATAATTATTGCAGATTGTTCTGTCTCCACAATATAGTTTCACACCTGATGGTGCATAACTGACACACCCATGATCACTGTGAATCGGATGCTAAGATAGCCAGATCACAGAAGAGGACTGTAGTTGTTTTAGCCCTTTTTTCACTCTATAATATTGTTTGGTTCTTCTCTTTTTCACCAAAAATCTGTGCTTTGAAGATTTGGCTTTAAGCTTCCCCCTCCCTGCTTCAGCTTTTCCCTCTCTTTTCAAGAAGGTGGAGAAGAATGACTAAGTAGATGCTTTTATGGTTTATTTGAACATGGTTCTTCCTTAAGAATAGAAAACTAAACTTAGTCTATGTTTGCTAGATCCAACTCAGGTGATGTTTTTATTTAGAGATGTATATCTAATTGTTTAGCATAATATTTCCCATGACCGCTTTATTAAATTTCTCAGTGATAAAATAAATTGGATATTCCGGTTTTGTCAAATGACACTCTGTAAAATATTTGTACTAATTATTTTTCAGGCTGTGTTATACAATGATAGATCAGTTCTAGAAAATCATCATGCAGCCTCTGCATGGAGCCTCTTCTTATCACTACCGGAATACAATTTTCTGTGTAATCTTGACCATGTGCAGTTCAAACGATTTCGATTCTTAGTGATTGAAGCAATCCTTGCAACAGATCTCAAGAAACATTTTGATTTTCTTGCTGAATTTAATTCCAAGGTTTGTTGTTCTACTTAATATTATTTATTCATATTTATAGAAATGTATAGAAATATACAGTGTGTATGTATGTTACATAGTTTAGGCAATATTGTATACTACGTATTTAAATATTTGCTTATTAATTTATGTTATTTACAGTATATAAAGAAAAAGTTTATAAATAAATGAAAAATTCAGAACAAAGATAAATTAATCCAACCAAAATATAACCAAATTGTTCCACACATACATGTAAATGTGCTTAAACTGCATAAAGACCAATAAAATTCACATTTTAACCACATATAAATAGGTTTTGAATGGCTTTTGAACGTGTTACATTAGGGCATGTTGAAAAAGTAATTCCTTATCCGGCTGTCACATACTTTATTTGTTCCTGTATACTTTTACATTTCATTAAGAATCCCATGAACATAGAAGCATATAAAACCAGGAACAAAAGTAGTCCTACTGTGGGGTAGAACAAACCTCATGTATTTAAGTGGTAGTGCAAGAAGGGTTAGGATGGATATCACAACAGTTCTTCTGTGGTAATCTTCCCAGTTCATCGGTACTTCCTAGAATGGTACAGGTAGCCTTTAATACACTTGCTGTAAAAAGGTTAAATTAGGTCCTTAGTTCTATGTTTTCAAAAATTTCTAAGTCAATTTCCTTCTATAGCCAGCAAACTTTGGCTTCAGTTAAGACTGTGATGCCAACTACATTTTCTCCCTCTACATCAGGGGTGGGTTCTACTTACTTTTACTACCGGTTTGCAACAGGAGCATGCACATGTGCATGCGCAGATCGTCAATTATGGCGGGTGGGTGGAGCCTCCCGTTGCTTGTACTACTGGTTCTAAAGAACCGGACAGAACCAGGAGCAACCCACCACTGCTCTACATGTTATTATATGGTGCATTGTTATATGGCCTGGATCATAGATTGCATATTTCACATTATTGTTATTGGGGGAATGATACTCTCCATTGGGAAAGAGCAGTTACAGTTAGTTGAGGAGAGGGTACTAGTGAAATCATACAGTCCTGTTTCTATACAAATTTCTAAGTATGACTGGGAAAATTGTATTTAATTTGTATTTAACAACTCTTTCTAACCCATATCCTAAATTTCTTGGCTATTATATACCAATTCACTTTGACGTGCCAAATTCATAATTACTGATCAAATATAATGGATTACAAATTTGTTCATCTCTCAGAATAGAAACAAAGAACAAGAATAACTTATAGAAAAGGGAAAAAGCACAAGTTTATTGTGATTTTGCTTTTCTAATCTTATAATTCATTTACTCAGACATATAAATTATAATCTAGAGACAGGATCAGCAGTGATATCAAGGGGAATGAAATTCTGAAGTTACAAATAATGATAATGAAATCTTAATAATACCCATTCACCAAGCAGTTGTTTGGTGTGACAGATATTTATGCACTGGGGATTTGATTAAGATTTTTATTCTGGAAAGAACAGTTGGCCTCAATTCAATTAATCATCAGAAAGATGTTGAACCTCTTAAGAGATTCTTGCTCAGACGAATTCTTTTCACAAGAATTGGCACTTTAATTATTTATAAACTACGTGGCATAGCAGAGATAATCTCCACTCATTTTGGAGTAATCCAAATTCTAGGCTGTTTAATATATTGCCCTATCTGAGAGCTGGTTTGTTATTTTATTCTTTTATATACAATAGTGACTGGCTAATTTATTCTATATAAAATGTGTTAAGCAAATAATATATATCATGCTGGAAGATATGCAGATATATAGATTCTTGATCTATGCATGATATAAGTGAATTCTGTAATAGGGTCACCTGAGTGATAATAGAGAAAACACTGAGATCAGTTTCTTATTGTGATACCTTTGAGGAATTTTAGCTAAGAACTATTAGCAGGATCTGTTTTGTAGTAGATAATTCATGTGTGTTTTATGATTATTTTAAGTTTTTAAGTGAGTTTTGCAGTTTGAGAAATCTAATCTAAATTTTATTGTTAAAAGTCTATGATGAATCAGGGTATCTTTGATTGTATCATAGGATTTGTTTTTAAATGGTGGATTTCATAATTGCTCTGAGTGGAAGTTGGAAATTATGTATATGTGTATATTGTAAAGTGTTCAGTTTATTCATTCCATCATAAAATGGAAATCTTGATCCACTGCCTGGAAGTGTGAAGGATTAGCTGGGAAGGAACAAATTCAGAATGAATTGTAGCAAGATAAAAGTGCTGTTTTTGTATAGGCCCTCTGCTAATAGGTTAGTTCCATCTTTAACTCTTGACAAGGTGGTACTCCATCAGGTTTTCCTAGACTTGTGGCTTCTGCTAGAGCAGCAGGAATAGGAGTCATGGCCAGAAGACACACTGGCCTGTTCCTGCTCGCGCACCAATTACAACCTTTTTTAGATCAGGAGATTTATTTATTTTTATTTTATTTATTTTATTATTCATATTTCTATGCTAACCACTCTCCAAGGACTCTGGGCGGCTTACACCAAAGACAGTATACTAAATAGCATATTGCCCCCAACAATCTGGGTCCTCATTTTACCCACCTCGGAAGGATGGAAGGATGAGTTAACTTGAGACAGTGAGATTTGATCCGCTGATCTGCTGAACTTGCAGTCAGATGAAGTAGCTGCAGTACTGCACTCTAACCACTGCGCCACCTCGGCTCCTAGAGATGCTGTCTATAGTGAATCATGACCTTTCATCTCCCAGTTAGACTACTGTAATTTGCTTTACATGGGACTATTCTTGAACATTACTTGAAATTTACAGCATGAATTAAACATAATCCCTTACTTCCAGACTGATTGAAACCAGTGCCTCAGAGAGATACCAGTATTGTGGAGGCAGTATTATTGTTTTGAGTTCTGGGCCCATTTCAATATGTGGGACATTACTTAAAATATCCTTAATAGCTCAGTTTTTGGGGGTGCTTTCCTCCATGTAGGATCTGCCTGCCCAACTCATACAAGCCAAGTAGTCATATTAAGTATTCTTATTCTGGAAGGAGGTGGCATTTTTTGTTTCTTGAGGTCAAGCAGGCCCTTTCTTTGCTGTTATTCAGGAAATCAATGAAGATTTATGAGTGCGCTATAAGATTCCTTGAAGAGTGGTTGTCAAGTTGGCTAATGTGATGCAGTTATTATTGTCTTATACAAATATTTATACAGGTAACTGAACATAAATAAATTTCAGTGGATTGTATGTTTTTAATTATTTGCTGAATTCAGTGGGTTTTTTCTGCAAGTATTAAGTGCAAATGCCAGACAGGAACAAAGAGGTGTATCTCAACAGTGAAATTGTTTAAAAATACTTTAGATAGGCAGGCAGGCAGACGTTCAATTTACTGCATTCAGTGATACTTAAATCACAAATAAGTGTGAACCCATGCCTCTTTCCTTGGAAGGAAGCCATATGTCTAGGAATTAGTTCAAATTACACATGAATACTGCAGAATATATGAACAAATTAAACTGTCCCTTTATATAAGAAACTCCCCAAATATTTTAATTTTATATATGAAAGCTATGAAGGGATTGAAGAAAATGTTCAATTTATGCCTTTGTCTCCATTCTAAATAGGTAAACATGAATGGACATGGTATTGAATGGAGTAATGAAAGTGATCGACTGTTAATATGTCAGATATGCATCAAGCTTGCAGATATCAATGGTCCAGCCAAAATCAGAGATCTACACCTGAAATGGACAGAGGGAATTATCAATGAATTTTATGAACAGGTAAACTTGTGTAAGCAGAACATATATGAGAAAATAATGCAAATAATCTTGTTTACGGAATGACTATTTGCATAAAATTGAATCTTAAAATGTTTAAGTGTATTCTTTTACAGAGGGATCTAAAATCATGCCAAAAGCTAGAATATAAGTAATAAAAAGCCTGCAAGCTACCTATTCCTCTATTAGATCATTATTTGTGTGAAGATACATTTATCATAGAACTTGTCCATCTTTTATATCCTATTTCATCTGTTTAGAGAGTGTCTAAGTGTAATGCAATTTTAAAAGCAAGATCTAGTTATTTTGGCTCTTTGTAACACTAGGTAAGATTATGGGAAGAAGTCCCCTTTTTTTCTTCTAGTTTTCTGTCCAATCTGTCCTAAGTGTTTTGTATGTATAAATTTCCAGGGAGATGAAGAAGCAAACCTGGGGCTACCTATTAGCCCTTTTATGAACCGACATTCTCCTCAACTTGCCAAATTACAAGAATCTTTTATTACCAACATTGTTGGTCCTCTTTGCAATTCTTACGATGCAGCCGGCTTGCTTCCAGGAAGATGGATTGAAAGAGATGAGAGGGAAAGCTCTGAAGATTGTGATGCAGAAGAGGATAGCGAAGACGAAATGGAAGATTTAGGAACAAGTAAGAGTAAATGCTTTTATGGACAATTTTATTTCAGTTATACGTAGTCCTCGACTTACAAAGACAATTGAGCCCAAATTTTCAGTTGCTAAGTGAGACATTTGTTAAGTGAATTTTCCCTCATGTTACAACATTTCTACGCCTGAGTGGAGGCTAATGCCTCCTACTAAGGCAGCATTTAACATCCAGCTGCCTGTAATTACTGCGAGTTAATTCTTACCAGGCTCAAGGTCGACTCAGCCTTCCATCCTTTCTAAGGTGGGTAAAATGAGGAGCCGGTTTGTGGGGGCAATAAGCTGACTTTGTATAAAATATACAAAAGTATGAAGGCTATTGCTTAATGCATTGTAAACCGCCCTGAGCCTCCGGAGAAGGGTGGCATATAAAAATTAAAGAAAAAAAAATGGTTAAGTGAATCACTGCAGTTCTTAAGTTAGTGACATGGTTGTTAAGTGAATCTGGTTTCTTCATTGACTTTGCTTGTCCAAAGGATCACAAAAGATGATCACATGATCCTAGGACACTGCAACCATCATAAATATTAATCTGTTGCCAAGAAACTGAATTTTGATCATGTGACCATGAAGATGCTGCAATGGTCGGAAGTGTGAAAAATGGTCATAAATCACTTTTTACAGTGCCATTGTAACCTTGAACAAAGTCACTAAATGATCTGTTCTCGAGGTCTACCTGTACTTTCATAAAATAAGATATTGCAATAGAATGTCACCATTATACGTTATCTAGGAAGCTTGCTTATTTCTTAATATTTTCTCCTGTAACTTCCAAATGATAACTGACCTCTTTTTTCTCCTCTCCCCCCCCCTTTCTTTAAAACAGGACATAAATTGAACATATGGTTTATTTTCTAAAAATGTGTTATTTATTTGAAGTAAGTTTGAAAAAAATGTTTTCTTTTGCAGAATTACAAAGAAGAAAAAATGGACAGCAAATATTTAGTCAACTAATATACCATTTGAACGAAAATCATAAAATGTGGAAGAAAATAATTGAAGAAGAGGAACTAAATAAACCAGAAGAAAATGAACATTCAGAAAAAAACTCCTTATGTCAAACAGATGAGATTCAGGTCATTGAGGAAGCAGATGAAGAAGACGAACGACATTAAGAACAAGAAAAAACACTTTAAAAAGACTTTATAACAGTGTTCCAAACTGCTGCAAGAATATATTTTTACCCATAAAACTGGCTAACAACTGACAGATCTGAGAGAAGTATGAAAAATAGTATACTGAATAATGTGAAAGGATACTTATTTCTTCAGCATTATCACACTTCTATGCACTTTTGCCACATGGAAATAAAAAGAAAATTCATAGACTTACTGAACATAGTACTGCATTCCATGATGAGAAGATTTTATGTCCAGCTTGGACTTCATGTATCTTGTTTTGCTGCCTTCATAAAAGTAACTTCTTAATATCAAAAGGGAATTAATAGTTTGGAGAAAAATCAATCCGAAATACCCAAGTTAAAAGGACATTCTGTTTTGCCCTTGAGAAAGGCCTATAATGTTTTAGATTTGGTATTTTGTTTCTAATGCGAACGTCAATAAGCAGTTCCCATAAATTTAATTTGCAAGAGTTTGATTGCAAGAGTTTAATTTGTAAGAGTTTGAAGTTATTGAATTGATTTAACCATTAGATGGCTGCAACCAGAATTGCCAGGTCCTTATGGTTAAAACTGAATTTCCTCTGCATCTGTTTGATGCTTTTGTTTTTACTGTGGCAAATAGCCTGCTATTTTATTTTTCTAAAAATGTACAGGTTTCCAATGTGTATTCAGGGTAATTTGCTAAATATACCCCTGTTGCCTTTTTTCCCTCATTGTTCTGTAAAAGAACATACAAGCTATTTAACTATTTTAATAATTACAGGATTTTATTCTTCTAGTCAATGTTATAAATATGTTCCACTGTTTCTCAGGATTCATGTTTAAAAACATGGCACGGCAGATTTTATATTTACAGACTTATGCTAATGCTAGATGGTCATTAAAAATTGACTTTTGCTCTGTATATAATCTTCATAAAAATTAAAAGATGGTTTTGTATAAATGTTCTAAACTCAGTTTTAGTCACATGGTATCCAACGTATCAGAAATATTATTGAATAAATTTTAATAGGAAAAGCTTGAAAGAAACATTACTATATTCTCTTAAAATCAGTTACCCTGATCTATTTTATGTTAACTGAGTTTCAGTTTCACTTTTTATAAAATATCTATTTGTACCTGGATGTGGCAGATAGATCAGTGGTGGGATTCAAGTAATTTAACAACTGGTTCTCTGCCCTAGTGATTTCTTCCAACAACCAGTTTGCCAAACTGCTCAGAAAGTTCACAACCGGTTCTCCCGAAGTGGCACAAACTGGCTGAATCCCACCACTGAGATAGATCTATTGCTGTTCCAGAATTATATTCTTAATTGCAGCCAAACTGTTTTATTTCTTCTGGGGCCAATAAGTAATTAACAATTACTTTTTTCTTTTCTTTAAGGGGAGTAATATTTGATGGTTCATAATATTCTCCCCACATCACCACCGAATATTACAGGGGAACCAGGTGATCAGTGCTAGTTTGAGATCACTTTATGTTTCCAAGGAAAATTTGTGAGATGCACAATTATGTGAAGTCTTGATACTTAATAGAAGTATCTATTATCTTAATAAAAGTATTCTATTAGTGTGCACTAATAGAATGCACACACAATAACGTTACGTAAGCAAGGTAGGAGAGGCAATCTGATATAGTAGTTAGGGCTTAAGATAGAAAGTGAAATACCATGAGTTCTAGTCCCACTTAGTCACAGATCCAGCTGTGTGACTTTGGATCAGTGAGCCACTCTCAGCCCTAGAAAAGAAACAGTGGAAAACCACTTCTGAAAATCTTGCTAAGAAAACTGCAGGGTTTTGTCAGGCAATCTCCAAGAGTTAACAGTGACTTGAAAGCACTGAAAAAAAAAGAGGTAGGCAATATCCCTCAATTACTGGATTTATGTAATGATATAGAGATCTACATATCTATGATACAGAGATACATGTATCTGAGAGGAAAAAATAGAGTTGCCTATGCCTTTTCTCCCACCTGACCAGTTTAAGGACTCCCTCAATGAAGAAAAATGCTGAGTACTGGTGGGAATGGGCTAGTGTAGGGCTGTCAAACTCGCAACCTGAGGGGCTGGATGCGTCAAGTGCTGGCCATGGCCACGCCCAGTTTAGCAAAGGAGAGAAAAGTCACAAAACATCACATGACACCACTGTGACAACACATGTTTGACTCCCCTGGGCTAGTGCCTTGGAAAAAAAAGTTTCCTCCATGAAGCAGGACTGGAGATGAGAAGTAAAAAAAAAAAAAAAAAAAAAAAAAAAAGACTTATTCTTGGATCTCAACTGCTGTAACTGGTTGTTAGGAGACTAGAAATAAGAGCTGGGAGAAAAGTAGTGGGGAAAATAGTTTAAAGACTTAAAGAAGAAAAGAAATGCTAAAAAGAAGCAAAAAGTCAAGAAGGTTCAAACAACAAAAGTAGAGCAGCAGCAATGGTCCCAAAACTATAAACTGCTACCACGACCTCTGAAGACCTCTGGCCCTTCCTAAGTAATCCAAGTGAGCAAACGTTACCCAGCCAATTTTCTTTTTCTGACATATAAATCCCTCTCCAGTTGTTTTTTATTCAGAAATTCCACCTGATTAGGCTTTCTTTGTATTTAGTTGATTAATCAAGGATTGCATCTCTCAAAAACAACAATGGTTAAGGCATCATCTGGAATAGACTATATTCTGTTTTAGAATATAGCACAGGATAACAACTGAGGGTTGTTTTTAGCTGCTTACATTCAGTCCAGCACTTCTCAGACCACACCATCTTAGTTTGTTGTTCTAGGTTAGATGCAACTTGAGTGCTAAATTTCACTATATTTGAGCATAAACTCAGTAGTAATTGGCTAGCTCAAAAAATTATCTTGAACAATCATGTATTCTGGAATGTTGGGCCCATCTTCCTTTTGCACATTACTTTATTAGAAAATTATTGAGAATCAACAGAAAAATAAAGGGACTCTGCCATTTCAAACTAAAGAAAGCCACTGGTATTTCCCATTATGAACATGGGATACTATCCCCATTCTTGACCTTTGATGTTAAACTAGTTCATCTGCTCGTGTCTTTTTCCATACGGTAACAATTCAACTGATTCTTCCTTTCTTAATCCATTGAAACTTCAGCACCTTGGAGCTCCGGATTCTGATTTGGACTCTGGAGTATGCTTCAAGTAAAACCATCAATAATAATGGGTCAAAAGTCAAAAGGATTGAAAGGCATAGAACCACGAGACTACAGAAAGAAGCTCCTTAGTAGTCACGATTTGCATGGGATTTATAGTCGTTAAGCCCAGCACTATGGACTCCAATTGATGTAAAGCAGAAGCTTTGAAGCCTGGGATAGGGTAAAGCTGGCCATTGGGAATGATCCAATACTTAAGACATTGTCTTTCCCCCACCTGTATGTTTTAGCAACCAGCTGCTAGAACTCTTGCTTCATTCCCTAAAATTGTCTGTTTGTACCTGCATCCAGTTTGCTCTTCTTTGAGGGGAGGAGAACAAATGCAGAACTTTTTGGCAACCTTAGAAATTTATTAGTTTATTTATTAGTTTGATTTATATGCCGCCCTTCTCTGGAGACTCAGGGCGGCTTACAATGCTTTTAAGCAATAGCCTTCATACTTTTTGTATATACCTGCTTAGTAGGGCTTTTGGCCCCCCCCTAAGCGGTGTTCTGTTTTATACAAAATCAGCTTATTGCCCCCACAAACCGGGTCCTCATTTTACCTACCTCGGAAGGATGGAAGGCTGAGTCAACCTTGAGCCTGGTGAGAATTGAACTCGTAGTAATTGCAAGCAGCTGGCAGCTGAATACTACTTTAATAGTAGTTTAGTCCACTGCACCACCAGGCTCCTTCATCTCTACGAACCTCTCTTGGATAGAAAAAAATACCTTGCAAGTCCTATCTGCCTGCCAAACACAGTGTCTCCCTATTTCCCTAATAGGTGTCCTTAAATCCTTAAACCTATTTCCATATTGCAGCTTGGCCATATCATCGTTTTTCCTGTAGAACAGAAAAGGCCATTTTCAGTTCAAGAACTTTGATATATCAAAGGCTCCATGAATTTCAACAAGTGTAAAACCATTATGGTTCTATCTTCAGGATCTCCACCTTTATTATGCCACCTTCCAGTTTTTAGCTATGCCTCAGTGGGGACTCCAGCCACCTTGACTTATTTGTAGATAGAGAAAATGTTGGCAGTCACACAGCTGGCATTTCATATATGGAGGAAGGCCGGGCTTCCCATCCATGTTATTTACTAGAGATTAAAATATATGTCTACAATAACAATGGGGGCAGATTATGTTCATTTCCAAATGCACTACTACTTTCTCTGTTCCAGGCTGCCTTCAATGGTTTCCAGAACATTTTGCATCCCTATAGAGCAGAGGAGTCAAATTCAATTTCATTGACGGGGGCATCAGGGTTGTGATTGACATTGGGGGGACGGGGGGGCATGACCACCTCAATGTCACTCATGTTGGAGGCGCCTGTGGTGACCCAAGCAGTCTGCCAGCAAAAACGGGCTTCCGAGCTCCATTGTTGGCTGCGACAGTCTGCAACCCTCTGCCAACAAAAATGGAGCTTGGGAGGGCTCAGCTCTCCTGAGTTCCATTTTCGCTGGCAGAGGCACTGCAGGCCAGTCCTTTGCTGTTTCTAGGGCAGCTCAGTGTGCCAGATCTAAGCACCCCGTGGGCCTTGAATTTGACACCCCTGCTATAGAGGATTGCACTTTTGATTTATTTATTTATTTATTGGTTTGATTTATATGCCGCCCTTCTCCAGAGATTCAGGGTGGCTTACAATGAGTTAAGCAATAGCCTTTATACTTTTGTATATACCTTAGTAGGGCTTTCGCCCTGCCCCCCCAGCGGTGTTCTTTTTTATACAAAGTCACCTTATTGCCCCCACAGTCTGGGTCCTCATTTTACCTACCTCGAAAGGATGGAAGGCTGAATCAACCTTGAGCCTGGTGAGATTCGAACTTGCAGTAATTGCAAGCAGATGGTGCTATTTAACAGCACTTTAGTCTGCTGCGCCACCAAGGCCCTTACGTGTGTTTTTCTCACATGAAGTAATTTCTGAAGGGCTTCCAGAACCCATATTCCACCTCACAGTCCTAGTCTAGATTGATTATTTTCCAAATTATTAACAACTATGTTCAGTTAAAACCAAATGAAACTCAGCAACTTTATCATAACTCAACTGAAATCAAACTGAATAGAAACCAGATTTCTTTCTGGCTTTTATAGAGTTGATTCTAGGATTCTGCTAAAAATACCTTTAAAACACCATAGAATCCTTTTGCCAAAGAAATGACAATTATATATTGTGTCCTGAAGAATGGCTTAGTTTACCTTGATATCACAGAATGCTTTTGTTTAAAATGAATTTTGCTAAATTTTTCAATAAAGTATTTTAGAAGATAGTTTCTCTGAAATTCAGCATATAATAGATATAGTCACTTTCTTTTTAAAATTTTCATGGTTTTAAACATATCTTTTATTTCTATGTGGCCTAAATGTTGAGATAATAGTTACTATTGACCTATATTTGATTTATAAGAGGAGCAGTTGATAAAGTGCAGAGAAGAGCAACAAAGATGATTAGGAGACTGGGAGGCTAAAACGTATGAAGAACGGTTGCAGGAACTGGGTATGTCTAGTTTAATGAAGAGAAGGACTAGGGGAGACATGATAGCAGTGTTCCAATATCTCAGGGGCTGCCACAAAGAAGAGGGAGTCAAACTATTCTTCAAAGCACCTGAGGGTAGGACAAGAAACAATGGGTGGAAACTAATCAAGGAGAGAAGCAATTTAGAAATAAGGAGGAATTTCCTGACAGCTAGAACAATTAATAAATGGAACAACTTGCCTGCAGAAGTTGTGAATGCTCCAACACTGGAAGTTTTTAAGAAGATGTCGGATAACCATTTGTCTGAAGTGATGTAGGGTTTCCTGCTTGGGCAGAGGGTTGGACTAGAAGACTTCCAACGTCCCTTCCAACTGTGTTATTCTATTCCATTCTATTCTATTCTATTCAAAAGTGATAAAGTATGATGTATTTGGTTCTTTCACCTGGGGTCTCAGAGGTTTGAACTGCAAACCGCACTGGAATTCATGTTGCAGTAAACATCAGTTTTGGATATTTATCTATTAGATTTGGTGCATTTCTTTCAATAATTAAGGGCACTGGACACAATCCTCCTCCTGTGTTTGCCCGCAATAAACTTTTGACGTGAGTTGGAGTGAAAGAAACTACCCAAAGGCTAGTAGGGTAAGACTAGAAGCTGACTCTCCCCAGTCCTAAAACAACTTCTGAATCAGTATATCACAATGGCTCTCAAGTTTGTTGGCACTGTTTATGAAACCTCCATAAGGAGGCCATCATTGAGCAGAAAGACACTTTTTGCTTATTCACAAAGTTGGCAAGTGTGTCCCTGAGTCACTTGTGTTCCTCAAGGCTAACATGACACATCCAGGAATAACAAGAACAGTGTGTCACTCAAACTTACTTCAGGCAGAGAATTTTAACCAGAATTTGAAACCATGGCTTGTTTTAAGGTTGCTTATTGCAACATAGTTTTGTGTGCTGCCTCAGAAAAAAAAAATTGAGACCCCACTGCTCTTGGATAGGTAACCATACCACCCACGTTTGCAAGAATGTCCATGGCCAAATTCCTGCAAAGAAAATAACTAGGTTTCCTTTATCCCAAGGGTGTCAAACTTGATTTCATTGAGGGCTGCATAAGGGTTGTGTTTGAGGGCTGGGGTGGCTGTGGCCAGGGTGGGAGTGGCCAGTTCGACATAACTCGTGTCGGGGATGCCTGTGGTGGCCTGAGCATTCTGCCAGCAAAAATGGGCTCCCAAACTCTGTTTTCGGCTGCAATGGCCTCCTGCAACCCTCCTCCAGCAAAAATGGAGCTTGGGAGGGCCGCGTGTGGCAGAGGCACCGCGGGCCAGTCCTTCACTGTTACAGGGCGGCCCCATGGGCCAGATCTAAGCACCCCATGGACCGGATCCTGCCCATGGCCTTGAGTTTGACACCCCTGCTTTATCCCATCTGGTGAGATTCTACCTCCACTTGGCTCTCAACCTCCAAAACATAAAAAAATAAAAGTAGGATGAAAGGACCCGCTGGTGAGCCACTAAAGGAATGCTGGGAAGAGGACAAAGAGGTGTGGTTTTCCAGATTTTCTGCTGGGCTTCCATGGATAGCTCTCTCACCCATGATCCTTGTGTATCACACACAAGCACATTACATACACATATATTCACTCATTAAGTGTTTATACTGCTGATGACTTTAGTCTCCCAGTGATCAACTGTACAATATAAGCATAAACAATACAAATTAAAGTGAATAAAGATAAGTTAAAATCATGTTTGTTTTTAAAATATTTAAGGACTTTTTAAATGCCTACAAAGCATTTAAGATTTCGTGACTAATTTCAAGTTTGCAATACATTTTGTCAATCAGAAATATCACAAACCCTATTTCCAACTGAACTATTCCAAAAGCCAGGGAAAATACTGACCATGTTTTAACAAAAAACCCACCAAGGGGGAACAGTTTGCAGTTCTGAATAAATGAAAGAACCACCCAAACTTCTACATTAACATTATTATTCATTATTATTTAGACTGATGCATTAAAAAGGGATACACACAGTGTGAAATATTTTAGAAAGTCCCCCTACCACTCTCGTTGTGCTTTCCCTGTGTTCTAGTAATGCTGCCAAAAGACAGAATGACTCAGACTTTTGACTCATCTCCTCCCATCAGTGTTATCCTCAGAATCACTCACTGCTAGATGAGATCAGGAGAATCAGGAAGTGCATTTCCTTTGCTCTGTTGTGATCAAAATAGCTGAAGCCCATCTTGAAAGGTGTCCATTATGGAGCGTCAAGACTAGAAACCACCCTCTGCTCTATTTTGAACACCAGGAGTTACAGATTTATGCCAGGTAGAAGGTAGCTGAGTTTATCTTGGCTTGTTTATTGGTTAAGGAAATCCACAATAGTGTCTGTAATAAGTCATGATGACAACAAAGAAACATATGTACCATTGCCCAAAAGATTCAACTTAATACTTGAATCATGACAGCTACAGTTGACAGCTTCTCAAATACATATCGTGTCCTTGTATCAGGAAATCACAATGGCATGTCATCATTTACCCATCACCCCTGCATATGGAACTATCTAGAAATAGAATTGCTAAACTGGCACCTATTAGGGTTTTTTTAAAATAATATTTGATTTTTTTTTATTATATACCGTATTTTTCGGAGTATAAAACACACCAGTATATAAGACGCACCTACCTTTTTGGTGAGGAAAAGAAGAAAAAGAAGTCTCCCTCTGCCTCTGCCTCTGAGCAATTTTGCCTCATTGCAGCAAACAGCCTGCTTTACTTTCATGTTCGTTTTCAGTATAGCTTGATTAGCACAAGGAAAAAAATCTGCTCCAGCAATTTATCTCTTTGCAGCAAGCAGCTGAGCCCTGTGCAAAACAGCTGAGAGCAAATTAGCTGAGAGTCAGGAGGCCGATCCAATCAACTTGTGCTAATTAGGCTATGCTGAAGCTGAAAGGAGCTGTTTTTTCTTGCTGTTTGCTTGCAAGGAGGTAACTGCTGCTAGGCAGAGGCCAAAGGGTGGGGGCCAGTGGGTGGGCAGGGCTACATTCGGTGTATAAGACGCACCTAAATTTTCACCCCCTTTTAGGGGGGAAAAAGGTGTGTCTTATACTCCGAAAAATGCAATAAGTGCATGAATACAAAACCAGGGTTCACCATAACATACAAAATAGGATAACTTGTTTGTGACTTAGTTTATCATAAGAAACTGACTGATATAATTAGTATGCCAAAATTTGTGGATGAGTGTATTGGGGGAATCCTATAGGAGTGACTTATTTAGTTAAACTATTAAAAAAAAAACCAGAGCACAGCTTAGCTGTTTTATAAACAAAGCAGTTATAGGATACAAAAATTTTGTCCAGTTTATCCTAATTTTAGTAGTGTCTTTATAGGTGGCCACTACCAACTATGAGATTGCAAATGTGTGTGTATGAAACCTAAATCTAACTGTTCAGTTCTGCAATGAAAAAAAATCAATTATTTCACTATATTAATATTAATCATGTTTCCTGACTTACTATAGGAATTTTGTTAAATGGTTGCTCATTTTAAAATGATATATATATATATATATATATATATATATATATATATATATATATATATATATATATATATATATATATATATGCATATTCTTTCTAGCCAGGTTTTACCTACGTAAGCTAGGTTGTTCTGCAGCTCTGACTGTGTGAAATCTCATTCACCAGCTTCAGAGCTTTTTTTCTGTTGACAAACTGCAACTCTGCGTTGCTCTCTGGGAGACTCAGATAGCTATTTCTGCCTTATAAGGCTTCGTCGGTGAGCCACACCCACTTCTCAGATATTCCCCCTGTAAAGGTACAATGTGTCTTTTTAGAACAACCTAGCTTACGTAGGTAAAACCTGGCTAGAAAGAATATGCACATAAAAGCCTACGAAAAACAGAAAAAGACATATATATATATATATATATATATATATATATATATATATATATATATATATATATATCTCAAAAAAATAAAGGGAACACAAGCAGAAGACATCCGAGATCTGAATGAATGAAATAGCCTTATTAAATACTTTGTTCTTTACATACAGTAGTTTATACACTGCTCAAACAACTTAAGGGAACACAAAACTACTGTATGTAACGAACAAAGTATTTAATAAGGCTATTTCATTCATTCAGATCTCGGATGTCTTCTACTTGTGTTCCCTTTATTTTTTTGAGC
This sequence comes from Arizona elegans, assembly GCA_022577455.1. Lineage (NCBI taxonomy): Eukaryota > Metazoa > Chordata > Lepidosauria > Squamata > Colubridae > Arizona > Arizona elegans. The sequence goes on from JAKOOJ010000001.1 coordinate 83,444,561, forward strand.
AGTGTATACACACACACACACACACACACACACACACACACAAATGATAGGATCCCTTTGATTCTCAGATTTAGGAGAGGACTAAGCATTAGATGGATTATGTGACACAATGTTTCTCTGCCAAGGGTCATAATTCACTAAGATCAAAATTTTCACATCAAGATGGATGTAGATCAGTGGTGGGTTGCCTCCGGTTCGGACTGGTTTGCAAGAACCAGTAGTAAAACCAGCGGGAGGTCCCACCCACCGCCCCGGATGTCGTCATCAGCAATCTGCGCATGTGCAGAAGCTTCTGCACATGCGCAGAAGCAAGGCGCGTGTGCTTGTTTCACTCTTGTGCACAATCCTGTTGCAAACCAGTAGTAAAGGTAAGTAGAACCCACCCCTGATGTAGATAGTTGTAGATGGATGGATGGATGGATGTAGATGGTTTCTTAATCACAATTATTCTAATACACATTCATGGTGGAGAAATGTCTTTTGGATTCAAAATAGTTAATAGTTGGTTACGATCAGATGCTTGGCTTTCTGCTTTAAGAAACCAATTTGTCTTTCCTTGGCTCAAAGCCAGTAGTCAGCTGTTTTACATTGTTCTCATTGGTTGAAAGGGTGATTCACCTTATATACATCAGCATGATCATATGATTTTGTTTCTTATCAGTTTTTGTTTGTTATATGGTTGGGAGAACTCATTATAATGGTCAGAAAAATAGTTATCCATACATAAGTTCTTGTTCTATTGGTGTCTTCAATTATTGTAATGGATCTGGCTTGGTCAAGGAAAATTGGTGACACAGAGATGGTGTAGTCTGGATGTTAGCCAAAATGTCCTCATCCTCTTTTTCTAACCCTCAAGACTTGCCATTTTGAATATTAATGCCATAAAAGAGGGTTAATCTTTTAAAAGTTCAGCTATGGTATCATCAGGAAGATGGTACTTAATAAAACTAAAATAATTATACCAGAGAAACAGAATGTTGTTTCCTCGATATAATAATTTTATTTTATTAATAAATAACATGAATAGCTACCCATTATATAAGTATATAACTTACCCATATTTTAATATTAATAACTACCCATATTAATTATATTAATAGGTAAAAGTTCCCCTCGCACATACGTGCTAGTCGTTCCCGACTCTAGGGGGCGGTGCTCATCTCAGTTTCTAAGCCAAAGAGCCAGCGCTATATAATGACAATTCTGTCGTCATGTGGCCGGCATGACTAAACGCCGAAAGAGCATGGAACGCTGTTACCTTCCCACCAAGGTGGTCCCTATTTTTCTACTTGCATTTTTTGTGTGCTTTCGAACTGCTAGGTTGGCAGAAGCTGGGGCAGGTAACAGGAGCTCACTCCGTTATGCAGCACTAGGGATTCAAACCGCCAAACCTTTCTGATTGACAAGCTCAGCGTCTTAGTCACTGAGCCACCACATCTCCCAATTATCTATATTAATAGCTACCCATTAATATATACTGGGTAGTTTTTTTAAAAAAAAAGTTTTCCACCAGAATTCATAAAAGTTCTTGAAACTATTTTCACTGGTTTTTCCCCCAACAACGTTTAGAGAAGCATTAAGTTGAATTTCTTTTCTAGCACTTCTAAATCCTGCAGTCTGTCTTGTTTTACTTTTCCTTAAATCGTTTTTTGTAAAGCCAAGTTATCCATTCCTTCCCTTTCTAAAACCCAAAGCCCTTTAGATGCATGGAATGCAATGCCTTTGATTTGTACTTGCCAACAACTATTATAATAAATACCTCTGGGTGCATCCTTTTCATCATGGCTGCATTCCAAAGTAACACCACCACCACCTGTGAAATTACTCAGGCGGAATCCTTCCTTTATGCTTACTAGCTATTGCCTTGAATGAACTAAACTTCAAAAGTTGCTATTGAGACATGCATATAAAATCTGAGGAAAAAAAAGACAAGACGCCACATGTATTCTTCGTGAACCCATTCCATTATAATTTTATCTTGTTTATTTACAGCATTTAAAACCCTGGGTGGCTACCCATCAAAAGTTAAGACAGCGTTATAACCATATTAAAACTAAATACATTAAAAACAAAAACCTGGCACCAAGTCAAACTTCTAATGTGCAGTCAGCTCATCTTATTTGTTTGGGGGGAAAATAATTTTCTCCCATTTTCTAAAAGAGAGATGCCTGGTCGGGTGTTGGAAGAGAGTGTTCGTGCAAGACAATATTATGAAGAAATGGGATAAGAAAAAAGGCATGTTTTGTCACTGGAAGCTCTTGTTTGCTTCTTTTCTTTTTGGAAAAAACCCTTGGCAAGTTAGAAGTGCCATTTTCTCATTTCAGGGAAAGAGCAACTAGTAGAAATGATACTACAGCATAACTGCTTCAACTGAAAAACCAGCATTTCTTTCCCTCAGTCCCAGTATCTTTGTTTTATATTATAAATGAATATTACGTATCAGGTGAACCGAGAAAATTGAATTCTAATACTTCATATAATATGGATATAGGCTGTCTTGCACATATACTAAAAATTTAACACTTTTCCCCAAATTTTCTTCTTTTACTTTTTTTCTTTCTTGGTAAAACACAAGTAATAATAAAACCATACACACATGCTTTAATGGTATTTCAGCCAGTCATTAAATTTGTAGGCGTAAGATTTTTTTCTACAATTTATTGCTTCATTTATTTTACAACAAGGGGATTAAATATATTAATAGTGATATATTTAAAATATCTCATAAGAGATTACTCTTCCTTCTAATATTCCTTTCTATGTATTTAATAAATACACCATATAAAATATATCTTTCTTTTATTTATGAAAGAGGTCCAAGCTGTAAAATTCCAAACATTATTGCCATCCTATTTTTAACAGTTATCTAGTATGGTAGGAGAGTATCAATGAAAAAAAAAAAGATAGGCATACAAGATATGATACCAAGATAATATTTGTAGCTCAGGGTTGACATGAAGGGTCCTTGGTGCTTTCTGAGCCTGTTGTTTTCTTGCAGATGTTTCATTACCCAAACTACCCTGTTTCCCTGAAAATAAGACATCCCTGATAATAAGCCCAGTTGGGCTTTTGAGTGCATGCAATACAATAAGCCTCCCCCCGAAAATAAGTCGTCCCCACAAATATTTAAACACAGAGCTGGAAATCAGGTAAGACAGCAAAAGGAGCCCCATCTTGCTCCACGCACCCCAAAATAATAAGACCTCCCCGAAAATAAGGCCAAGCGCTTATTCCGGGGTTCAAAAAAATATAAGACAGGGTCTTATTTTCGGGGAAACACGGTAGGTAATATCATCAGTGCTAGTAAGGAGTGGGCTTTGCTCTCAATTTATATTCTAGTGGCTTCCCCTGTCATTGTTTATGAAGATTCTCATTCATTCAGGTCAGGGTTATCCAAGATCCTTTTTCAAGAGGCAATTGGACTTTCCTTGTTTTTCCTTGAAGATGTTTCACTTCTCATTCAAGAAACTGAAGAACTGAAGAAGGAAAAACAAAGGAAGTCCAGTTGCCTCTTGAAAAAGAACCTTTGAGTTATCCTGTCAGTGTTAGTGGAGGTGGTCTTGATGGATCTTTGATTGGCCTGTTTACTGTTAGCTTGGTAATACCTCAGTCAAGGAGCTGCCAAACAAGCTAACAGTAAACAGGTCAATCAAAGAACTACCCAGACTACTCCCAATAATGCTGACAGGGCACTAGAATATGAGAGCAAACCTCATTCCCTACCAGCTGTTGATGTTACCTAGTTGGAGTAATGAAAGGTCTGGAAGAAAATACCAAGCTCAGAGAGCATCAACATATGCTTGGATAACTTCAATACTTTATATCCACTTACTTGTTCCATCAAGGTAGTTCAGAATCAGAGTCTACAGATCTAGTATGCCTGAAGCTTCTCAAAGTAACAGTTCAACAGTCTATGTAGTCTGAAATAATTTGAACTGGTTTGTTTGGCTGAACTGGTTTGTTTGGCACCACCACTCTGAGAGCAGCCAAATTAGCTGATCTTTGGGTGATGAAGTAACAATATGACAAGCCTGGAAGGTTTAGAAAGGTATTAGATGTTTTCAGTTTTTGTAATGGAATGTGTGGATGACCTTGAGGGACAAAAATGAAAGAGATGCTGCCTAAGAAACAATCAGACAAGAGAGGGTGGGGCCTCCAGGAGCTTAATGGTAAGAGAAAGCAATGTAGGAAAAATGCACCCTAATTGATTAGATGATTAAAAGTGGCAGCAGGAAATTTGTATCTTCAGACTTGCAAGATTCTGTTAATGCAGCCTTACAATAAAGTAAATTTAGCTCATCTCGTCATGTTTGGGTTACTCAGGATTTCCAATGGGTTCCAACTTTCCATGAAAGGTAGTAGAAATAACCTCTTATCTGATTTGAATAGTTAAATTAGATCAAACTAGATTAAATTAGACTTTCTGACTCCAAATTTTTTTTAACTCATTTTTTTCTATTTAGCTTCTCAGAAAGCTTGTTCATGACGTTTTCTTAAGAATAGGTCAGAAATCAGTTCATTCCAGGCAAAAGAAAGGAATATGTATGTAACATCATTTCCCCATGCCTCTCTGGCCATCATGGTAATATTTAATATCGTCTCTCTGCACAAATGAGATATGGATGAGGTTGCAGTGTCATGCCAAATTTTGGCTTAAGGTTTGGAACCAAAGCACTAGGAAAATGTAGATGAAATCTTTGAAGTAATGCTGTAAAAAATAAAAACATTTCCATTCTGGCCAGCTGCTCTCCTAAACAGTGTCTTCGTCCTGAAAGGAAGGGATGGGAAGACAGAGAAAGTGTTTGTTTTTTTTAATCAAGAACTACATATGAAATAAAGCAAAACATAAGAGGCCCATTTTAAAAAAACAACCACATTAATAATGAATTGATCTACGCCAAATACAGTATGTATTTACAGTTTGAATCTATGTGTATTTATGGATTACTCTACATTGAAAATAGGAGATCAACAAAAACATGTTTTTGAGTAAATAATTATTGATTTTTAAATTACGTATAACTTAAAATTATTTATTCCTTATAAAATAGAATTTTCAAAGATATGTTTCCCAGCTACTAATTTTGGAAATGCTTTCCAAAGATGAAATTAAAAACTTGATTTTTTAATTAATAGTATAGAATTCATTTTACATTGTATTTTATTTCAGCAAGTCATTGATAATTCACTATGAAGATAATCCATTATTGGCACAGCACTTTAGAAGTTTTACACAGGAATTTCAGCAGTCCTTATAGATTGTGATAATTGATAAGGAAATTGGTATATATTGCATCTTTGGAGGGGAATGCACCATTTGTTCAATGTTTGGTTCAATGTTTTTTCCCCATAATAAATCCATAATGTTTTTACCAATCAGATAAGCATGTAACATTAAGAATGTGATTCAATTCCCATTGTTAATTGACAGTTTCTTATCCTAAAATTCTGGGAGGTTAACATATAGCCCATTAAAAAAGAAAGGGTTTGTTTGAAAATTGATATGACTGAAAAACTGAAAAAAACAGCTACATTGAAAAATTGCAAGTGATTATGATTTGTTATATATACCGTATTAACAAACAAATCTTCCCTGGGAGATTAGTTTTACCTATACAAATTCATTCTGGATAAGAATCCTGAATATTAATCTTTAAAATATTTATATTTCTCTGTACGATCACACACACACATACATTTCCTTTCCTTTTAACACTGTCCAAAGCTTATTTTTCTTTTTAACTGTTTAGAACTCAGCAACACCACACCTGCCACAAGGCCCTACAAGATTTCATTTCTGGAATATCCTTATGATCTTCCATCTGTTTCTACTAAGCAGACCCTACTTCATGCAGAGAAGAGCAACAAAGATGATTAGGGGACTGGAGGCTAAAACATATGAAGAACGGCTGCAGGAACTGGGTATGTCTAGTTTAATGAAAAGAAGGACTAGGGGAGACATGATAGCAGTGTTCCAATATCTCAGGGGCTGCCACAAAGAAGAGGGAGTCAAGCTATTCTCCAAAGCACCTGAGGCTAGGACAAGCAGCAATGGGTGGAAACTAATCAAGGAGAGAAGCAACCTAGAACTAAGGAGAAATTTCCTGTTAGTTAGAACAATTAATCAGTGGAACAACTTGCCTCCAGAAGTTGTGAATGCTCCAACACTGGAAGTTTTAAAGCAGATATTGGATAACCATTTGTCTGAAGTGGTGTAGGATTTCCTGCCTAAGTAGAGGGTTGGACTAGAAAACCTCCAAGGTCCCTTCCAGCTCTGTTATTCTGTTTTCATTTTTCAGTTAGGCACTGCCACCAGCTGTGAGTTATCCCGATTCCTCAGATTAATAATAAAAATTGCCCTTTTACACAAATTTATTAAAGCAGAATATTTAAAGCATGTTACTGTTATATATTATATCACATTTATTATGTAATTTATTCATCATCTGGATTTACGGACACATTTTTTTATGCTTACCTAGTGAAAAAGGAATAAATGCTTCTTTCTTGACAAACTGTCCTGAGTTGTCCAAAAATCTTTCAGGACAAAACATTTCAGGGTTATTCCAGTATTTTTCATCAAAATGTACAGAATAGAGATTTGTGATTACAGTAGTGCCTTGAGGGATAGAGTAACCACGGACAACTGTATCCTTAGAAGTTGCATGAAAAATACCCAATGGAACTATATTACAGAACCTTAAAATTTCATGTAGCACTGCTTCCGTATATGGCATTTTACACTTATCCTCTAGGCATGCTGTTTTGTTGGGACCAATGACTAAGTCAATTTCTTTATGCACTTGTCCTGTTAAAAGAAAAAGCTTTTAGACTATATGTAAGCATCTACATTATGTGTACACATAACATTTGTATTTACGTATGAAATTTCAATGTAAGCTTAACAAAGGGTTTTTATTGTCACTTGAACATTTGTGGAGTATACAGAAATGTATGACTGCTATTTCTGTTACTTTTAAGGCTCTTCCTTTCTATTCAAGTATGTATATAAATTCTATATAGATTATATAATCAACCTGAAATATAATCGTGCATTTGAGAATTCAGAAATGTTAAAGACTTCAGACTTGTTTTGTTCTTGTGTTAATAAAGTCTCTCTAGAAACTCAGTCTTTCTGATCCCTAGGTCCCTGATACTTTTAAGTAAAGATTTCATGGAGTATCCTCTGGAATCTTTGAGTACAAAGTATGTGTTACGTCATCAAGCTATGAGTTTTCTTCCAGTTCCTATATTAAAGAATTATTGCACAAGGGACTGTAAGCTCATCCACATTTTATCTTGGGACTGAAACAATGTCCATTCTCATATTACTTCATTAAAACACATTCTGTTTAATACAGTAGTAATTCCATGTTGTCAGTCTGGTATACCTCTTTCTATCTCATTATTTTGATTTCTTAATTTATTGACAGAAGTTTCAACACAATGCTTTAAAAAGCCATTTCTTATTACTTCACAAATATATAAAACTGTATATTTTATTATAAAAAATGTTATTTAGAAGAAATCGCTTCAAGCTATTTTTCATACAGTAATTGTATATATCATAGGAATCCCTAAGCAACATCTTGTCTATAAATATAGTATTTAAGTAATATTAAAAACAAAATTTATGGCATGGTTGATATCCACAAATACTTTCCCCAACTAAGGTAAACAACTTTAAAGGGGTCTTATGTTTTCAACATTTTTTTAGTCCTAACAAGTAAAACCATCTGACAACATATGACCTGTGCTCTTATAACAGTCCACAGGTTTTCTTTAACATTTCAAATACTTCATAATCTCTTAGCCAAATCTGATGCTTCCTGATAGATTTATTCTATAATCTAATATGGGTTATAATTCTATATTCCTTCTGTCATATAATTTTGTATATTCTTCTTAGCATATCAAGAAAGAAATACAAAGTTGCCTACATAGCCAATCTGCACCCATTATGTGCTTATCAGAATTTGTTTTGCTATATGTCTGTGATGGCGAACCTATGGCACGCGTGCCATAGGTGGCACGCGGAGCCATATCTGTAGGCATGCGAGCGTTGCCTTAGCTCAGCTGCACTATGCACGCACACACTGGCCAGCTGATTTTCGGGCCTTTTGGGCCCACCAGAAGTCAGGAAACTGACCTTTTGGGGGGGGGGGTGTTGGGGAAGGCTGTTTTTGCTCTCTCCAGGCTCCAAGAAAGCCTCTGAAGCCTGGGGAGGGCGAAAAAGGGGTCTACCCCGGTAACCTTTTTGCCATCACATGCTAAAACGGGGGGGGAGTGTGGAGGGGTCACGTGCGCATGCACGGGGCGCAGGAGGGCATTCAATTATGGGTGTGGATATGCTCGCATGCAACCCCCCCCCCCCCCGTGCTCTCCCCGCTTTTGGCACGCAACGGCAAAAAGGTTAGCCATCACTGCTATATGTCAAGGTAGGGCAAGAAGATATATATAAAATATATCAAGTTCAGTATACAAGGCCAATAATTTATGTCAAATAATACTAATTGCAATTTATTCTCCAAAATACTAGTAGGAACTGATTAATAGTAGCCAAAGAAGCCCAATTTTCTCATCAAAATAACCTCACCAGTGCAATAATTTGACATGTCACTGTTTTAATATATCATCCAAATTTCAGTAATTTTAGGGGGGGGAAACCCAAATCTTTAATCTGAATGTGGGCTACAGTATGGTTATAAATTGTATTAAAAGATGTAGTAGAAAACTGATGTTCTTAGTTATCATTACATGCAAACTTCTCATCATAACAACTGCATATTACTTACCTTGGATATTAGGATAAAGAGCCATGAACAAGACTGCCCATCTTAGAACATTTGTTGTAGTTTCTGTTCCAGCAATTATAAGTTCTCCAACCGAAAAAATTAAATTATCCATTGAAAATACAGATTCAGGATCATTTTTATTCTTATCCATTTCATCTAAATATACATCTACAAAATGTCGAGGTGCTTGAGGCTTCCGGTTCCGAGAGAAGCGCTGAATAAGGTGGAGTAAAAAAGTATAGACTTCAGCCGCATTTCTAAAAAGTTGTTGATGTTTTCCAAAGGGCAAGTTTCCAATCCATGGGAAAGCATTGTATAAAAATACAGAAGCGCTGGCAGCCAATTCAATATTTTCACTGAATATTTCCATCATATGCTGAAATTCAGTGTCTTCGTAGGTAAATCGTTCTCCAAAAATAATTAAGTTGGTAATGTTTGAAACTGCATTTGTTATCAAGTACTTTAGATCAAAAGCCTTGCCTTTGTAAGTATCAATGGCATCAAGAAAAATAACCGATTCTTCTGCTATTTTGCTTTCAAAGGACTTTTGACAATATCCAAAATTTCGAAAGCTAGTTACTGCTAATTTGCGATGCTCTGTCCAACCTCTGCCATATCTTGCATTCAGCAAACCTGAAACATGCAACATATTTATATATTTAACTCATATTTAACTCATAATTCATAATTATTTGTTATACATTTATCATTTATTACCTTTCTTTATTTTTTCAGATTTTTTTTTTGCCAAAAATAATAAACTACTAACTATTGGGAACATAATTTCTGTGTTTTGATTCAAAATTAAGTGCATAAACCATATTATTCTACTCAACGACTCAATTTTTTGTATCTATCTTTGTATTTACAAGAAGGTCATCACCTCTGGGTAGAGGAAAATGGGCATCTTTAAGCAGTTACCATAACAAATTTATCATAAAGTCCCTCCCCCCCAAAAAAGGACACTTTCAATTAAGAAATCTCTTTCATTAAATAATTATGTTAAACTATGTCTACAAGGTAGTCCTATTAAAAAAATAAAAAAGCTATACAGGATCATATGGAAAAATGCATGCACCTGAAACACCATTTCTAATCAATTAATTCACAGGAAGACAACAGTATTAAAATCATGCATTACCATACATGGCATCTATTAAAAAAAGAAAAAGTAGATTCTACTTGAGGACTAATTAGAGAAGAGTTTCTACAATGATGTTCTTATAAAACCTTATAGTGAGATACCACATCTACTACGGATTGCAGTTTTGGTCATAGTATCAGAAATAACAAAACAGCCTAAAGAGTCTGTTTTGTTATTCATTTTCTGATAAGACTATGTGTTTGCTTGCCTTAACTTTGGTTTCTTCGTATGAATCCACAACCTACCCAATCTGCTAGTGACCTTTTTGGGCTGGCCCAATTTATACAACTTTGTGACTTGTATATGACTCTAATTTCCTGCTGTTTGTCCTCAACATCTTTGTTCCTCTTTTTTCTTCATGATCATCAATTTGTTGCCTTTTGTACTACTGTTAAAGACAGTAGCTTTTTGTTTTTTGTGGTTTGACTTCTGGTACCTCTGTCCTTTGGGCTATTTTGTCTTAGGAATCCATAAAATGTTTTCTGTTTAAGCCCAACAGCCCAAAGGTTTAAGGTGTAAAGACCTCAGAAGGATGGACAATGTGTGTTTAGGTTGACAGTTTGCTTACTTTCTAAGCATATCTTGGGTGCCAAGTTTGACATTTTATCCCTCTAATCTATCTTCACTCTCCACCTATCTACAGAATTTTAACGTTTAGTTTTATAGTTTTATCAAAAGTATGTGAGTTAGGTTTCATATAATCTAGCTAACTTTTCTTTTATTCAATATACGTTATGAAGTTTGGGGAATCATATGTCTGTTCTGCCCCAGCTAGGGACCCCAAAGAACGCAGCACACACAAAGTCTGTACAAACCTTAGTTTACTAAATTAAATAAGTTTTTTTTCCCCCAAACAAAGGCTGTTAATTAACTTTCTTAACAGCCTACAAAAATTAAAGAATAAATAATCTTAATCTTACTATGATTGGCAGAAAGCCCAGAAACTATTTGCAAAGAACGAAGATCAAGGCACGAAGGAGTGTGAACAAGTCGTTCCCTGCAAATTGCTTCAGTCGGCGTTCCTCCTTAAATAGGCTAAGGGAGTGGCCAATTAGCCCCAAGCCTTACTCTCCAGGAGACCTCCTCCTGAAGAGCCACTCCTGCCTTTTGGCAGCTCTGCACCCCCTTGCGTTGAGAAGAGGCCCCTCCTCTTCGTCCTCTTCACTTAAGGGAACTTCTGGAGGTTCTGAAGGCCCAGGCTGAATCCCCGCCTCTGGCACCACATCTTCTCCAGCCTCATTGTCCAACTCGAGTGCCAGCTGCACAGGCTGCTGGCACAGCACCATACCAGCCTCCTCGCTGTCTGAATCAGCCACCAGCCGCACAGGCTGTGTACGGGCCACAACAATGTCAAAGAAAGTGGGATGCAACACAAGAATGCACATCAGGGGACTTCCGGTTTCCTCGTCTTCGGCGATGACGGTGCCTTTTTAAGTACCGCCAGCCCAGCCGCTCGTAGAGCCGCTTCTCGATCGTGAAGCGGTTTGAAAGCTTCAAAATCCTCAGGATTCTTGAAGAAGAGGCAGCAGGGTACAGGTCGAGCCCCTGCAACCCCCCCAGGGAATTGTTTCTGGGGAGGAAACAGGTGTGGCTCCCTCCCAACCTGCTGAGACTCCGGGCGGCGTGGGACGTCTCTGCTTTTGCAGAACAAGCCGGCTGCAGGAAACTTCAAAAGAGAAAGGAAACAACCCAAACAAGCAGCTGAAATCTACTTGAACCCTGAAACTCTGAACTGCAAGTATTAGCACTTTGCTGATCTTTTATATTGAAGGGAAAACTTCTGAATGAGTGAAAGTGACTGGAAAAAATATGGCGCTCAGCATTAGAGTAAATGAATCAGCGAGTGTGGATTGGTGAAGTCATCTTGCTTTGTTACAAAGTTAATAAGTTGCTATAAAGTTGCTCCGGCTGTAATAACAGGAACAAGAGGAAAATCTCTCCCTTTTACTTGACTTTGCTTCACCACAGTTTTGCCCTGATTAAATCTGGGGGACCTTTTTACAAGGCTTTGTGGAGGTGGCAGAAGAAGCGGATCCTCCCTCTTTAGAAAAGCTAGCCTACGTGGCAGGATGGCCTCAAAGAAGCAGGAAGGCAAAACGGGGGGGGGATCCCCCACACGCAAACAGGACACGCAGTTACAAGCTCAGAAAAAAGATTTTGATATGGGAGATTTAAAAGAATTTATTTCAAAAATCCTGGATGACAAATTTCAAAAAGCTCAACAGGAAATAAATGATGAAATAAATAAAATAGATGATAAAATCCAAAAGTCTCAACAGGAAATTATGCAGGAAATGCAGCAGAACCAAAAGAAGGTGACCAAAAAAATAACAGATGTGGCGTCTGGCCTGGCAGGATTTATTATGAAAGTTGAGTCAAAAGTGGATGAATTTAAATCAGAAGTTAATGCCAAGATGAAAAATAATGATCACAAATTTTTGGATGTTGATGATAAGATGCAGAGAGTTGAGAACGAGATTGTCATGATGCAATTCCGGGCAATGGAATTTGCTATACGGCTTCGAGGAATTAGAGAAGAGGAGAGACAAGATTTGAGACAGGTCTGTGCTGAAGCCCTAGCTGTGATCTTAAAAATTAATCCTGATATGGTTTTCTGTAAAATAGACAAAATTTACAGAGTCAATTCTTGGGTGGCCAGACAAAGACAATTGCCTAGAGATGTGGTCATATACTTTACAGACAGAGCAATAAGAAATGATATCCTGCAAAAATCTTTTCTTACTTCTGTGCAAGTGGGCGGATCGAAGATCACAGTTTACAAGGAGCTTCCACCTAAGATGTTGAAATCCAGAAAAGACTTTGGCTTTCTTGTTAAAGAATTGCAGAATAATCAAATTCCATTTCGTTGGGACACTCCAACTGGCATAATTTTGAGATATAAGGGAGAGAGACACCGTTTGAATACTGTGGAGAAGGCGGAGCAATTTTATACTGATATCTTTAAAGAAAGAACACCATCCCCACGTACATCTACAGTTTTGGAGATTAAGGAGAGTGATAAGAAGCAACTTCAAGAACCGCAACAACAATCTAAGCAGGAATCAGAGGAGTTGAAGGGCGCTGAAGGAGGTTTCCTGGATGAGCCTTTGCTGGAACCTTCTCCAATCTTGGAGCCGGTTTGGATGGCTGAAGTCAAGGACCAGCGTATAACCCGAGCAAAATCCAAGCAATTTAAAGAAAAGTTACAGCAGGAAAGACAAGATGAAAAGACTGGGGCCGTGGGGAATGCAGGACAGAAGATTTCGGATGAAATCCGATTATTCTGTTCTCTGCTCCAGAAAGAGAATAATGATGATTAAATGTTTATCTTGGAATGTGAATGGGTTGAATGCAACACAGAAAAGGAAGAAAGTATTTGCTTATTTAAAACAACATAATAATGATATAATCTGTCTACAAGAAACGCATATTACAGTTCAAGATCAAAACTATTTGAAAAATTCCAAATTAGGTACACATTTTATATCTTCAACTAACCAAAAAAAGAATGGTGTGGTTATTTATGTAAATAAAAAATTAACAGCCAAACTTATAGAAGCTGATCAAGATGGCAGGTTTGTAGCAATTGAATTACTTTCTGCTAATAGTCAAATTCTTTTGATAGGAATTTATGCTCCCAATCAACAACAGGACTATTTTTATAAAATGCTACATACTAAAATACTACAATGGGATTATAGATCTATTTTAATTATGGGAGATTGGAATGGAGTAATTGATTCTAAATTAGATAAAAAGACTTTGGCGAAGTCAAGGATTAGATTACCACAGACCTTTTTTGATATGAAAGAAGACATGGAATTAAAAGATATTTGGAGAATACATAACCCAAAAGAACTGGATTATACTTTCTTTTCTGATAGACATAGATCCTTCTCTAGGATTGATTTTATTTTGTTGTCAGATGACTTACTTGTTAGGACAAAAAGAATAAAGATTTTGCCAAGAACTTTGACTGATCATAGCCCAGTGTGGATAGAAATTGAGACATGCAAGACTGAGAGACGCTCTTGGAGATTAAATGAAAACTTGTTCAGATATGAAAAAAATATAATAGAACTTAAAAAGTATTTGAAAGAGTTTTTTGAAATGAATTTGAATAAAGGCACCCCAATGGAAATTGTGTGGGACGCAAGCAAAGCTTACATGAGAGGGGTGCTTATTCATATGAACTCTAAACATAGATTGACCCGACAAAAGAAAAGACTTGAATTGGAAGCAGAAATAAAGAACAAAGAACAGTTACTTATTAAAAACCCAACAGATGAAAGAATACGTGGTGTCATAAAACTTTTGAAAGATCAATTCCAAATGCTTATAGCGGAACAAGTTGCAACAAATTTACAATACGCGAAGCATAACACATTCTGCAACGCCAATAAACCGGGCAGGTGGTTGGTCTACACATTGAGGAAGAAACAGAGCATACGGACTATTGATAGTATTGATATCGGAGGGAAAGAAGTTTTTCAACAGAAATTAATAAAAGAAGCCTTTCTTGAATATTACACTAAACTATATGCCAGAGAGGAGGTGCAGAATGGACTTATAGAAAAATACTTAGACAACAAAAGAGTTACAAAAATTACTGAGCAACAAAAGGAAAGAATGAATTATCCTATAACAGAGGAGGAGATAATAGTAGCAATAAAACAATTAAAAACAGCCAAAGCCCCTGGAACGGATGGTCTGACTGCAGTGTACTATAAAACTTTGCAGGTAGAAATGGTGGAACAACTTAAGAGACTTATTTTGTAATATACAACAAGGGGGAAAAGTACCCCCATCATGGACTACAGCTTATATTTCTTTGATACCAAAAGAACAAGCAGGTCCCAAAAAACCAGAGAAATACAGACCAATATCTCTTTTGAATACGGATTATAAAATTTATGCAAAAGTATTAGCCAACAGATTGATGCCAGTAATTCAAAAGGTGATTCATGATGATCAAGCGGGATTTATTGAGGGTAGGCACATGAATGACAATGTAAGGCAAGTAATAGATTTATTGGAATATCTTGAGAAGAATAAACAGATCCCTGCAATGCTGGTTTTCCTGGATGCAGAGAAGGCCTTTGATAAAGTGGACTGGAATTTTCTACTAAAGACTTTAAAAAGGATGGACTTTGGGGACCAATTTATACAGGCGGTCTCAGCAATTTATCAAGATCAAAAGGCACAGATTATTATTAATGGAAGTTTGACAACAGAGTTTAAAATCGAAAAAGGAACAAGACAGGGATGTCCGTTGTCCCCATTGTTGTTTATTTTAACACTAGAAGTCTTGTTAAATACAATAAGGGACTCTAATACCTTGAAAGGTATAATGATAAGGCAAGAGGATTACAGAATAAAGGCATTTGCAGATGATCTGGTTGTTACCCTAACACAGCCAATGGAATCAATAATCCAGATGAAGGACATTATACAAGACTATGGTAAAGTTTCAGGTTTTAGATTGAACCAGAAAAAAACTAAGATGGTAGTCAAAAATATGACACAAGATCGTAAACTTGAGCTTGAAAGGAGGGCAGGTTTTGAGATTGTACCAAAGGTAAAATATCTAGGAGTTCAGGTTGCAGAATCAAATATGAAATTGTTTCAAAATAATTATGAGGTGTTGTGGCGAGAGGTGCAAAAAGATATGGAGACTTGGAAAAAACTGCAGCTGTCTTTACTTGGAAGAATAGCAGCAGTTAAGATGAATATTTTGCCAAGATTTCTTTTTTTGTTTCAAATGATTCCGGTGCTCAAAAATGATAAACAACTAAAAGTATGGCAAACTGGAGTGAACAAGTTTGTCTGGAACGAGAAAAAACCAAGAGTAAAAATGAAAATTATGCAAGACGTTCCAGAAAGGGGAGGTGTTAAACTTCCAAACCTACAGTTATATTATGATGCAGCAGCTTTGACTTTAGCAAGTGATTGGTTTGGAGGAAAAAAGACTGGAATATTAAATGCAGAAAGTTTTGATTTGGAATTTGGATGGCACGCTTACTTATTTTATGACAGTAAAGTGGACAAAGTATTTAAAAGCCATATACTTAGAGATTCTTTGTTGAGAGTTTGGAAGAAGCACCGAATCAATTGGGATTATAAAATACCGCTATGGCTGGATCTTGGTCATACTTTGTGGAATACAAATATAATGTCACTCGGGGGGTTTTTATATAAAGAGGTTATTTTTACAGATGCGGGCAGATGGCAGCTGAAGACATTACAGACATTGTTGGCTGAAGGGATTAATCTAACTTGGTTACAATATAATCAATTGCAATTGAGATGGAAAGAGGACCAAAAAACTGGTATTATGGAGTATGAGGAAGAATTGGTCAGACATATAAAAGAGAAAGGTCCAATGCATATTAAAAGACTTTATAATGTTCTGTTAGAAAGGGATTCAGAAGCTGAACTAGTTAAAGATTGTATGATTAAGTGGGCACAAAATTTTGAGGAACCAGTGATGTTGGAAACATGGGAAAAAATTTGGGTTCAGAATGTTAAATTTACACAGTCGCAGAATTTGAGGGAAAATTTTTATAAAATGTTTTACAGATGGCATTTAGACCCCAAAAAATTGTCGTGTATGTACCCTAATGTGCAGCCTAAATGTTGGAGATGTGATTGTCTAGATGCTACATATTATCACGTTTGGTGGACCTGTAAGAAAGTTAAGGCCTTTTGGATAAAAATTTGGTGGGTCATGCAGAATGTTTTGAAGAAAAAAATACAATTTTCTCCACAATTGTTTTTACTGGGTATAGCTAAGGGTTTTACATTGGGTGAAACAAAACTGATATTGCATATGATAACAGCAGCAAGATTGTTGATAGGTAAATACTGGAAAAATGAAGCGCTGCCCATGATTGAGGAATGGACTTTGAAGATGGCCAGTTTCGCAGAGGTGGCGAAGATTTCAGGATATCTAAAAGATTGTTCACAAGAGACTTATGAATGGG
Source organism: Arizona elegans (assembly GCA_022577455.1). Classification (NCBI taxonomy): domain Eukaryota; kingdom Metazoa; phylum Chordata; class Lepidosauria; order Squamata; family Colubridae; genus Arizona; species Arizona elegans. Next base: position 83,461,483 of record JAKOOJ010000001.1, read on the forward strand.
AATGGAAGAGGTGGATAGATTATGTTCAGAACAAATACCAAACTAGGAAGTATCAAATAGCTTTTATTTGAAAATGTTATATTAAGATAGAAATATTTTAAAGTAATGAGGATGAAAAATTTATTTGAAAATGTTATATTAAGATAGAAATATTTTAAGGTAATGAGGATGAAAATTTATTTGAAAATGTTATATTAAGATAGAAATAGGTTAATGTAATGAAGATGAAAATTTTTAAGGGGGAGGGAGGGGTTCAAGTTTTATATACAAATGAGGGTTTTTCCTTTTACTTGATATGAGTATACTGTGTGGAAGTCTCGGGGAGAGGGGAGGGTTAGGGTGGGTTAGGGAGGTTGGGAAGTCTGGGGTGGGATGAGGGGGGAAAAAAGGGGTGAAAATGTAATTGTAAAACTTTTGCAATTAAAAAAAAAAAAAGAATGCACATCAGGGATGAAATGCTCCCAGTTCAGACTGGATCGCCCGATCGGGTAGTGATGGAGGCGGGTGGTTCGGAGAACCGGTAGCAAAAATCTCTGCCCCCCCCATTGCCCAGCTGAGCCGTGCAATCATCAGAGGCTTTTTTTAATTTTTAAAAGCCTTTTTTCTACAACCTCTTTGGCTGAAAAAATACTTTTAAAAGTAAAAAAAAAAGCCTCTGATGATCACGCGGCTCAGTTGGAATCATCAGAGGCTTTTTTTAAAAAAGAAACCCTCTGCCAATCAGGCAAGTCAGCTGGGATCGTCAGAGGCTTTAAAAGCATTTTTTTTTAAATGCTCAGCCGAAGAGGTTGTAGAAAAAATGGTTTTAAAAGTAGAAAAAAAAAAGTTGGCCATGCCCACTCAGTCATATTACCCCTCCCACCAAGCCACGCCCACAGAACCGGTAGTAACAAATTTTACATTTCACCACTGATGCACGTGCCCTACAGATATGTATACATTGTTATGGAATCATATTTGGGATAGACTCTTGTTTGGCATATGCGGACCTACTTGAGACTCAAGTCAAGAATCAACTTTCCTGGCCTGGGAACTCCAACTGCAGCAACCTCAACTTTCATTGTAAGCCTTTGGTCTAATTTGGCATTTCAAATCAGGGTGCAAACAAAATATATTCTGGTTTTTTTTTTTTCTTCAGAATAATGATAAGATTATAGACAGATTTCAAAACAATTCTGTTATGCAATAAACTTCTATAAAAAATATCACCGATGACAACAGACATACCTCCCATTTTGGTCAGCTTCTTGAACAAAGGCAGAGAAGGCCTATCTGAAAAAACTTCACCTTGCTGAACAAGGCATTCTTTTATTGCATCATAGCCATTCAGTACAATAGTTGATATGCCTCCAAGATCAAGACTAAAGATCTTAAGAAATTAAAAAATGGCATATAAAAGATATGTTAACAAATATTCTCATTCATTCGTATTTTCAAAATTCCATAGATAATTTCTAGAGACACTAAATTATTCAGACAATCCTTTCTTTGCCTAAGATTGCTATCACCATACAAACACACTACACACAGTGAGTTTCCTATTTGTTTTTACCTTCCAGTAAAACGTTTTTTGATTTTTTCCCCCCTCACAACTCTGTATCCAAGCTCTCAACTGGTTAAAATGTTCATTCAAAACATAAGCAGAGAAGAAAAGCTGTTTGACCCTTATTGCATACTTTAACAGGTTTGAAAGAAAATAGGATTTTGTTTTTAAAAAATCTAGAGAACTCGGCAGCTGACAGTTTTAACTTTATACTGGACAAATCTGTTTGGAGGACAATTTATTGAAACAGGTGGTCGGTCTATAAGTGTTCTATTTTATTACTGAAATACTACACAAAGCAAACCATTGTCTAGTAAGTCTCTCATGTTGTGTACAGGCAGTCCTTGATTTACAACAATTCATTTAGTGACCGAAGTTATAACAGTATCAAAAAAAAGTGACTTATGACCATTTTTCACACTTATGACCGTTCCAGTCTCTCGGGGTCATGTGATCACCTATCAGTCAATGGGGAAGTCAGATTCACTTAACAACCGTGTTATTAAATTAACAACTGCAGTGATTCATTTAACAAATGTGGCAAAAAAAGTTGTAAAATGGGGCAAAACTCACTGAACCAATTTCTCACTTAGCAATATAAATTCTGGACTCAATTGTAGTCATAAGTCGAGGACTACCTGTATAACGAAGCAAAGTACAAAGAAATTACATTCTGATATGTATGTACCAACAATTATAAAATGACATATTCAGAATTATGTCCTGCTGAACCAGCAAGTTAATTATATATAGACTGTACAGTGTACTACTGAAATTCCCTCTGCTCTTCGCCACCCCCAGCTAAAAGTCATAAAAATGTACCAAAGATCACAGACATAACAGCCTAAGCTTTTCTTTTTCATTTTAAGCTTGCCCTTGCAACAACTGTTTTCAGCTTCGTTGCCCTGGGATAATAAGAAACAAGAAGCAATAATTTCAATAAAAGATCAGTAGCCCGATTTCTCCAAACATGCAAACCCAAACCGGGCATCCCCCGCTACGTTGCAAAACAACTCCCATCACCAGCAAAGTCAAAAGATAAGCAGGGATGGGAGTTGTAGTCCAACCTATGCGGGCGTGCAGCTGACCGGAGAAAGCTTGAAAAGGCTGTGTGATGCGAGTGGCGAACGAGCTGACGGCTCCCTTTTGATCTGCCACGGTCACTCCCTCCGAACCTACTTGCCCGTACAGCTGACTTTGCCTCTTCATGTAGACGTGAGGCTGCTCCGCGGCCAGGGAATGGATGCTGCCGATGAGAGGGAGCCCCGCCGGACCAGGCGGAAAGCCTGCGGGTCTCTTCTGCTTCAGCAGCTGCCTCACCACCAGCGTCAGCACGAGGAAAAGGAGAGCCGCGCCGGTAACTAAACCCACCAGCAGCCCCTCGGACCACATTCCTGCCTCCCAGCCCCTCCCAGCCCAGTGGCTAATTGTCAACACAAGACTCCAACCTCAGAACGCCCTAGTGGCTTTTTTCCTTTTTTTATAGGAGGCCGGAACTGCTCGTCAAGCCGTTGGCGAGCCGGATTGGTCGGTTCTTCTCACTCGGTGGCGCTGCTTTCCCGCTTCCTCCTCGGCGTCTGGATTCCAAATTCTACCCGATGGAATTTCATCAATCTGGGACATCTTAAGCCACGTGTTGCGCGGAGTGAAGGTCCCTCCAAACCAATGCCAAGGCTACTCTCCCTCTGTCCCGCCCCTTTACTTTAGGCAGCGGCTTATGTAGTAATACGGCGTTGCCGAGATCCTCTTCAAGTAGGTTAGATAATAATTTAGATTAGAATTTATTCAAGCCAGAAGCAGAGATGCGGCTTCTTTGACACTCGTTTTGAAATCTAGAGAGTTCCCAACAAGCTTCACTTCTTTGGGCTTTTGGACGTTTCTTTCTGAAGTCTCTTTCTCAAGTGTCCCGAAGACAATGTGAAGAAAGAGCTTTAGGCAGCTAATAGTGGGATCAGTTTATGGTTGTGTGTTTAATTTAATCGTAGTTTTTTTTTTCTTTTTCTTTTGTGAGTTCGAAGTGGATACAAATAAATGAGGCCGCGGGAATAAATGTTGGCCCCTCGTCAAGAAACCATTTTAAATCGCACCATGCCTTTTTTTAAAAAAAAGTTTCATCTTTCAAACTTTTTCTTTCGCGGGATGTTATTTGCACAGCCTTGGAACAGGCTGTACATTTTTCAAGCGGAACACTTACTTTCAGTTCAGCCATAAAACACGTTATGAAATATACACATAATAGAATATGTTTCATCTATTGTGTGGGTAAACACAAAATTCTTTTTTTTTTTTTTATTGAAAAAGTTTTCAAATACAAGTTTTTCCCCCTTTCCCCCCCCCCCCTCTTCCCTAACCCACCCTTTCCACCCAACTGTAAACACAAAATTCTTGTCTGAATTAAACATGCTATTTTTTTTATTGTAAAGAGAACAGCTTAATGGCGTCCAAATATGTTTTATTTAAAATATTAACGCACGCTGATATGATCTGAAATATTTACTCTTACCTTAATATAAAAGAGGGTGGGTTTTTTTTGTTTTTACCTATTACTGAAAGAATTATAGAACTGCCACTGCAAATCTTTATAGAATACTGTCCTTTGCTTATTCCCTCTTTTTATTTCCTTTTGCTTTGAAAAATTACTGAAAGAGATTTTGGATGGAAAGGTAAGTTATTCAGTTGTGCTCTTTAGATATTCAGGGATCATTTCCCCTCTCCTGCCCCAACCATTAGCTATTGACATGCTACTGTTTATTTATTGTTCTAAAATACTTTTGAGTTGAAGAGTTACCAATCTATAAACTAGTTCTGTGACCAAGATTAAAGCAGTATCTGGTGCTCCAGATGTATTTTTGTAGAAAGCCAGTTTGATCTAGTCTAGTGTTAAGACACCTGACTGGAAAGCAAAAGATTGTGAGTTCTAGTCTTGTCTAAGGCAGAGGTGGGCAACTATGGCCGTTTTATGACTTGTGGATTTCAATTCCCAGAATTCCTGAGCTAACATGGCTGGCTCAGGAATTCTGGGAGTTGAAGTCCACAAGTCATAAAAGGGCCATAGTTGCCCACACCTGGTCTAAGGTATGAAAGCTGGCTAGGTAATTTTGGACCAATCACTGTGAAATCAGGTTTGGCCAGCAAACTGGTCAGTCACTGGTCAGTTAAAAAACAGACTCTGCTAGGAAGAAAAAAATTTCTATTCTTTCATGAAGATTCTCCTATAGGGTATAGGCAAGGCATGGGGTAACCTTTGGTCTAAAGCTGTCCTTAACTTGGGTGTGGTAAGTGGACAACATTGGTTTTAGCAATGGTACAAAATAGGTGATGATACAAAATAGGTGACGATACAAAAATTTTGGAACGTGATACTCATGATCTATGGCATAATATTTCTGTTTTTGTTTCTGTTTCTGTTTTTGTTTTTTTAAAAAAAATATTTGATTCTTTTTTTGACATTATTCTTGATTTGCTTCTGAGATCATGATTGTAAAATAGATAATTATTTGACATGGTGCTGGTATCAGACAACTCTTGAAACATCACCAGTGGCAGTTACTAATTTGATGGGATATTTGGGCAATATTTCCCCAATCAGAGAAAATATTGCAGAAATATTCTATCAAATTAGTGATTTTTTAAATCAAATGTCACTCATGGGAAGCTATGCCTTGAAAGCTCAGAATGGATTCATCATAGAAGCATATGTTTTAATTTATCCAATTCACACAAAAGAAGGGATTAAGGAACATAAACATTCTAAACTATGGAAGTGCCCTGAGACAGGGACAAAGATATCTTCTTTTTTTAAAGATCTGATATGCCTTCCTGAAAAAGACCCATAGGTCAGAGTTGAATCTGGTGACAAGAAAGAGCTTGGCATTTAACTGGTGTTGAACTCGGAGAGAAATTAATAGAGGGAAAGAGTCAGAAGAGCAGAAGGAAATAAAGAAGCATCAATATGCAGGCAATATTCTGACACAAAAGGAAATGAAAAAAAATGTAAAAGCAAAGGGAAGGGGAAAAAACTAAAAAAAAGAATGATAATTAAACATTCTGAAGCAAGCTTAGAAAAATCTACAAATGTTTTTAGCCAGAATAGCAACAATAAAATGTAAGCTTCTTTGGGTCACATAAACCAATTAATTTGGGAATGGGCTGCATTAATTGTTGTTGTTAGTTGCGAAGTTGTGTCCAACCCATCGCAACCCCATGGACAACATTCCTCCAGGCCTTCCTGTCCTCTACCATCCTCTGGAGTCCATTTAAGATCAAGCCTACTGCTTCAGTGACTCCATCCAGCTACCTCATTCTCTGTCGTCCCATTCTTCTTTTGCCTCAATCTTTCCCAGCATTAGGTTCTTCTCCAGTGAGTCCTTCCTTCTCATTAGGTGGCCAAAGTATTTGATGCATTAATTAGGTGAAAAAAATTGAGGTTATAAATGTTTGGAAAGAAAACAGGACCTAGGTCCAAGTGACTGAGCTGTCAGGTGTCATGACATTAGTCACCTTGGTAGACTACCTTGTGTGGTCCTTGATGGGGGACCACACCTTTCCTGTGCTATTTGTTCTCTTGACAGCTTTTGATACTATAGACCAGGAGTGTCAAACTCACGTCGTCACAGCGTTGTCATGTGACGTACCATGACTTTTTCGCCCTTCGATAAACTGGGTGTGGGTGTGGCCAGCATGTGACGTATCTGGCCCATGAGCTGCGAGTTTGACATCTCTGCTATAGACCATAGCATCTTGTTGGACTGCCTAAAGAGATGCAGATGATACTTGTACATGAAAACTTCAAGCAAGACTGGGAATGCAGTAGAAAGCTTGAACCGTGTCTGGAAGCCTATTCAGAATCTGGATAGGGCTAAATTTGGTTAGGCTCAAGAAAAAGTGGAAATGCATTTCAGTAAATATTACTCATTGAATTCCTCAGCTAAATTTCATAATTGGAAGGGAAGGAAAATACCCAATTTCATATGAAACAAAAAAGGAAGGAAAATGATGCGCTAAAATGATTCATTGTATGTTTGCTTCATATACTATTACTGCTTCAAAAATGACTAATTATTACTCTAGAATTTCCCCTACTCTAATGAAAATTTTTAGTAACTTGAATGCTTGCTCACTGCTTTTTATTTCATCTAAATAGAAAATATTAACTTTTTATTATTTATGGATTTATTCCAATGGCCCAACATGGTGACAATCTGCAAGACTTGTTGGGATCAGACAGCATAACAAAATCAATAAATAAGTGAATAAAAGCATATACCTATTTATTCAGACACTTTTTTCCTGTTTAACGTGATTGTTGCTGATGTGAGGTTTAATTTTGTGGATGTTATCATTTATTTTTTGTGTGTTTGTATCTTACAAGTTTTAATTATGACTTTAATAGCTACCTTGAGCACTGTTCCTGGTTGGAAACCCAAAATGGCAATGTAATGAATAATGAAATGTGACAGAAACTGCAGGAAAGCCATTTTTTCCTCCCCCCAAAAAAGCCTCTTCATAGCTATGTAAGTCACTGTTCCATATTGTGGTACACTATTTTGATTAAACATTTAAGAAATTTCATACACTATCTGCACACTGATAAAGAACTCCTACTGAAGGGATTAAATCCAACAGCAAAACTTTGGCGAGTGTTCATTTTCTCTTTTAAGTGCTTCCATAACCACATACAGCTAGTCCTCAATTTACAGCAGTTCATTTAATGACTGTTCAAAGATACAATATCACTGAAAAAAGTGACTTTTCACACAACTGTTGCAGCATCCACATGTTCACATGATCAAAACTCAGATGCTTAGCAACTAGTTCTTATTTATGACGGTTGTAGTGTCCTGGGGACATATGATCACCTTTTGTGACCTTCTGACAAGCTCAGTCAATGAGGAAACCAGATTCACTTAACAATCATGTTACTAATTTAACAACTGCAATGATTCACTTAACAACCATGGCAAAAAAGTCGTGAGGCAAAACTCACTTAACAAATGTTTCACTTAGCAACATACATTTTGGGCTCCATTGTGGTAGTAACTTGAGGGCTACCTGCACCGAGGTTGCATTTTGATTTGAAATCTCTCTGTCCAAACTGCTAACTATAGTTATTTGCGATTCCAAATCCCACATTTGTGAATTAGTCTTCTGCCTGAGGATTCTGAAAGTTGCAGTCCCATCACATCTGGACTACACTGTGTTAAACTGCCATGCTTAGATCGTTTAAGCTAATAAAGATATTACCTCCATATAGATCTTTTTGATAGATACATACTCTCTCAGATAATTTCAGGCGTGCATATAAGGTTTACCCAAGGTTCCAAGCTGGCTGATTTCTCTGAATTGGAAAATAATTTTGGACTTCTCCCCTACTGGAAAAATCTGTTTCCCCTTATTTCCCAGTTTTTATTAGGATTTCTGGAGAAAGGAAATGTTGTTTCCTGGAGAGAGAATCAGAGATACCGAGACAATGAGGGAGAGGGAAGGTGGAGAAAGGGAGGGAAGGGGAGGGAGGGAGAGAGAGAGAGAGAGAGAGAGAGAAAATTCCATTAACTCCTAATATACATCAAGAGTCAAAGGTGAAAGGGCCATGCACATTTGCTCTCTGTGTGCATATATGCATACAACTCTAAAACATAGATAGGACTGCCTCTGTGAAGTAGAAGTGACATGGAAATGATTCTGCAGATACCAAGAACTCCTTAATATCCTCAGAGTTTTCAGCGATTCATAGAATTGGGACCGTTTTACATATTTGTGCAGTTGTCCAACATCTAAAGAGATAATTGCTTGCTATATCAATGGGTCTCATCATCAAATTGGTTAACTGGAGTCCTAACTAGGGAGGGAATCTGAGAATTTAACTTATGTTTCCAAGTTACTTTTGGGCAAGTCGGTTCTATTGGTTTACTCAGTTGTAAGTTCTCCTTGGTTAAATGATCATGGTAGGCTTAGACTCCTATCCTAGGCTTACCTGAGGCCGCATACGTCCTTAAAATATAGTTCTAAATGGACATGTGCAGGATTGCCCAATTGAATTGCAAGAAACCAGAGGTACTTAATAGCCACACTTCAAAGAAAAAAAATATCCAAATTAAAGAATATTTACATTTCTCCCAGCTATCTTGGCAAATGTGTTTAATCTCTCCAGAGAAATACAATATGAAACTCTCAAAAATCACAGAGTGTCTCTTTTCTGTTAAAATGATTAGATGATGCCCTTACATCTTATCAATGGAACTGAAATAATCTCTTGCATTTTATTGCAGGGACCTTGCAGTTTTCCTTAGTTTCACACAATTGCATCTTGGTTTAATGAATGCTCCACAATTCCTTTCAGCATCAGGCTGGCTAATTATTATAAAATCTACCCGACTTTCTCTCCCTTTCCTAGCTCTCCTTTAATGATTTAATTATGAAGAGATATAAACTCTTTCCAGGAGTTTAACCTTCCATGAAAGTTATCCAACTCTCTGGATTTACTGGAAACGCTTATTATCTATTAATTATTTAATTATATATCCCACCTTTATTATTTTTTTAATAAATAACTTAAGGTGGCAAACATACTTAATATTCCTTTCTCCTTCTATTTTCCCCACAATAACAACCCTGTGAGGTGAATTGGGCAGAGAGAGAGTGACTGGCCCAAAGTCACCCAGCCGGCTTTCATGCCTAAAGTGGGACTAGAACTCACAGTCTCCTGATTTCTAGACTGGGGCCTTAACCATTAAACTGGTTCTCATATTAGATTATGAGCTACAGTCATTTCTATACTGAGATGGGCAACATATAAATTTAATAAATAAATATTATATTAAAATGCACAATATATAATAGTTTACACTATTAGAAGATATAGATATAGGTATGGATATATATATATATATATATTAAATATATTACATGTGCTGCTAGACACTTTATGTAACACAAAGAAAACAAAATAGCATTGAGTAACTCCATTTGATGCCCTATCAAATGAACAATCAAAATTTGAAATTCTGTGATATACCTGGATAGCTGCCATCTGACCAGATAAGCATTTCTACTCTGGATATTGATAAAAACATTGGGCAAGTGGTGTGACAATGTAAAAGCTATTTCATTACTGGTATATTACTGTAGTGCTGGTAGGATCATTTTGTACACTGCAGTGAGTTTTGATCTAAGTTTCAGTAGCACTAGAACAGTTTAGGAGAGGAATATGACATATGGTTTTAAAAGTTTCTTAAATTCTATCATGACTACCCTGAGTTTCCACAAATTCACCTGAGAGAATTTGCCACAAAAAATTGGCATCTCTCTACCTCTACCTCTGTCTTTGTCTCTGCCTCTGCCTCTTCTCTCTCTCTCACACACAGTCTGTCTGTCCGTCCATCCGTCCGTCCATATCTATCTATCTATCTATCTATCTATCTATCTATCTATCTATCTATCATCTATCTATCTTCCATTTGTCATGTCATCCATCCATCCATCCATCCATCCACTCTATTTGTCTGTCTATTCATCAAATGAATTGAGCCAGGGAGCTCTCTTGCTCTTCCCCCCCCCCCCACCCCTCTGGACGGCTTTTGCAACTTCAAGAAACTCATTAGTTCATCTATGAAAAATCTTAACCTGCTGCTTTCTTATTTGTGGCACAGATTTTAAAAGCACAACCATGTTGCCTTTCCAGAAATTGCCCAGGTGAAATTACCTGGATCTGCTTTACTGGGCCTCTCAGAACCATTAGTACCGGGTATTTGCTTGTTGAATGTATAGTCCACGTTTCCTTCAACTGCTCAGGGTGGCTTCCATGGGAGAAGCCCTTTATGGGAGATTATGCTGAGAGCAGCCCTACCTGGCCAACTACACCAGAGAAACAGATTCCCAGTGATTTTCCCTGGATCTGTGTCAACGGATTTTTGTAAATATGTGTCGCCTCCAAACGTGATGATTTCATTTTAACCATTTAAAGCCTTAGCTATACAGATGCACTCGGTCCTATGCAGATTTATTCAAAGGCAACTTTGTTTCATCGGGACTGTTATTATAATTCATTTAAATTTATTATAGGCGTCCAATTCCATTAGGCTCTTCGAGAGACTTACGCCGCGGATTAGGCAGCGTGATTTTAGAAGCAGCTTAGTCTATGATCCAATAGTTTCAAATGAGTGTATTGGTCTCTTGCGGTCAATCGCAATCGCAAACTCGGCAAGCCAGAAGTGCCAGAGAATTCCGGTTCCATCGAATGGGGTTTTTCCAGAGTAAATACGAATATGGCATTGGAACCTAACGCGCAATGCCTGCTTGTTCCAAATTAAGTTCCATATGTTGGAGGAGGCAGGCTGCCAGGGAACTGGAGAACGGCAGAGCGCCTCGCCATTCCTCTCGCGGCGCGAAACCACTTAGCTAATTACTTCCCTTCCCTTGTTAGCTCAGCTGAGGCTCTGGCCGTTTCAGACGGGGCCAGGTCCAGAAGCCCATCAAAGGAGTGCCTTCGAGCTGGCGGCATAAACACCCTTCGCCTCTGCACTCAATTAGGGGAAAGAAAACAGGGCAGCGCTTTCACTCCTCGAGGGAGCCTGTGCCCACCCAGTCCGCCTGTCACCCAGGAAGCAACCGTGGTGTGTGTGTGTGTGTGTGTGTGTGTATTAGAGGCATCTCTCCCCATCTCCCGCCCTTCTGGGCTGCTCCACAGAAGATCCTCCAAATCTTCCACCTTAGCAAAGTGGGGGTTTCCCCACTTTGTAACGCGGCGGAGGGAGGGACCTCTGTGCTTTTTCTCTTCCGACAAAGAGAGCTGTCTGGTAAAGGAAGCAGAAGATAAATTTTCACTGAGAGCTAGACTCAAAGGCTTGTGTAAGAAGCCTGTTGGGTTGATTTTCTTCCCGCCTGAGACCATTTTCTTTAAAGTCTACACTTCCCTCGCCATCATCTTCTCACTTCCTCAGATTTCTCTTCTGTCCAATGGAACAGAGGAAGTCGGACTGTAAGTCTTAGAAAGTGGCGGAGAGTTTGACCCGCTCTTGCCAGGGTAATTGTAAAACAAACGAACGAACACTAAAAAACAGGAGATCGAGCTAGCGAGCATCCTTTAGTCTTGCACCAGTCACGCAATCTTCCTTCCAGGGGAACGGCTGAATTGTCATATTCCTGGCGAAGAAGGGAAGATGCCTAAACCCAGGAGAGAGAGAGAGAGAGAGAGAGAGAGAGAGAGAGAGAGAGAGAGAGAGAGAGAGAGGGAGGGAGGGAGGGAGGGAGGGAGGGAGGGAGGGAGAGGGAGAGGGAGAGGGAGGGAGCGGGGAGGGTTGAAAAGAACAGGGCGCGCTTGTAAGCACAAACACCCGTTTACACGCGAAACAGCGATTTCCTGAGTCAACACCTCTTAGGGAAGTGCACACCTTCTCAAACTTCTTCTACCTTTCATTACTCTCTCTCATTTTTTTGGGGGGGGGGGGTCCTGGCGGGAGCCCGAAGGTACTCTCTTATGATTAGCGCACATAGCAAATCCAAACATCCTGGATGGAGCAGGTGTCCGAGCGCCAGACACGACTCCGCAGCTGCTAGACAATGACTAAGAGCCCTTTAAAGAGTGATGGATTGGGCCCTTGTAACTCTCCACGAGAGGGTTTTCCACCTCCTCGGCGGATATTGTCCTTTTCTCTCCGAATGCCAGGGGCTTAGAGAAGCAGCTGGAGATCTGCCGCGTAGAACGTGACCACTTCAACCCAGGAACAGAAGGGGGGGGGGAGGAGGGCAGATTGGGAGGGGCCGGCCGGAGGACAGGGGAGAAACTGCCCGGGACTCCTGTAGCAGAGAGTCCAAGAGAGAGTGAGAGGAAGAGCGAGCGAACGCTGCTGCCTAGCCCAGCGCTGCCCAGCCCTTGCCAATGCAATTCCCCATTAAGACAATCGATTCAGCCGTGGCGCTTGGCACCGAGACGTGAATTACACTCAATCCCAGACATGCAGCCGTGACTGTCCAGGCTCTCCCAATTCCAGAGCTTTAGACAGGTGGGACGGGAAAACCCCCCAATCAATCTCCTGCGGGAGCACCAGGATCCTTCTTATGTCACTTTCCCAGCTAGGATGAAGGTAACTTCTCTCTCCGTTTTGCCCTCCATCATCATCAGACGACGGGCTGAGGCTACCCCGTTGGATCGGTTGAGAATGGTTCCACCCCGCCTCCTCCTCCAGACAAACCTTTCAAAAAGTAGAACATGCTGAATAGCTTCCCCTCCCAAAGCAAGGATGGATCCAAAAATCAGCCTTGCTAGAAAGGAATCGGAATCCTGGCTTTGGGGGCGCTTTGTGAAGATTTGGCAAAAAAACAGCTTTTCTTGAGGGGTTACAGCAGTCTTCCCCCCAACCAGGCACATTTCAGATATTTTATTTATTTTTGTATTAGGCGTCTCTGGACAGCTTACCCCCAAAAAATATCAATATATCATTGAAGCAATTAATACCCATATTTTGGATTCTCTCCGTAATTCCCCCTGGCCAAGGATTGGAAACTTGGAGGGGTGGGTGGATGGGGGCAACCCGATATATCTCCCCTAGTTGGCGAGATTGCTTTTGCTTTTCACCTCCTTGTACTCCTCCTGTTGCCGTTTGGTTATCGCTGGGGCTGAAATAAATATTTACTGGCAGGAAAGAAGTCAATTGCTCATTCATTTGTCCTGCGTTGCCTTCCCGGTGTGTCGGTCTCCCGATCTGACGGGCCCTTGGAGGCTGGAAGCCCTTTGGGTGTTGGGTGATTTGAACCCAGGTCCTCCAAAGGGATTGACTGAACGGGGTTACGAAATCCACGCGCTCCGATTTTCAGCGTTTGGGAATGCATTGGATGCATTTGCAACAGAACGTCAAGCCCTGGCATCAGCCGAATAGGCTGAGAAGACGCTGCTTTCTCTGCGGCAAGGGGTTAAATGAGGAGCGGACAATTCCGCTGAGCTGAAATAAGCCGCTCCTACTCACCCGCACGCTTTGCAAGGGACCATCTCTAGGTCCAAGTGCGGAAGTTCTCTGGTCACCCAGCCTTTTGCACTGCCTCCAAAATCCAGTGTTAACAAATGGGGCCTCGCAACAAAATGTGTCCAGGCAGCCCGAGCCTATGTCTCCTTAACTCGGTCAGTCCTCGCTGAAACCTTTCATATTTCCAAGGAGTTGCTGTCGGGCTAGCTGCTTTTTTTGTTTTTAAAGACAGTTAGATTCGGAACTGGAGAAGGGACACCTGCCAGGCAGAACCGACCCTTTCAGCAACTCTCACCGTAAACCAGGAGTGAAATCCAAAAATTTTCCCTACCGGTTCTATGGACATGGCTTGGTGGCTGTGGCAGGGGAAGGATATTGCAAAATCTCCATTCCAGGAGGATACTGCAAAATCCCCATTCCCATCCCATTCTGGGGCCAGCCAGAGGTGGTATTTGCCGTGTCTCCAGAACCTGTTTGAACCTGCTGGATTTCACCCCTGCCACAAACCACCTTCCTATCCTGGCTCATTTTGGCTGGAACTGTTGCAAGTTTGTGATCTGATTCTGTCAGAATGTCAGAGAAGAATGTCTCTTCTAAAACAGACATTCCTCACTTTCCTCCATGCCAGTGATGGTAGGAACCTTAAGCATCTTTACCTGGGCGTTGAATTCCGTTAGTCCCAATTCCGACTAATTAAGAGAAAGTTTAGGCTACACAGCATAGTAGATAGGAACCTATCAAGGCACGTGCATTTAATATACGCTCCCCCCCACCTCCAAGGCTCTGTGTCTCTCCCACTCAGGAACCAATAATTAAGGTTCAAAAAGGGATTGTCCACTGATCACCACCTCGCACTGCTGGGGTCAATGCTAAGATGCAAAGTTGAGAAAGCATGTATGCCAACCGAAGTCCTTTTTTTTTCTGCAATGCAGCACTTTTTGCAGTAGATGTCGCCTCTAATAAGTAAATATCCTGCCCTTTTTGAGTTTATTCATCAAAAAGATTCGGGAGATCTTGGAGGGATAAAAGACAATGGGGGAGGTCTAAATATTATTAATGACTTGGAGCGATCTCTCTTACATTTCATTAATCATTTTCTATGTCTCTTCCTGCCTTCCCTGCCCCCCACCCCCAGTCGTTCAGTGACCTAAATGCAAATAAACCTATCGGATGTGCCTAAATGACTGGCATTTTTTTTGTGAATGGAATACTCAGTGACTGGGAATGACGTAATTCAGGAGTTGGGAGTTTTGTGGTCAGTCGTGGATTGGTTTTATAGTGATAAAGGAGATGCTGATTGGCGAGTCAGTGTTCGTTGAACGCCTACACATTTCTCTCCTGGTGATATGTATAAAAAGGGGTCATTGACCATTGAAGACCACCAGGACTCTGAAAATCACTCTGAGGAAACCTCCACTACGTTTTTCACTCTTCCTTAAGAAGGCTCGCATTTGAAGGTAAGCCCTTCTCTACTACTGGTAGCTCTGCTCCTCGCAGCAACCATACAACTCCAGCAGCAGAAATCCTAGCCATGCTTTCTTTAATGTCTTACTGAGTCCAGGATGATTTACTCCCAGATCCGTAGAGAATGTCGCAGCCTGAAAGCTGAGTGACCTGCATTCCTCAGCTTTACATTTCAAGGATGCTAGGCTTCTTGTCTGGTTTATTGGAATAGACAGCGTAATTAATCCTTTCTAGATTTTTTTTTTTAAAAAAATAAGAATTAGCATTTCAACATGTTAGGGAATAAGAGGAAAATGTTCATCCTGAAAATTTTGAACAGAATTTCTTTGCAAATGAGAAAGCTTTTATTTTGCTGGAGATAACTCTTAAAGATGCATTTAATTTCAATGTGCGACTTACCTCATTTTTTTTTAAAAGCATGGGTTGCCTTAAAGATTGGTCTAATCAAGGTAATATATATTAATTTAAAATATCTTTTAAAGCATCCTTGTGCCTCCATGCCCCTCCTTACTCCCTGAGACAGTAGTATCTCATAAGCATCCGGAACTTCCTTATAGACTTCTTTGTAAGAAATAGTCTAAATGAGGAAGAATTTAAGATGAACCTCTGGGAGTGTATGTGTGCCAGGCATATACAGAGGCTTTGGGGTCAGGGATGCACTGTAAAAAAGGCTGGAGATAGGAAAATTCAAGAATGTAAGAAATAGATATTTATAGAGATGCTATATATTCAACATTTTTAAAAAGTTGAATATATGAAAATGCTTGAACCGAAGGGGAGGGGGACAAAGAAATCATATGTGTAAAAACAGTTTATAATTCTGT
Source organism: Arizona elegans (assembly GCA_022577455.1). Lineage (NCBI taxonomy): Eukaryota > Metazoa > Chordata > Lepidosauria > Squamata > Colubridae > Arizona > Arizona elegans. The sequence continues at coordinate 83,477,271 of JAKOOJ010000001.1, forward strand.
GTGCACAATTATTTTTGTATTTTACAAAATAAATAATAGATTTATTTTCCAATACACAAATGACTCAAAGCTGATTTTAAAGCATTGCCTTACCGCATTTTCAGAGGTCCACTTATTTTAGCTGTTGTTTTTATTTTTTACTTCAAAAACGAGACATAAATACGAGGCGTCTCTCTTTTAAGCGTTAATACATCTTGCCACTTTGACTCGTTTTCTTTTAAGAAACATTCTATTTTTGGTTCTCCTCTCTTGGCACCAACGTTCTGAGTTCTTCTGCCCAGTTCCGATAGTCAATATAAAAATGCTGCCAAAGCCCTCAGAATTCCTAAATGGATATTAAGAGATGGTAAATTCTCTGCAAATACTTCTTTTACGCGCATAATTAACGGATAATTTATTACCCTCAGAGAATTCTTACTCTAGACCAGCTTGGTCCTATTTATTATTTATTTATTAGTTTGATTTATATGCCACCCTTCTCTGGAGACTCAGGGCGGCTTACAATGCAATAGCCTTAAATAGCCTTTTAAGCAATAGCCTTCATACTTTTGTATATACCTGCTTAGTAGGGCTTTTTGGCCTCCCCTAAGCGGTGTTCTATTTTATACAAAGTCAGCTTATTGCCCCCACAAACCGGGTCCTCATTTTACCTACCTCGGAAGGATGTTAGGCTGAGTCAACCTTGAGCCTGGTGAGAATTGAACTCGCAGTAATTGCAGGCAGCTGGCAGCTAAATACTACTTTAACAGTAGTTTAGTCCACTGCACCACCAGGCTCCTTTTTGCTATGCATAACCTTTGCCCGGGAAGGATGCATCGCTGTTTCTTGGACTTACCACAGCCAGCCATATGCTTTCTCCTTCAGAAGGGAATCCTTTAGGCACCTCAGTTGGGATGCTTGTCCATGGGATAGCAGCCCAGATAAGGCAGAGGGGAATAGGCTGCAATGTGGCTCCTCGGTGAAACTGAGCCTTTCTTGCAGAGAGAGAGAGAGAAGAGACCATGGCTGTGCTGAAGATCTCCTCGCTCCTCGTCGTTTACGCTTTGGTGGCCTGCCAGATGGAGAACGGCCAGGCGGTCCCGCTCAGGTAAGAGGCAAGCCGACAGCGGACTTACCTGCAGCTCTCGGGAGGAGAGTCTCGAAGTTCCCTCCCGGCGGGGGGCGCGAAGCGAAGAAAGTCCTCCTTTGGCGGGATGGAGCTCGGTTAGGAGAGGGCAAAAGAAGAAGGGTAATTTAGGGCGCTCGGCAGGCGCGGATTTGGCTCCGTGGGGACCCTTCGCCCCGGATTACCAATCAGCTTTTAGAGCCCCGTCCTTCTTCTTCTTCTTCTTTTTTTTAAATTTCAAAAGCATCAGAGCTCGACCGCCACTTACCTCGCCCTCTGGGGCGGTGAGATCGAAAGTAGAAAGCGGAGTAGAAATTACGCAAGCATATAAGCAAAAGCAAGCAAGCAAGCAAGCAAAAGCGCAATCCGTGTCCGCCTTGTGATTTTCTTCCCCTGGCCAAGCAAAACGGATCGCCCGCACAGCCTTTCCCTTCGGAAGCCCCCTCCAGATACATGGAGCAACAGTATTCGTAACCCCCCCCCGCCCCCCAGCCTGTGTAACCCCTTGGTTGGGAGAGAGAGGAGTCGCACTCCACGCCAACCCCCGGAGGGAGGAGGAAGGGGAGGGGGGAGATGGCTGGCGGGCTCTGGCTGGAAAAGCCGCTCCCTCCCGCCCCTGATCCCCACCCAGGCTTGCCTGCAGCGCTTCTCCTCCCAGAAAAGCGGCACTTTCAGGGCGCGCTTGTCTTCACGCAGAGCGGGCTTCGAACCCGTCACCGACCGAGGCGCCCTGGGGGACTACGAAGCTCGGAGGTTACTCAACGCCCTGGTGAAAGAATACGTCCAGATGACCGCGGAAGATCCGGATCAGGGCAGCGAAGGCAGTAGGTAAGAAGCTTCCAAAGCACCGTTGCCTTCTTCCTCACGTCTCCCTCCCGGACGCCAAGCTGGGCGGGGGGGGGGGGGGGGGGGAGAGGGGAGCGAGCGCCCCCGTGGTGGCCATCGAAGCAGACGGGCCTCGTTTGCTTCTCGAGGATGCCCTTCCTCGACATCCGACCGGGCGGCGGGGTGGGTGGGGGGCGCCTTGCAATCCACCTGGGGTGGGCGATCCGAGTGGTGCGCCTCGCTTCCCCGCTCGCCAACTTTACTTAAGTATATCCATTTATCCATTGACCGACTATGGATATACAACTTACGTATCTATGTGTGTGTGTGTGTATATACAACACATACACATATGGAAACTCATACACAAGAAAGGCTACACAAGAGGTGCCAAGAGGAGGAGGGCTTTTGATATAATGGGAGAGCAAGAAGAAGGTAGGTCTTGGATTTCTTCCCTTTTGTCGCCCCCCCCCGCCCCCCGAACCTCTCACTCCACTTCTTTAAGAACCGAGCCCGCCGGACTCAGTGCCCGCCTTTAGTGCCCGTGGAGTGGTGGGGGGGGGGGAAGCGAGAGACAGACAGACAGACAGGCGGCAGAGAGCGAGAAGGTCCTTTGACATTGGAGGAAGGAAAGAGATTCTTTGCACGTAGCGCCCCTTTTCCCTAACCAGGCTTCCAGCTGCACCTGCGGTTTCCTACTTGAACTCCCCTGGTGAAGCATGAGGAATGGTTGAGCCCCAGCGACGCATGCAATACCCCTCCCCACCCCGGAATTGCTAACAGTTGCCCCCCCCCCCATCCCCACTCCCTAACTCGTTTGCTTGACTGGGCACTTGCGCCCCCTACCCGCTGCTCTGATGGTTCTTCCGATTAACATTGCATGGGGTTTGCGCCTCAAGGCACGGCGCCGACATGGGCTTGTATTGAATATAAAAGTCTCGGGAGGAGTTTTTCTTTTTTCTTTTCTTTTTGGGGTGGGGATGGGGAATGGGGGAAGGGGGAGGGGTAAGGCATGACTACGCACGTGTTTTCTTCTTGCATTCCCTTTTTTCTCCCTCTCCCCGGTTACTTTGTTCGGCATGTTTTTCCCCCTTTGCAGCTTGGATAGACCTATTTCCAAACGTTGTGCCAACCTGAGCACTTGTGTGCTGGGCAAACTGTCTCAAGAATTGCACAAGTTGCAAACGTACCCTCGTACTGACGTCGGGGCTGGGACGCCTGGCAAGAAAAGGAATGTGTTGAATGAGCTGGAAAATGAACGCTATGCAAACTACTGAGGAAGCCCTCGGAAGCAACTAGATGGGCTCAGATTCCTCTTTGATTTTATTTTCCCCCCCTCTTTTGTTTCCTTCTTTTATTTAACTTGATGCATGATGTGGATCTAACCTTCACTGCTAACTTTGCTGTGTTCTTTTAGATCTGAAGTGCTTGGAGTAGTAGAGCAAAGTCCAAGTTAGGAAATTAAGGACAAAATGCACACACACACCGACACTGTTGTAGGGAGCTGGGGAAAAGCAGAAGCCAAATTCAGAGTAGATCAGAATAAAACGTTGCCTTGAATTTTCAAATGATTTTTTTTTTAGAGTCTTATTTTATGAATAACAAGGAAGCATCATTTTTTTATTTGAGGCTACTCATTGTAAAAAAAAAATGAAATAAATAAATGTTTCTTTCATGCCCGATCATGCAACTGTTCAATAAACCTATTTTTCTATAAGGAATAGGTCTATGTTCTGATTACAAATTATTTATACCATTTTTAAAATGTGGGGTTTGTAGCAAAATTTGAAGAGTTTTCATCCAGCTATAAGGAGGTCAGTATGGATGTTTGCAATTTTTTTTTTGCTTAATTAAGAGTATTTTGAAAGAGCTACATATCTGATTAGTATTGGATGAATCAGTAAGGTGATAACTTTCATACAATGAAGTCAGTGAAAAGGTTCACACTGAGTTTGATAGTATGAACTTTACAAATCTGTTCAGAAGTGTAGACACACAACCACTGGTTTCCAAATGCGTGCAATGTTGTTCAGTTATAAAAGTTTTATTCTGTTTGACTTCGTCCAGGTAAGAATTTTAATCTTATATTTCTATGTATGTATTTGTTCATGAAGAAGTCACTTATTTTGATTGACTTGCCAGCCTGAAAATAATTTAATGCAAGAGAATCCAAAATTGCCTATAATTCAAACATTGACTTGTATTCGTTGTGGGAACAATGTAGGCCAAGTTAAATATTCAAATCGATGAGACTTTAAAAGCCTGATTTTGTGTCAGAGATGAGCAACAGAAAAACCAAGTTGAATCACACCCATGGTCAATCTGATATCAGATAAATATATCATATATCATTTAGACCAGGGCTGTCAAACTCCCAGCCCATGGGCTGGATGTGTCACACGCTGATGACGCCCCCACCGGGTTTAGTGAAGGGGGAAAAAGTCCCGGTACATCAACGTGATGTGAGTTTGACACCCTTGATTTAGACCATTCTGATAGCTTATATACCCAGAAAAGGCATTACATTAGGAAATGTAGACCCAGGAGATGAAGGCAACAGTCCTCATATGCAGTGGCGTTGACCAACCCTGATGCTACAGGACTGTGATCCTTGGAAATCCAGGGTTTGAACCCTCTTAGAAAAGGTGTAGGTTATCCTCCTCACAGTTCTGGATTTTGTTAGGTTGGGGGAGAATTTGCAATGATTGGGTTTTTCTACACTCTGGAGTCGGGTATGTTAAGAGAGTAGAAGTCTTTTCTAGGACTAGCACTGATGATGTTACCTAGTTTGGTAATGAAACATCTACAAAAAAAAACAACAACACAAGATCAGAGAGCACCAAGGACTCCCCAGAAGTCTTTTCCATTCACCATCACATAAAATTGCTCCTCCTCCTCCCAAAGATTGGCATTCTTGAGATTTTGCCAACAAGAGGCTGGGGAGAACGGGGATTAAACAGCGGGCAGCACAATGCATTCTTTTATAAAACAAGGTGAGATTCAAATCAAGCTTGTATCAAAGATCTTAACTCTAATTTATTTCTTTTCCTTTTTGAAAAAAAAACAACAGCTTAACAGCACAAAAGAGAGCATGTAACACGGCAACATGTGTGACCCATCGTTTGGCAGATTTCCTGAACCGATCAGGAGGTGTGGGAAAGAACACATTTGTACCTACCAATGTCGGAGCTCATGCTTTTGGTAGGCGAAGAAGAAACGTACAAATGTAATCTGCTGAATGATTTCTGGGATATGGTAAGCATTAAATGATATTGGAATTCTATTTCCTGGGTGAATATGTTAAGTCTTAAAAGGATATTTAGTGTAGAGAGAAGATAGTAATGAGAATTTTTTTTTTTTAAAAAAAATAACCTTTAGTTCAGACTTGCTGAACCTGATGTCCTCTCCGTGTACTGAACCTCAACTCCATAATTTCATTTCTGAGTGCTGAAATCCAATTTACATGAGCTCTGGCGTAGGGAAAGCTTTTTTAGTGGTATTACCAGGGCAGAATTGCTCCTTTTAAATAATTGAAAATGAGGGTTATGAAAACCAGCTATTCATTGTTGGACTAGGCTTTCTCCCTTATAATTGGATTTGGGATTGGAACCCAAATTATTTTTTTCACTTGGAAAAAGAGTGAATATTGTATTAGTAAATATGTCACTCCTAAACCAGCATTATTTTGATTCAGAGATCTTTGGCTTGTATAGCTTAAACATGTGTGCAGCATTGTAACTTTGCCATTTTGTAATTTGATTTCCAATTCCTGCAGTAATTTTATTGCCATTTTAAAATTTAGCAAATGGCTTGTGCAACTTCAGCCATTAGGATGTTCTGTTTATAAAGGCATTTCCTTCTTTTCTCTGAGCTCTGGAGTGCAGAAATGATTTTTGAGAAGCCGTTGCTTCATTCCCTTTTTAAGCCCAGGTGGAGCAGAGAGCATGGTGGACATGAAGGAAGCTGTAATGCAGTGGTGGGATCTGCAGAAGTGGGATGAGATGTCCCCTTTGCCAAATTTGGCAGAAGTGAACCCACTTGCTTTCGTAGATACCTGCAGTTGGTCTGCTCTATGACCATTCGGACTGCAAGACAGAAATAGTCTCACTTAAATGTGGATTTATTTGTTTTTTTGGTAATTATGCAATCCTGTCTACTACAACTGCCCAATTATACCGTTTGGGAAGAGGTCTTCTTAAGAGAAATTGCTTATATGGAATAGAGCCAAACATTAATTTCTGACCTCTTTTAAAAACTTCTTTAAAACGTATTAACTTTGCAAAACCTATGCCGTCCTTACCCCATGACAAGCTGATCCAGCTCCTCTTCATTTATTCAGTGGATTAGCCTATTTTAACTATGGAACATAATTAAAGAAGAGAGTGATAAGTCTAATGACCTGATAATTGCAAAGAAACGAAGAATGCATCTTTAAGCTTGTTTGTGTTTGTGTTTTTCAGATGCCATGAAACCGAGCAACGAACACCTTTTAATTTGTCTTGAAAGCAACTTCTTTTCATCATTCAGTATGGCTGAATAAATTATTCATTTTCGCATCCTTCCACTATTGAAGAAATGTTTTGTTTGAAAGTTAAATTAACTTAGGTTATATAATATATCTATAGCTATATCAAATAATTATTCAATTATTGTATATTCTTTTGATAAGCAATTCTATTTCAAATAAAATGTGATAGCATCTATTTATTTATTTATCTTGTAGCATATCTGTGAAACTGATCCATGTTATTTATCTTGGCAATGCTGTATTGCCAAATCTCGGGGATTACACTAAATTGCTGCCTTTCAAGGTATATATGTGTAAGAGGCGGTGTGCTATGCCTTGATGTAAAACATTTAACTGACATGAGTGTATAATATGTTTAAAATACATTTACAATATTGTATTTATTTGTGAATTTATGCAAGATTAAAAAAAGTATTTTAGATACACATAGATTGAGAAATGGATCTTTTATTTAAATCTTTCTTAAAAGGGTATTCTGCAACTTTCTTTGAACCTGGTTCAAGAGAATTGAGATAAAGTCTAGTACGGAATTTGGGTTTTTCTGTGAAATCGCTGGTGCAATAGGAAGGTAATAGACTAACATTTGAACGTACAAAATGAATAAACATACTTATTTTTGTAGAAACTTGCATACATGAAGTCAGATTTTTGATTCCATGTCTTCTCACCCTAAGAGTCTTAAACCTGCCTATAATTACTATGTGCTACCTGAAGACAAAGTGTTCTATAGAGATATAATATAGAGAAACCGGTAGTATTTATCTTCTGTATTGTGAGCATAGATTAACAAAGAGCAGCCTGTGAAATATTGAAGGAAAATGCAGGCTTCTGTGATCAACTGTTAGCTAAAATCCTACTGTATATGCACCTATCAAACTATGAAGTATTTTAATCATAAACTACATAGTAACTGCTGGACTTTACATTTGTATAAAAATATGCAGGTTGGTTGAAGCAAACATTTTTCATACTTGCCCCTTGATTTGGAATTTCCCACTTCTTCCATAAGGGAATTAATGAAGGAAAAAGATTCCTTCCCTAGTTAATTTCCATCATGTTAATTTGAGTGGGAAATTTAATATAAACAAAAGCTTTGCAAGTAAAGTCCTTGCAGCAGCTCTTAGATCAAGGGCTTTGCAAAATGGGTGGATTATCCACCACATCATAGTGTCTCAGTTTAGATTGCTTTGCTAATAAAACACCAATTCCTTCTCTTCTTCCTTTGCGCTCACAGCCTCTTGCAGTTTCAAATAATCTCTTGCCTCAAAATGTATTGCCTCGTGATTGGTTTAAAGCTCCATTCATTCCTTTTCAGGCCAGGAAAACAGCAATGACACGCAAATTCATGAAGCTTTCCATATTTTTACTAGGGAGGCAAGCATACTATGGATGGAAAGAAAGGGCTCTGGAACAATCTTGGTGGCGCAGCAGACTAAAGTGCTGTTAAGTACCACCAGCTGCCTGCAATTACTGCAAGTTCAAATCTCACCAGGCTCAAGGTTGACTCAGCCTTCCATCCTTTCGAGGTAGGTAAAATGAGGACCTGGATTGTGGGGGCAATAAGCTGACTTTGTATAAAAAGAACACCGCTTGGCGGGGGCCGAAAGCCCTATTAAGCAGGTATATACAAAAGTATGAAGGCTATTGCTTAACACATTGTAAACCGCCCTGAGTCTCCGGAGAAGGGTGGCATATAAATCAAACCAATAAATAAATAAATAGCACTTAGACTTATATATCGCTTCACAGTGCTTTACAGCCCTCTCTAAGTGGTTTTGCAGAGTCAGCATATTGCCCCCAACAATCTGGGTCCTCATTTTACCGACCTTGAAAGGATGGATGGCTGAATCAACCTTGAGTCAGGAAGACTCGAACTGCTGAACTTTTGGCAGCTGGCAGTCAGCAGAAGTAGCCCATAGTACTGTATTCAAACCACTGTGCCACCACTGATAGTAAAACCGTTTCTATCATAAATGAGGCGGTTCTGATTATCTACTGCACTCTGATTTTGCAGACTCTATAAGAGCTTGGGGTTAATTTACACAGTCATTGGTGATTGTGAAAAATACATCCCTATCTCTTCTCCTCTCCTATGTTGCCTTTTTGCTTTGTCAATATCATCTACGGGTGGGAAACTTGCACCAATCAGGGCACTGTCAAAGGAAGAGAAAATTCTTTTTTAAGTCACCATTTCAGATTTGCACCATTTCAGTTTTATGTAAATCACAAACCAAACCTATGTTATTAATATTTCTTAAACCTGCTTTGGAGGCAACAAACCCCCCCCCCCAAGGATTTTTTAGATTGCATTAAGGCAAGTGATTGAAACTAAGAATTTTTGGATATATAGAAATGTTTAGTTTTTCTTTTCAAGTTGTCTCAATTCTATGGCTCATTGCTTCATAAAGTATCTCTTTTTTGGAGAATATCTCAATGAACTGTTCCTCATTTCTGTACAGTAATTAATACTTTCTGGGAACAGAAAAAGTAGTTTGGTATTAGTGAAGCGTCTGTGGGCAGCAAATATTGTAATTGCTTGATGGATGGGCAAGTAAGAAAGGTGCATGAGATACAATACTAACAGAGGGCAAACACGGGAAGAGAAATTATTGTTCAAAGCAGTATCTCCACACTCAGACTTGTGCTCCCAAAAAGCTGCAAAGAGGCATAGATTTTAGACATTTTATCCTACAGGTGAACTGTGATGAATTATAAAACAAATAAAAGCAAATACAAGCTAAAAAAGTATAAACAGAAAAAAAAGTGTGAAAAGAAAGGAAAAAGAAACAGAAAAAGTAACTTCTTGCTTCACTTCCCTCTGATTAATTTTAATAGCTTATCACCATGTCTAAATTTAATATAATCTATATTCCCCCATGGTTCATCCCTTAAGTAAAAAACACTAATCCTTCTCAAGCATTTCTTGTTAGCAAAAGTCCAGTAAGGGAAAGCAGATATACCTAATTCCCTCTTTTAGCCATAATCTGATGACAGAGACACTGTTTATATCCTGGGTTGGGAATTAGATTTAGTTGATCTTGTGCTGTCAGAGAGGAATAGTGAGTTTTCAGATCATACCAATACCAATTTAAGCAACAAATATAGAAAGGATAAAATAGGCAACATAAGAAAAGAAAAAGAAAAGAGTAGCAAAATTTTTTAAAAAATGGAAGTCCCACTATTTAGGTAACAGAAGGAAAGTTTCTGGGGAATAAAACCTAAATCTGGCAAGCTACAATGCATTGTAATATGAATCCATCCTTCCTTCCTTCCTTCCTTCCTTCCTTCCTTCCTTCCTTCCTTCCTTCCTTCCTCCCTCCCTCCCTCCCTCCCTCCCTCCCAAGTATCTCTAAAGTCGTAAACTAAAGTTGTAGCCTTGCTGATTTGGGAATGTGTTCAGTGCTGCAATTTCATGTATTTTTTATTTAATATTGTAATTAATCTCACTGAGTTCAGTAGCACATTTCAAATTTAACATCCACAGGCTGTAATACATTCTAAATAAAATCAGTTTGACATAATTCATCAGTGATTCATTCAAAGACTCAAATTTATTCAAAGAGTTAAATGACAATCAGATCTTTTAATAAAGATGACATATGACATATGATAAACATTAAGAAATAAGGTTAGAGGAAATTCTGCATCATTTCTGCATCTGGTGAATATTTATTTATTTATAAAGTTTATATGGTTGCCCAACTCACTTTTGGTGACTCTGGTGGCTTTCATTGTAATAAATTGTTAAAAGGACACCTAATTAATTGAGTTCATTTATTGATGAGAGCATAATCCTTAAAGCTCTTATATTTAGCGTGGTAGGCTTGTTTACAATTTCACAGCCGTTGATAGAGACATCACTGTAGGAACAGAAAAGAGTAGACACTGGTGAATAATTTCAGTTATTAGATTTTCGCTGCTGAAAATTGAATCAGGATTTCATACACAACAGGTTTTATAGTATATAAGAATAAATCCACTCCTGCCATTATGCCTTTATCTGTCTGCATACCTTCTTTATATTGTCAGGTCAATTGAATTTTCTCCCATTTTTGTGATTCTTGTTAACAAAGAAAATGAAGACAGTTGAGAGGAAAAACACCACAAGAATGGAGAATTTGAATAATTAGACAAGAGCATTTTGAAAGACTAGACATTCGTAGTTCCTTTGCTTGTGTGTATTCCAGCCAAAAGGCTAGAAAAGGTGAATTTAAACTTGTTAAAACAGTCCTGATGAATCAGACTAAAGTTCAGCATGGGTTCAGCATACCAGATACCTCTAAAAGAGGACATGAGGACTGAATGCCATTTTTGCTGTTTGGCAACTGGCATTAAGAAGCACATTACCTCTGCTTTTGTTCAAAGCCTACATCCAGTAGCCAGACTGAACCTCCAGGAAGGTTCTGAAAATTTACATTATAGTTCATCAGTGCTGCAACTGGACAAAATTCTGAGCCGGCTAAGCCTCCAATGTTAATTTGCAAAATTTATACACTCCTGATAGATTTGTATCCTTTTACAGAACAAAAATGAGGAAAGAATAAAGAATACAGATTAACAGAGTTGGAAGGGACCTTGTAGGTCATCTAGTCCAACCCCCTGCCCAAGCAGGAAACCTACATTTCTGACAGATGGCAGACCAGTCTCTTCTTGAAAGCTTCCAGTCTGGCCTTACTTGCTACTGTCTCTCTTCATCCTTCATATGCTTAGCAGAAAACCTGAAAGAAAACTACATTCATGTTGAATGTGAGTAAAGTTATTTGGGTGATTTGAAAGCCAAACCATCAAGATCCCAAGCCAATTCAAGCTCACATTCAAGCTCAAATATTTCCTTTCAGACCTTGTGCTTGGAGTTTGAAGAAAAGCGAGGATGGGGCCACATGCTTCTCCTTATTCTCTGCTCATTTTAAGTTTGCGGCACTTTTGATGACAGCTTAAACAGGACTTGGGGCTGAATCTGAAGCAGCATGTAGCACCTGTCTGGCTTTGGTTGGACTTGGGTGCTAATTGAAGTGGAGACTGTCAGAAAATCTCTGGGTTGTAGGCTAGACCGAAAAGTAAAACAAAATAAAACCAACAACACAAAACAATAAAGTACCACATTCCTGGAAGGAGACAGTGGCATAACACTCGTTGCGCCCATGTAACACCTCTCCTACGCGAGCTGCACTGGCTCCCGGTGGTCTTCCGGGTGCGATTCAAGGTGTTAGTTATCACCTTTAAAGCACTCAATGGCTTAGGACCTGGATACCTACAAGACCATCTTTTGCCACCAATAGCCTCCCACCGACCAGTTCGTTCTCACAGGGAGGGACTACTCAGGGTACCGTCAGTCAAATTATGCCGACTGGCGACTCCCAGGGGGAGGGCCTTCTCTGTGAGGGCTCCAACCCTTTGGAATGAACTGCCCCCTGAGATACAAAATATCCTTGATCTCCGTGCTTTCCGCCGTGCCTTCAAAACCATGATGTTCCAACAGGCGGGGCTAAACATATGAACGTGGATGTTTTTAAAATGTTATCTAATTTTAGGTTCTATTTAATTGGGTCAAATTATGTTATAATAATAATTTTAATTAGCAATTTTATGATGTTTTGTGTATCTATATTTTTCTTGACTGTATACCCCCTTGAGTCCTACGGGAGAAAGGCGGTATAGAAATATAATAAATAAATAAATAAATAACACTTTTGAACTGATGTCAAGGAAAGTGCAAGGTTGGGTTCCTGTAGTTAGCAGTAGGGCATCTTTTCATTTTTATGGCTTAGAAGATGAAAAAAGGCAATTTACCAATTGCACAAATTCTACAGAACTTCCTCATCACTTCCTAGTCAATAATTGCAGAGTAGACATATATCACTATTCCATACAAGATGCAGAGAAAACATCCAACTTCTATTTATGAATGGGTGACTTGCAGAAGTGAGCATTAAACACTTGGTCCTGTAATTCTTAGTATTACTCTCCTTTGTTTATCTCTTAATGGGGCAATGGAATCAACGTTAACGTTGTGAAAGCTTCCACATTTTTCCTCCTGTCTCTCTGGACAGAAATGAACACGAGGAGTACAGCTGCTTCTTTCACAGAACCTTGTCAAAACCAGAATCCAACAGGCACCAGTAAAATTTAGGATTTAATATTTAGTTCAGAACTACCATGTACAATTAGCAGTTGTAATGGTTTCATGAAGAGTGCAATTTTGAAAACTGGTTAGATAATGTAAGGCTATGCATACTTTTATTATTTCCTGAAATGAAACCAGATAATTATACCACTGCCATAAATTGAAAATTGCACCACACTGAAATCAATGAAAATGGGGCCATTGCCTTAATGGGGTCGGGATTTCACTCAGTACTCATATCTCACAGTATGGTAGGTGCATTTTGTTAAGGATGTATTTGCTGTCCCAGATTTCAGAAAGGCATATCTCCAACAATACACAGTTGCTTCAGTCTGAGTACTTATGCAAACAGTAATTATCTCTCCATTTTAACCTAAGAAGGCATTCACTGGACACATGGGGAAGAGGAACTCTTGCCATTACTTCATCTAGTTAACATGAAATTGCAAGCTCCCATTTATACAATCCATGCCTATTCTTGATAAGTCTATCTGTGGGTCCCTAATCAGTGAGAATATATTTGAAAGCTACAGAATATATGCAGTGAATGCTGCTATCAGGCTCCTAGACTTGTTCTGTAAATCAGGGGTCCCCAACACCTGGTCTGGGAACTAGTACTGGTCCATGGCCCACTGGGAACATGTGGCAGGTGAGCGTGTGAAGCTTCATTTGCACATACGCAGGAGATAGGTTGAGTGGGTGAACACCCCCTTTTGTCACTTACATTGCTGCTGCTGCTTCCAACTTGTAGTTCCAGAAACGTTGAGGACCTTGGCTATAAAGCACAAATATTTACATTAGAAACTCAATGAACTGGCTGATTAGTTCAACTCACTATTCCCCACTCTTTTGCTTAAGTGTGATTTATCAATTCTGGTTATCTATTTTTTTAATTTGTTGCCTAGTTTGTATGTTACTTTCACTCACTTCCCTATCCATTCACAGCTTTATTCTAGTCTTCAGCATCTGGAAGATGCCTGTAATTTGTCTCCCCCAGTAAAGGTGTGTGTGTGTGTGTGTGTGTGCATGTGTGTGTGTGTATGGGGAAAATATGCTGATTTTCACTTCTTAATGCAGGATGTGGATTAGCATAAAAGTCTCAACTAACAAAGCTAAAAAATGAAATATGGAATTAACTCATTCATCAGGGCACCCCAGAAACTATGTTTGCATTTGTAGATCTGCCTCTCCTTAAGAACATCTGCCTCAGGGGTGGGCTTCAAAATTTTTAGCAAGGGGCTCTCTGCCTGGTTGCTGGGTGGACATGGCCATGGTGGGTATGGCCTAGTCGCAGCCTCCTGCACCATGGCGGGAGAGGGGGCCATTTTTGCCCTCCCTGGGCTCCAGAGACTTTCCTTGAGCCTCTGGGAGGGCAAAAAGGGCGGGGGTGGGATTTGGGGGTTCTCCGAACTGCACAGAATCTTAGTTAGAGGTTCTTCCGAACCCCTGCAAATCCCCAGCAGTCCATCCCTGATCTGCCTGTCCTACCACATAGTACCTTCCCTTAAATGGTGGCATCTTATAGGAACAAGGAAGCGCTTATGCCTTTTCTGTGGCAGCCCCTGCCCCATGGAACATTCTTCCCCCTTGTAGACTCCCACCCTTTTAATTTTTAGAAAAATACTTAAGACCTGACTCTTCCTTCAAGAGTTGGGATATAGAGTGATATTGCCACGGGACAAACTTGTGGCCTGCATAGGAAAGTTTATGCCAGGTCTTTTTTTATTGTTGTTTTGATGTTTTCATTTCATTGTTGATATTGTATATACTGTTCTTATTTTTGGATTATGATCTGTCAAGAGCTTATTTATTTATTTATATTTCACAATTAGGAACTGTCCGTCTCCCTCAAAGAGGGATTCTGGGTGGTATACAATACTAAAATATAAAACAGTATATAAAAATTAAAATGTTACGAGTTAAAATTTTAGAATTATTTTTTTTTAAAAAAAATGTAAACATTTTTAAGGAGGCAGGAATAATTAAAGCCTGTTAAAAATTAGTTGACAAAGGCAAAGGGAGAGCTCTTATGGAACTAATTGGGAAACTGTGAGCATCCTAGACCAAGCCAAGACTAAAAAAAGTATAGAATTCCTGGAAGCCTGGCACGCTGACAAATCAGCCATCAACAGGCACATAGACATAAACAACATCTATACACCAATCAAAAGAGACAATCAAAAAGCCAAAAAGGGAACAAAAAGACCAGAACACCTCCTCACCAGCAATTAACACCAGATGAGCAGAGTTTAATGTCAAGATTAACATTAGACCAACAATCAAGAAATAACAATACCCCAATCAAGGAACTATCAAACAAGATAACAATAAACAGTAGAACCAAAGAACCATCAAGACAACTCCCACCAGTACTGACAAGCCACTAGACTATAAAATTGTCACAAGTAAATGCCTTATTCTTGAATGGAGGATATATATGCTCATGGGGTATCAAGGGTTAATTTATTCTTTCCTTCCTAATGTATTCATATGTAACCACTCCTACTTCTTAACCCCGCCTTAATGATATAAAAGGAGATACACTCTCCTCCTTCTCGCTTTCTTTCTGCAATCACTCTGTGAATAAAGAATGCCTTCTGTAAATAAACTACCTTCTGTTTGAATATAAAAAGTCTGAACCCATTATTGAGTCTGATCCTCGAATTAAGGCAACAAGCTGGTAGCAGAGGATGGTTGGCTGACTCAATGAGAAACAGACATGCCAAAGAAAGAAAACTCCAGAAACAAAAGAGAAAGACCCAACACCAGGGCACACAACAAAGATATGGAAACAGATCAAGAAATGATCGATGAATCGACAATAAAAATGACAAAAGAACTCGAAAATCTCACTACAGACGACGAAGAGGTAATCGAAGAACCCAGCGACCAAGAAGCCAGCGAAACAGAAAACAACACACTCAGATTAGAAATACTGAAGTTACTGAAATGTCAAAAAGACGACAAAAATCTCATCGCGAACCTCCAAGACATCATAAAGCCAATGGAGCAGCGAGAGAAAACTACTTCAACGCGTCAGAACCAAAAGATCGCAAAATGGTAAGCAGACTGCCCACAGAAGAAAATGTAACTGAAGAAAAGACCAGCGATCCCATGCAAAATTTTGAATGGCAGCCATCTTGGTTTTGTCAGCCCGCCAAAATGAATGACTCACAACCAATCAGAGAGCAGAGTTCAAAATGGCTGGCACGAAAAGCTCTACACAACATAAGAAATAAAAAAGAAAAATTCAATTCATCAGAAGAATCCGATACAGACACCAAAGAAACATCAACCGAACTACAAATCGAAGCGGCTATGAAAACACTCTTCGCAGCCTTCGGCCCGAATCTAAAAATCTCAAGGAAATCAATGAAAGTACCAAAGACTGTAAATCAAATAACAAAGAAAAGACAGACTGCACAATCCAAGGACAAAGATACAGAAACAAACGAACAAGCGTTCCTGCTTCCATCCACTCCGAATCGATCAACGAGAGTGCTAACGCCCGAACCCAGAGAGCCTTACAAGTACTTGCCCACACCGCAAACGATCCCGGGAGCCAGAGGCCTCAACCGAGACGACCACAATAAAAAGAAGCAAGCACCGATCCACACCTGGACGCCTAAAGTCGAACCGGAGAGCGAATCATCTGAGGAAGAGCAATACAAGGGAGCTGCAGCAACGAGAACAGGTGTCTCCTGACAGCTCCTGGAACGAAATGAACAGTGCGCATGCGCAAACACACACAAACTAACACAGAGATTTTGAAGAACGGAGAGAACCATTCAGACTAGTCGCAAGCGTACCTACACCATTCTGCAGTTACCAGCATCTACAAGACCATGGACAGCCTCCAGTTGTAAGTAATGCAGCAAATAACATTGGATACCTTCCTAATGATTTTCCAAAATTGAGAATAGACGGTATTAATTTACAGGAATGGAGTCAGCAGCTCCAGGTTGTTTTTTTAAAAGAGAATTTATTGTTTTTCATAACTAACCCTCCCAAAAAACCATGGACTCTAAAATTGGACTGCCTACACCACAGAGCATTCTATTTACTAATATCTAGTATATCTCCTGCTGTCTATCATAGTATTAAGCATAATCTGACTGTATCAGATATAATTCATTGCATGTTTAAATTGTTTCATAGTGAAAGTGTGGCAACCACAACAAGAATGTCTAAAAATTTCTTCTCAGCCAGGATAAAACCTGGAACTACTGTAAGTGAACATTTGCTATCTCTAAACACAACTAGAGCAGAACTTCATTTAAGGGGAGAAATAATATCAGATCAGACAATGAAAAGTGTTATCCTTAATTCATTAGACTCATCATGGGATAACTACATAACTCACTTGGACACAATTAATTTAGGACACCTATCTATAGAGAGTTTATCAAATAGATTAATAGCTGAAGATAATCTGAGAAGAAGCCGCTACAGCACATACAAAGAACACAGACAGACCAAAAGAGTAGTATTTCAAGACAGATACTCAGAACCAATTGAGTGTTATAATTGTAGATCCAAAGAACATTATAGAAGAGATTGTCCAAAACATCTTAAAGAAAGACAAGACCACGACACTAGAAATAGATACAATTACAGACAATCATCTATTGATAGATACAGATATAGAAACTCACCAAACTTTAGAGAACGTAGAGGGGGCAGAGATAACTCAAGAGATAGAAAGTCTGGATTATTAAATGGATTACATAAACACACCATAACCAAAAACCAAAATTCAAAGGATAATGCCTGGCTCATTGATTCTGGGGCAACAAATCACACAACACATAATAAGAAAATATTATCTTCCTTCATAGAAGATAAATTTGTAATCAAAGTAGCTAATCAAGAGGAAGTCCAAGTCATTGGAAGAGGAAATGTAGATTTACCCGGTTTAGGGAAAATAGAGGGGGTTTTATTAATACCCGAAATACCTCATAACATTCTTAGTGCAATAAAGTTAAGCAGAGAATCCAACATAAATGTAATATTCTCAAAGGGAAAGGCAATTTTAGAGAAAAACAAAACAAACTTAGGTAATGTGATTATCAAAGGAGATTTACCATATCTGGTCACAGAGGAAAAATGGCTTAACAACATTGATTCAAACATGGAAGATGACACTAGCATAGAAAATGAAAATAACAGTAACAGTGACAATGAGGAACACGAAACAGAACATAACAATGAAACCACAACTGTAAACGATACACATAATAACAAAAGACCAACTATAGGAAAACCAATTCATGATGAATGTGCACATATATTACATAGAAAATTAGGACATGCTAGTTTTCCTGTAATACAAAAGATGATTGAACATGCTGAAGGTGTCAGAATAAAAGATTGTAAAAATTACTTGGAATGTTCAGTATGTAAGTCCTCAAAACTCAGAACCAAACCCAGACCAAAAAAGGCAACAAGATCATCAAATCACATATTTGATCTAATACATATGGATCTAGTTGGTCCATTAACCCCATCAATCACATACAAGAAACGATACTTTCTTACTATTGTAGACGACTATAGTCGTTATGGCTTTGTCTACACTTTAAGGCACAAAGATGAAACATTTCAAAAGTTTAAAGAATTTTACAAACGTGTAGAAACACAACACAATGTAAAAATAAAGCAGATCATGACAGACAGGGGATCTGAATTCATGTCAAAGGAATTCTCCCAATGGCTAAAGGAAAAAGGAATGTTACACTTCACTTCTAGCCCTTTCTCTGCATTTCAAAATGGAGTAGCAGAACGAAAAAACTCGACACTACAAACCATGATTAGATGTACATTAGAAGATGCTGGTTTAGGCAAACATTTCTGGTCAGAAGCACTTTTATACTCCAATTATACCCTAAACAGAATTTGGTCTAGTGTCATAAACAAAACACCATATGAATTGATGTTTAGTAAAAAAACCCAAAATAGCCCACATGCATGTATTTGGAGTAACGGCAGATGTACATATACCAAAACAATTGAGATGTAAGGGAGATAATGTATCTAGAAGGCTCAGATTCATGGGCTATGAAACAGGCACAAAAGGATACAGATTTATTGACAATAATAACAAGTTCATAATTTCTAGGACAGCTGTATTTCACGAATAGGCCAATTGGTCTAAGATACATCTTAATGAGATACTCCCAACAACAAGACCAGACATTAAAAATCAAGATAAGACAGAAAGAGAAGAACATAATCACAGTACACAAAAGGGCAACAAAAAAACATGGATGGGAAACTGTCCAAATATCAAAACAGATTCATTAACACAAAAGGAAGCAAGATATTTACACGATAACGATAGCAGGCCAGAAAGAACAATTAGAAGTAGCAGGAACCTGGTACCAAATAGATACAAAGATTACATAATGCACATAAATGACAATACATCAACACCCAATACATATGAAGAAGTATTAAAACTTCCCACAGAAGAAAGAAAAAAGTGGGAATTAGTCATGGCCAAAGAAATGGACAGTTTACGAGAACTAAAGGTATTCACCCCAGCTCCAGCACCAAAAGACAAAACAGTTATTGGCACTAGGTGGATATTCAAAATTAAAAATCTGGAAGAAGGAAATACATTATATAAAGCAAGACTAGTTGCACAGGGCTACGCTCAAAAGTATCCTGAGGACTATACCGATACATATTCCCCCACTGTAAGGACTGACAGTGTTAAGACAGCTTTAGTAATAGCATCAGCCCTTAATCTTGAAGTTTTTCAATATGACATACAGACTGCATACCTACATGCAAAACTAGATAAAGAAATATACGTTAGAACCCCTCACAGCCAAGACACAAATAGAAATGAAACTTGGTTACTAAACAAAAGTTTGTATGGATTAAAGCAATCCGGCAAACGTTGGTATGAATGTTTGGTCAACGTAGTCAAAACTATGAACTTCAACGCCACAACTGCAGACAATTGTTTCTTTGTTAGAAGAGATGGTGATTCAATAGAATTTGCATTAATCTATGTGGATGACATTTTGTATATTGGTAAACATAAAGAGAAAAGAGATACATTCGTAACCAAACTAAGTGAACATTTTTCTTTAAAATCATTGGGTAAAGTAAACAAATATCTTGGAGTTCAAATTAGCAAAACTAAAAAGGGATTTAGATTATCTCAGAAAGATAAGATTATTGAACTCTTAAACAAATGCAGTATGAATGATGCAAAGCCTTGTGATACACCAATGCAAGTTGACTTTTTAAAAAATATGAATGAATCATCTCCTGAGTTTAATGATAATACACTTTACAGATCAGTTATTGGTTCCCTTCTGTATATTTCCAATTGGACCAGACCGGATATTGCCCTACCCCTTAATTTATTATCCAGATATGTAAGTAAACCCTTAATTTATCATTGGGAAGCCATTAAGAGAATACTAAGGTATTTGAAACACAGCTTAGACTATTGTTTATTGTTAGAGCCCAACAATAATAAAGAGCCCATTCTCACTTGTTACGCTGATGCAGATTGGGCAGGTGACACTAAGTGCAGGAAAAGTACTTCCGGCTATGTATTCTTTCTTAACGATTGTCCAGTCTACTGGTATACTGGAAAACAAGATTTAGTAGCCACATCAATGACTGAGGCAGAGTATATTTGTTTGTCTAAAGCTTCTAATAACCTCGTATGATTCAATGATCTATTATCAGATGTTTGGAAGAGTCCTTCATTACCTTTCATTATGCATGAAGATAACAAAGCTGCAATAGAGATATCTAGAGCGGATGCTATTGGTCAAAGATCTAGACATATAGATATCAAATACAAGCATGTAAGACAATTATCTCAAAATGGTTTTATTAAAGCTATTCATTGCGAAACCACAGAACAAATAGCTGATATATTGACTAAGCCTTTACCATCTAAACAACATAAATATTTAACTTCAAAGTTACAGGTTTTATATTGTTCTGAACCTGAATGTAATTACTGTTGTATGTCGAATCGGCATTTAGAGGGGGATTTGTCACAAGTAAATGCCTTATTCTTGAATGGAGGATATATATGCTCATGGGATATCAAGGGTTAATTTATTCTTTCCTTCCTAATGTATTCATATGTAACCACTCCTACTTCTTAACCCCGCCTTAATGATATAAAAGGAGATACACTCTCCTCCTTCTCGCTTTCTTTCTGCAATCACTCTGTGAATAAAGAATGCCTTCTGTAAATAAACTACCTTCTGTTTGAATATAAAAAGTCTGAACCCATTATTGAGTCTGATCCTCGAATTAAGGCAACAAAAATAAGAGCCCATTCTCTACTAGCACTAATGATGTTACCTAGTTAGGGTAATGAAGTGTCTGCAAGAAAACAGCCCAGTGAGAGAGCACCAAGGACCCCTCATTTCAACCTGGGCTACATATATTCTCCTCTATTAATGTTCTCTCCTATTGGTATAAATACTTCTTAGAGCAGGAATGTCCATCAGTTCCCAAGGCAACCTATTCCACTGTTGATCAGCCCTTAGAACTGGGATATTTTTTGTGATATCCAATTCAAATATATTTCTTTATCATTTAATTAATTGTTTCTTGTCTTTTGAACAAAACTAAATGCTTGATCTTCTAAAGGACAATCTTTCAGATACTTCGGAACAACTGTGATCTCACCCTATAGTCTTGCTTTTTCATCTGATTTTGATCTGATCTGATTTCATCAGATCTGATCTCATCTCATCTCCAGACTATCCAACCATTTCTCATATGATTTCCCTTCCACGCCCTTTATCCTCTTCTGGATGCACTCCGGCCTGTTAGTGTCCCTTTTAAAATGTAGTGGCTAAAATTTTGTGAAATATTCCTGTAGTTTCTATGGCCAAAGCTAAAAACAAACAAACATAAACAGTAACTTGCCTAAAATGTAGTTCTATATTTCTATTGATGGGACCTAGTGTTCTGCCCCAGCTACGGATCCCAAAGAACACAGCACACACAAACCTGAACAAAACTTAGTTTACTCAAATAACACAGTTTTAGCAGATGCCGACTGTTAATAAGCGTTCTTAACAGCCTGCCAGAAAGCACAGATAAGGTAGTCAGAGTCTTACTGGAGTTGGCAGAAAGCCCAGAAGCAAGGTTGCAGAGAAATCCCAACACGATGATTAGCGAACTAAAGTTGTTTCCTGCAGCTTGTTAAGAAACGTTCTTTCTTAAATAGGCTAAGGGCGTGGCCAATTAGCCCCAAGCCTTACTTTCGAGGAGACATCCTCCTGAGGAACCACTCCTGCCTTTTGGCAGCTCTGCGTGCCCCTGCATTGAGAAGAGGCTCCTCCTCTTCATCCTCTTCACTTAAAGGAGCCTCTGGAGGTTCTGAAGGCCCTGACTGAATCCCTACCTCTGGCACATCTTCTTCAGCCTCCTCGCTGTCTGACTCGAGTGCCGGTTGTACAGGCTACTGGCGCAGCACCACACCAGCCTCCTCGTCGTCGGGATCAGAACAATCCGTGCAGGCCGCTGGTGGCCACAACACCTAGGATTGTTTTTGTAGGGCTATCTTGGTTTATTTCTAGCTTGAATCAATGCCGTGGACACCCAGATAGTATTTGTAGGTACTGTGCTGCTTCCCTATCAGTGGTGGGTTGCTACCGGTTTGCTCTAGATTGGGTGAACCTGTAGTGGCAGCGGCAGGAGACTCCGCCCACATGCCCGGATACTTCTGCGCATGTATGAGCATGTGCATGCACGAGCGAACCGGTAGCAAACTAAATTGAAACCCACTACTGTTCCCTATATGTTTTCCCCAACTTATACTTTACTTTTGGCTTTGAATCTCAATTTTCAAAGTGAGAGGACTTTGAATGCTTGGGAGGGTTATCTTCTTAGTCTCGGAACACAACCGTGATGCATTTTTCTTAAGATAGCTTGGAACTGCTAGTTCTCACGTTGCCAGTATCATACCTTCCACCCCACAACATTTTTAAAAAAATCTTTATGATGTTCTTTGCCACTTCAGAGTATCTTTTCATTTTTCTATGTCGCTGGATGTTTCTGAAAAGGAAGTGCTGAATTGCAATCACCTGTCATTTTATTTTTATGAGCGCCTCTGGGGAACAGAGGCATTTATGGCAATCATGCTAATGTACGATGGTGTAAACGTTGGAACTCAGTGAAGTGGGAATCTCTGATGCTCATGCCAGACAAAGCCATTTCATAATGGACTGCTTACAACCCTCTTGTCTTAGAGCACAAGATAGAAATGCTCAATTTTCTTGAATTGAGGCATGGCCAGAGTAGGTAGGACCACATTGAACAAAAAACTCTCATATAATTATTTAACAGTTAAAGTTTAATACCCAAGCAAACATTTCATGTGAGCACAGTTCCTTCACTTCCAGTTGATAGACACATTCCACCCCTATTCTTCTGTCTTTAGTTCGCATGTATCTGGCAGGCAGAGGAAGAGGCAGGATAAGGCAGGGAGAAGTAAAGGCGGGCAAGAGATTGTTACTCTTAGGCCATCAAATTTGGATGAATATCTGTCTTCCTAATGACCTGGTGTTCCCATGATCGTCACTGTAAGCAAACAATCTCTCATTTATGCTAGAGGGTTGTTTTTCCTCTTCATTCTTTGTAGCCCAGAGGTGAAATCCAGCAGGTTCTTTCTTTCTTTCTTTCTTTCTTTCTTTCTTTCTTTCTTTCTTTCTTTCTTTCTTTCTTTCTTTCTTTCTTTCTTTCTTTCTTTCTTTCTTTCTTTCTTTCTTTCTTTCTTTCTTTCTTTCTTTCTTTCTTTCTTGGTTCGATTTATATGCCGCCCTTCTCCGGAGACTCAGGGCAGCTTACAATGTGTTAAGCAATAGCCTTCATACTTTTACATATACCTGCTTAGTAAGGCTTTCAGCCCGCCCCCCCAAACGGTGTTCTTTTTTATACAAAGTCAGCTTATTGCCCCCGCAATCTGGGTCCTCATGTTCTGACAGGTTCTGGAATCCAGGTTCTGACAGGTTCTGGAGAACCGGTAGTGGAAATTTTGAGTAGTTCAGAGAACCGGCAAATACCACCTGTGGCTGGCCCCAGAATGGGGTGGGAATGGAGATTTTGCAATATCCTTCCCCCAGGAGTGTGGTGGGAATGGAGATTTTGCCGTATCCTTCCCCTGCCAAGCCCACCAAGCCACATCCACAGAACTGGTAGTAAAAAAATTTGGATTTCTGTAGCCCCTTGTATGTCTGTCATATTTTGTCAATAGAGCGGCCTCCAGTTATCCATAGTGGATTAGGGGGACTTGTGGAGCTTCAGGATTCAGGAGAACTTAATCTATTAACAGGATTGAGTCTGTTGGCGGAAGACCCCCATTGGACCTCCATGTATAAAAAGCACCAGCAAGCCACCATAACTAAATGAAATCATTAAATTAATCAAAACACCAAAGACAATTGTGTCTCTCTATTTTACCTGATCCTCTTGTGCCACACAGCTCTTTTCTTAACTCTGTGCCAAAGCAACCATTCACAACCATTAAATCAGGGTGAGCTATGTCTTTCTTGGGACAATTCACTGATGCAAAAGAAACACTAACAACATTATGCTCCCAATCTGTTTTGTGAAAGTGTGTGTGTGTGTGCGCGCGTGCGCACATGTGTGTAAAGAAAGCAGAATAGATCAGTGATGGCGAATCTTTTAGACACCGAGTGCCCAAACTGCGGTGTGCGCACATGCCCAAACTGAAAGGTGCATGTGTACGTGAATGGCGCATGCACAGACATGTACAGCAGAGACCCGAAGACCAGCTGGCCAGTGGGAGGTGGGGCATCCCAACACCGGCAGTGCGGCAAGTGGTAAGATCTTTTTCTTTCGTGGGCTTCTGTTTTGTCGTTTGCAGGGAAATAGAATCTCATGAAAGAAATGCCACGGAAATCTGACCTGGGGTGATGGCACACGTGCCAGCACAGAGAGCTCTAGGTCCGCCATCACAGGAATAGATCATTTTCAGTTATGCAAGGTGCTCAGGAGTGGGTTCTAAATTTTTTTACTACCGGTTCTGTGGGCGTGACTTATTTTGTGGGCGTGGTTTGATGGTCATGTGACAATTCTTTAGGATTTAGCAGAGGTACTGGTCTACCAGTCTTTTAACTGCTTGCAGAGCTGTACTGGTCTACTCATTTGTTTTCTTTTACCACTGATCAGCTGTAGGATGGCCCTTTGAAGCCCTGCGGCAAGAGTTTAAACAGTTTTTTTCCTTCTAGCCAATCAGCTGGGACTCAGGAGGCAGCAATAGATTTGGGGTGGGGCCAAATAAAAGGGAAGAATAATGCAGGGGCGGCGGGGGGGGCTAGAACCGGTTCGGTGACGTCATATCGTCACTGCTATCGGCTCGGTGGAACTGGGCAGAACCGGGCGGAACCAACCACTGAAGGTGCTGAAATATGACAGAGGATTTCCCCGAGGTTTAAACAATTATGTGGAAGAAGGATTAGACAACCTGATTGTTCTTCAAGCTTTTTGAACACAAGGAGGCATTAATCTGAAAGGATCATACTATATTTCACATTAATTTTGTTACATCTATAGATTGTGATTCTCCCACCCCCAAAAGAGCATCTGCTATTTAAAGTCTATTGCAGATATCTCCAGGTGGCCAGGGTTAAGAAAGAACTGTGTGCATATGTGGTCATAGGTGGCCCATGGACTAGAGTTTGCCACCACTGTCTTGTTCCAAATCATGATATCAGATTGGCTTTCCTCTTAATGTATTATCCAGTTCTGTTTTATTACATACAATCGCTATTAGGAAATTAAAAAAAAAAAACTCCAGATTTTACACATGCATGCTAAGAATTGAGAAATACAGCTTCTTAAAGCTAGAGGGCAGAGGAGACACAATGTTTGAGAGAAGTATTTAGTTAAACAAATTGAGAAGGCTCCTTATCCGTCTTTTCTGATTTTATTCAGCACATCAGGCAATAGCTTATACTATAGTTAAGACATTCTGTTTTCCAGAGAAAAATGCACTGAATCGTTTCCTGGAATTTTAAACTAGCTTATCCTATGCAGTAAAAAAATTCAACATCCTATGTTGCATTGAGTTTTTCTAGTCCTATGTTCTGTGTAATCCTAAATTCTATGTAGTCAAAAAGTAAACAACAGAAGCAAGGTTGCTTGGTTGTATTTGATTGGAAAAGATTCTGAACTACAATTATAGGCCAGGAACGCTTTATAAAAAGGGTTAGAGAGAGAAAAATGGCAGAAGGAGATATTAAATTTTCCCCAGAGTGAGACTCTTCTGCCGTATAAATCTTGACTAATTGGGAAGCTCAGCGTACAGGGATTCAGAGACTGAAGGTACTGCCAAGTCTCCCCCCCTTTTTTTTAATCAATAGGGATACAGAGATCTAAAGCTATTTCGTACAAAGACTAAACCATAACAATTTTTGAGTCATGTAAGAGTATTTCTGATTAAGGAGTTTTTAGCACCACTAGAATATACAGGGGTACAGAGGAACACGTAACCATGGGGTTGGCTAGTCCAGGGGTCTCCAACCTTGGCAACTTTAAGACTTGTGGACTTCAACTCCCAGAATTCCTCAGCCAGCAAAGCAAAGCTGGCTGAGGAATTCTGGGAGCTGAAGTCTACAAGTCTTAAAGTTGCCAAGGTTGGAGACCCCTATGGTAGTCCCTTGGGAGCTCTGCCGGTAATAATCCAATGTTAAATGGCCATTTTAGAATCCCCCCCACTTATGACGTTTAATTGTCTTTAATGTATAATGAAAAAAAAAATTAACCCTAATTTAAATTTTAATTTAATGCTAATTCTTCTACGTTGTTTTACTCATCAGTTATACTATTTGTACACACCCAGAGCACACGTTTAACCCTCTTTGAGGGAGATGGGTTGTTTAGAACTATGGAATATAAATAAATAAATAGTATGTTGCATATCTGATCAAATGCATGGTATGGCAATACTATATATTTGTTATTTTGTGAGCAGTTTTGATCTAGATGTCACGAAGTTGACCCTGATATATTTTATCTCCCCATATGGATTCCTTCACATAATAACATAGTAATACCGGTGTTTTGCAAACTTGGAAAACTCACCACCTCAGCAGATAATGGAAACTTTTCTCACTATGTTACATGCCTGCTGCCTTCAAAGTTACTCCAAGAATAATTACAGGGTTTGAGAATTAAAGAATTCATTATAACTTAAAGCATATCTTGGAGTCTTTATATTCTGTGGCCCATTCATACTGAGACACATATATGAAAAGGCCTGGGAAAGCATCACTGGTGCATCAAACAAGAAGTTACAAACACAAATACCTTCAGCAATGTCTAATTTGTTACAAGACAGAAAAAGACTGAAAGGAAACTCAGTTATGGTATAGTTTCTATTTTTTGTTCCTTTCCAATTATTGCAGTATAACACTATGAAATAGACCCTGTAGTTTCTGAAGGCAGGCAGTGTAATAGTAGCATCTGCTTCTTTTTATATTTATTCTTTTATTGCTTTTAAAATAATGACAGAGAAATGAAAAAAAAAAAAACCCACAAAGTCAAATACATGGATTATCAGAGAGAAGTGGTTTTTTTTAATGAAAAAATACAAGAAAAGAAAAAAGGATGCAATGTCTATTTAGTTGTAAATAGCTACAATTCTATACATAATTATATAATGCAATTATTACTCAAGTATGTTTGTTACTCATTACTTATTACTCAAGTACTTCTTTTATATTATATTACATTACTTATTACATCTCTCTCTCTCTCTCTCTCATCTATCTATTTATCTCTAACATATTTTAACCTTCTGTATTTTATATAAATTAATACTGTGTTTCATTATATTTGTCCATACAAACTCTACAATCTGTAGCCAATCCACTCACAAGTAATAAATACAGGCCTTCAATCCATTAGTGAAAGAGGACTTCCATTTGTACCCTTATCCTCAAAGGATAGATTTTAATGACTCCCATCTATTGATATCTGAAGAAGCCTCTCTCTATTTTTTAATTTATATTATATTTTATAGTAGAAGCATTTAACTTATAAAATTAATAGATGCCATAATGTCTTATGCAAGACCTCAAGGATTTCAAGATAGGAGCACTAAGGGTATCAGATTATAGGGCCCAAAGAAATGAAATGGAAATGGAAAATTAACTTTTCATGGAAAAATCTGTGTTAATGCATACAGATAATTAAAACACTTTCTATCCAAAAGTGTATTTATTTATTGTACGGATTTTTGTGTTGCTCATCCTAACCAGATAACCAACAAAGTGGCTAATGAAGTCATAAATGCAAAAACAAAAATATAAAAATGATAAAAAAAGCAATAAAAGATATCGGGTAAAAATACTCAGTCAATGGAAGACAAACTGGGCTCCACATACATACTGTCCCTAAAGCTTGAGAGAACAGGCAAATTTTTAAGATGCAAATTTAATCTTGTGTGTTTATGATATATAGTTACTAATGGGACATATTGCTAATAAGTTCAGCTGCTAAGGAATACGAAACCCTCATATTTTGAGATTTCAGTCTTATATCAGTATGATTAAAATATTGGATCAGGGTTAGGAAGACTCAGGTTCGAGTTCCCATTTGATCATGGTGTTTTTCTTCTTGGCTTTTTCATTCCACTATCTTTCAGAGGGATCTTCCTCAAGGGTGAAATGCTCCCAGTTTGGACCGGATCGCCCAATCTGGTAGCGATGGAGGTGGGTGGTTCGGAGAACCGGTAGCAAAAATCCCTGCCCCCCCCATGCCTAGCTGAGCCGCACAATCATCAGAGGCTTTTTTTTTAACTTTTAAAAGCATTTTTTCTACAACCTCTTCGGCTGAAAAAATGCTTTTAAAAGTTAAAAAAAAAAGCCTCTGATGATCGCACGGCTCAGCTGGGATCGTCAAAGGCTTTTAAAAGAAAAAAACGCTTTTTTCTTTTAAATGCCTCTGACAATCCAAGTTGAGTTGACTGATCAACAGAGGCTTTTTAAAGCATTTTTTAACAACCTCTTCGCCGAAGAGGTTGTAGAAAAAATGGTTTTAAAAGTAAAAAAAAAAAATGGCCACGCCCATCCAGTCACATTACCACCCCCACCAAGCCACGCCCACAAAACCAGTAGTAACAAATTTTAGATTTCACCACTGATCTTCCTGCATGATTAAAATAACAGGAGGCCTCCATGGACTCTGTTGAGGTGTAGGATTGCAAGCTTAGCTTGTGCATATAAAGGGAGCTTTTTTGGTAGAGCTTGAGATATCTGTTTGGAGGTCATGGGGCTCCTTGCCATGTCTATGTTCTTGTCTATAAGGATCACTTCCATATTCCATGCCATTTGCAGAAGATACTAGCAATAGCAATAGCATTTAAACTTATATACCGCTTCATAGTGCTTTTTCAGCCCTCACTAAGCGGTTTACAGAGTCAGCATATTGCCCCCAGCAATCTGGGTCCTCATTTTACCCACCTCGGAAGGATGGAAGGCTGAGTCAACCTTGAGCCTGGTGAGATTTGAACTGCTGAACTGCAGCTAGCAGTCAGCTGAAGTAGCCTGCAGTGCTGCACTCTAATCACTGCGTCACCTTGGCTCTTACGTTACTAATGTAAGTGGAGTGTTATATAATAAGTAATGATACACTACTTATTATATAACACTCCATTCAGGCTGATCCCAGTATTAAGGAAAGTGAGGCAGTTACTACAAGGAGCAGTTGCTGATTGGCAGAGGAGGTTGAGAAATGAGGGTGAATGAAACTGAGTGTGCATCGGACATCCATTTTCTGACTTGAAAACTGACTTTTGTGCAGAGATAAGATGGTTTCATTGTTATTGTGGAAATAAGATGGTCCTGTCTACTGTTACCTAACAATGGTACCATGAAAATGGATATATACGAAGAAGTTTTAAAATACAGAGGAAAGTTGTGCAATATATCCAGATTTTGTTTTGTTCTTGCATTCATGCCTTGTGCTTCTGACAAATAAAATGACTTTAGCCCAAGACTATAATTTTACTAGGCTAACATCTTGTAGAGAGACAGCTTATTTTTCAAGGGACAATTACTAAGCTAAGAAAAGAAAATGCTGTTCGATGCATTTATATTGGCTTCTCTAATTATATACATAGCACTTTTATTTTTTTCTTTTTCTTGAGACTGGGCTTTTCACTTCTTAAAAAATACCATTGGGTGTGCCCCTGTCTGCCTTTATGCTGGAAACCTAGAATTTCCACATGTGGTATCATTTACTTGTTTCAAAAGTTACAAAAACAAATATGCTGTGGAATATGCTTGAAAAGAAATGTAGATAAAGCTGCAGGGCCATACCTCTGTAATATAGTGTGTGAGTCTTGGCTTCTGAGTTGTTTCTTTCCATGGATGTTTGAGATATTTTCTACAGGGATTCCCCTTTACTCAGGGGTGAAATCCAGCAGGTTCTGACAGGTTCTGGAGAACCGATAGTGGAAATTTTGAGTAATTCAAAGAACTGGCAAATACCACCTCTGGCTGGCTCCAGAGTGGGGTGGGAATGGGGATTTTGAAATATCGTTCCCCCAGAAGTGGGGAGGGAATGGGGATTTTGCAGTATCCTTCCCCTGGAATGGGGAGGGAATGGAGATTTTGCAGCATCCTTCCCCTGCCATGCCCACCAAGCCATGCCCACAGAACCGATACTAAAAAAAATTGATTTCACCACTGCCTTTACCTTACTATTAAGAGAAAGAAAAGAAGAAGGCTCAAAGAGTGAGAGGTGGAAAAAAAATGGCCCAGATGACGAAGAGTTTCTGATCTTTTGCCTATTTAGAGTGGCTTTCTGAAACCTAATGTCTACAATCACCACTTTGGCCTTGGTGGATATCGCTGATGTAAGTTCTGATAGCATTCCAGCGAAAGCCAGATTTATAATGGGTGTATAAGGAAAGTCTGAGCAGTAATTGCTAAGCTATGAGGAAATGTACCAGTGGAATATGAAGGAACAAGGA
Organism: Arizona elegans; assembly: GCA_022577455.1. Classification (NCBI taxonomy): domain Eukaryota; kingdom Metazoa; phylum Chordata; class Lepidosauria; order Squamata; family Colubridae; genus Arizona; species Arizona elegans. The sequence continues at coordinate 83,507,848 of JAKOOJ010000001.1, forward strand.
AAGTAATTGCTTCAAAGGAAGCAGTTACAGAAGTTGCTGTGAAGTGTTCAGGGGCAATGTAACTTAAACGTTGATGGATAAGGGAAAAGAGGGTGTTTAAATCCATTCTCTGACTTGAGGTAAGTGCTAGAGTTTTATTTTAAAAAAATCCTAGAGCAAAAAGGCTCATTCCAACGAGAGTTACCAAATATCTGAACAGGCAAAGACACAATAGATTCTGGACACAATAAGTATTTAGCTTTCTTGGCATCTACAACAAAAATGATGGTGAAAAAAAAACTACCAAAAATTACTCAGGCCTACAAGTGGTGGGTTGTCCCCGGTTCGGACCGGTTCACAAGAACCAGTAGTAAAACTGACGGAAGGGTCCGCCCACCACCCTGGATGTCATCATAGGCAATCTGCGCATGCGCAGAAACTTCTGCACATTTTTTTAAAAAAAATTGATTTATATGCCGCCCTTCTCCGAAGACTCAGGGCGGCTTACAATGTGCTCAGGAATAGCCTTCATCCTTTTGTATATTTATACAAAGTCAGCTTATTGCCCCCACAACTGGGTCCTCATTTCACCTATCTTAGAAAGGATGGAAGGCTGAGTCAACCTTGAGCCTTGGCGAGATTCGAACCCTGCAGTAATTGCAGGCAGCTGGTCTTAATAACCAGCTTAATAACAGGGTGCCTTAAACCCCTGTACTACCAAGGCACCCGTGTACTACATGCCCAGATGCTCAGCGCACATGCAAACAAAAGGATCACACATGTGTGATTCCATTGCAAACTGGTAGTAAAAGTAAGTAGAACCCACCCCTACCTATATGTATATGAAATTGTTCTTTCCAGCATCAAATGGATTGTTTTTTAAATCACAATATTTCTCCAACAAATTTTTATTTTCAAGAACCTATACTAGCAAAAGTATGGGATAGACGATGATGTACTTTTCAAATGTCACCATAGAAATGTATGGTGAGTCATGTGATCTACAGATAGAATGATCAGAGATTTGAAGGGTCTGATTTGAAGCTGATTGATGGAATCAGGAAATAAATTTGAATAAGGTAAAGGTAAAGGTTCCCCTTGCACATATGTGCTTGTCGTTCCCAACTTTAGGGGGCGGTGCTCATCTCCATTTCAAAGCTGTAGAGCCAGTGCTGTCCAAAGACGTCTCCGTGGTCATGTGGCCGGCATGACTAAACGCCAAAGGCGTACGGAATGCTATTACCTTCCCACCAAAGGTGGCCCCTATTTTTCTCCTTGCATTTTTTACATGCTTTCGAACTGCTAGATTGGCAGAATCTGGGACAAGTAACGGGAGCTTACCCCGTTACGCAGCACTAGGGAATACAGTAGAATACTGCAATCTAAAATAATAGGTTGTCAAGTCTGTTGATTGTCCAGGTAAAGAAAGAAGCAGACAATGTAGAAGGGCACAATATATTTGAATGACTATTTGAATGACTATTATAAATAGAGTCTAACCATTCCCCACCCCAAAAAACCCCCAAACCAACCAAACCAAAAAGCCCAGAACACTAAAAAAGCCAGACAATATTTGATTTGATGATTATGTCTCCTGGGTAGACAAATGGATCAAAAGGAGGACATTCCTTCCTTTTGGCTGAGTATTTGGTAACCAGTGGTGGGTTTCAATTTTTTTTTAATACTGGTTCTGTGGGCGTGGCTTGGTGGGCGTGGCATGGCTTGATTGGCATGGCTTGGTGGGCGTGGCAGGGGAAGGGTACTGTAAAATCTCCATTCCCTCCCCAATCCAGGAGAAGGTTACTGCAAAATCCCCATTTCCTCCTGATCAGCTGGGACTTGGGAGGCAGAGAATAGATGGGGGCGGCGCCAGTCAGAATTTTTACTACCCCCCTTCCTTCCTTCCTTCCTTCCTTCCTTCCTTCCTTCCTTCCTTCCTCCCTCCCTCCCTCCCTCCCTCCCTCCTTCCCTCCCTCCCTCCCTCCCTCCTGAGAAGTGAAACTCAGTGATGCGGCTTTTCTATTATAGCATGTATATGATATTTCTCAGTAAACTTCACTTGCCCTTTAAACATCTAGCTTCTAGATCCACTTAATGGCTGTGTTTCAGTTTATAGAAAAAATATTCTGCTAAATATGGACTTCAGTGACTGGGTTGATGGATTCTAATAAGAGTTATCTCAATATTTTCTCTATACAAGTAAGAATAGAACAGAACAGAACAGAACAGAACAGAACAGAACAGAATAGAATAACAGAGTTGGAAGGGGCCTTGGAGGTCTTCTAGTTCAACATCCTGCTTAAGCAGGAAACCCTACACCACTTCAGACAAATGATTATCTAACATCTTCTTAAAGAATCATATTGGGGTGAAAAATAAATTAATCAAAATTATGAATTGAATGAGAATGGACTTTTAGTACTTGTGACACAAATCATGACATCATGAAGTGTCAGCAGTAAATGCAGGGGATGGTGAAAAGGTTGGGTCAACCAACAGTGTTTTAAAACCAACAAGACTTCGCAGTTAAGGCCAACCTGTAAATCATTCAATTGACTATATCTCTTTCCCCTCCTCCCCTTCTTTATCCTCCTCCTCCTCTTCCCCCTCAAAGCATTTTACTTAATGAAGCACCATTTATTCATTAATTAAAAATTCCCATAGCCTAGTTTCTATGGCATGGTTCTTTGGAAATGAATGGAGTGACATATCAGGACTTGGGTCTTCTTGGACATTTCTTAATTCAGACAAGCTGTGTTAGAGACTGTTTCGCTTGCAGCAAGTAATAGTTTCTCTAATTTCTTTTAAATTTTTAAATTGAAATTTTAATTTGTTGTAAATTATTGGGAATTTTAATTGTCTCGGGCAAAAATTATTTAATTTGGTTTTAATTATGTTTTTTAACTTTTGTATTCATGTGTTTTATTTTGTGCCTGTTCACCGCCCTGAGTCCTTTGGGAGTAGGGCGGTATACAAATTTAATAAAATGAAAATGAAATGAAATAAATTTGCCCTTGGGCAGTAAACCAGAACGTACACTGGGGGGAAAAATCTGCACTGATTTAGGGCTTACCTTGAGTTGAAGCTATCTAAGCTCTAGTCAGATCTTGGATAAAACTCTGGGTTCCCAATATACAGAGTGACATTCAGCCTTCTTGCTTCATTATGTGAAAAAGTTTGAACTGGAGTAATTGCTTAGTTGGTCAAATGGGTAACAAAAAGTGACCATAAGTCTTCTGAGGCAAGGATTATGTTGGTAGCCAGCCAAATTATATCACCAATAAAAACTGACTGATGTGACTCACCTGTTTGCTGCATACATGAGGTAAACAGTCTTGTTTCAATTATATGCTATTGGTAAAGTGATGGTCATTTGGTGGTTATTCTACAGAAACAGCATGAAGGGCAATTAATTAATTCTCCATCTTTCAGTTGTTGAGGTGTAAAGCAGGATCTGTAATGATGATAAGTAAAAGCGTGGCATTTCCTTTTCTTCAAACAGTAATCTTCTGTAGATTACTGGGATAAAAAAAGAAGTAATATTATTTCCAAGTATATATTCCTAGGCATGAAATTCTGGTGGAGACAGGATGGAGCCCAACAAGCAGGGCAATAACTCAGTTATGTTATTTCCTTGGATGTCAGACAAAAAATATAAGCATAGAAATAAGTGGAAAGTTGGAAAAAATGAATTGTGGGTCAAGCATGGTGTTGATGGAAAGTACTATCTTTAAAAAAAAAACTGTGTTCATTTGCTCTGCCCTAGATAGTCTTTTTGACTATCCAAGAGAGACATTATTTTCTGCTGAAGCCATAGTAAGAAAAATTTAATTATCCTGCAAGAAACTCTCATTGCTGCAGGACATCTATGTCAGAATCCATGGATAAACATTTATAAGGCCTGTGTATATATCAATCCATTCTGAGACTTAATTTTTATAAATTCAAGAGTGGGAAAAGAAAATTAACTTCTTTCTCCCAATGCAAAACCGTTCAGTAGAGTCAAAACAGAGACCAAAGAAGACTTGTTTTCAGGCTAGAAAAGAGGAAATATAAACATAAGGCAAATAAGAACAGAAATAACTATGCTGAATTAAGTCAAAGTATCTTGTTTCCCACTGTTGGCAACTAAGATATGCATGGAAAAAACCACACAGGACTTGAGCACAAGAACTTTCACGGGCTGTTGTTCCTTAGCAACTACATATTGCTTTTGATCCAAAATGCACTATATTGTGGCCATAACTAGCAATTGTCAGTGGAGACAACTGCTACTTAGAAAACAAAGGCTCTTTCAGTTACTGCTAGAACTTGACAAAGAGAGTTGCCTTGCTTTGGTTGTTTATCCTAGTTTGCTAAGGGATGAACCATGAATGATGAATACAATCTCATGATTGAGTTGCAGGTCATTTCAGAAAAATCAGTCAAAAGACACAATTGATGACCTATGATTTCCCTTAAAGTTAGGAGTTAGACCTAGGAGTCACATCATGCGTGCAATCCATGTGTAACATACATAGATGTTTAGTTCAGAATCATACTGGTATGTGGAATATCTGTTTTCACTTTTGTTCTCTGTGAAGCTTCAGTCACCAGAACATGCCAAGGCTGCTTTTATCAACAAGCAACGGGCACATTTGCATCAAGCAGAACTCTAAGATGTATGGATCTTATCAAATAGTTGGAATTGCCACTGAAAGAGGAGTATATTTGATATGTTGATAAGTGAAGGGATCAGAATACATTTATTTTATTTTGAATTGTTTTGGTTTTTTCATAATAAGTGAACCTTGCAAGATCAACTTCTCTCTACTGGTCCCTCTGACCGACCCAAATTGGATCTTGCAACATTATCCTGGGATATGTATATTTGCCTTCATTTGTAAGTGAACTTTAAAATTTATTTTAAGCAATGTCAAGTGTCTTTGCAGACAAACTAATTTACATCTGAGCTTCCTATAATAACTATTTATTGTGGAGGTAATGAATTAGTCCTAGAGATCTAAGACAGATAATCGGAACTTCCAAAATCCCACCACTTCGCACTGACCCAGATGGATAGGTCATTTGATGGGCATTTGCTTTTTTTCTTGGACCTTAATTGTCAAGTGATGTTCAGCAGGAAAAAATTAGCTTGATGTAGTTGGTGAACATATTTTGGAGGACTAGAAAAGAATCAGGGAATTACAGTCCGATAAAGTAAAGCATCACTCTTTCTGTCATATAAGAATATAAAGGGTGATGATGTCAATGGAAGAAGCATTCCTGCATATTAGCATTTTATTTTCCAAGTCCAGGAATTTAGTACACTAGAAAAATGGTAATGGACAAACTACTGCTGATCAGATTCGGTTTCATTAGTTCTGAACGTTTCTCAATGCCTTCTTCCCATACAAAATATATTGCAAAGATATAAAGGTTTTAATGTTTTAAGGCATTTAAGAGATTAGGAAAAAAAAAGACAAAATAATGTAAATGTTTATAAAGACTCACCTATAACATGATCTCTTACTCTGTGTATGTAAGGTTGCCAAGAATATAATTTTAAACAAATTGAAATTTAAGATTTACGTGACAGTTCTATAAATCTTGGGATTATAGCTGCAATAACAGATTATGCAAGTATCTCATAACAGACTTTTTTCCCCTTAGCAATGAACTCCATCCTTTCTATTGGCTACTACTGCAAAGAACTTGCATTTTTACTTATCTTGCTCTTTAAAAATATGTTCTGTCCTTTTTCCCCGGGTTGGTTTAATCTTACCAGAGCTTTTAATTACATTTCTCCTTTTCTAACTGACCACCCTAAAAATTCAAGTCCTTGCCACAAATCTGTAAAAATGTTTCCACTGCAATGGGAGACAAAAATAGAATGATTCCACGTCTTTTTGGACTCATGCCTAGGAGAAACTATGCAATGTTTGATTGACAGGAGGATGTAGCCTTTACCGAAAGCCATTTCTTTTAAAATACCCTGCATTTAGTCTTCAAGAATCTTCAAGCAAGTGTCTGAAGAAGGGGGTTTGCCCTGCCTCGTGGCAGCTTTCATCTGTTGCTTCTGCTTGAGTTTTTCTGACTTATCATTCGATTGTTTTGGCTTTCCCGTACTCGTGGAACACACCAGCATTTTCTTAGTTGGGTGAGCATTTTCTTATTTGGTTTTCTTTAAAAAATGTACAGCTGGAAAACTTATAAACATCCTTTAGTAATTTGGCTGTAAAATTGCAATTCTGGATTACAGCTGCTTTTCTAAAAGTGTATCTTTCTATGGTTCCCCAGCTTTGTCAATAGCATACCCTTAAGTAGAGCCAAAGAGCAGAAATTAGTTGTAGGTCTTGCTATGAAAAGTTTTGATTAAGGATTCTACACCAAACACACTCAATATCTGCCTGGGCTCTGGTGGCATAAAAAGCCTCATACAGCTAATTGAGTCATTAGGAGACCAAAGAAAACACAGTTTTCCCAGATGAGCTGCAGAATAAAAAAAATGGATTAAAAGAAAGGGGAAGGATCAGCAGCAGCCGTATTTTTGCTATTGTAAGATTTAATACAAAACTTCCTGGCAAAAATTCACAAATGTAGTAACAAGTTCTGTTAATGCTAACCATCTTTTCAAAATGCTGATAATATTACAAACCACTTCTTTCCTTTTCTGCCTTTCTAATTACTCATCAGAATTGGAATAGATTGTCATATGATTTTTCAAAAGCATTTGTAATTTGATGTTTCTGTATTTGGGGGGTGGTGTCTTTTTGATAAAGGCATTTAAATCTGCTCGTTTTTACATGTATTTATTTCATTATAACTTTATTGACAATAAGAAAAAAATCGGTTTTGAAATACTGTATGTGGTAAATTCTTATGAAGGGGCCAAAGAATGAAACAGCAGTATGCTTTATTTTATTTTTTTAAAAATAAACGAATAACTCTCAAAGTCATCTTACTCACATGAACAGAACTGAGTTTATATTCTAACTGAAGATAATGCAGAAATGTGAATGTGTGAACAGGATATGTGTTAAATCGGAAATGCCACCATGTGTATGGTGACAGACAGTTTTGAATGTGTAGGTGTGAAAATAAGATAGGCATGTGAAGAAAGAAAAAGAAATATCCCATACAATTCACATCTATATATTTTCAGAGAATTTTGTACTATTCAGCCATGGATTTATCTCTTTGCTGTGCCTCATTTTTTAGCAAAATTTAGTTGCACACCAGATGATCAGAAAAGTAAGCAGGGTCATTTGAGTTTACTTATGGTTTGATAATAGTTTGACACTATTTCTCTAAGAACAGAGAAGAAGCTAATTATATTCAAGCACCTGCTTTTTCCCCCAAATAAGTGTTTAAAATTCCATGCAGCTAATTCCTTAGAAAGGAGGAACTTAAAAATGTTGATGTGGGTTACATTTTCAGAACCTCAGAGAACACATCCAGTTCTTTTCCTTTCTAGTTCTATTCAGACATTCATTCTGAATATGGGGGAGCAATATATGAGCAGAGCAGGGGTGGGTTCTACTTTACTACCGGTTCGCAATGGGATCTCCCGCCAGTTTTACTATCGGTTCTTGCAAACTGGTCCAAACCGGGGGGCAACCCACCACTGGAGCAGAGGGCAGGGCAAACAGCTTCTCTGTGTCCAAGATTTCTTTGTATTCCAGAGCTGAATCTTTCAATGAGATATCAGAAAGGTGAAAGATCAGCCCCAAACACCAAACTACTCTGACCTTATTTATCGAGTCTACAGAAGTATTTTTAAAGAAGGACAATGAGAAAGTACTCCACACAAGTTCTGCCCAAAATGCTGAATGTCCATTTTGTTTTAATTTTTGCTTTGTTCAGCCTTTCTGCTTTAATTCGTCCCCAGGCCCTCTGTTGTTCAAGTCAAAGGGGTGGGGGGAACCCCTTCCATTCTTCCCATCCAAAATAATTATTTCATTCAATCCTTCTTTTCTCTCCTTTATTCACCTAGTGGTGCTATCTGCTCAAAAAAAACCCAAAACACTTTGTAAAGATGGCAAGGGCTTGGTTTTGCTGAGGAATAGCAGAAAACCTGGTAGCAGATTTTCAGATGAGTGGGTGGCAGACAACCAATCTTGGCTAGAGTGCCCAGTTGAAGGCAAGATCTCCATAGCTCTAATTTTGATACTTCTAGAGTATGGGAAAGAACTGTGTGGCAGCAAGGGGTAGTCAAGAAGAAATAAGAGCCTTGATAGTACAGTGGTCTATGCATCCTGTTATTAACACAGCTGCCTGCAATTTACTGCTGGTTCAAATCTCACCAGGCTCAAGGTTGACTCAGCCTTCCATCCTTTCTAAGGTAGGTGAAATGAGGACCCAGTTTGTGGGGGCAATAAGCTGACTTTGTATAAATATACAAAAGTATGAAGACTATTGCTTAACGCATTATAAGTCACCCTGAGTCTCCGGAGAAGGGCGGCATATAAATCAAATTAAAAAAAAAAAGCATGTGTGATCATGTCCAGTGGTGGGTTTCAAAATTTTTTACTACCGGTTCTGTGGGTGTGGCTTGGTGGGTGTGGCATGGCTTGGTGGGTGTGGCATGGCTTGGTGGGCGTGGCAGGGGAAATCTCTATTCCTACCCCACTCCGGGGGAAGGATACTGCAAAATCCCCATTTCCTCCCAATCAGCTGGGACTTGAGAGGCAGAGAATAGATGGGGGCGGGGCCAGTCAGAATTTTTACTACCGGTTCTCCAAACTACTCAGAATTTCTGCTACTGGTTCTCTAGAACTGGTCAGAACCTGCTGAAACCCACCTCTGATTTTTTTTTAATTTTATTAAATTTTTATACCACCCTTCTCCTGCTGGACTCAGGGCAGTGCACAGCCTAAAATAAAAACATCCCAATACAAAATTTAAAATTTTAAAAGAATTAAATAAGTTTTGGCCCAAAATTTAAAACCTCCCAACTAAAAACCATTTACAATTAAAAATATCTAAAGGGGGGAGGGGTTATGCCAGCCCAGCTTGATGAAATAGAAAAGTTTTGAGGGCACGGCGAAAAGCACAGAGATCTGGAATCATACGTATCTCCGGGGGCAGGTTGTTCCAGAGGGCAGGTGCTGCCACAGAGAAGGCCCTCCCCCTGGGGGTCACCAGCCGACATTGCCTGGCTGACAGCACCCTGAGGAGTCCCTCTCTGTGGGAGCGAACTGGCCAGTGGGAGACTATCGGAGGCAGAAGGCGATCCTGTAAGTACCCAGGCCCTATGCCATGGAGCGCTTTAAAGGTGGTAACCAACACCTTGAAGCGCACCCGGAAGACCACCGGAAGCCAATGCAGCTCGCGCAGGAGGGGTGTCACATGGGACGCCCCATCGCTTCCATAATCCCTCCGGGTGCTCCTCAAGGGGAGCCCCATGTAGAGAGCATTGCAGTAGTCTAGGCAGGAAGTGACGAGTGCCTGAGTGACTGTGCGTAAGAAGTCCCGATCCAGAAAGGGACGCAACTGGTGAATCAGGCGAACCTGATGAAAAGCCCCCCTGGCCACGGCCGTCATATGCTCTTCTAAAGATAGCCGTGCATCCAGGAGGACACCCAAGTTGCGAGCCCTCTCCGTGGGGGCCAGTAACTCACCCCTAATAGCCAGCAATGGCACCAGCTGGCTATATCGGGACGCCGGAAGCCACAGCCACTCGATCTTGGAAGGGTTGAGTCGAAGCCTATTTCTCCCCATCCAGACCCGCACGGCCTCTAGGCACTGAGGCATCACTTCAAGGGCATCGTTGGGATGGCCTGGGGTGGATCATGTCCTATCTTCCACCTGAGGCAAGGCTCAGTATCATTTGGGATTCCAACTAAGTTACTTGTCATATATGTAAGAAGGTATGAATCTCAGCTAAAAATGTTTTGTTTAAAAGTGGCAAAAACCAATTATGTAGAGCTTCAAAGATTGTCTTTAATTGCCAGGCTCAAGTGCAGAGAAGACACAGTGAGATCCAGCTGAGTCCAATCCTCTATTTGCTTGTGCCTAATGGACAGAATCTTGCCAAACTAAAGCTCTCATTTTCTAAACGTCTAGCTATAGCTTCAAAGATTCTAAGCTGTGGCTACCGTGATCCTCTTCCCTCTCCTCCATCCAGCTTGGGGTTCCAAAGTCTCTTGAATTGGGCCTCTTTCTGGGAAAGCTCTGAGTTGGCAAAATCCTCCCCCTCTGCTGCTGCAGGTGCACATTCCATCACATGAACTGTGCCTGGAAAATAACTGGCAGCTCTTTGTGATTTTCCAACATATTCCAGTGATCATGTGGTAAGCTAGCGGTTCAACATCAGTTGAAACTTTTGAATTCTCTTGAAGGATTATTTCAAATAAAGCACTTTGCACTAGTCAGTTCATGTCATTAAGCTATACACATGCATTACGTTGTTAGGTTCGCCTTGCTTCTTAATGCTTGCAGCAACAGTTTCTGGAAGTTCAAAGGCAGCTGAACTTCAGGAGGCGCTGCCAAAAGTGCATTTTTTTCCCCAGTAGAATTGAAACCCTAATCTAGAATAGGGTAAAACTGGTCTGGCCAACATAATTCCTACGTGAGCTAGATGCAATGTAAGCTTGCATGTGCTCATCCAGCCCATTATCAAACTTGATCTCTAACTGTGGTATGCAACTAGATGGCAAAACAGTATAGATACAAATGTTATTAGCATGCCAGTGACATTATTATTGCTTAACGCATTGTAAGCCGCCCTGAGTCTCCGGAGAAGGGCGGCATATAAATCAAATTAAAAAAAAAAAAATTACACTCTAGATAATTTGCCCTAATGCTTCTTGACCATTATTGGTGGAAATTCCTTTTAGGCCAAAGGCTTCTCTATTTCAAAAGTTCCTATGATGCTGTGGTCATGTGACAATAGGGCGTGTCATTTAATGGGGTGAAAATTAATTTTTGCAATTTTTTTTCAGTGAGGGGTTCTAAAAATATGTTTTTAGACACAGAATTCAAATCTGTTGTTATTTTTTCAATTGCAGAATGTTTAGCTTGGTATGGAAAATTCACGTCTGATCATATACCCCACAAATACTGTTAACTTTATCTCCTCAAAATTACACCTTGTGCTACAAAAATTTAAAAAAAAAATCTGCATGATTCTTATCTAGCTAAGAAAAAATCCATGCAATCATAAACTAACATCAGGAAATAATCATCTGAGTTACAAAAAATGTTTAAGTGAGTTTCATCAAGTCTTGTTTTGATTTGTTCTTCGACATCAGCCGCCAACTTGCTTCTTGGCCTCTGATATAACCCTCATGTTCTCATGTGTATACACTCTGCTTGCTGCCTCTGTGACCTGTTTCACTCATCTCTTTATTGATTGGGCATGACAGGGCCACTGTGGTACTTGCATTGGTTCGTGAGTGAACTTCTTTATTTCCGCTGTAGTCAGTTTGCACCTCAAAGGTGGCTCATATACACCTTCAGGCCAGTCAATCCTGACCTTTACCCAGTGCATGCCACCACCTTCACAGCCAGTATTAACAATTGTAGAATTTCCTTTAATGGCCTTCAAGCTTTTGTCAATGCCTTTCTTCTTCATGAAATACACTAGATTATCTGCAATCACTTGAGCAGGTTTTCCTGATTTTGAGCCTTTCTGTGACATGATAAAGATATCTTCTCCCTGGCTCACTGCACACAGAATAATGTTCTTCTTTGATGGTACTGGGAAATTGGTGATCTGAACTGTTTGCTGGGGAATTGCTGGTCTGAAAAGTTATGATATTTATGTAGTTATTTACCAAGCACATCTAAATTATATTAAAGTAACCACAGTTCCCAAGGCATGTCACAATTTTTGAGCATCCCTAATGTTTGGAAATTGAAAGTTGAAAAATTTGACTTGATAACATCATTAGAGGGAACACAAATTAAACTTTGGTTTTTCTCCCCATTTGGGAAGTTTGGAGTATTTTTAAAAACCAAGTAAGTTTAATAAACATGCTACAGTTAAAAAGCAAATAACATTGTTCTTTTCCTACAAAAACATAGAAAATTAGCTAATAAAGTAATATCATTTTTACATGACCATTGCCAAATTTTGACAATATAATGTTGCATGCTCTGGGAACTGGAAAAGAGGAAGAGGGGGATACATGTGGACTGTAGTCCAGGATGATCAATGGTGTTTGGAAGTGACAATGAGATATTGGAGAATTAATAGGGCTGCACCATTCCCTTTCGTTTCTAAATACAGGTCACCTAACATTCAGTCTCAATTCTACATGCTGGCTAAAAGCCCAGTTGAAATGGATCCAGATAAGTGGTGTTTTCCAAATACACCCTCTTGTTCACTTCAACCTTGATCATTCATTCTGGAAATTGATTTGGCTTTATGACTTTTTTGCCAGTATTGCAATTGCTGCTAGGGGTATAATTTCAGCCCCCACCCCCAACTATAATCTATTAGAAGCTTAAAAGTACAACTAAATTATACTAAACAAATATGCTCTGGCATTAATCTTATCTATATTATTCTACTTTTTACCAATAAATTGAGAGTGAGTGGTATTAATCCATCAGCTTTACTATAAAATGCAAAAGATCACATTAAAATATCCCAGCCCTTTCTTCTGGCTGCTAGTATAAATTTTGTCTGCATCTGTCTTGATTGCATAATTTGGTTTCTTACTAGACAGCAGCATAATTTCATGAGGAACACTTGCTATATTGTTTGAGTTCCAGAGAGTAGGATGTACAATAATGTCAATGAATCACGCTATGAAATTTTTAAATTTTCAGATGAAAGACAGTGGAGCCTTTTAGATTCTGAAACGTACAGATGTTGGTAACAAAAGTGGAATTGAGATTTCACTTATTTGAGATTGAGGAAAAACATTCCATTGTAGGTTTCCATAGCTACATATGGTAACCTGTACAATAACAGCCTATGTCCATGGATATAAGCTGTCCTCTGTTCACAGAAATTCTTTTTCTTTTTTCTTTTCATAATTACAACAGGAAGCACAGTGAAACACATAACAAATGTGGAACGATTCTAATAGTTTGACTTTACTTGATGGCTTAACAGATAATAACCTTAAGGGTATCTATAGTATGTGAGAACCCAGGTTGTTCATATGTGACTTTTGAAATTTATCTGCAGGAAAAGCAGTAAATGGAACTCATACCCATTACTAGGGCAATGTAATGTGAGTTATACCAGGGGTCTGCAACCTTAAACACTCATAGAGCCATTTGGACCCATTTCCCACAGAAAAGAAAACACCGGGAGCCACAAAACCTTGCCTGTGCCTGACTATTTCTTGAGCGGCCACAAAATTAGCATATGCAGTCAAATTAAACGTTCTGTTTTCTTCTGAAACTTTTCTTTTCTTGGATTTATCCATGGTTGGCCTACCGGGGGTTGAAAAGCTCAATAAATTGTGTGCCGGCAGGTGTTGCACATTGGCGGTTGTGACGCATATTTTGAGTGACAGAGCCGCAGCAGAGGGTTGAAAGAGCCACATGTGGCTCCAGAGCCGCAGGTTGCTGACCCTTGAGTTATACATACATATTTCTTCTGTCTCCGATTTAAAAGACTGATCAGACACTAGGAGTCCCAACACCGGAATTAGAGATGGCCTCGCTGGTTACAGATGACATACAGGACTTTACAGGAGGCTGAATGTGGCCTTGAAAACAGAATAAGCTTGTTCATTTGGAGCCCTCTGGCTGTTTGAGCTAGTGACTCCTACAATCCTTTGTGTTTGAGAGGCAGAAAAGAGCAGTGGTCTGAACATCTGGAAGATCCCAGGCTGCTGTCTTTGCCCTACAGCCTTTAGCCAAGATTAAGCAGCAGATTAAACAGCAGATTGCCTAACAAAAAGAGCATTTATTGCTAAAATTATCAGTTTTATCAGAATATTGGGAAGAAGTTGACAAAATGCTTTTTAAAAAGAAAAGAAAAAAAAAGTGGATAAAATAATTGCAAGATTGTTTAGCCTATAACCTCTTTTCAAGTTTAGTTAGCAAAACCCATATTGCAATATTTTAAATATGTATACTTTTTTTTCCCAATCATTAACTGCTTTTACTCCTGGTTTTTGTAGAAATATGACATGTACATATAATAAATGTTAGGTCAAACCTTGATATTAGTGTGGCTTCTGTAAAGGGAGGCCTTTTAGCAGGCTTTTAGAGATTATTTTTGAAATTCTTCCATAAATATCTCCAAAGCAAATAAGTCATTCTTATGCTTGTAGGTGTTTATTTATATGTTTATTTCTGACAGGATCAGCAAGGTGTCAATCTTCTAGAGGAGATCTGGGTATACATTATAGATGTAGACTAGGGAAAGTCTTGACAATATACCTTATGGTGGTTTTAGAGCCAACACAGCTATTAGAGAAGTGACCAAGCTGTCTTAGAAGAATAGACAGGCGGGGACAGTCCATTCTGGGCTTTTACGTGATATCAATAATTCACACAACCTCAAGCAGTTTCAAAAGGGTCTCCAAACTGTGTGAACAAAAGGAGACAGAGAGACAGAGAGAGAGAGAGAGAGAGAGAGAGAGAGAGAGAGAGAGAGAGAGAGAGAGAGAGAGAGAGAGAGAGATCTTTAGGATCTATTTCAACACTAAAAAAATAGCACATATTGGTTAAAACATTTTTCTACTCATAATTTATGTTGATAGGACTTTCAGAGTGAACCTGCAGCCAATTACCCAATGAAACTTTTATATTTTAAACAGATAAAATGTTAAGGAAAGAAAGAAACAAGAAGCCCTCATATTTTATCTTGGCAAGTCTAGCAGACGAGGCTGTTAAAACCCTCCTTTTCATCTCTTTCCCCATCTCATCATTTACTTCCCTAGTTTTTCTGACCCGCTCCTTTTGTGAACTTGTTCATTGGAATCCTCTAGGGAGGATCACTAACAGGTCTAATCAGCTTGCTGTTACTTTACACCAAGTAGAGAGCAAATGTTTCATCTTGTTAAACTGGCAAATAGAAAACATTTTTGCCTTATCCTCATTATCCTTCTGACGGGGAAGATGGCTTTCGCTCTCTTGTGACTGGACAGCAGATAAAATGGATTTGATGTCTTGGATTGGAATACCCTGAAATTACGACAGGTTTATGTAAGACTTTTCTCATTTCTTATTTAGTGGCCTATACTGCCATATGATCGGAGGAATACTCATGCTTTGTCCGATTGCAATGCACGGTGTAAGCCCTGATGCTTGTAAAGTTGTAAGGCTTTATCTGTACCATGTAAGAAGATTGTTCTGGAAGAAAATATTAGATGAGGAGATGTGCTAGATTTCCAGGCTGGCTGTTTGTTTGTTTGTTTGGGGGGTGGGGCAGTTTTGTCAGGGGTTTCTTTTTCATTGACCTGAGTGCTGGCAGACATAAGTTTATAATTTTGAAGTATTAGGATCCCCTCCCCCACTTTATCTTTAACCACACTTCCACTTCTTTCATATGGCAATGACGCTATTTTTCTTTTCACTTTAATAAAAAAGCTACATAAAGATCTAAAGCTAAAGCTCTACATAGTCTGTAGAGATTCTCAGTCATCCAGGTCATGGTTGTCCCAAAGGTGCTTTTTCAGGAAGCAATTGGACTTTCATGTTTTTTCTTTTGAAGACATTTCGCTTCTCATCCAAGAAGCTTCTTCAGCTCTGACTGGATGGTGAGGAATGGAAGGATTTATATTCCTTGCAGACAGCTGGTAATTTGCATCCTTTTAGAGGGCCCTTGAAGCATTTGGAGGTTTATCTGTGCCCTCAGCAGTGGTGGGTTGCCCCCGGTTCGCACCGGTTCTATAGAACTAGTAGTAAAACTGGTGGGAGGCTCCACCCACCGACCCTGACGTCATCCGAACGCTTCTGCGCATGCGCAGAAGAGCGTGCGTGCGTGCTCGCTTCACTCACGCGTGCGCACAGCCCCATTGCAAACCGGTAGTAAAGGTAAGTAGAACCCACCCCTGGTCCTCAGGGTCACCTGAGTAGTGCTCTTGGTTCCTGTAGTCTGCAATTTTTCCTCTGGAAATCCATTCCGACTCCCACACCATTCAAAGGGTGTTCGTCCCAAATTGTATAGCTAAAGGTCTGTAAAGATTCTCAGTCATCCAGGTCATGGTTGTTCTTTTTTTTTTTTTTTTAAACAAACTTTCTTAAGTATATAAAAGCAAAATAATACACCATGTGTACACAAAACACATATATATCAATATAAACAACACTACATAAAAAGAAAAAGTGACTTTAGTCTAAGGTGACCAGACGTCCCGCTTTTGGCGGGACAGTCCCACTTTTGAGCAATTTGTCCCGCGTCCCGCAGCGTTTTAAAAAAGTCCCGATTTTTCATTCTGCCTCCTGGTTCCCGGCTGCCTCCTGAATCCCTGCTGATGGCTAGAGGGAAAAAACCTGTTTAAACTCTTGCCGCGGGGCTTCAAAGGGCCACCCTACGTTAATTAGCTCGGCTTCCCCCTCTCAGCTGATTTGCACAGGGCTCTGCTCTTGCTAAATTGCTCAGTTTTTTTTCCTCTTTGTGCAAACCAAGCTCAAAACGAAACTGAAAGTAAAACAGGCTGTTGGCTTTGCGGTTTGCTTGCAACGTTGGAAAATTAGGCAGCAGATTTATTTTCCTTTTCCTCATCAAAAAAGGTAAGTGCAAACAATGGAAAATTATTTAGGGCAAAAGAGGAGAGTTCAAGATTTTAAAACACAAAAGAAAAAAAAGCTCTTTTTAACTAGGGAATTGTAATAATTGAGATATTATTAATTGTATACTGTGTTGAAAGCAGAAATGGTTAAGTTGTGGTTTGGAGGAATATATGGGGGAAATTATTTGGTTTATTATTATTGGTAAGTATAATTAATTGATTTGTAAGAAATTGGATTGCATGGAAATAATTGGAATATTCATGTTCATATTGATTAATATACAAAAAAGATAGTTATATAACTAATTGATTTATATTAAAATGTTGAATTTGTATTAAACAACTGTATTACATAATTACATAATTAACCAATGTGAGGATGGATATAAAAATAGATGACAATGGGAAGGGGTATAAAATAGAATAGAAGGGAAAAATTGAATTTGATTAAGATTAGAGATGAGGATGAAGGGTAAAATTGTTTTTTTAAAAAAATAGATGAGGAATAAATATGGCAAAAAGGAAATATAGAAATTGTAAATTTAATTGAAATGACTAAACACTGTTTAAATTTGTGAACCAGCCAAATATTCTGTTCAAAGAAAATACATTGTATGTATGTGTGTTTCTAATTATTGCTATTTATTCATATTTGTTCTCTTTTATTCTTTAAAGTTTAACAATTCATTCTTTATCTTAATATCTTTATATTTGTTTGGGGTTGGCTTTCTTCCCTTTCATCTTTTTTATTGTACAGCAATCTTTCTCCTCAAACCTACCACCTCTCTTTTCTTTCCTTCTTACTTTCTCTTCCCCCCCTCTTCTTCTCCTCCCTACTTCCTCTTCCTTTCTCCTTCTCCTCCTCTCTTCCTCCCTCTCTTAACCGTCACTCCTACTCTAATTTCCCTTCCCTTCTTTCATCCCTCTCTATTACTGTATCCTTTTATGCATATGGACTACTCAGAGGGCTGAAAAAGTTATTTTTGACTGGTCCTCGCACTTTTGACCAGTCCTCGAACTTACGACTGTCCTCACATTTTACATTTTTGCCCTATCTTGTCATCATGGTGAAGAGAAGCAGTTGTGAAATGAGTGACATGGTTGTTAAGAATGCTGCACAGGCATAAATGTGAGGATGGTTATAAGTGTGAGGACCAGTCAAAAGTGTGAGGACCTGTCAGAAATGACTTTTCAGCCCTCTGAGTAGTCCCTATACACATAGCCATGGCCACCCGGTCACATGACCAGCTAGCCACGCCCACCCAGTCACATGGCCTCCAAGCCACACCCACACAATAAGCCACGCCCACAATGGTGTCCCTCTTACCAATGTTAAAATCTGTTTCCTTACCCTATACACATAGCCATGGCCACCCGGTCACATGACCAGCTAGCCACGCCCACCCAGTCACATGACCAGCTAGCCACGCCCACAAAATAAGCCACACCCACAATGTCCCTCTTTACCAATGTTAAAATCTGGTCACCTTACTTTAGTCACATATCTGTTATCTTATTAATGGTGCATTTTTTAAAAAAATTCATTCAGAGTTTTGCATTTGCATGGTTGTTCTAAAGATGCTTTTTCAGGAGGCAACTGGACTTTTTCCTTTTGAAGACATAATGTAGTAATGCTACATAATGTTACATAATATAGTAAGATTCTTTTTCATGTACTGATTAGAAGTACCATTTTAAGGTTTAAGGTTTTAAGGTTTAAGTAGAGTAAACATGTATTCCTATGTGCATGCAAGGTTCAAAGTCCTGATTTTACTCTTTTCCAGAAGAAACTGTGGTTGTATGTATTGATACAATCACGTGATATCATTATTTTCTTTCTCCCCCTAACACAAGGCCCAGGTGGCTTCACCTGTTTTCTGAAGCCCCTCTCAGGTAGGGAACCTGTTGAAGGGAGAGAAATTCTCCCCTTGTCCCATTGGATACTAATCCAGGAAGGGGATTGTACTCACACATTCCGCATTACAATGCTTCAAAACATAAATAGGGATCATAATAGATCTCTTTT
This sequence comes from Arizona elegans, assembly GCA_022577455.1. NCBI lineage: Eukaryota > Metazoa > Chordata > Lepidosauria > Squamata > Colubridae > Arizona > Arizona elegans. The sequence goes on from JAKOOJ010000001.1 coordinate 83,526,481, forward strand.
CTGCTATGTTTTAAAGGGAAGGAATAAATAGCATGATAAAAAAAGATATTGTGATGAATTCCATGTAGCTCTCAAGCATAAACCATTTAAAAATAGATTTTTAAAAGAATAACAAGAAATAAGAGAAAAGTGGTTGTGTGATTGTCTGTATGTGTCAGTGGTGGGTTGCCCCCGGTTCGCACCGGTTCTATAGAACCAGTAGTAAAACCAGTGGGAGGCTCCGCCCACCAACCCCGACGTCATCAAAATGCTTCTGCGCATGCGCAGAAGACGGCACGCGTGGCCCTGCTGCAAACCAGTAGTAAAGGTAAGTAGAACCCACCCTTGGTATGTGTGTATGCATAAGAAAGAGCATCCTTCCTGAAGTCCATACAGCCCTACTCTTTTCAGAGGACTTGAAAGATCCAGTTTTCCACAGCTGCCAATAGAGATAATAGCTGCTAATAGTGTATTTGGATTTGTCTTGGTCTCCAACATGATTGCATGAATTGTTGTAATACTTATTTTTCATATCCTTTCTTATAAACCCTCTGTAAACCAGTCAGAATCAGTTGGCAATTGGATGGTCCCAAAAAGTCCTCCATACCATTTGTGTCAGAGACATTAAGGTGCTTCCAAATTGAAAGGATTAGCCCATGACATCACTGTTGCCTGAGGGATGTCTGTAGGGGCTCCTTTCATGATTTCATCAAAGAGCTGGAGTAAGAGACAGGAGCTCACCTCACTACACAGCAGCACTCAGGTCTCAAACACAGACTTGCTAACCTCCAATCCACTGTCCTAACCATATTAACTACTGTGCTCTTTATTGGAGAGAAGTGATAGATTACAAGAGGGCTAAGCATTCCTTTCCCACTGTATGACCTTCTTACAACCTTTGTTTTTATAGCATTTGCAGTGATTTTGTTGTTTTTACACTTTGGAAAGATGGATGGGTAGAATGTCTATGCTACTTCTGTCACAGGCTTTGAGTAAATTTGGCATGTATTCTTTACATTGTTTTATCTTGTGACCCACATTATTGTCCTAAAATAATTATTTTAAAGAAATCAACAATTTAAGTAAATTGAATTGATTAAATAAATAAAAATAATTAATTAACTTTCCATTGGTCAATTTTAAAATAAATTTGTTAGCCTATGTACCCTCTGAAATTAATACTTATCCAGCTAGTATAAGAACATTATTTTCACACTTTTTAATCTTGTTTTTCTTTATCTAAAACTGTTTCCCTCCAATCTTTCTTCTAAGTGATACCAATAGTGATAATAGCTTTCTTATTGCAATAAGAAAATTGTTTGGTGCAATTACAGCTAATACTTAAAAGCCACAAAAATAATTGCAAACAGAATAACAGCAATCTAATTATTAGCCTGTACCATTAATTGATGTAATATTCAGCTAAATGTGCTTGAAGATATAAACACTAGCTGTATTTAGTCTAATCTCATGGAAAGCGGTTAAGGCAATTATTTTATGAATAAAATTGTTTCCTCTAGGAATGATTTTGCATAGTGGATTTTAGTACCATTTATACAACTGTGTGCCAAAAAAGGCTCTATAACTCTTATGCTTCGAAGACTATTTTTTTCTATATTTCCATTATCAGATTTACTAAAGGTTTTTAGAAATAAGTGAGAATAAGACATCCCTCTTCTATTTTTGACAGCTAATATGATTTTTGGAAAAATGAATATGGTTTAGAAGTGCATTCAAGAAAAATAAATAATGTAATGTAGCATAACAAACATTTATATTCATATCGTATCATATCAAATCATATCATATCATATCATATCATATCATATCATATCATATCATATCATATCATATCCTTTATCATCATCATTTTAGCCATAGCTACTGCAGGATGAAGGTCTCTTCTGCATGTTTCCAACCAATACAGTTCTGAGCTTTCTTTTACCAATTGGATCTACAATACTTGCTGAATATAAGAATAGGGTAATTGCAATTCTTTCACTATGATTAAAGTATTTTTTGCACACAATCAAAAAGACTCTCTTGGAACAGCACAAACAATGCTGTAAACAATGTCATTTGTGTTTGCTCTATTATATACCAAGGTCCATATACTTCTAAGGTTTGGCCTGATCTTGAATTGCATGCTTAATACCAGGGGTGAAATCTAAAATTTGTTACTACCGGTTCTGTGGGCGTGGCTTGGTGTGGGGGGGTAATGTGACTGGGTGGGCGTGGCCAATTTTTTTTTAATTTTAAAACAATTTTTTACATGTAAAACCATGTAAAAATGCTTTCAAAAGGCTCTGACGATCCCAGCTGAGTTGCCTGATCAGCAGGCAACTCAGCTGGGATCGTCAGAGCTTGGATCGCCAGAGCCATTTAAAAGAAAAAAAAAGGCTCTGATGATCGCGCGGCTCAGCTGGGCATGGGGGGTGGGGGCAGGAATTTTTGCTACCGGTTCTCCAAACTGCCCGCCGCCATCGCTACCTACTCACCCGAGCCTGTCCAAACCGGGAGCATTTTACCCCTGCTTAATACTCTGGATTTAACAATAATGCTACATATATTTGGAATTCTGGGTTGGACTCTTTTTATTGTAATTGTCTTGCATATTAATGCTCTTGACTTGTTTGACCATGCACTTTTGCTTGGAAGTACTGAGATAAGACATGTTAGGTGATTCATGCCCTGCTTATGGACTTTTATCTGGTGGGACACAATGAGAATAGAACACTAGAATTGACTTTTTTACATTTTATTGTTTTGAAGATATGGTTAGCAGGCAAGCGCTGCAGATGACTTTACTTTATCTGGACTGCTTTCTGTTAGATACAACTTCCACCTGGATCATTTGGTACATCTTTTCTAAACCCTTTTGTCAATCTCTATAAATAATAATTCTCCAAATGAAACTCAGATACTCACTAATTGGATGTTTAAATAGCTAGCAAGCAAATAGGATTAAGCATGCAGTGAAATGGAAATGCCTGATGACCTTGGATCTGTAAAATACAATGAGACCATATGCTAACAGCTTTCTACGAGGCCTCACTGGCTCTGGTGAATGGCTAAATCATTATTCATTTCTCATGATGATACCAGGCAGAACTTTGGAACAGATGGTATTGAGCACTGGTGAAAGAATGCGTTGCTTGGCAGAAGCAGGCATGGGTTTATCAAGAGTAAGATATACACGATAAGTCTGATCAAGGGACCAGTTTAGTTGGACATGGTAATATGGAATTTATGGTATTAAATCCAGTTTTCTCTACTTTCCCTGGTAACATGTGGGCTGGGCCATGCAACCACCAGATAGATGATTTCATCTAACTCAATGGGTGCACTTCAAGCTGGAAATAAGTATTGAGTGGCGTACCACAAGGATCTGTTGAAGGAAATGTGCTGTAAGACATGGTTATGATTTGGATGGTTATCAGATTTGGAAATGACACAGACAGGATAGTAAACACCTCAAGGGACAACGATTTAGGAGGATCTTGACAAGTTGGAACAATGGGCAGATATTATTTTAAGTGGGAAAATACAAAGTCCTCCAGGTGAGGCGACAATGCTGTTTATGGGAAAACACAAGATACTGTAAATCAGGGGCTTATATTGCACAAGCACAACCAAAGCCTGAGGCTACTCAAGCATGCTGACATTATTTTATGAAGTCTGGAGGCTGCATAACTGTTCACAGACCATCACCTAGGACTGTGATGGCAAACCTATGGCATGCGTGCCACAGGTGGCATGCGGAGCCATATCGGTGGGCATGTGAGCTCAGCTCCGGCATGCATGCACATCCCAGCCAGCTGATTTTCCAGACCCACCAAAAGTAGGGAAACTTTCCTGCCTCCGGAGGGCCTGTGTGGGTGGAGAAGGCCGTTTTTGCCCTCCCCAGGCTCTTAGAAAGGCTCTGGAGCCTGGGTAGAGCAAAAAACAGGCCTACCGGGCCCACCATACCATCGCGTGCCAAAAACGGGGGGTGTGTGTGTGTGGGGGTCGCGGGTGCATGCATGGCACATAGAATTATGGGTGTGGACACACATGTGTGTGACACCCCCCCGCACTCCCCCCGCTTCTGGCACGCGATTAGATGGTTAGCCATCACTGACCTAGGAGAAAGATAAATGCATGGCACATTAAGCTAAGAAGCCATCATGTAGAACTATGTTATACACTAAAAAGAGGAAAAAGAAATCTGCACCATATATTCTCCTTTGGAGTTTCTTCTTTGATTCTCAGTAATAATTCCCAGGAGAGCCTTAATGGATGCACACTCCAGTATGGAAAGGACACAAGAATTTTGCCACATACTAAAATGAATAGAAGAACAAAATATAGTTTTACCTTTACCTTGAGAATAATTGCAGGTATTCCTATATAATCTCTGTTTTCACCACCCAGGTCTCACAATCACACTTGCAGTATCCTGGATGATTGCTCTGTATCATTTTGCGGGTACGTTATTCCTTGAGTGTATCAGGATCCCATCCAAGAAGTTTACCACAAAAATGCTTCAGTGATCACTCTGTTCTCATCTTCATCCTTTTCTCAGGGAGTGCCTTTATCCAGTATATTGAACTGAACTGAACTGATCTGAGCTGCTTTGAGACTGGATTTTAAACACATGCACATCAGTGGTGGGTTTCAAAAATTTTCACTACTAGTTCAGTGAGCATGGTTAAGTGGGGGGGGGCATGTAAGTGGGTGTGGCCAACTTGACATCACTTACTCCCACTCAGTCACATGACCCCCCACCTAGCCATGCCCACAAAAAAAGGTAGGAACATTTTTGGAATTTCCACCTAACTACTCCCCCCTCTCTTTGCCAATTGCCCCCATTTTCCCTCCTTTAGTGGCCCCAGCTCTAGCCACGCTTCCTCCCCCACCACCGCCTCTTTGTTTGGGTTGCTTACCTTTCACGGCGGTTGGTCCACAGTCCGGAAGGCAAGCTGACCGGAGTTTTTGGCGGGCCCCAGCCGCCAAAAGAAGCCTGCCAGTCTCTTTGAGAGTCACTTTGTGGCTGCAGTGGCTGGCCTCAGGCTGCTGAAAAGTACCGCAGGTCCCAGAAAAAGGTGCTACCATCACTGCCATGTTCTTCACGCATGTGCATCCAATTGGACTTACAAGGCAATGGGATGCGTGTGCGCGAAGAACATGGCAGTGATGAACATGGTGGGCGGGGCAAGCGAGCAGTGACTGGGGGACTGGTGCAGGGGCGTGGCCAGCTGGCCATCGCTACTGGTTCAGTGACCTTGGCTAAAGTTCACGCGAACCGGTGTGAACCGGCTGAAAACCACCTCTGATGCACATCCATAGGCGTTAATGGAGAAGCATCACAATATCTACAGCTGGTTTATTTTTAGGGAGAATGGGATGAACCTAACACAGATAGTAAGCCCTCAGCCAGACATTAACAATGCTAAGTCTCAGCTGACTCTCTTGAAAAGTTTCAGATTGATGGTAACTTTTGAAATATTCAAAAATTCAAAATCACTTTTTTTTTTAACTTAGGCTCATTTAACCCAGAAAATGGACATTCATGTCTTCTACTCACTTCCGGTCTACCACAAACACAGCCTTCTTTTGTATTTTTCTGCTCTGAAAGTAGTATCTTTCTGCTTTTCTATGAAAGTAGAGTTTTCTGGCTTGTGCTGGCTGGCGTATTGTTACCGTTTGGTTTGCCTCCTATTCTTTACTTTCTTCTAGACAAGCTACTGCACTTTGATAGGCTGCTGGGTTGAGACAGGAATGCTCCTTCACCTTATCAGCCCAGCTTCGGAAGAACTACTCATTTTATTACTATATAGGTACACAAATAGATTTTGACAAAAACTCAGTGAAACATTCAGCAGCCCAGGAAAGGATAAATATTAAAAAATGTTTCTGGTGGAATTTCAACCAAAGACATTCTGCATACCAGACAAGTATTATAATCATTGATTATAATAGCAGATCTTGAGGAAAAGCTACAAAAATGTAAGGAGGGAAATTTTAAAACTGGCTGCCATTCCTGCAAATATGTACATCTTGATGCTTCAACTTTATACAATATACGTACATTTAATGTAATTTTGCATACATATATTTTATGAGTGTCTACAGTTATACATCTACACCAGTAGTGGGTTTCAAATCCCGGTGCTACTGGTTTGCTATTGGCAGCACACAGGTGCACTCACTCGCTTTGCAAGTGCACGGCACTTCTGTGCATACGCAGAGCGTTTTTCATGACATCTGGGTGGGTGGGCGGAGCCTCCCACCACTGCCACTACCGATTCGCCCAAACCGGAGTGAACCGGTAGAAACCCACCACTGATCTACATATCTCCAAACATGCCAGAGAGAGGAAGATTGTGTGTGTCCATATTTCTAGAAAGGTCCTTGCCTAGAATGTTGGGAGGACATTGCAGCATGCAATTGTCCCAGTCAGGGGCCATAGAAGCTGGTAGTCTTGCCATTTGCCAACATGCTGTCAAAGCATCCCAGTCTGGACAAAATTTTTGTAAAAGTCCAACTGGCGTCAACAAGGGAGAGAAGCAACTCAATGGTACAAAGTCTCCAAACTGTCAGCAAGGAGCCTCAATTGTCTTCAACTGACGCAGAAAGTGTGCTATTCCAACTGAACAACAAATTCTTTAAAAACTGTTTAAAAAATAAGCTCTTACTTTTCTACTTGCTTTTCTAGGGTGCCAGGCTTGGCATGTCACTAGAAAAAAAAAAGTCCATTCATTTGCTGCCATTGAAGCTGGATTTTCTTGATGCCAGGAGAGTTGGCAGGATTGGCACCTCTTGAGAAAGACCCGTTCATTGTGGTAGAACTCAGCTGCCAGGGTTGTAGTGTGCTGGCAATCTTTGATGTTTGTTCATTTGCTTAGTTAGCAGAGGCAATAGAAGCAAGCTGGCCCAGTGAGACAGAGATAGACAGGCCACAAGAAAAAAAATAATTTGGGTTTGTTGAGGCTGCAAAATCCAGATGGTCATTAGCTGGCAGCAAAGACATAAAGAAAACCCTCTTTGCTGCACATTGATGGTTGTCTGAATTTTTGCAGCCCAGTGATGCCGTTCACAGTTGTCCAGTACTCTGAAAAAAACCTATTAATTCAGAAAATTCAGGAAGTCTCTCTCAAATCTAGAAATCTATACCTAGAATGTTCAAGGTCTCTTTTTTTTCAACGCTTCAAGGGTTTGATTCCACTGTCTATACTGTGCTATTGTCCTAGCTACAGAGTTGCACACCCCTGTTCAATCGTACATGTGTCAGCTAAAATCTTGTGGCTGGTTCTTGCATTTTACCTGAAGACTCAGTTCTATGATTGCAATCAAAGTTTACTGGATTATAGCCTCCATCTACAAACTATCCCCCATGTGTTTGGTAATGGCAGGGCCAGACCACAAATTCCCTGTGCAGAGCTGAGGTTAAGAGCTGCCTTCCGTGTGCTGTGAGTCATCCTTGATTCACAAAATCTAAGTACCTATGAACTGGGGACTGAAATCCTTTTTAAGCCAAGACTCAGCGCCTTGAGATACTCCCGGAGATAACTTTTAAACATCTTTCTAGTATCCAAATCAGGGGTGGGGGTTTGGGGGTTTGGGAGAACCTCTAGCTAAGATTCTGTGCAGTTTGGAGAACCCATAAATCCCACTCCTGGTTGGCCCCACCCACCCGACCCTGCCCCTTATAGCTGACGCGGTCTGTTTTGGATGCAGGTAAGTGCAGGGTGCGCGCAGAGGCTCAGGGAGGGCAAAAAATGGGTCTACCGGAAGTTCAGGAGGGCCAGAAATGGGCCCTCCAGAGCCTCAGGAAGCCGTATTTGCCCTCCCTGAGGCTCAACAGAACCCTTCGGAGCCCGGGGAGGGCAAAAACGCCCCCCTCACCATGGAGCAGGAGGCCTACTAGGCCACACCCGCTATGGCCACACCCACCCAGCAACTGGGCAGAGAACTCCTTGCTAAAATTTTTGAAGCCCACCCCGATCCAAATATCTCTAAACCTTAACAGGAGGGTATTTGGCAAGGAGTGCAATATGCTAGCTCTGCAATTGTTTAAATTCCAACCAGAACCTCTGTAAAATGACCCACCAGACAGTCATTATGGTTACAAATATGCTAGATTCCACATTTATTTTTGGTTTGTGGACACCATAATATTCTGAGTAGGTGTATACAACACATACACATACAAAATTTCCTTCATCTGGAAAGGTTCTTAGGTCAATTTTAGACCTAGGAATATCAAAATATGGACGAATATTTTCAAATGGTAGTAAAGGTACTGGCCTAGAAACCAGGAGACTTTGTCTGCCTTAGGCATGAAAGCCAGCTCGGTGATTTTGGGCCAGTCACTTTCTCTCAGCCCAATTCATTTTGCAGAATTGTTGTGGGGAAAATAGGAGGACGAAGGAACATTATGTACGTTCACCACCTTGAGTTACCTACAAAGTAATACAGGTGGGATAAAAAAAAATTCAACCAGCCAACCAAACAAATAAGGGAGGAAGATGGCTTTTTGCTAAAACCAACTTGCCTTTTTTGAAGACATTTTGGCTTTAAGAACAAATCCTCTTGGGTATAGGTCTCCTGCTTGAGCAGGGGGCTGGACTAGAAGACCTCCAAGGTCCCTTCCATCTCTATTCTGATTGATTGAAGTTTATGTGAATGGGGCTTTGATATATATGGAGATACATATATTGTACAGTACATGTATTCCATTTGATAATATAAATTTGTAGGATTCAGGGGTGCTGTAGTATGGACCCCTTGGAGGGTAGAGCCGAGGATTTTGTTCAGTATCTGTATGACAAAATCACTCAGATTTGGACTCCGACTGGGTAGTTTCAGGGGGAGAGACAGGGGCAGGTCTTGATAATGTTATCTGGGATGAGTTTGATCCTGTGATCCCTGAGGGCATGGACAGGATTCTGGGCAGACCGAACGTGACCACTTGTTTATTGGATCCGTGTCCTTCCTGGTTAGTACTGGATTCCCGGGAAGTGACACGAGGCTGGCTCCAGGGGATTATAAATGCTTCGTTGGGTGAGGGTGACTTTCCTGCCACCTTGAAAGAGGCGGTGGTGAGGCCTCTCCTTGAGAAGCCTTCCCTGGACCTGGCAATGTTGGTAAACTGTCGTCCAGTCTCCAACCTTCGCTTTGTGGCGAAGGTTGTTGAGAGTGTGGTTGCGCAATAGCTCCCCCAGCACCTGAAACGACGTATCTAGATCTGTTCCAGTTGGGCTTCAGGCCCGGGTACAGCACAGAAACGGCATTGGTCGTGTTGGTAGATGATCTCTGGAGGGCTCGGGACAGGGGATGCTCCTCTGTCCTGGTCCTGTTAGATCTCTCAGTGGCTTTTGATACCATCGACCATGGTATCATGCTGCACCGGTTGGAAGAGTTAGGGGTGGGAGGCACTGTGTTGCAGTGGTTCTCCTCCTTTCTCTCTGACCGGTCACAGTCTGTGTTGACAGGGGGGCAGAGGTCAACCCCGAGGCCCCTCATATGCGGGGTGCCGCAAGGGTCGGTCCTCTCGCCCCTCCTGTTCAACATTTATGTGAAGCCGCTTGGTGAGATCATCTGTGCTTTTGGGGTGAAGTACCACCAGTACGCTGACGACACCCAGCTGTACATCTCCACCCCAGACCACCCCAACGATGCCCTTGAAGTGATGTCCCGGTGCCTGGAGGCCATGTGGATCTGGATGGAGAGGAATAGGCTCAGGCTCAACCCATCCAAGACCGAGTGGTTGTGGTTTCCGACATCCCGATATAGTCAGCTGGTGCCATCACTGACTATTGGGGGCGAATCATTGGCCCCCATGGAGAGGGCGCGCAACTTGGGCGTCCTCCTGGATTCATGGCTGTCTTTAGAAGAGCACTTGACGGCCATGACCGGGAGGATTTTTCATCAGGTTCGCCTGATCCGCCAGTTGCGTCCCTTTCTGGATCGGGACTCGTTACGCACGGTCACTCATGTCCTTGTCACCTCCTGCCTGGACTATTGCAACACTCTCTACATGGGGCTCCCCTTGAAGAGCATCCGGAGGCTCCAACTGGCGCAGAGTGCGGCCGCGCAGGTGGTAATGGGAGCTACATGGCATTCCCATGTAACACCCCTCCTGCGCGAGCTGCACTGGCTCCCGGTGGTCTTCCGGGTGCGCTTCAAGGTTTTGGTTACCACCTTTAAAGCGCTCCATGGCTCAGGACCTGGGTACTTGCGTGACCGCCTATTACCACCAATAGCCTCCCACTGGCCGGTACGCTCCCATAGAGAGGGGCTCTATGGCCAAACAATGTCGACTGGCAGCCCCCAGGGGGAGAGCCTTCTCTGTGGGGGCACCTACTATCTGGAATGAGCTCCCCCCGGAGATACGGAGGATCCCGGATCTGTGCACCTTCCACCGCACTCTAAAGACTTTATTATTTCACCAGGTGGGCCTGGCCTAATTTTCTCCCTCTTTTATAAAAGATGTTTAATTTTTAAATATCTTTTAGTATTTTATATATTCAAATTTTAAAATTGGTTTTAAATAGTTTGGGGTTTTAATTTGTCTGGGCCAAAACTATTTAATTTGATTTTAATTCTACTTTTAAATTTTGTATGTATGTGTTTTATTGTTTGGCTGTGTACCGCCCTGAGTCCTTTGGGACTAGGGCGGTATAGAAATCAAATCAAATAAATAAATAAATAAATAAATAAATTCTCAGTGCAATCATGATATCTACTATTGTATTGTTCACAGTTTTATTCCTTAAAACCAGGAGCAAAACTTTTTAATCCCTGGAAGTGCTAGGCAAAAACAGAAAAATGTTTAGACTGAAGTTGGATGTTTTAAAATATCAAACATCAAATTGACCAATAACTTTCTTTCTTAATTTAGCAATGGATTTTTGTAAATACGTTTTAATTTGAAATATTGATTAAGGAGATTTCTTCAGCCTTGGATAAATGACTTTTACTGATGTTCTGGACTTGAAATGATATTAGAGGTTGTGCAATTACTGTAAATATACGGATCTATATTTTATTTAGTTTTCTTTGTTCTGTTTCAGAAAAAAATATAGTTCAATTTTAAATTGAGCACTTTAGGCTATGTAATGAAGTACAACATAAAAATCTGGAATGCAGCTCGCGGTTGCTTAATATTTTTCACCCTCCTCTACGAAATTCCTGGGTTCTAACTAAATTCTAATTTTTAATTCCTAGAGTTAACCCTGATTGATTGATTGGGTGTGATGGAATAACTAGATTTAATTAATTTAATTGATTTAGTAATTTAATTTTTAATTGTATGTGTCACCTGACTTCCAGTGATTGCGTATAACATTTGTACCTCTGGTTTTTTCCTTCAACTAGGAATTTGGATTGGATCTTGGTCAGGACCGTCACTGACTTTTTTGTCTCATATAAACAGATTTTCAATAGTAATTTAATTGTTTTAAAGTTTAAATATAGCTATTTTTAGATTATATTCCACTTTTAATGCCTGCATGAGTATCTGTTAAGTAACCTTGTACTACTGATATATTAAATTATACAAATTCTACCTATACTTATGTAATTCTGCGATCCTATCTATTATATAATAAAGGACCTAGTGTTTTATTTATGCACGTTTAAATGGAAGAGAAATATTGATTTACACGGGCTTATGACATTGTTATAAAGTTGCCCATGGAGTTTCTGGGACGTGAGATCCTGTGCCATTTCCAATGGGCAACCCTACAGATATAGTTGAAGAGGCAAGTTTAATATATTGAAGAGTAATCTGTTGCCTTCCAGACCTTTTCTAGAACTGATATGAAATAAACTAGAGATTTCTCAAAAGCAGCAAGATAAATTTGTTCAAGGTGGTGACAAGTTAGTAATGTATCATCTGGATCTGAAATGCTAATGGAGAACTCCTGGATATGCTACACAACTTCTTTTTACAACCATAACGCTCACAACACTTAAAAACTTGAGGTCTTTCAAAATTTGGAAGTGCTTCACAAATGATTACAGTTGCTTAAAGTAATCAATATTTTAATCAATAACAATAATGACACATTTTCTAATATAATAATGTCCTATTGTCACTATGGAAGCACTTCAACTGGGCCAGACTTCTAATAAATGATTCATTGCTGTTTATATTCTGTAGTAATGTCACTAATGCTAAATGTGAAAGATATAATTGGATCAGGAAGGAAGAATGGAAGGAAGAAATTGGGAGAGGTTTTATGGAACCAACTAATTTGTGCATTAGTTACAAATAATTGCTGGACACCATGGTTGGGCTGTGTTTAGGGCAGGGGTCTGCAACCTTAAACACTCAAAGAGCCATTTGGACCCATTTCCCACAGAAAAGAAATCACCGGGAGCCACAAAACCTGGGTGGGCATGGCCAACTCGACGTCACTCACTTCCACCCAGTCACATGACACACACACCCAGCCACACTTACCCAGGTTTTGTGGCTCCTGATGTTTTCTGTGGGAAACAGGTATCTCTCTCTCTCTGTCTGCTGCGCACACCTTAGTCACTCGGGGAGATTCATGACTTGCTCTCTGCCCTGAGACACTGGCCCGGCCTGTTTGCGGCTGATGCCGCTGCTGTTGCCACCTCCATAGCCTGCCCGCTGCTCTCACAGCGGCTTGTGGAGCAGTTAAATTTAGCATGCTTCACAATGGGGGAGACGGTGTCCCCCTCCTCCTCCCAGAGCCCATTATGATGCTGAGCATCAGCCACAGCTGGGCTGTGTCTCAGGGTGCAGAGCAATTTGTGCATCTCCCTGAGCGACCGAGGTGCGAGCAGCACCAACAAGGGCCAGAAGAAGCATCTGCAAGATATGGCAAGTACAGGGGTGCTTTGCTCCCGCTCTGGAATATGAAGCGAGTCTCCATCGCCCTTACCTTCTCAGGCCAGGCAAGGAGTGATTGGGAGGGGAGGGTGAGGGGTGAGGCCAGTCAGTGGCGGGTTCAGTAGACAGGGAGCCACAGCAGGGGGATGAAAGAGCCGCATGCAGCTCCGGAGCCACAGGTTGCAGACATGTGGTTTAGGGCATCAGCTGGTCTTTATCCAGAGTCCAGAATGCACATTATGTAAATGCACATTATGTAAATGTAACACCCCTATTCTAAGATCTGTATTGGTTATCACTTTGCTTCAAAGTGCAAATCAAGGATCTGGTTGTCTTCTTTAAAGTTATGACTGCTTTTGGGAATCTCCTTCTTCCAATTGTTTCTGCCTGTACAATGAGAACAGGTGAGAAGGCTCCCTTCAGGTCCTGTACTTAGATTGTGTCACCTCCAGGGAACTTCAGAGGCAGATCTTTTAAACAGTTGTCTCCTTCTTTGAAGCTGTATTCCATATATATTGGGCTTTAGAAATAGAATTAACCTCTGGTTTTCCAGCAGATCTTGAGAGCATATTATGAACCGTTGACCTTGGAACAGGGCATTCAGTTTTGACTTTGTTTATGGCTGAGGTAAAACATCAGAATCTGTCAAGCTCCAAAGACCAAAAAGACATGCGGTGATTCTTCCAAACAGGTTTCTTTATTGTTCCACTTCTATAGACCGAATCTTGCCAAACTGAAGCACTCTACTATCTGCATTTATCATATACTCTGAGAACTATTAGGGAGGGGCTGTCTTCACCCTCTTTCTCACACACAAACTATCTGAACTGTGCTGTCTCTTACTCCTCTGGAATGTACCTCCTCTTTGCTGAGAGTCCACCCTACATTTCATTCTAGAATCTCTGTTTCTGTCAAGCCTGAAACTGATTGGGATGTGGGATTGTTTGCATCCTTGGGCATTCTGACATGCATTCAGTTTGACACAGTTTGGAGCTGAAGAAGGGGTGAAGCCTTCAGTCAAAACAGCATTCCTAACTGGCAAGTCAACCACATTCCAATGTCTGGCTGACCGGAGAAGGAGGAGGAGAGATGTTGCCGAGCAACCACCTTCCACCTTGGTTGGACAATGTGACAGTTGTTTTGGAAACTTGAGAAACTGAAACTTATATTGAGGTGAAAAGCCCGGCAAACTTTAGTACTAGCTTTTCACCAGTAGCGCCAACACAATGTATCTAAATAAACGTGTTCTTTGAGGAAAAACAATGCCTTGGAGTTCGATTTGTGATGGGTGCATTATTTGGAGCCTGACAGTTTCTGGTTTGATTTTTCTATATTTTTAAAATCTGGTTTTACAGAATAGGGTATCTAAACTCTTAGAGTTAATTATGATTGGAGAGGTATATACACTTAATAAAAGACAAGAAAAGTGTCATTTTGCTATGCTACGTTGCTTTTTAAGATACATGACTAGAATAGATTAGGTACATACTGTATCTTTTTTTCCCTTAAGAACTTTCCTTCAATATATCTGAGCTGCACAACAGTATTCATCAATGGTTTATTTTTGGCCATCTTTATTGCTGTTTTATACTTGGGAAATTCATTGTTTATGCTACTGGCTATGGAAGCTTCTTAAGTAGATACACTGTTCAAGTATCTATGTTTCTATTTCTTTCCAAAACTGAAGAAAAGAAAGGGAATATAATTATAGTGCACTTCACACATAGTTACATGCATTCATATATACATGATCCACAACACGTATACTTACTTTCCTCTTTTTTTAAAAAAGCAGACTGGATGTTCCCTCATGATGATTTCTTGAAGTCTGGAAAACCCATACCTCATACATTCTGTCAAATAAACCTCTCATACAGAAAATTTATATTAATGAAGACCTTTACTCATCCTGAATAAATTAGTCAACAGAATTACATCATCTGGTTATGATGTTTTCATTTTGACAGCTATGGTGATATACTTTTTTGGTGCTGAGGTATTGGGCCAAAAATGCTGACATGCAAATTTGCTCAAGAAATATTCTCTTAGCAGGTTGCTTTTTGTTCACTGGCTTTAGTTCCTGTTAGAAGAGTCCACAATAATTTGGCAACATAGTTCGTCAGAATAAAAGGATCCATACCACACATTAAACCATTATGTGGTTTGATTTTAGCTCAGTTCCTATGATTGGTAAACCACTTATGACTTAGTGTGGCAATGTGATTTATTTGATAAAACCACGTTTAAACAAATCAGGACAATATAATGTATAAATCCAACTGAATAAATAGTATAAGTATTTGATTGATAACATTTCTCCTCTGACTATAATGCAGTACATTTCAGAAACTTGGTAAGGCTGTTTACATGAGAGCAGAAGCTTTGCTTGCTTAGAGTGCCTAGATCTAGGCTGTAAAACTCTGGACAACCATTGGATGACAACAATGAGATACAAAAAGCTCTGACTCATTTGGTACCCCTTGTAGAGGCAGTATGAGTAGATTTATTTGTTTATTTAGTGTATGGCATATCAGACATGGGCTTGCAATATATATTAACATTACACCTAGATTAAAATAAACAAAATAAAATACGAGGATTAAAAAGTTCTACATTCAGATGCCACAAGCTAAGCCATCTAACTAATCTACTCATCTAATGAGTAGATGAGTTAGCCCAAAGGGCATGGATGTGGCTTTTTATTGATACATTCAGAGTATGTGTGATTATAGTTCCTAGATAGAGGTTTATTCAGCGTGTAATGATCTTGGAGCCCCACCCCCTAGAACTGGACACAACTGAGCAGGGGAAACTTTACCTTTACACTTTAACTTGTAGCAAGCAACAGGGAATATTACCTTAGGTTCGTCCTTCTCATCTCCAATATTTGGAGGTCTAGCAATGGTAGAATTCCATAACCACCTTCACTGGGGATTTACATCCCACTGCAAAATTCTTCAAGCAGGGTAATTGAGCATAGGCATTTAACTATACAGTTTTGCTTTCAACAGGTTTTCTGTTATCCAGTTATCATCAGAATTTGTGCAGCTAAAACTGATACTGGGGTGCTAAACAATTATATAATAAGCTGGCAACCCTACTTTATGCTTTGGGGTCCAAAAGATGAGATTTAAAAATAATATAAAAGTGAACCATGTGAATATGAAAGTTTTGCGTCTAATCTGATAGAATTTCCTTTCTATCTAATAACACCTTCCTAAGATTAGAATGTAATGGGACAAATAAATGGAACTATTTAGTATAAGGAAGTGGTTTCCTTGGTAATGGTAACCATATGAAAGCTTTCATAACTTCCCTGCTTTGTAATATTATTTGGACAATAACTACCGATATCAAAAACTCTACTTGAACTAATGGATGGGAACGTAAGTCAGAGAGAGACTGTATTTTCCAATTGGTGATTTGCAAGGTGTTGGTTAAAGTGTTTGATTGTAAGGAACCACATATCCTAATATTTAAAATGAAGTAGTCAATTTTCCTAAAAACCCTCTCCCTGCAACTTCCTTGAACAGGAGGGTTTAAATATTGACACTGGCACATAATGCAAAATTAGGCATTGCCCAAGTGAATAGGCCTGGGCTAAAAGATGGATTTGCCAGTTTCCTGCTGTCCTATGGTACAGGTTTTCTCCCTCCCCTTCCCAATTGGACAACAGGCCATGGTTTGTCGTGCTATTCAAACCAGTGAACTCTTCTGTGTGAAGATTTGATTCTGGAAGCAAAAATGCTGGCTTAGATGCCATGTCAAGCTATGGGTTGTGCTAGAGCAGGAAATAACAAAACGGGCAAAGAATAGAAGGAAGAGGAAAGGGAGGCGGGAAGGAGGGGTGTGGGTACAAGCCTGTGCTCATTCCATTGTTCGCCCAGTACTAAACCATGTCTCGCATAAATGTCCTTATGCTCAATCGTTCAGGCAAGGATCACAAAAGAAAAAAAAAATCAAAACATAGGAGAGTAAACTGAATAAATTTGATGTCTGCAAGTGATATGATTAGAATTCCCCTCCTCCTCATCTTTTTTGGATGCATGATTGCTTCGTTGGCAGAAACTAAGCTTATAAATCAGAGGTGGGGAACAATGGCCCTTTTATGACTTGTGGACTTCAACTCCCAGAATTCCTGAGCCAGTCATGCTAGCTGAGGAATTCTGGGAGTTGAAGTCCACAAGTCACAAAGGAGCAGAGGTGGGTTTCAGCAGGTTCTGACCAGTTCTGGAGAACCGGTAGCGGAAATTTTGAGTAGTTCGGAGAACTGGTAAATACCACCTCTGACTGGCCCCACCCCCATCTATTCTCTGCCTCCCAAGTCCCAGCTGATTGGGAGGAAATGGGAATTTTGCAGTAACTTTCCTCTGGAGTCGGGAGGGAATGGAGATTTTACAGTATCCTTCCCCTGCCATGTCCACCAAGCCACGCCCACCAAGCCATTCCATTCTATGCCACGCCCACCGAGTAACACCCACAGAACCAGTAGTAAAAATTTATGAAACCCACCACTGAAAAGAAGCCATAGTTTCCCACCTCTGTTATAAGTAATGGTTATTGATATTTTTCTTCCTTCGCTTAAAAAAAGGAAAAGAAACTGCGGCAAAGCAGAAGCAATGCTCAACATCCAACTTTCTGTCCTGAGAATGGACGTACTTCTGAGTAGAAATGCCCACCGCCTGCTTCTACTTCTCATTTTCCCATTCTACCCTTACTTCAATAGTGCAAGATAAAACTTCTTTGTTTATGTATCAAATTTAGAAACTGTCCATTGACTTTGGGTCACCTAGCCAGCTTAACCAGATATCTCCTGTTATAATTATTCCAATACTTTTCCTACCACTTGCCATATCATGGGAGGACATGCATACAGGTGGTCCATGATTTACAATAGTTCGTTTAATGGCTTTTTGAAGTTACAATAGCACTGAAAAAAGGGACTTATGACTATTTTTTACAGTTTTGATCATTGCAGCATCCCCATGGTCACATGATCCAAATTTAGAGTCTTGGCAATTGGCTAACATGGATGATGGATGGTTCTGGGGTCATGAGATCACCGCTTTGAGACCTTCTGGCAAGTAAAATTAATGGGGAAGTCAGATTCACTTAACAACTGTGTTGTTAACTTAACAACTGCAGTGATTCTCTTAACAACTGTGGCAAGAAAGGTCGTAAAATGGGGCAAAACTCACTTACCAACAGAAACTTTGGACTCAATTGTGATCATAAACTGATGACTACCTGTATGTGGTGCCCCAGCCATCAAAAATATTACTCAAGTTTTGTTTGATTGCCAATTATATGCCCTTCATAGACTCAGCTACTTATCATCCCTATTGGAAAGAACAGTCACTGGGATCTGAACTATAGATTACCTTATTTCCTCCTGAGCTGTAATATATGTATTAGAACTGCTGAGTTTATAATCAAGGCAATTAAGCTAAGGTCCTAATACATTCAATTAACTGGAAGTCCCTGTAAAGGTGATGCACCTATCTGATTCAGTACTGGGTTTCAATTTAGTTTGCTACCGGTTTGCTTGTGCTTGCGCGCGCACTTATGCTTGCGCAATGCTTTTGCACATGCGCAGAAGCGTCCGGGCGGGTGGGCAGAGCCTCCCACTGTCGCCGCTATCGGTTCGCCCAATCTGGGGTGAACCAGTAGCAACCCACCACTGATCTGATTGCTGATTCTTTGTATTGCCACATAAGTATTTTACCATTGTATTTTCTTGAATCTATGTCATCCAAATTATTTATTTTAGTTTTTTGTTTTGTTTTATTTTATTGATATGGTTGCAAGACTAATCAGTTAATAAACTACGGTACAATAAACTATACTCTTGTTACTAAGTACTGATAATGCTAAATTTACAGTTCAACACTATTTCACCTTTTAAAAGGAACCTGCCAGGTTCGAAGACAGAATTTTACTTCTCTTGAAACAACATTTCCAGCAGCAACATTTACAGCTATATTTTGAGGGACTCTCTATTCCTTCTGCAATATTAATAAAATATACCTAACACGTAATAAATAATAGGAAAGAATGTGCTCAGTTTTAGAAAGAGAAAAGGTTCTTAGGAATGTATATTTCTTGTGTTAATGTTGAATATTGATCACCGATTATGATAGTCTTATTTCTGAGCTAAGAGTTCAACTGGCATGTATGAAATAATATGGGACACTTCTGCATGTGCGCATGTAAAATACCAGAGGAGAGTAAGTAAAAATTTACATGGATTAGTGCTTCTTTGAAATGAGTATGTCTCTTGGATACTTTCATGTACGGTTTTTTTGGTAGCAATATAGTTTACTTTTCTTTTCCTTTCTTTCTTTTTTTTAAATCTTGTTTGGGATTTCTAAATGATCAATTAACTTTTTAAAGTTCAGTTCAGGCCTGCTAAATTCTGCCACTTGCTCTAAGAATACATTTTAGGAGACATATTGGTCGCTGGAAATGAAGCAAATTTAGAAGAATTTGCTTTGGTTTGTAGCTGAGCTGTATTTAAGCAGTGATGTCTTTGTTACATCCTCAATTTCCTCTTGGTAATTATGGCCTTCCATTCATGTAGCAGCCTATTTTCTTCTGAGGATCACATTCTCTCACTAGTAATCTAGAGAGGGTTACGTAGGGTGGGTGCAACCAAAACCCAGTGAAGTCTAGAGCTGATGGAGGGCAGGAACAGAGTTCAGAAGTAAGTGGAACTCCATTATCTTTTTGTCTGTCTCCCATTCTCATGCATTTCATCCACTCTCAGAAAGTAGACTGCTAGGGGTCTGAGCTTACTTCTTACAGGGAATTTTGAAATTAGGTAGCACGATACAAAATTACTGGTTTATTTAAAAAGTTATAAGTGGCAGTATCTGCATTTAGTCATTTTATTTTGCTGCTGTAAATCTGTCACACTAAATCTGGCAGAGGCTTTATATGGTCATGATTGGAGCGTGATACAAATGGGACACAGGCAAATTTTAGAGGTGACTTGATTAATGCAAATGGTAATCATACTCAAGTCCTATTTTATTGAATAACCATTGGAATAAGCTAATTCTCACTTTCTGTAGCTTCTGCATTTCATTTCCACAGTTTATAGTCCCCCTCCATCAACCAGCTATAGGGACATATCTACTCTTATCTCAGGGTGACAGTTCAAGTATCTGATGAAATTGAGTCCACAAAAGCTTCCCCCATAATAAATTTGTTTTTCTCTAAACAGCCGCTAGACTCTTCACTGCTTAATGTAGTAAATGAAATTAATGCAGAACGTCTAAGGAAAGAAGTTAGAGGCTCTCTGAAGATAGTTGAGGACAGATTGCGGCCTTGCAAATGAATTGGATCAAAACTCTTATGCTGGTAGAACATATACATGTGTTTGTTGATTTGTTTATTTATATTACAATTTTTATAGCTCATCTAGCTCAAAATAGAGGTGGGTTGCACATATTCTTACCACCAGTTCGCCACGCACACGCACACATGCTCGCTTCTCTCTCTCTTGCACATTCCGCACATGCGCCCGGCCTTCTGTGCATGCGCTTAGCTCTCTTTTGCACCTTCCACGCATGCGCCTGGCCTTCTGCACATGCGCTTAGCTCTCTCTTGCATCTTCCGTGCATGCACCCAACCTTCTGCACATGTGCTTAGCTCTCTCTTGCATCTTCCGTGCATGCACCCAACCTTCTGCACATGCGCTTAGCTCTCTCTTGCATCTTCCGTGCATGCACCCAACCTTCTGCACATGCGCTTAGCTCTCTCTTGCATCTTCCGTGCATGCACCCAACCTTCTGCACATGCGCTTAGCTCTCTCTTGCATCTTCCGTGCATGCACCCAACCTTCTGCACATGCGCTTAGCTCTCTCTTGCATCTTCCGTGCATGCACCCAACCTTCTGCACATGCGCTTAGCTCTCTCTTGCATCTTCCGTGCATGCACCCAACCTTCTGCGCATGTGCTTAGCTCTCTCTTGCACCTTCCACGCATGCGCCCGGCCTCGAAAATGTGGCTAAATAGGACGGCATTACACTGGGGCGGGTGGGTGGGTTAGGGTTAGGTCCACCCACGATCGCTGCTACCAGTTCACCTGTACCAGTCTGAACCGGCTGAATACCACCACTGACTACCGTGTATGGAAAATATCAATTTGTGGAAAAGTATGAGTTTACCATAACTGCAGTTAATTTGATAGACTCATTTAGCCCTCTTTGAAAAAAAATATCAAACGATGAAGGAACAAATAATATGCAAATAACTAAGCACTTTGCTTTGGAGGCCTTCTGGCTTGGTTCCCATAAAACCTTAGTGACCCAAAGACCCAGGTTCTTCGTCTCATGTTCCCATTTGTTCGTTTTTACCATGACAGAAATTCCTGGCTATTCCTCAGTCTATCCAACTTGAATGTTGAAACTCTTGGCAGCCTTTGATTTGAACACATGCCAGCCTGAGTGAATGTGTCCAGATTGCTTTACAGAGCAAAACATTGTTGTTAGGTACTTCCAAACAGGGAAGTCTGGAAGTACCTACTTCCAGACTGGGCTCCTAATGGCCCAATCATTCTCTCTCAGCCTTCTCTACTTCGTTGTTCTTGTTAGAAAGACCTCCCCTGGAAAGCAGTGTTGAAGGATTACAAGTCATAAGGTAAAGGTAAAGGTTCCCCTTGCACATATGTGCTAGTCATTCCTGACTCTAGGGGGTGGTGCTCATCTCCGTTTCAAAGCTGAAGAGCCAGCGCTGTCCAAAGACGTCTCCTTGGTCATGTGGCCGGCATGATTAAATGCCAAAGGTGCACGGAACGCTGTTACCTTCTCACCAAAGATGGTCCCTATTATTCTACATGCATTTTTAATGTGCTTTCAAACTGCTAGGTTGGCAGAAGCTGGGACAAGTAACGGGAGCTCACCCTGTTAACACAGCACTAGAGACTTGAACCGCTGAATTGCCGACCTTTCAATAGACAAGCTCAGCATCTTAGCCACTGAGTCACTGCATCCCCTATACAAGTCATACAAGCAGACAAATAATAATGCTACCCTGCTGCATGTATCAAGCGGATAGTTAATATTTTTCTGTTTAATGCATTTATTAAAAAAAAAAGGGGGGAGAGCAGAAAATAGGAGTGTTACTATTTATTTATTTATTTATTAAATTTGTATACCGCCGTACTCCCGAAGGACTCAGGGCAGTGAACAGCTAAGTAAAATACATATAATACAAATGTTAAAAACCGTTAAAATACAATTAAATAATTGGCTCAGAGAACGAAATTTAAAACCCCCAATTCATAAGACAAAGTTTAAAATTTAGAAATTTTTAAAATTTTTTAAAAGTTTAAAAGAGAGGTTAGGCCAGGCCGGCCTGCTGGAAAAGAAATGTTTTGATGGCACAGCGGAAAGCGCGCAGGTCCGGGATCCTCCGTATCTCCGGGGGGAGCTCGTTCCAGATGGCAGGTGCCCCCACAGAGAAGACTCTCTCCCTGGGGGCTGCCAGTCGACATTGTTTGGCCGACGGCACCCTGAGGAGCCCCTCTCTATGGGACTGTACTGGTCGGTGAGAGGCTACTGATGGCAGAAGGCGATCTCGTAGATACCCCGGTCCTAAGCCATGGAGAGCTCTAAAGGTGGTAACCAAAACCTTGAAGCGCACCTGGAAGACCACTGGGAGCCAGTGCAGCTCGCGCAGTAGGGGGGTCACATGGGAGCGCCCCGTCGCTCCCATAACCACCCACGCGGCCGCATTCTGGACCAGCTGGAGCCTCCGGGTGCTCCTCAAGGGGAGCCCCATGTAGAGAGCATTGCAGCATTGCTATTAACCTCCAAGTTAAATCAGACAGGGAATTTGACCAAATCAGTTAATTCTACTTTATTGTAAGGCTGTGTTAACAGAATCTTGCAAGTCTGAAAATACAGCCCTCCTGCTGTCTTTTTTTACAGCCTGATCATCAATTAAGGCAGGTCTTTCCTAAGTGTTTCCCTGAGGCTGTTAAACAACTGTGGGCTCTTCCACCTCTTTTCTGAACATTCCATGGGCAGCATCTCTTCACCCTGACTCTCAAAATCATTTTTATTATAGTTACAACTATTATACTCCCCATAAAACCCTATGAACAAGTGGGACTTCATGATAAAAACCTTTCCTGGTCATTTGTTGAACAGAGTAGAATAAGACCCAAGATGTTTCATGCAGTGACTTCCTACCAAGATGATTTTCCTAGTATTTCCTGGCTCAGATGCAGATCTCATATTTAGCAGTGTTTCTCAACCTTGGCAACTTTGATATATTGACTTCAACTCCCAGAATTCTCCATGTTGGCTGGTGAATTTTGGGTGTTGAAGTCTATACATTTTAAAGGTAATGACATTGAGAAGTTCTGATGTATATAGAACGGTCAATTTGTAAATAACCATTTCTCCAGCAAAGAATGTGACTTACTACTCTTTAGGGTATTTTAATGTTCAGGTTCTTTTCACATCTTGTCTTTTCTATTAATCTGATTTGGTCTGTTTTTATTAGTATTCAGA
Organism: Arizona elegans; assembly: GCA_022577455.1. NCBI lineage: Eukaryota > Metazoa > Chordata > Lepidosauria > Squamata > Colubridae > Arizona > Arizona elegans. The sequence continues at coordinate 83,549,830 of JAKOOJ010000001.1, forward strand.
CTCTGTAAGAACTAGTCAATTAGCAAATTAAACTGAGGAGCTCACTGGAAAATGTCACTGTGATGGACAGAGCAAAAGAGTGAACTCTGATTAGGAAGCAGTAGGAACCCTGCCATGTTTGCCAGTAATTTCACTAGTAAATAACAGTTTGTTAAATAAAACAGAATTTTAAATGATTTTTTAAAAAAGTGTTCCGCATTGGATTCATTTTCTCCCATCTGAAAATGTTTCTTCAGCTCTGTAAATTTAAATATAATAAATAAAATGTAAGAAATAATAATACATGACGGCAAATCTATAATTCATGATAAATACAAACACTAAAATAGATAAATAGAAATGTTTTTAAAACATATCACTGTGAATCTGCGGCTCAGATGTCCAGTTTTTATTTAAATTAATCCCACCAGGAATTATAGATTGCTAATATAAAACATAGGATTGCTTGTTACATTCAGTCATTTTGGTGAGGTTGTCTCATCTGAAAATTAGATTCTTTGGGAGAACATTACTAGACACATTTAAAGCATCAGTAAAGAGTAAGGGAAAAATCTAAGAATCCCCTTAACAGCTGGAAATATATGTAGCCATGTTTTCTGCATCGTTCTTGTTTGCACCAAAAATGTGGCTAGTGGCTCTTGATTCCTCAAAGTTGAAAAAAAAAAAGGTTGCCAAAGATAAAAGTATAATGTATTGCTTTTACAAGTACTCTACGGGCTTTCAAATAATGCTGTGGAAAGAAAGTGTTTTGTGTTACCTAATTTTTGCATAGACAATGCAGTCTTACGTGCGTTCTGTCAGGGCCAAAAGATGTTCTCTTGATATCTGGCTGAATGCCAAATATTATTTACCTAATTGAACAGGGAGGCTAGAGGTAACCCTTCTCTCCCTGGTAAGATCAAAACCAAAAACCTTCCCTACTAATGTGTGTGGTGCAACATTAAAGGGAAAAAAGTACAGACTGAACAACTTCTATCAGTGTCCTAGTTGTGAGAGACAAATGTGATTCTCATAGCACTGGAAAAGACAAAAAAAAAAAAAAAAAAAAAAAAACCAATTCTCCCTGGCAGTAAGTTTTTAAAAATGTAATTACTATTTTTGTTTCTTTTTTTCTTTTTGAAAAAAAATGAGGGAATGATGGTCTAACTAACTTATTAAAATAAAAAAGCCCAGTGAGAAAATAGGTAGCTCATGAAAAGAAAAATATTAAATATATACACAACTGTGTACTATTGAAGATCTGCATCTGAGACAAATACTACACCCACTATTCTGTAGCGATGCTCAATTCCCAAAATCAGCTGCAACAGAGATTAAAACTCTATGGGACAGTAAATATTCTTTTAAGTGAGAGGACCCTCCTGCTTCTGAACAGTAGCCAATCAATGTGAAGGGATTTGGTTTGAAGAATAAAGTGCGGCATGCAACTGAGACAGCAATGCTTGAATGTGCGCAAAGATATGGCCACATGCCAAGGCTAAGTTTTCAAACTATGATAAAAGACCAGCAGGTCTGGAGCCATCTGGATCTCAGAGAACATGCCTCATAACATAGAAAGCTGACCTTCTGGGTCCCATCAAATGATACTGTTTCATATAGAACAGGGGTGTCAAACTCGCGGTGTCACGTCGTCATGTGACGTATTGTGACTCCCCCCTTTTGCTAAACCGGGGGTGGGCATGGCCAGCATATGACGCATCTGGCTCGCGGGCCGCGAGTTTGACACCCCTGTTATAGAACATCCCCTGATGGATTTTGTGGGATGGGCGAATGACCTGTTCTGTATACTGTATACAGAAGGTGGTATTTAGCAACTTGAATTGCACCCAGAATCCTAGTGGGAGCCAGTGCAGCTTGTGAAATACATGGTGTTAATGGGAATACATAGTTGTATTCTGGACCCATTTTAGCTTTTGAATCATTTTCAAAGTCAACCCCAAGTAAAGCACATTGCAGTAGTCTAAACAGGAAAGTGATCATGGCATAAGTGCCATCAGTTACAGTAACAGTGCTTTATATAACATAGATTATTTTCATCAGTGATTATTCCTTATTCAGCAGTTCTTTGGAGAAAACCTTGATGGTTGAATGAGTGTAAACCTAACCTAAAGACACCTAAGGATAGAAATATCTGTATTTATAATAGCAGCTTGTAAGATACATAAATATGTTACATCATCTGCTGGGTTTGAGTTTCAGGGATTTTGCTGGGCTAGTTTAAGTATGATTCTCTCTGGATCTATGGCTATGCAATAAATTTTTGAAGTTTTCATTGGCAGCTGTTGAATAGTATCCATCAAAAGAGGATGATTTTTTGGTGCTTAAATCCTCTTACCTCGGTTTATATTCTTGCCAGCTTCCTAAAAACATACTGTGATTCACTGGCCATTTCAAAATCATTTTAAATAATGCTTGTCCCAAACAAATTATACCAGATCTTTGCTTCGGAAAGAAAACAATTTGTTTTCTACAGCATACTTTTGTATTTTATTTCACTTTCATTATGGCATTTCACGATGTGTTTATAATTCTGTAATAGCCAGTGAATGGGATGGAAGTCTGTTAATTTTGTTATCCATAACAAGGGAAGGGAATTGTATAGCCTGTGGTTAAGCATTAAATTGCAAATAAACTTCAGCATCCCCCACCCTCTTTGCTATGGTAATTGGATGCTGACACTCACACGTGGGAGTATATTTATTTACTCTCAGGTTGTAGATTAAACAATTGATTCTGTAAGATTAAAATGCCCCACCTGCATACTTGCACGCTTCTGTTTTTGCTACGTCAAACAATATAAAACGAACACAGCACTTCTCTCTCCAGCTAATTGAATAATTTACTGTAAATAGCTGTCATTTACTTTCAGAGGAATAGGGTATCATTAGCCAAATGGATGTGAGTAAGTCATGGCTTTAATGCGTTCAAGGGTCTAAAATGGAATAATCTTAATGGGACCATCAATACAGCAAGCTGAATAAAGCCCATAAGCACTTAAAGCTCGAAGTCCCCTTTCTTGTAAATTACATAATCAGACTGCAAAAAAGAAAAGAAAAGAAAAATATAACATAAATGTGGCATTTCCCTCCCCCCATCTCCTTTGTTTTTAATGAATACAGTAATGGTGTTTATAACTATACCTGTGTTTTGGATCCCCTTAATTTAATTATCTCCCTCCAACACAAGCTCAAGTGTCTGCAGAGCTTGTGTTGATCAATATAGGCTAAATTCTCTCTGTAAAAAGTAGAGAGAAGCAAGGTAGTTAAACAGCCTGGACATCTGGCCTTGTAAATTATCCAATTTCACCCTTTATGTATAACTGCCTTGTATTACAAGCCAATCTTTCAACACTGTAAGTTCATGAGCAATGTAATTTCTTAAATGTTAGGTGTTCTTTTTTTAAAGAAAAATTCATTTAGTTCCATTAGCAGTAGATAGAGAATCTTGAAAGAAATGCAGCTTAATATGGTCTGCTACTTAATACATAATCCAAAGTCTGCTAAAACTATTCAAAAGGTTTTTGGGAAAGTATGGCTGGAAGGCAACATTGCAACAATGCATCTGAACCTGTTTTAATGCGATTGGATTGTTTTTGTCAATCATAGATTATTTTTTTGATCAACTCTCCTCCAACCATTGAAATATTTTGGTGTTGGCATGAGTAATTTACAATCTTCAGTCAGCCTAGCTATTGTTTAATTAGGAAGGATGGAAGAGTTGTACTCTACTTCTTCCTGTAGTATCTCAATACATATTCACATTTTAGAGTCCACAAAAATAAGTAAATGTCAGATGGTAAAAGTCTTCAATAGGTTGGTATTCCTCCTTAGAAGAGACAAATAGAATATGTGTAAGGAAAAGGGATACAATGGCTCAGTGGCTAAGACGCTGAGCTTGTTGAGCGAAAGGTCGGCAGTTCAGCGGTTCGAATCCCTAGTGCCGTGTAATGGGGTGAGATCCCGTTACTTGTCCCAGTTTCTGCCAACCTAGCAGTTCGAAAGCACGTAAAAAATGCAAGTAGAAAAATAGGGACCACCTTTGGTGGGAAGGTAACAGCGTTCCGTGCGCCTTTGGTGTTTAGTCATGCCGGCCACATGACCACGGAGATATCTTTGGACAGCGCTGGCTCTTTGGCTTTGAAATGAAGATGAGCACCGCCCCCTAGAGTCGGGAACGACTAGCACATATGTGCTAGTTCTTTCTTTTCCTTTACCTTTTAAGGAATATATTTGAGCTGTCAAATTAAGACCTAAACTGAAGGTGGCAAAAGAGGTATTTACTTTTCCAAAGTATTCATCATTCCTTCTCTTATTTGCATTTTTCAGATTAAAATATGTAGTAGGCTCTTATAAAAGTGACTAGCGAAGAAAACTATTTTTTTGAGGTTCTTAGCGCAATCAGCTCAATTTTTCATGTAGGCTGTGTGCTGAACTTGTCATCAAACTTGGTGCCCTGGATGTATAGGTAGTTCTCAATGTACGATCGCAATTGAGTCCAAAAATTATGTTTCTAAATGAGAATCATGATTAGTGACTTTTGCCCCGTTTTATGACTTTTCTCACTACATTTGTTAAGTGAATCACTGCAATTCTTAAATTTGTAACACAGTTGTTAAGTGAATCTGAGTTCCCCTTTGACTTTGCTTGTGAGAAAATGGCAAAAGGATATCACATGGCTCTGGGACACTGAAACCATCATAAATGTGAGTCAGTTACCAACTATCCAAATATACATCATGTGACCATGATGCTGCAATGTTCATATGTGTGAAAAATGGTCATAAGTCATTTTTTTCAGTGCCATTGTAACTTTGAACGGTCTCTAAACAAACTGTCATAAGTCGAGGACTACCTGTATTTCTTTTACTTTCCAGTTATAAATTTTAAGTTTTAGTAGAGGACCCTGACTTTTCTTACCTATTGTAACTCTCTTTCCCCTATTAACATACAACTATGTATAGCCTTTTAATGATGTTATTTCTTCCCTCTGTCCTTTTATTTTATTTTCTCCTTCCGTCTTTTACACTGAGGAAAAAAAAGCATGGGAAAATTAAAAGTAATATTTTTGGAATAATATTTCTGGATAAAAAACATCCTGTTTATTCTCTCAAGAGACATAAACTCTAAGACTTTTCCATGTATCTGTCTTGTTGTGCTATGTATTTTCAGAGTACCAGTGTTTTCCTATAGGGCCAGTGCTGACTTTGGAGTTCTTTGGCAATGTCAAAAGCAGTAATCTGGTTTAATCAATTGAAAGATGAGGAAGAGTTGTGACAGCTTGCAAATAATATGAAATGCCACCATTGTTTATCAGGTCATCCTCTCAGATGCCTCCAGTAATTGCAATCTGGGTTTGGAATTAAACCAGTATTTTTCATCTTTTTTTAAACCCTAAACAATCCCAACTATGAGATTTTCGAGGCTAAAGATGATAAAATCCACAAAACCTTTGACAAATTTGCTAATCTTAAAGTTTGTTTATTTTTTCCATCTCTTCGAATGTGTGTTGTTTGTGTGCGCATGTTGTGTGTGTGTGTGTGTGTGTGAGAGAGAGAGAGAGAGTCAGACAGACAGTCAGACAGACAGATAGACAGAGAGCGAGCACTCAGACTTGGCCCAAAACTCCTTTTTTGGGTGACAGGCACATTTGAAATCTTGACAGCACATTGTGGGTACTATAGGATGGCTGCCAGGAGAAGTGTTGCTATTTACAACATAATCCCTTCCAAGAAAGCAATCTGAGAGATTACTCTTCATCATCTCTTTCAATTTCCCCAGATGCCCTTTATCATTTCATTTGATCTGTTCTTTTTCCTGAAGATTTCAAACTGAGCCTTGGGATAGGATCAGTACTTCTAGCCAGAGGTCAGTCCTATGCTCCTGTATAACATTTAATGGTGGTGTACTGTGTAGTTGATCAAGTGAAGCAGGATCCTGGTTATGACAAAGAAAGAAACCAAATGTCTCCTTTTACTTCACAAAACGTTTTCATAACTCTGAGGAAAAGCATTATAGTGACAGCTATTATGTAATTTAAACATGCAGCACCTACTCTTAAAGATTCTTCAAACCCTGTAATCTAATGAAGACAAATTTAGCCATATATTGTTGCAGCTCTCTAGTAATTTATTATCAATTGACCATTTGCCAATGTCCATTTCAAATATAGACTTCTCTTCCACTAGAAAGTTAAGAGTAAAATGTCTTCAGTTTATTTTTACTCAATTTACTCAAGGCGGTGAGAACATATCCAACACAACTTCCTCCTATTTTCTTCACAACAACCCTGTGAGGTGTTGGGCTGAGAGAGAGTGAGTGGCCCAAAGTCACCCAGCTGACTTTTATGACTAAGGCAAGACTTGAACTCACAGTCTCCTGCTTTCAATCCTGGTGCTTTAACCACTAGATCAAACTGGCTACTAGTTACTTAGGAAATGCTGCCTGTAATCCAAGGCATCATATTATGGAACAAATTCATTTGAAACTTGAAAAAAACATTAGACAGCGTAGTGTATTGATTATAATCTGCTAATGCATTCCATAACCATAATTCTGGTGGTTCCACCAAAAGATTTGCAAGATTGGCATGTACCTCATTCTCCTGTGTTTATGGTACTCAAAACTCTATTTAATTTTATATGATCATGTAGTGGTTCAGTACTGTAGTGCAGAAGTCAGAGAACATTTATTTTAGTTATTAGTCATCCAGTGGTTGTAACTTCTTCCTGCTTTGTCCTGTATGCTAACTGCTGTGAGGATACTCTATGCATCTTATTATAAGGATTCTGGTTCCTTTCTTAAATTTTATGTCAGATTTATTTTTCACATTCAGTTTCAAAACCATTTCTAGATTGCAGTTCTAGATTACCACATCCAAAATATGGGTTTCTCTTTCTATAAAGCTTACAACTTTCAGATTTAAAGGATATCTTAAATAAGAACAGACTTCTAGTAGTGCTAGAGGAGCAAGAGACAACACAGCTTAGATAGCATTTTCAAGAGAAAGAGGATGAAGACTGGAAACTCTTAGGGAGTTCATAACCAATGACAGAGCCAGATCTTGAGAGGCTTCCAGAACATTATCAGGATTCTTGTTCCTGTGTGGCCTCTTATCCAGCATATATAAGATGGTTCTATATCTGTGCAACATCTTCTTCTGTATGTAAGAGTCTTTCCAGAATATTTTTGTTACATTTGATCATTTTAAAGAGGGTCTACATCTACAAATACAAAGTATATGAAAACAGTATTTTTGAAAAAAACTAATTATTTGAAAAAAAATGGAGTGATTGTTTTGATATGTGATTGGTTTTAAAAACAATATCCAAGTATTACATTTTCTTGTTTTTATGACAGGAAAAAAGCAAAGCTATAAATGTAAAAAAATATGTTTTTGTTTTCCAATTCAAAATATTACTTTATCAAAATGGTTTATCTGGAAAATCTTAATTACATTTTATAAACATTTCCAGCTGTATTATGAAATGGGACTGGCAAAGTGTTTACTAATGTGAATTTAAACCACAAGAGCCGCTTAGGTTCAGCTGGCACCATTACATTCAATTTCTAATATTCCTGTTGTTGTTGTTAGAAATGCATATCTTAATAAAGAAGCCAAAAGTGTTGTCCAATCTACTTAGTCATTTCACTTATAACTCACACAATAATATTTATTTGGAAATGAAAGAGCATTTCCAAACAAATATTATTTTGTGAGTTATAAGTGAAATGACTAAGTAGATTGGACAACACTTTTGGCTTCTTACCTGCAGACTTTGGAGCAAAGCAAGGAAAATGTTTGTAAGAACACTCCCCCAAGATTTGTGTTGGGAAACTTTTTACATGTTAATATATATTTGTTGTACCTAGGTTATAAGATGGGCAGCTATATAAATGTGTCAAATGAAAAAAATAAACAAATAAATACATTTCTAATCTTTTAGTACTGCCAGTTGTTATTTTTCCAAATATAAAACTAGCATTTTTCTAATATTACTTCTACAGCAGCTCTATCTGTCCTTTCTTGGATCAAGTTTCAAAGTGGAGGTGATTTTCATGACGTTGGAAGCATTTCAAGTCCAATTTCAAAAATGCAATCAGACCCCATACCTACCACTATCATAGATATCTAGTCTATTACAGCAAAAACAAAACAATCACTTGGTTTCTTAAGGTAGCCTTTCCCAACTTGGTTCCTTCTGGATATATTAAGCACTTTCAGGTGACCAATCTTTCTGTCTTCCTATTCTTCTCATTCCAGTATAAAAGGTGCCTGAAATTAATCCAGGCTGTTACAACTGCTGGTAGATCTATTTCCCATCTCCCCATCCTGACCACAATTGTGGAGATGGTTACTTCCAAATAAGATAGAAAGAAAAACTCTGGCTGCAAATTTACCAAAATGCAAAATCCCTCCCTCCCTCCCTCCCTCCCTCCCTTCCTTCCTTCTTTGCCAGTCAGTCAGCCAGCTTTGAAATAGACTTTAGCTATTTTCAGAAACAATGGAGTCATATTGCAAAGCAAAGTCCTAGTCATCATATTGTTTATTCACTGCAAAGTACATTTGCCACCAAAACCAGAGCTGTAAGTTTCTTCTAGTAAGCAGTCATCACTCACCTGTGATGAATGGGTGGACAATGATAGAAGTAACATCACCTGGAGGCTATCGGGTTGGAATTTTTTTTTCTTATGAAAAATAAGTTGTACTTCCATCAAGTGTTTGTTGGTTATGAGTCAGTCAAATCTTGCCTCTCTGGATAATTTAACCCCTTAGTCAGGAACAGGCTTATTGGGTAAAAGGCCCTCAGATACAATGCAGTAAAAGGTAAAGATTCCCCTCGCACATATGTGCTAGTCGTTCCCGGCTCTAGGGGGCGGTGCTAATCTCCATTTCAAAGCCAAAGAGCCAGCGCTCTCTGAAGACGTCTCCATGGTCATGTGGCCGGCATGACTAAATGGCAAAGGCACACGGAATGCTGTTACCTTCCCACCAAAGGTGGTCCCTATTTTTCTATTTACATTTTTTTAATGTGCTTTCGAACTGCTAGGTTGGCAGAAGCTGGGACAAGTAACGGGAGCTCACCCCCATTACGTGGCATTAGGGATTCGAACTGCTGAACTGCCAACCTTTTGATTGACAAGCTCAGAGTTTTAACCACTGAGCCACCATGTCCAATTTAGTAGGATTCATCTTTTTATTGCAGACAAGAATGATGCAATATACAGAAGGTTGTCTACAGAAATCAAAGCCCTTATATAGGTCTGTGATGAAGGGTTTAAATTTTAGGGATTTTCTTCCTACCTAGTCAATGGATACTTGATGTTCTTTTGATGGGCTTGGAAGACATATGGTCTATACCAGTGGTTCTCAACCTTCCTAATGCCGCGACCCTTTAATACAGTTCCTCATGTTGTGGTGACCCCCAACCAGGGGTGGGTTCTAAATTTTTTTTACTACCAGTTCTGTGGGCGTGGCTTATTTTGTGGGCGTGGCTTGGAGGTCATGTGACTGGGTGGACATGGCTAACTGGTCATGTGACTGGGTGGCTATGGCTATGTGTATAGGGACTACTCAGAGGGCTGAAAAAAGTCATTTCTGACAGGTCCTCGCACTTTTGACTGGTCCTCACGCTTGTGACCATCCTCACATTTATGCCCGTGCAGCATTCTTAACAACCATGTCACTCATTTCACAACTGCTTCTCTTCACCATGGTGACAAGATAGGGCAAAAACGTAAAATGTGAGGACAGTCGTAAGTTCGAGGACTGGTCAAAAGTGCGAGGACCAGTCAAAAATAACTTTTTCAGCCCTCTGAGTAGTCCATATGCACAAAAGGACTACCCAGAGGGCTGAAAAAAGTGATTTCTGACAGGTCTTCACACTTTTGACCAGTCTTCGCACTTATGACTGGTCATCATTTATGCCCATTGTAGCATTCTTAACAACCGTGTCACTCATTTCACAACTGCTTCTCTTCACCATGGTGACAAGATAGGGCAAAAATGTAAAATGTGAGGACAGTCGTAAGTTCGAGGACTGGTCAAAAGTGCGAGGACCAGTCAGAAATAACCTTTTCAGCCCTCTGAGTAGTCCACATGCATAAAAGGATACATCAATAGAGAGGGATGAAGGAAGGGAAGGGAAATTAGAGTAGGAGTGAGGGTAAGAGAGGGAGGACGAGAGGAGGAGAAGGAGAAAGGAAGAGGAAGTAGGGAGGAGAAGAAGAGGGGGAGGAAGAGAAAGTACGAAGGAAAGAAAAGAGAGAGGTGGTAGGTTTGAGGAGAAAGATTGCTGTACAATAAAAAAGATGAAAGGGAAGAAAGCCAACCCCAAACAAATATAAAGATATTAAAATAAAGAATGAATTGTTAAACTTTAAAGAATAAAAGAGAACAAATATGAATAAATAACAATAATTAGAAACACACATACAAACATACAATGTATTTTCTTTGAACAGAGTATTTGGCTGGTTCACAAATTTAAACAGTGTTTAGTCATTTCAATTAAATTTACAATTTCTATATTTCCTTTTTGCCATATTTATTCCTCATCTATTTTTGTAAAAAACCAATATTACCCTTCATCCTCATCTCTAATCTTAATCAAATTCAATTTTTCCCTTCTATTCTATATTTACCCCTTCCCATTGTCATCTATTTTTATATCCATCCTCACATTGGTTAATTATGTAATATTACAGTTGTTTAATATAAATTCAACATTTTAATATAAATCAATTAGTTATATAACTACCTTTTTTGTATATTAATCAATATGAACATGAATATTCCAATTATTTCCATGCAATCCAATTTCTTACAAATCAATTAATTATATTTACCAATAATAATAAACCAAATAATTTCCCCCATATATTCCTCCAAACCACAACTTTCTGCTTTCAACACAATATACAATTAATAGTATCTCAATTATTACAATTCTCTAGTTAAATAGAGCTTTTTTTCTTTTGTGTTTTAAAATCTTGAACTCTCCTCTTTTTCCCTAAATTTCCCATTGTTTGCACCTACCTTTTTTGGTGAGGAAAAAGAAAAGAAATCTGCCTGCCTAATTTTCCAATGTTACAGAAAAGCCAACAGCCTGCTTTACTTTCAGTTTCGTTTTTCAGCATAGATAGGGGAAAAAAAATCTGCACTCTTTGCAAGCAAGCAGAGCCCTGAGCAAAATAGCTGACAGCAAATCAGCTGAGAGTCGGGAGCCGATCTAATCAAGGGCTAATTAGCCTATGCTGAAGCTCCACGGGCCAATAAAATTACAAAAAAACAACAACAAATAAATAAATAAATAAATACCGAACTGGCACTATTGGCAATAAATAGTGGTGCGGAGGGGCGGGGCAAGCCAGCAATTTAACAGACGCAGAATCCCACCACTGGCTATAGGGCGGCCCTTTGAAGCCCCCGGCAAGAATTTAAACAGTTTTTTTTCCTCTAGCCATCAGCTGGCAGCAATAGATTGGGGGTGGGCGGAGTAAGCGAACGGCCGGCGATCCAACAGAGCAGAGAGTGAGGGTGAGTGAAGGCATGGGGGGGGGTGAGAGAGGGCTTTGACAACCCCTGTGAAATGGCCGTTCGCCCCCCAAAGGGGTCGCGACCCCCAGGTTGAGAACTGCTGGTCTATACTGATATACAGTTTTCTGTTGCCTAGGAACTCTGGTTCTTGCCTTGTCAGGTTAATTCCTTAAAAAACAAGCAAAAAACAATAATCATCTAATCGAAGTTTCAGAATTATAATTTTAATCCTTTCTTTGCCTTTTAGGCTTTAGACTGTGAGGATGCATGCAAAAAAGCTGAGATAATCATGGCTTTCCTTGCTTTGGCAGTTCAACGGTAAGTGTAACAGATAAATACCCTGCATTCCCCATTCCTGAGATGTATGTTTATTCATCATCTTAAAATGCACAACAGTGAACCTACATAAAGTGCAGATGACGGGAGACAATAAAGACAAAATATGCATTAAGGAAAAACTGTCTGCTCTAAATGGTTACTCTTACAAAACTGCAAATAGAAAGGCAATCAAGTAGGAGAAATCTACATAAAAATATGAATGGATTTTCATATAGAATGTTCTTTGCTGAATTAAAAACCCTGTTGTAGAAATTGGAAATCAAATTCCTGCTCAGTTAAAAGGGAAATTGACCAAAAGGAAAATTGAACTGATAGCTCATCCATACTGCCTAGTTTAGGTTTTTATACCCTGATGAGTAATGTTTTCCTGGGATTCAGATAGAATCTTTCCTGAGAGAGGCCTGTGACTCTACTTGGCATTCTTTACAGTATATGAAGCATCTTCTCTGCTCCTGAAATGATCCTCTTCCAAAGTTGCACTAGATACTAATTCTCAATTCTTGCTTTATAGACTATGCCTCATTTTTAATTCCTTATGTTCCTCATTCAAAGTATGACGATTCAATTATTGCATGTACAGTACATCCCGCTGCAATTTGTTCACCCTTGGCTCAAATAATTATTGTGTCAAGTGCCTTTGTTGCCAAAACTTCAAATTATAATTGGCGTCTAGCTAACAAACAAACAGAACTGAAGAAATCAACCCCTTGTAATAAAATCTAATATATTGGACCTGTACAGCGATGATATGACCAGACAATAAATTGTTTGGAAATGAAAATGTAGATGAATGCCTTTAAAAAAAGATACTGGACTAATTGCATATGATTCTATTCAGAATGAAAGAATGTACATTTCCAGAGGGAAAAAGAAACTCTGTGAAAGGTTATAGTTAGAAAGTAGAACAAAGCTGTTGGTGTCTATATAGATCACTCACAAGCATCACACATAACCCCTTTTGTGTAAGTAGTATAATTAGGAAAACAAAGGCATTATTTGCTAGTTGAGTGTAGGAAAATGAACAAAATGTATGAGCAGCATCAAAATTGGGCTAGCATCAAAATTGGGAAAGAGATACATTCTATATATTAAAAAATCTTGGTAACAGCTGTTCGAATAATAGGAATTCCATTATGTATGCTGAGCTTATGAACACATAATTTCATTATGTTTCCAATGTTTAGCCCTACAACCTGATTGCAAGGAACAATGAGATCACCAAGCTCTCTTGTAAAATCTCATTTACTCTTGAAATTCCTTGGTGTATGGACAAAGAAAAGATAAGAAAGTAAAAGAAAAAGAAAAGTCTGATTATTCCACTATGATAGTGAAACCACTTAATATCAAATCAGTGGTTTGACGAGAAAACATTTCTATATAATAGGAATTAAGCACAAGTGGAATGCCAAGATTTCCTTCTCTTGTAGAAATTTTATCTGATGGCTGTTTCTCATCTTTTGAACTCTCTATTTAGGTCAGGCTACTATCTCTTTAGACACCACCCTGGCCTCCTTTTCTGAAGAGCAATATAAAAATTATTTCAAAATTATTCTGTCGCTTGTTCAGCCATTTAGTCAGTCGTTATTCAATCAGGCTTTTGATGGATGAGCTAGTTTGTTGGGTGGGTATGTTTTGTTTCACAGATATATTTCATTGTTTTAATGCATTTTATAAAATGTTACTTTTATTGTTGAGTGCTTTTTGTGTCAGTCACCAGGGAAAAGATGAGTTGCCCATTAAATAAACAGATAATATATCTTAGCGATGGAGTGCAATTACAATTTCTCTTCTTCTGAACTTTAATTTTTTAAAAGTTGAATCATATTGGCTGAAAGTGATTTTTTTTTAAAAAAGCTAATGTTTAATCTCTGTGATGGTGCTTATTTTTATATAGTTATTGAATAGATCTGTATGTGTGTTTTATAAAGATGTGCATTTCTTTATGGAGAGCTGTAAAGGGCTAACTCTTTCCCCAAGTCCTATGATAGGATGAAGTTGGAGTTGGAAGACAAAACAGTTGGCTGCATCCAAGAAGTGCGATTCTGGTGCCAGTTTCTTTGTTTCTATTTTATTTTTGGCTTGTATTTTCTGTATGATGTCAGTTTTATATAATTGTAGGGTTGTGTTGTGGTTCTAAGATGGGCTGCTATACAAGTCTTGTAAACAAATATATCCCAGTAGATTGCATATAGTACTAGGAACTTGCTTTAAAAAGCTGTAACATTTAATGTTTAAGGGATGGGTTAACATTGTAGGCTGACCTTTTTGTACTATTTTTTTTAGGGTTAGGGTTAGGGTTAGGGTTCCCCCCACAAAAAAAATCTAATTGACATATAGTATTTCCTGAGGATCTGAAGTCGAATCATGAATTCTCTCCTTTTGCTATATAAAACACTTTGAATCTTTACTGATTTGGAAGGCAATATTTTGACATTCAATAATTATACATGCAACAGAGACAGGTCTAAGTAAGACTTGGGTAAAAAAAGAAAAAAGTCAGAAATTAAATGAGAAACTTGGGAAAAGTGAAATTCTTAAATTGACACCATAATAACATAAAAGATACAGTAAGAAGTATACTATCACTGAAAACATCAGGAAGTAACCAAGAGAAGCCACTCATTATTTCATTTGTCTAATTTGAGCTGCAAGTGGAGTTACTCCAGTTCAAAATATGTGGCTCTTTGTGAGCTGACAGAAACCTGGAGGAAAATATAGGGCAAGTAAAAAATACATTCAAGTTTCCTCCTTCTCTATAGAGTGCACTAAACTTACTATAATCTTTCCTCCCTTTGTCCTATTGTTTTCCCTTCCTTTGTTAGTTTCAAAGTTTGGACAAAGCTGTGAAAAAGAACAATCTGCTTGAGGTCAGCTCATGCATATTTATAGCTTCCAATAGTTTTCCAGTTTGCTTGAAAGATAATTTATCTATATAAGAAAGCTGTTTAAATCTATTGTCCTATACATTAGTATCTGTTTGACCCCTGGCACTAAGAACACTGTCTTAGAATGGCTTCCTTTTTTTTTTTTTTGGATTAATGCATCATTGTGTATATTTGTATGTGTATATTTGTGTGACATCTAAGTGGATCAGTTACCATAGTATGCTGTAGATCAGGGGTGTCAAACTCAAGGCCAGGGGGCCGGATCCGGCCTGCGAGGTGCTTAGATCTGGCCCACAGGGCCGCCCTGGAAACAGTGAAGGACTGGCTCGCAGTGCCTCTGCCAGAGAAAATGGAGCTTGGGAGAGCTATGTGTGGCCCTCCCAAGCTCCGTTTTCACTGGCAGAGAGTTGCAGGAGGCCATCACAGCCGAAATGGAGCTTGGGAGCCCGTTTTCGCTGGCAGAAACACACAGGCGCCCCTGACACGAATGACATCAAGCTGGCCACACCTATCCCAGCCACGCCAACCCCGGCCCCCCAAAGTCAAATACAACCCTGATGCGGCCCTCAATAAAATCAAGTTTGACACCTCTGCTGTAGGTGTAAGGGATTCAAAGTTGTGAGCCTTGAAAAGTAGTTAAGGAAAAAAAATAGCATAATTAAGAAAAATATGTACTATGAAGACCTATTTTGCATTCAGAGGATTGCCAATGGGACTTACATTATATCTGCATGGGATAGCAGTAATGAAATTATTTAATTTTTAAAACCCTTATTTATAGTATTCTAAAATTTCAGTTGGAATCTCAATTTCCAGAAGACTTTTCATTTTATGTAAAAAACAGAATCCAGAGATGGCAAAAGATGACCCATCACTATTGCTGTCATAAGCATCCCAGGAAGCATCAGGATCTTGATAACTGCTGTTATTTTTTTATTTTTTTAAAATAATGCTATTGCTGAATTGTGAGGCTGAAGCTCAGTTTTGAGGGACTGAAAATATTGCTCAAAACCCTACCAATAATCTCTTGGGAAACAATAGCAATAGCACTTAGACTTATATATGCTTTACAGTGCTTTTACAGTCCTCTCTAAGCAGTTTACATAGTCAGCATATTGCCCCCAACAATTTGGATCCTCATTTTACCCACCTCGGAAGGATGGAAGGCTGAGTCAACCTTGAACCTGGTGAGATTTGAGCTGCCAAATTGCAGGCAGCTGGCAGTCAGCAGAAGTAGTCTGCAGTACTGCACTCTAACCACTGCGCCATCGTGGCTCATATAGGTGATGAAGCAATAATAAAAATGTCTTCCAGTTGAGTTGACCACGAAGCAGCGGTGAAATCTAAAATTTGTTACTACCGGTTCTGTGGGCGTGGCTTGGTAGTGGTGGGGTAATGTGACTGGGTGGGAGTGGCCATTTTTTTTACTTTTAAAACCATTTTTTACATGTAAAACCATGTAAAAAAATGCTTTCAAAAGCTCTGACGATCCCAGCTGAGTTGCCTGATCGTCAGAGAGTTAGGCAACTCAGCTGGGATCCTCAGAGCTTGGCTTGTCAGAGCCATTTAAAAGAAAAAAAGCCTCTGATGATCGTGCGGCTCAGCTGGGCATGGGGGGCGGAGGCAGGGATTTTTGCTACTGGTTCTCCAAACTGCTTGCCGCCATCACTACCTACTCACCCGAGCCGGTGGGAACCAGGAGCATTTCACCCCTGCCACGAAGGCATCAGAGGGTAGCATCGACAGTCCATACCACATGGTGACATGGGTATATTGAGTCCAGGTGAGCTGATGTACCAACAACAGGGCTCCTCCTTCTTATTCTTCTTCAGTTATTGTTTTTTTATTTTATTGTTTTTTACTTTAAAAAATAGGTAATTCCTTCCACAATAGCACTGTTACAAAAATCTGCCAGGAATCATTGACAAGTGGGCAGCATTAAAAATTGAAATTAAAAATAATAAACTTGGCCATCAACAGGCATGCACAAATCTATAAGTTAATTAAATGCAGGATCTAAAACTGTTTATCTATGCTGGTATCCTGCTTGATGTTGAGCAAACCTTCATAGCATAAGGCAATGGAAGAGCAACCTTTGCTTGGTACTCCATCTGTGTGATTGCAGGGATGGACTCTAAAAGAAGAAGCAACTTAATATGTGGATATCTTTAATATAATGGGGAGAATGAAGTATTTCTATGCATGCTGCCTACCCATCCAATATGGAATTCACAAAGGCATCAACGTCCCTTAGAACATCCCTATAATATCATATTGTGTTGCTGTTTTGATATTGAACCCAAAATGGTTGAAGCAAGATACTGGCATGCCAATAATGAACAATGGCTGATTGAGAGATTTAGACACAAGTCATATTCATTGTGTTGTATTTTATATCATCTTAATCATTTTATTAAGCTTAGTTTTTAATGGAACTTGTATAGAAGGAAGTGGGGAGAAACAAAAGTTTGCCTTCTCTTGAGAAATAAGAAAGTCATCTTGAGTCTATTGATTGCAATATTATTTAGGTGCTTCGTGTATGTTGGGCAAATGTATATTTGGGGCAGGAGAAATGGTGTGACGTTGTTGAAGGGAAATCCCTTTTCCAACTTGCTCTGTTTACGATCTGCCATAAATAGAATATAAAATAATCCATACCCCTCTGGATTTGTGAAAGCACTTTCTTTAGCACAAATCCTTCCAGATGCTTTAGCTATCAACACCCACTATCTGTAGTCTGAGGAACTGCATTTGTCTGTGATTTGCATGTCAGATTACAGAATCCTATACCTCTGACCATCCAAATAGAAATGAGAGAGGGGAAATGTGGCTGCATTGGACAGACATATCTCTACCAGGTTACATTCTATGGTGGAATGAACTTTAAAAGTATATTATGTGAGGAGAAGAAATGAGGTATAAGGTTCCAGGCAGCAGAAGCTTTAGGAAGGGCTACAAAAGCACTATAGCCAATCTCAATTATATGAATTAAGCAAAGGTGCCAGAGCTTCTAGGTTTAAATTGGGATTTTTTCCTATTAAAAAGGTGGGTGTGGGGGAGAGAGAAAGTGGTTGTCGTTTGTAGTAGGCTTTCTGGCAGCCACAACTAGGAATTTGTTACAGGCATAAATCTTGAACCGTAGTAACAAGCATATTGCCAGCTGCAAACTTTCATTTAGAGAATGAGAATATGAAAGCTTATTTTTCAGATACTTTAGAGAAAAATGATCCAAGAGTGGTCAGATTTCAGGCTCAGCCAAGTACTCTAAGAAATTCAAGGTGTTGGTTATCACCTTTAAACCCCTGCATGGCATGGGTCTAGGCTACTTGAGGAACTGCCTCACCACAATGGGATTGACCATCCCCACTCATTCCAGGAGAAGGGACATCGGTCCCCATTGGTCAAGGCATTTTGACTGGCAGGATGCAGGAGAAGAGCATTTGGCCCAATGGTGGGCTGATGGGGGTTCACAGGGGTTCGGGAGAACCTCTAGCTAAGATTCTGTGGAGTTCAGAGAACCCCCAAATTCCAACCTGGCTGGGCCCGCCCACCTCACCAAGCCCCTCCCAGGAGTCCCCACGCAGCCCATTTTGGATGCAGGTAAGTGCAGGGCATACGTGGAGGCTTGGGGAGGGTGAAAAACAGGCCTACCGGAAGTTCGGGAACTCCACAGGGCCTCCAGAGCCTGGAGAGGCCATTTTCGCCCTCCTGGAGGCTTGAGGAAGGCCTCCAGAGCCTGGGGAGGGCAAAAATACCCCCCCCCCCGCCATGGTGCAGGATGCCGACTAGGCCACACCCACCATGGCCACACCCACCAGCAACCGGGCAGAGAACCCCTTGCTAAAAATTTTGAAGCCCACCTGATTTGGCCCCCGCCGTGTAGAATATCATGCCCTGGAAGGTGAGATCCACACCTACCCTCTTGGCCTTCTGAAAGAGCCCCAAAACCTGCTCTGCATTTCCTCCATGTGTTTTGTTCAGCTAATTCCTATGGTGCAGAATGAGACTTAATTGACCAACCTCTTCAGCTTGCTGAAGGTGGTGCAGTCTGACAGCTCAGACTGATTTCTAGCACCATTGTAGCTCAATAAACTACTTTTCCCTGACAACATTGCCTCTATGCACCATGGATTGTCCAGGTGGGAGCCTATCTTCTGTTTTCTCAGAAAAAAACCACACATTACTTTCATATTAGAGCATCTGAGAGGAACCGGAAAGTAATCTTGTGGATAAGCCTACTAAGAGCTTGCAATAACCATTAATACATATAAACTGTATTTCTTTTCTTTAAAGAAAACTGATCATCAGGTTAGACTAGAACTGGGTATTTTATGGTCCCTTCCCATAGGGGGAAAAATGAGTAAGAAATTATTTTCTTTTGTGATTTGGAGCCACCTCTTTTTTTGACAGGAGGGCTTTTAAAAATGAGCATAGCACAGGGCAGCTTCATGAACTAATAAAAAGCAGTTTGTTTATGCTGCTGTCTCTCTAAATATATTTCTAATTGTAAAATGCAGGTGTATGCACATGCTAAGCATATGACAGGAGTCTAAATTTATGAAGCTTATAGTTTTGAATACTCTGGACACTTTTCTGCCTGCCTAAATAGGCAGGAAGAGGGATACACATAGCAAAGAAGTTGAACAATAAAATAAATCGTAGGTAAATTTGCACAAGGCACATGATGATCAAATAGAGGGATTTGGGACACAGACAGGCCTAGTTGTGTGGGTAAAAGGTAAAATAGAGAAACACAGCAAGTGGCTTTAAGAAGACAGTCCTAACTGACAAATGAGCACAGCAAAAAGACAGAAAGGAAGATAGACTGGTGTTCCCAGGTTGTAATAGAATTTCTCTACTGATGTTGTAGTGAGTAGGCTTAGATTTCCCAGTCCCAGTGGAAGATAAATGCTTGCAGGAATAAACTGTTGCTTGTGTTTGTCTTTCCATTAAAATAAATCTAATTTACTTTTGAAAATATATTGGACACTTGGGCCTCTTGGCTTTTCTTTTCACAGCAAAAACATGCTACATGCGTATAGCAATACATGGATTTTTGTAAAGGCTGATTCTTTTTTTTTTTTTTTTGTCACTTTCTGGAATGAAACACCACTCTGAGTTGGCAAATGTGTGTTCACTTTTCAAGAAAAATAATAAAAAAGCTTCCAGGAACAGAAATCTCTTCAACAGAGCACATATTAAAATACACTGGATTTTCACTGATCTTCACATTCTTACACAGCAGGGATAAACTGAGGCTGGCTACACTTGGTCTCATATCATGTTAAGCCAGAGTTCTAAAGAATGCTGGTTTGTTATGAACAAGCTCAAATTTTCTTTCTTGGATTATCCTGTCAGGCAGCGGTGAAATCCAAATTTTTTTACTACCGGTTGTGTGGGTGTGGCTTGGTGGGCATGGCTGAGTGGCGTGGCAGGGGAAGGATACTGCAAAATCCCCATTCCCTCCCCACTCCTGGGGGAAGGATATTGCAAAATCTCCATTCCAGTGGTGGGTTCTAAAATTTTTTACTATCGGTTCTATGGGTGTGGCTAGGTGGGGGGGTCATAATTGAGTGGGTGTGGCCAACTTGACATCACTCATGCACTCAGTCACATACCCCCCCCAAGCCACACCCACCAAAACGGTGGCGAACATTTTTGGGACTTTTTGACACTTTTTTTTGACACTCCGGCCCCATATCCAGGTCGGGACATGGTGGGGTGGTGGTGGTCATCTCAGCTTTCCCTCCATTGCCCTTACTGGCCGAAAAGCATCCCTTCTCACCTCTGACAGGCCTTCCCTGTGGTTGCAGCCAGAGCACCCCACTCCTGCCGGCTGGGTCCTGTCCGTGAGATGAACATGCAGGAGAAAGGCTTCCCTCTGGACCTCAGGGGCAGGTTCACTGAGGACACACCCAGGCCCCCAGTCAAGAGGGTAACCCTGTTCCCGCGGCCCACTAGCCATGGCTTTTCGGCCAGGAAGGGCAATGGAGAGAAAGCATGAAGCAACTTCCTTCTCGCTGGCTGACCAGAGAACTTTTTGCCATTGTTGTTGCCGATCTAGCCTGCATGCGCGTGGAGCCAGCCGGGGGCAAGCCGGGCAGGCCAGGGGCCTGGCTGTCACCCAGGAGAGGACCATGGAGGGAGAGACACACATGCCCCTGTCACCTCCGCTGCTGCTTCTTTTGCTGTTGGCTTCTCGCCACTCTTAAAAGTCAATCGTGAAGAGCTGTAAAACATTAGATCGTTGACACTCCAACAATGAGTTTGGTGGAGATCTAAGGAAATGTCTTCCAGCTCTTCCTGATTGACTTTAAGATTGACTCGCTTTGCTTGCATGCGCGCCAAATTTTGCTTGCATGCGCGTTAGGAATCTGCCCATCTGAGGTGCGGCAATCCACTCTGCCGCACCTATCAGCTGGGCTAAAAATGAAGAAATAAAAGGTAGCAATAATGCGGGGGCAGGTGGGAGTCTCCCGGACAAAGAGAATCGGTTCGGTGACATCATATCGTCACTGCTACCGGCTTGGCTGAACCGGGCTAACCGGGAGGAACCCACCATTGCTCCATTCCCACCCCACTCTGGGCCCAGCCAGAGGTGGTATTTGCCAGTTCTCCGAACTGCTCAAAATTTCTGCTACCGGTTCTCCAGAACCTGTCAGAACCTGCTGGATTTCACCCCTGCTGTCAGGGTAATGTTGGGAGGAATCTAAATGGACTTTGGAAAGAAATAAAGCTACCTATTTGCACACAATGCTAAACAAACCAGAGAAGCCAAGTAAGACTGATGGAGCAGCAATGTTACTATAGCTGCGCTCCGGAATAAATTTAGCCCACATATTTTGAAGCACTTTAGGCAAAGGAATCTTTTCATTTTGGTAAATAGAACATATTAGTAATTTATCCTTTGACTCATACCTGCAGTAGCTGGTTTGCACAAAAACCAATTTATAAATATAAACATGCAAAAAAAAAAATAGTCACATGCAAATGACTTATTTTGGAAATTTGCATAGAGGAGTCTTGATTGAATTGATTCTACTGTATGGACATCCTTGTGTGTAGGGTGAACCATTCAATGATTAGAAAAGGAAAAATGTTTAATCAATAAGCCAACCCTGCAGTATTGGTTTTTTCATTTCATTTATTTGAATTTATGATAGCTACCCAACTCCAATGGACTTTATACTACTTAATATAGACAATGTAAATCAATTTAGATTAATTATGTGCCATCAGGTCAATGCTGACTCACAACCATGTAGCTAGATTTTTCCCTCTGTGACAATCTGTTCCTAACCTGGTCCTACAGGTCTTCCAATGGTACACTCATCACCACTGTAAATGAGTCTATCAATCTTGCTGAGCTGCGGTGGCGCAGGTTAGAATGCAGTACTGTAGGCTTTCTGCTGAGGTCAGTAAAATGAAGACCCAGATTGTTAGGGGCAATATGCTAACTCTGTAAACTGCTTAGAGAGGGTTGTAAAACACTGTGAAGTGGTATATAAATCTAAGTGCTATTGCTATTGCTATTGCTATTGCTGCTGGTCATCCTCTTCTCTCCTTTCTTAGCAATAGACTCTTCTCCAGAGAGCTACATGTTTGCATAATATATTTGAAGTAGGATAATTTGTGCCCTGGTCATTTGTGCCTTGACTCTGGGTTGATTTGTTTGATGATGACCCATTTGTTTGTTTTCTTATCTGTCCATGGAATTCTTAAGTGTCTTCTCCAATAACTCCAAATAAATAATGTGCATCCAGGGGCTTTGAGTATGGTGACACTGAAAGGCAAACGGGATATTGTATCCAAAAGATCCATTAATGGCTGAAGAGACTCCTCTTTTCTTGGTCTGAGATCACAATTGCCAAAGTCATACTGGGTATCTGGGAGAATGTTTGCAGTACTGGGTTAAAATGAAAGGACAATTTTACAATGATCAAACAAGGATAATGGCAATAATTTAAGATACCTGTTGGTTATATAATGTGGTGGAAATAACTTACTCAACATGGGAAATGGAGAAAATCCAACATACTTTTTCTATTTCCAAAGCTAGCAGGATACATCGAGTGTTTTATCTCTTGCAGAAGAGAGGGGGAAAAGGGGCATTAGTGAAAATAACTATTTCCACTCATTCTAGATTCTAAAACCATCTATTCTCTTCCTATCACATGGCCCTGAATATATTAACCTTGAAGAAATGGAGCTCTCATTCAGCAAAACCACAGAGAGGGTAAAATATGAAAAATGGTGGGCACATAACAAGCAGAATTATATGGGGATGCTATGCCTGTTTTCTTGCAGATTTGGATACTCCCTGCCCATGATGATTCTGGTCTCAATGCACAAATACATTGTCCATCATTAGGCTGCAAGTAATTCATATTCACCTTTGAGTGTTGCAGATCTATTAGGAAAGGCAAACCACTTTCTAAAAACCTTGCCAAGAAAACTGCAGGGACTTGTCCAAAACTGACTAAAACACACTTGTGTATGTGTGTGCACAAAAACACAAAGGCACACAAACACACACAAGGAACATTGTATGCGCTTATGACTAATTGGAATTCAGTGCAGTACTTTAATTCTGTTTAAAATTCACTGAGAATTTATCAATAAACTGGATTCCTTTTTTGAAATATAAGGCCTCTAAATAGCAATAGCAATAGCACTTAGACTTACAGTATATATTGCTTCATAGTGCTTTAACAGCCCTCTCTAAGCCGTTTACAGAGTCAGCATATTGCCCCCAACAATCTGGGTCCTCATTTTACCAACCTCGGAAGGATGGAAGGCTGAGTCAACCTTGATCCTGGTGAGATTCGATCTGCCAAACTGCAGGCAGCCGGTGATCAGCAGAAGTAGCCTGCCGTACTGCACTCTAACCACTGCGCCACTGTGGTTCTAGGTTCCATTTTAAACAAGTTGTAATATTTTTCTACTTTGATGAAAAATCTGTTTTATGCTACTCATTCTTTTTCCCTTGTTAATGTTTTAGATTAACATGTACTAACATTAATCTGTTTTATATTATACTGTAGCTGTAGTTCTAAACACTAATTACAGCCTCTTTAAACAAATGCTATGT
The DNA here is from genome assembly GCA_022577455.1 of Arizona elegans. Classification (NCBI taxonomy): domain Eukaryota; kingdom Metazoa; phylum Chordata; class Lepidosauria; order Squamata; family Colubridae; genus Arizona; species Arizona elegans. The sequence continues at coordinate 83,573,680 of JAKOOJ010000001.1, forward strand.
ATTTATTTATCATTTAAAAACTGCTTTCTCTCAAAGTTCAAAATTTGTAACTAATTTTTTTAAAGTGAGGTCCTGGTGATGAGGTGGCTTCAGGAGGTGTGGCTTTCACAATAATTTCTCTTTTCCTGAACAAGTGCATCTTTCAATGTTTGCTTGTCTTCGTGAAAAAAAACTGGGAATAATTGTTCTTTCTTTTCTTCAGGAGAAGAATCCTCCCCACTCAGCATTCCTATAGAAAGAGTTTGAGTTCTGTGCTTGTTATCTCTGGTCAGTAGCTGACCAGGAAATAATACATTTTTAGCTCTAGAAGGAGAACCCATTAGCACTAAGTAATGAAACATCTTTGGTTCTTAAGGAAGAGCAGCCAAGAATAAGAGACAGGATTTCCGGGATGAGGCAGAAACAAAGGCAAATAAAACACTAGCTAATTGCAGCAAAAATCCAGGACTCTATCAACCAAAATATTCAAATGACCTGTAAACGAGCAACATGAACATGCTCAGCATTAGGATCTCAGCTGACTTGAGATAGTTGGCATCCAGAATAGATGACTGCAGCATTACTTTCTTCTGATTAAAAGAAAACATTTCAGGTGGCTAGGCATGTATAGTAATTACAGATAATTATATAATGCCTTTTTAAAATTCCCTCCTAAAATGGTCATATCCCAAGTGAAGGACTGTATGTAGTCATTTAAAAACTCATTCCTTTGTCTCATGAGTAAATTTACTGCTAGTAGATCAGATGGAGAAAATGTCATTAGCTGTATTCAAACTTTGATCCAGCTTTTCAACTCTTGATGTAAGGAAATTAATACTGTAAGGGAATTATAGTAGACTAAGGGATAAACGTCTGTTAAAAACAAGATTTTGGAGCAGTGTAAGTACATAAACCAGATTATCCATGTCATCTCTAGCTCAGTTAAGAAAGAAGCTTGTAAAGAATTTTGAAAAGTCAGTGGCCCACCATGTGATAAATGGTATACATTCCAGATATATTCCAGATATGTCACGTGGGCTGATTTCAGGATAACAATTGGAGATTGTCTTTCTTTCCCTCCCATTCAGCACCATCCATCAGAAGAGGTTGGACAGCCATTTGTCTGAAATAGTATAGGGCTGTGTTGGCGAACCTATGGCACGCGTGCCGGAAGTGGCACGCAGAGCCATTTCACCTGGCATGCAAGGCATCGCCCATTCCTCTTCTGGGTTTCTGGCACACGCATCTGCATCAGCCACCTAGTTTTCTGGTTACTGGTGCGCATGCGCGTGTGATGATCAGCTGACTTTCACGTATGCGGCAGTGCCAGAAACCGAAAGATCAGCCAGCCAGCTGATTGTCGTGCCAGTAAACAGAAGACTAGCTGGCCGGTGCACATTTAATTGGCAGGATCTGATAGCGATCCATTAAAAATAATGGGAATAAGAGTTAGAGGAAGGAATAGCATTATATCAGGGAGAAAAGATATTACTGCCTCATATATCTGCCTATTTCCTGACTGTGCACTTTTTATGTGTTTAATCAGTAAATTCCATTGAATTCTGCTCCCAGAAAAGTCAATGTAGCATTGCAGTCTATGTGATTTAAGGCATAAACTAAACACCAGTTGAAACTGAGCCATTACTCATAACCTAATTTAGTGCTGCTGTCTTTAATGAAAAGTTCAGGCTTAATTAATAAGATAATAGGTTATGATGTTTTCAGCAGTCCAACTATTATATACATATATCATACTTTCATGTGATATAACTAGATTAAAGGTGGAAACCTAAAATTGGGTTTAAGACCTACCAGTTTTATCTTTGCTTTAAAACTATAGCTATTTTTAAAATAAATAAATTGCATTATATTCTTAAATTGAACAACTTGAAAACTGGTCTAGTAGTCTCCTCATATTTAAATGAAAGAAACCTTTAGATAATTTATTTCAATCCATCGCTTTACCTTAATTTGAATTTCATGCTATATATTATAAAATATATTTATATTTTTATCTTCAGAGTGGTAATCTAAATCATTACGGAAGGATAATACATATGAACTCTTTACAGCCTAATGCAATAATACTTTAATTCAGCTAGAAAATGTGACTGCCTTTGTTTAGACATATAATTTACTTTGTTAACTAAAATGTTTTGGAATGAATTGCTTGGCATACAATAGAAATGTTCGATTTTTAAAGACTGTTCTACAGCATAATACATATGGATCTGAAGTTATATTTTAAATGTATCTCGGCATTAATCAATGGAAACTGAACATATTCTTGCTGATATGCACTTTGGAATTACATCCAAATCAAACTTACTTCAAAATATCAGCTTTGTTATAAATGAAAGGGAAGATTCAATATGAATATTTTATTATTATTATTATCATCATCATCATCATCATCATCATCATCATCTCTTTTATTCATTAAACATGAAACTCAGTCAACTGAACATTTAAAAATGTGTCACAAATACGATTGACTGGTGCTAATGGTTGATACGGGTTGCCAGCGTCCTAGGTATCAACCAAGTATCTTCTTAAAATATATGATGTTCTGAGTAGCGCAGTTTTTTGCAATTCTGCTGGTGTTATTGCAGGAAGCTGCAATTTCTTGATGTGCTTTGTAAACTTTTTGGACATGGTACCAAGTGCCCCGATGACAATGGGTATCACTGTTACATCCATAGCTGTGTAGTTTTGATGGCCAGATCGTGATATTTCATGATTTTTTCCAATTCTTTTTCTTCAGCTTTGGCATCTCCTGGTATAGTGATATGAATAATCTGTATGCTTCGGTCCTCAACAACTGTGATATCTGGTGTGTTATGTTCTAAATGACAATCTGTCTGTATTCGAAAGTCCCACAAGATCTTCACTGTCTCATTTTTGATAACTTTTTCCACTTTGTGCTCCCATGACTTTTCGGATACAGGTATATCATATTTTTTTCATAATGACCAGTGGACTAATTTAGCAACTCAATCATGTCTAGCTTTGTAATCAGTTTGTGCAATTTTGCTGCACTCACATATTAAGTGCGAAACAGTTTCAACTTTGTTGTTGCAAAGTTGGCAGTTTGGATTGTCAGTGGATTTTTGTATCTTCGCTTTCATGGCATTAGTTTGTAGTGCTTGTTCTTGAGCAGCAAGTTTTAAACCTTCTGTTTCTTTCTTGATGGTTCCTCTCTTAAGCCATGCCCATGTCAAGTTGTTATCACACTTTCCTTCAATGTTTTTCAAGTGCTATCCATGCAGGGCTTTGTTATTGTTGTTGTTGTTATTACATTGTTTTATTATTAAAATGTACACTTCCTATATTTGAAGATCTCAGATTAACCAAGTTAAAGTTGGTTCATCAAAAGTTGTATTTATGGTGTATTCGACTCTCCAAAAATGCATTTGAAAGGATGAACATCAGCTTTTCTATAATGGACAGATAAAAAATGTGACAATTCACTCCCTCATATGATGTGGTCATGTAAAATGACAAGAAAATCACGATCAATTTTTAAAATTTAAGGTGCAAATCCATCAATAATGTACCAGCAATATTTTGTATGAAGATTAAATCTTTCTTTCTTTCTTTCTTTCTTTCTTTCTTTCTTTCTTTCTTTCTTTCTTTCTTTCTTTCTTTCTTTCTTTCTTTCTTTCTTTGTCTTCATCTTCATCTCCATCTCCATCTCCATCTTTCTTTCTTTCTCTCTCCCTCCTTCCTTTGTTCTTTCCTTCCTTCTCTCCCCCCCTCTGTCTCCCACTCCCTTGCCCTCTCCCTGTCCCCCCTCTCTTTCTTCCCATGCTATTTTTAAATACTTTCAGCTTTGCGTAATGAAACCTAATTAGGTTCTCAGTCCAGAGCACTACTGAGGGGAACAATAATGGCAGTGCTCTTTTTACTGCTGTCAGATTGGGCTCAGAATGATTGCCAGCATAACACTACTAACAATCATAGCTATTCTACCCTTGTAAGCTTTCTGACTGCTAGTTCACATATTGATTTTAATTTTAAGGAAGTAATATAAAATATGGTTAGGCCTTAAGCTATGAACTTGTAGCTTTTTTTAAAGAAATGAGATTTTTTTTAATGGTGTGTGCTCTAAATAGCAGAATTCTAAAAGTGCTTAAGATTCCAACTGGAAGTATGAATTACACCTAGGTCAGTTGTATTATACATGGGAAATATAAGTTTACTTGTGAATTTCAGCCTTTATTTTGGGCATCTGTGTTCTTCCTCCCTCTCTTACACAAACACACATCCAAAATTCAAGCCAGATGTGGGTGAAATACTAACCAGTTAGAGGAACTGGGAAGGCAATATTCATCAACACCTTTCCCCTTGTAGGCCCTTGTTCAAATCTGCTCTGGGGATTCAATAAGACGAGTTATTGGGATTGTATGATTTAGGAAATATGACTGTCCATCAGCTTCTCCCAGCTAAAGTTCTATTGTATCTTGTTGCCTCAGCAGACATAGAATAGAATAGAATAGAATAGAATAGAATAGAATAGAATAGAATAGAATAGAATAGAATAACAGAGTTGGAAAGGACCTTGGAGGTCTTCTAGTCCAACCCCCTGCCCAGGCAGGAAACCTTACACCACTTCAGACAAATGGTTATCCAACATCTTCTTAAAAACTTCCAGTGTTGGGGCATTCACAACTTCTGCAGGCAAGTTGTTCCACTTATTAATTGTTCTAACTGTCAGGAAATTTCTCCTTAGTTCTAAATTGCTTCTCTCCTTGATTAGTTTCCACCCATTGCTTCTTGTTCTACCCTCAGGTGCTTTGAAGAATAGTTTGACTCCCTCTTTTCTGTGGCAACCCCTGAGATATTGGAAAACTGCTATCATGTCTCCCCTAGTCCATCTTTTTTTTTTTTTGCTAGTCCATCTTTTTATTAAACTAGACATACTAGTTCCTGCAACTGTTCTTTATATGTTTTAGCCTTCAGACCCCTAATCATCTTTGTTGCTTTTCTCTGCACTCTTTCTAGAGTCTCAACATCTTTTTTACATCGTGGCGACCAAAACTGAATGCAATATTCCAAGTGTGGCCTTACCAAGGCATTATAAATTGGTATTAACACTTCATGTAATCTTGATTCTATCCCTTGTTTATGCAGCCCAGAACTGTGTTGGCTTTTTTGGCAGCTGCTGCACACTGCTGGCTCATATCTAAATGTATCTTGAGCCTATCTTCTGGAATGTTGGCTATTCCTGCCAGCTTGGTGTCATCTGCCAGCCAGTTACGAATCCATCTGGTGGTGATGCTGTCTAACCCACATTTTTCTACTTTATCTAGTAGTAGGTTATGGTCTACTTTATCAAATGCTTTACTAAAATTATATCGACAGCATTCCTCTGGTCCACTAATTTTGTCACTTTGTCAAAGAATGCAATAAGATTAGTCTGGCATGATCTGTTTTTGACAAACCCATGTTGGCTTTTGGTTATTACTTGGTTTGCTTCTACTGTAGGTGTTCGGTGATTCGTTGTTTGATTATCTTTTCCAGAATCTTCCCTGGTATTGAGGTCAGGCTGATGAGCCTTTCCATCATCAAGTCTGAATTCAAATATATTATGTGCATCAATAGTGGGATTCCTGGCGCTACCAATTCGCTATTGGTAGTTCAACCCATTTGGAGGCTAAATAAGAGCATTTTATAAAAGTAAAACAAACCCACCAATATCTTGACAGGGTAAGAATAGAGGTCAACCTTTTCAAGAGTGTTATAAAAGCTATAAAGCAATTAAGAAAATTGCATGTACAATCTTTGGTTGCTGTGTAGTCGGTGCAGGGTAGGAAAGGATTAAAAAAACAGACTAGTTAAACTGAAGGATGAAGAAAATGGGGTCTATGGCGATGACAAGTAAATAGAGAAACAGAATTTGAGGACAGAGATTGAAGACCTGTTTCCTTCTGGTTATAGTTTAACTGGTCCCTAAAGATAGTGGGGGACTGAATTGAGCAAAACAAAGGTAGCTTAGGGAGGAGACAAAGCACTAGGTCATAAGGCTCCAACTATGGAGACAGAAAAAGGAGAAAGAGGTTTGGATGCAGTAAGGCAAGAGGTTCCTTTGGCAGAAAGACCACTCCTGAGGAAAAGGTAAAGAGAAAAGGCACAAAACTTCCTGCAAAGGATTCTGGACCATTGGTAGCCTGTTCAGGTCAGGTAGAATCTAAGAGGTTGGAAATTTCACTTCTGAGAGAATTGGCCAGAGGATTTGGCTGGGAATGAACCATGAAGGGCCAAGAGGAAGAGAAGCTGAGAGAAGCCGACTGGAGATTTACCTAAAAGGATGGAGCCTGGAAGAGAGGGAGAGAATAACAGTTGGAAGGGACCTTGGAGGTCTTCTAGTCCAACCCTCTGCTCAGGCAGGAAACGCTATACAATTTCAGACAAATGGTTATCCAATCTCTTCTTAAAAACCCCAGTGTTGGTTGAACTACTATATTAATCTTTATGTCAAGGTAAATTACAGTGAGGGTATTTGCCAAGGGATAAGGGAGAATGGGATTGTGTAAACAAGATACTGAGGGAATCATCCCCTTGAGAGCAATAGCTTCACACCATCTGATGATATCATTCTACCTTTGTTATATAATCCATACTATATCTGTATACCATTTCCTAGTGATATAAGTTAAAGCTGTAAAAAGATTATAACCGGGGAGGTATTTTCCCTCCTTATTTAATATCCCGGGAGGAAGGAAAGGATATCACTCCATAGAGTTCCCCCTGCTGGTGAAAGATTTGATATTTGTTTGATGAGAATAAATTCTGGAAGAGATTCTGCTTTGAAAATCCCTGAGAAAGGGGAATCAATTTCCCAATTAAGGAGTAGCATTTGTGTTTTAGCAGGGGCTACTTAGAATATGCTGGGGGGTGGGTGGAGGGGGGGGGGAGAAATAGGAATTTTGTGGATGCTTTTTATCACATTGTCTCATTCTCATTGTCTCATTCAGACAAATGTCAAATTATTTCCATAGAATTTATTGCACGCTATATTCATCTGCCATGTCATATGTGGTTATAGTTCAGCAAAAGTCTAATTCTTTTTTTAGCAGATAGTTTCACCATCTCTAAACTGGAAAAAAAAATCCTAATTTCCATTTATAATCATTTCATTCCTTGCATTTCATAGCAACATACAGGAAATATTTCAACAGCTGTCTTTTTTTTAGCAGGGGAAGAAATGGTCTTGCAAAATTATTACCTCCCTCCCTCCCAGTAACATGACTAATGTCTTCAGTCAGCTTACAGAATCACAGCATTAAATGACCTTTAATCATGTTAGCTAATAATAAACTGGACTATGGCTGAATTCAATTTTCTGTGCTGCTCTAAGTAAATCAATAGATTAGCTGGGCAGAAATACAACTTTTTGTTATTTGTTTATCTTAAGCTTTATGTTGAAGGATAAGAGAATAGCCTTTTCCCCTTAAAATAGGATATCAGGATTTCAAAATCTAGTGGCTCCATTCCTATTACTCTGGGGTAGTGACAGATGAGGGTAGACACTACGGTGAAGCAGAAATGAAGGATTATATTGTAAATATAATTTTACTGAAAGTTAAAGAGTGAAAAGGAATACAAACAAAAATAGAATAAGAAAGAAAAACTCTACATGTTAACTCGTTATAATATATATAGTCGCTTCTGTTCAGCAAATTGAATAGAAGAGTCCTCAAACATTTGGGGACTCACTACTCACTACTGTATTTATGTCCTGTATTTATGCATATGAAAATCCACTCAAGGCTTTCTGCACATGCTTTCATAATTATTGATGGAATAGATTGTACCAAATATCCACCTAATTTATTTCTATCAGTAGGTAACCAGATGTCTTAGCTGAAACACAAATACAGTAGACTGCTACTCTTTCCCTCAAATACAATATAACAGAAATATAATTGGCCAAATATTATTTGTTAAATATTATTTTGCTAAAAGTTTTTATTTTCTTTCTTTTCCCTTTTAGTATGCATTTAATTCAGATGGACTCAGTCCAACGCTGGATGGAAGACTTGAAGCTCATGACAGATAGTGAATGCATGTGTATCCTTCAGTCTAAGCCAATCAGTCTAGAAGAAGATGCGCACAGTGAATTTCCTATTTCATCACAACACGGTGCCTGTGACAACTTGCAGTTGTTGCTGAAAAGAGCTTGGATTATAAGTACTGAGCTCACCAGGATTGTTCAAAAACTGGAGAAGAATAGATGGCAGAGGGTGCACAGCATGATAGTACGAGTCAATTGTCATGTCCGATCAATGATCAATGAATATAATATACTCACAAGGAGTTATTGGGAAGAAATGCACCAGGTAAAGTCAATGTAGGAAGTAGTAGTGTTATGAAACTATTACTTAACAGTCTAGCTAAACATAAAAAAAAAACTAATTTTAAAAACAAGGAAGTCTAGAACTCCATGGAACTGGAAAGAATGTGTCGGTGTTTATGTGGGTGCATAATATACAATATATAATAATGTCAGAACCATTATTTTGATAGGAAGCTTCTGAAGCAGCCTTTGTACCAAGACAGATTCTATGAACATAATAATTATTGCAGTTTGTGTCTGGCATGGTACTTTTGTTGCTAGAGAATTTTGAGTTCTTTCCTTATACCGATGACCTTAATCTTCTTGTAAATCACTCAGAGTAAGTTGATGAGGGTGAGGTCTTAGAAATGAAATCAAATTAGAATTTTTTAAAAAAGCTAGCTCAGTTTGCATGCTTTGATTGGCATCTACTTATCAGGAACTTGGTTCAAAGGACTTTATCATAATCTGTTCCTTGAACCATTCAGATGGAGATGCCAAGAAATAAACCTGGGATTTTCTATATGTAAATCATAGTCCTGTGATGGTGAACCTATGGCATGCGTGTTACAGGTGGCAGGCAGAGCCATACCAGTGGGCACGCGCGCTCAGCTCCAGCGTGCATGCGCACACTGATCAGCTGATTTTCGGGCCTTCTGGGCCCACCGGAAGTGGGGAAACAGGCTGTTTCCTGCCTCCAGAGGGCCTGAGGTGTGTTGGAAAGGCCCAGTTTTCTCTCTCCCCAGTCTCCAGAGGCTTTCTAGGACACTGGGGAGGGCGAAAATGGCCTTCCCCACCCACCTGGAGGCCTTCCAGAGGCCAGAAATGGCCCATTTGCCAACTTCCTAGAAAGCCTCTGGAGCCTGGGAAGGGCAAAAAATGGGCCCACCATGCCATCATGTGCCAAAAGCAGGGGGAGTGCAGGGAGTCACGTGTGTATGCATGGGGGATGGGGTGCATAGAATTATGGATGTGGGTGGGCACACGCGTGCCCCACCGCCCGCGTTCCCCCCGCTTTTGGCACGCGATGGCAAAAAGGTTAGCCATCACTGTCATAGTCTTTCATATTGGGTCTATGACCCTCCTCTTTATGCTACAATTCCTTTTTGCTTTAACTCTGGATGCAAACTTTGCAATATATAAAATGTGTTATTCTGCTATAACACATCCTACTTTTCATCCTTCCTTCAAAGGATGGTTGCTAATTCTTTATGTTCTAAAGTAAGATTGCCAAATATAAGAACAGGAAACCCTAATTTGGCCTTTGCTATCTTTCCACTTACCTGCTCATTTCAATAAGATCACTCAATTGAATTTCAGAATGAAAGCGTGCAGGCCATTGAGTGTATGATTTTTTAAAAAAGAAATATGAGGACTTGGAAAAGGATTAGCTGTGATCCCAATCCAGATCATGCTCCTATATGTTTATGAGCAGTATGGATATCAGGAATACTAGAAACAATAGCATCTTGTATTTACATAGCAATGTGATTCTAATACCGACAGAGGAGTTGTGGGTGCTGACTGTGATACAGAACATCAGCCTGGAAACTATTCTGGATTTCAAATGAGTATCTTAAATCTTGTTTTTAATGGAATTTTGGTTTTGTTTATTTTAATTAGCTGCTCTGAGTACTTTTCAGAAGAATGGGTATTTCATGAATTTAGCAATCAGGTCATTGATTATTACCTGATTGCTAAATCAGGTAATAATCTCTAACTACCCCCCTCTTCATTCTCACCTTAGTCAATATCCTAAAACCAGGTTAGATGTGGGAGAATGAAAGACAGCCCACATAGTTCATCCTCATTGTTATTTGATATCAAAAGGGAAGGGAAAAATAGAACTCTACATAGAATGAACCTGGAGGGCATTTATGTTTCTTCAGAGCCTTTGATATCACCCATCCCATCCTCCCAGATTAAAAGGCCGATCCTCCATTATCAGCTCATCCTGCCATTGGCCGTATTTCTTAAGATTTATATTTTGCTTATCCATGTTACTATCATGAACTGGGGTTGAGTTAATCACGTGTATCTGAAAATAAAGCTCATACTTTGATTCTTTTTCAAATAAGTTAATGAATTTCTATTCCTATCTTTTGCAGTATGAAAAAATGCTAGTGGAAAAATGCTCAGAGCTTACAACAGTTACTGAAAGGTAATATTAAAGATTATCGATTCTTGTACTTTTACCTTAGCAAACCTATATTAAAAATTGTGGACACCCTTAATGGGTCGAGAAGCTATAACATTATGATAGATTTGAAACCAATAGGCCTCTTCCACTTACAGAGAAATCTGACTTCTACCAGGTCTAATTAACATAAATCTTCTCTTTGGATTAATCATTAATAGCTAATGTGGTAAGGATTCAATATCTATTTTGCAGAAAAATATGTATTTAATAGAAAAGAATGGTAAATCCCTAGGCTACAGATTGATATATCGGTGATTCACAAACTGAGGCAATCATATTAATTATGAATTTTAATTTACCTTTATATTGATGCTATAGAGTTGCTATTTGGTGTTGCCTCTTGAATAGATCTTGGATTATAAATTACAATGCTACTGGACTGACACTTTGGCATCTTGTTTTAAACTTTTCCTTCTAGGTGCATACAGATTGAAGATGAACAAATATTAAAATCAATGAAATCTTGTATTAATGATGCGCTAACCACAGTGGCACAATATTTTTCCCAACTGATAGAACTAGCTCTAACACATGAAATAAAGGTTAGTAATTTTTTTCTTTTCAGTAGTAAAAACATATTTTGGCAGTACTTCTTTTTATATCTGTTTATATCTCTTAAGATACCCTGAAGTATTTTGCTGTCTCTAGAGACGTATCTAATATCTTTCATACTAGGAGAATATTAAGACTGGGAATATAAACATTCTGGTGCATTAATCTCAATCATGCCATGCTTGTCTTCCTAACACAAGCCTACTCTACAATGTCGATAGAAAACTGTTCTGTAAGTCAAATGTTAGAGTAAATACAGGAGCACAGAAAATGTTTTACTTAAACTGTCACATAAAAGTAAAATCTCCTTTCCATCCAGGTTAACTCCTAGTGACAATAGGAATACAGCCATGCTGTTTTCTTGGCAACAATTCTGAATAATAATAGCACTTAGCAATAGCACTTAGACATATATACCGCTTCATAGTGATTTGCAGCACTCTCTAAGTGGAGTGTCAGCATATTGCCCCCAACAATCTGTCCCCTCATTTTACCTTTGGAAGGATGGAAAGTCGAGTCAACCTTGAGCTGGTGAGGATCGAACTCCTGGCTGTGGGCAGAGTCAACTTGCAATACTGCATCCTAATCACTCACCACCATAGCTCTTAGAGGAGAATATTTGTAACTCAGGGTTGAAATGAGGGGTCCTTGGTGCTCTCTGAGCTTGGTTGTGTTTTTTTTTTTGTGCGAACGTTTCATTATCCAAACTAGGTAACAGATAATCAGTAAGAAGTGAGGTTTGCTCACTCCTCACATGCTAAACAATTCCGAAATGATTTGCTCCCCCCTTCTTTTTGTTCTGACTTTCTTGGAGTATGGTTGGGGCCACAAAGGTCTCTTCTTCAGGTCTTACACATTCTGCAGGTAAATAGAAAAAGGAGGGACCTGATTACCTATAGGAGTTATTGACACTTGAGACTCAAAAGGCATAATAGTAATGGCTGGCTAGAAAAAATGGTGAGGGTTGGGAGAGGGGAAAGAAAAGGCTGTTAGAAGAAGGCACGAAAGAAGCAAGAAATCCAAAGTTATAAGACAGTGAGGCAACAAGTAGTTTTATCCCAAACTGTTCTTTGAAATATCCCAGGGACTAAATTGTCTTGGGAACCAGTACAGATAGCATTGATGGGGAACCATAGAGGATCAGGAAGCTCAGCAATATTTTCTAATAAGGGGTGCCCAGCAGGGGTGGGTTCTACTTACTTTTACTACCGGTTTGCATCATGCCCGCGCGCGCAGATCACCTATGATGACATCCAGGTCAGTGGGCGGAGCCTCCCATCGGTTTTACTACCGGTTCTTGCAAACTGGTCTGAAGCAGGGGCAATCCACCACTGGTGCCCAAGGGGTGAAATCCAGCAGGTTCTGACAGGTTCTGGACAACCTGTAGCGGTAGCGGAAATTTTGAGTAGTTCAGAGAACCGGCAAATACCACCTCTGGCTGACCCCAGAATAGGGTGGGAATGGAGATTTTGCAGTATCCTTCCCCTGCCATGCCCACCAAGCCACACCACGCCCACCAAGCCACGGCCACAGAACCGGTAGTAAAAAAAATTGAATTTCACCACTGAGGGTGCCTCATAGAGAAGAAGGGAATACAACACAGGAAAAGGAGAATCTTTTCTTCTCTTTTCCCACCCCAAAGGAGCTAGCAATTTTCCAGTTTCACAGTCTGGGGCTAGAGCAGGAAAATAAAAAACAGCTTTGGTTAAGGGAGAAAAGTGCCAGTTACCTTGTGTCCTGAGAAGCTAACCTAATGATTACTAAGAACACCAATGGTGAAAAGCCTTGGAATATTGGGGGAGAAGGAAGGATGAGAGAAGAAAAATGGAAATAAAGATTCGCTTCAATAGACATATGTAATGGGTCTGGCACATCTACAGAGCTAAGGAATATTTAATGATACAGTAAATACCTTTGACATTATCCAAATATTTTGAATTCTGGAATATACTCCATGCCTTTTCAGATACTTTTGTGTCCTGATAAAGTTGCTTCTCTATGAAAGGTAGTACTCTGAATATAGTATTTGAAGAACAGCAATATTCTTCTTTCCAGTTGGAATGTCGGTCTGATTCGCTCTCTAAATACCCTAAGAGCAAAGTTTTACAATAATTTTTTTTGTCTCTGTTTTTGGTTTGTTACACAGAACTTGGTGAAAGAAATAGATTCATCAGACAACCTCTACTCTGTAGAATCAGCTGTAAGCAACTTATTCAGCCTTACTCAAGAAGGATCCCATTTGTGCCGCATCATTGCAAAGGCAAGTTACTCTTGGGATAATTCTAGAACAACTGTTTGTTGAGCTCCAGATGCGGGTGGCCTCCTTTTGTAATGTTTTGTAATGTCTCCCCTCTGAACATTAAAATGTAGATGTTTCTTTCCAGAGAAAATAATCAACATCATAGGTGTTCTTAAAATTTAAGAATTACTACCGCATTGGTGTCATTTTATCTCAAAATGTACATTCCCCATCTCTCCATATTTTCATTTTTCAGCAGTGATTATGAGAATGTGGGTCAAAATGCACCCCCCTCATATTTGTAGGGAACATGTGGACCAGAGAAAAGGAGGAATATTGTACCAAAACATAGCTCTAATTTTATTACATGTTCCCTCCCTGGCAGAACAAACTGTTAGTGGTAAATAGATTTGACTGTACTGACAATTGTAATGCAAGAAGCAGAATCTACATAACGATGCTTAGTATTTCAGGTTTTAGCACTATTTGTCCATAATTCTCACTACTTTTGTATGTGTATGTGTGCCTTTAAGTCAGTTTTGAATCCTAGTGACCATGTGGACTTGTCCGTGCAGTTTGTTTAGGAAGACCTAGATTGTCTTCTTGAGGCTGAGAAAGACTGACTGGCTCATAGACACCTATTTGGCTTCTTGCCTAAGACAGGAATAGAATTCATAGTCCCTTTCACTACTACACCAAATTGACACTCAACATAATTTAGGCTATTGCTATCACTTCTTTTTGTAAATTTGTGGAAAAGATTGAAAAAACAATTCCTGTCTGAGTGGAAGAATCAAAGCTCATTAAAGCTTCAGAAGTTGTAATATTATAAACATGACTTTGCATTGCACATCTAAGATTTCTCTCTTAGTTTATATAGATAAGGCGTTATAGAAGAATTTGTTCAATAAAAACAGTCTAAAATGAGAGAACTTCTAGTGGAAAAGCTGAATTGGAAAAAGAAGTTAGCTCCCCAAAGAAGGAAGAGAATTTAAAGTTGTTGACTCAATTACCTCCTAAAAGCCACTGCTGTTTTGTTCCTTAGCTCTTGTACTGCATTATAGCGCTTACTCATTCTTTACATATTAGTTCATTTTAAAGAATCAATTAATATAACAAAATGGGCGAAAGCTTTGAGATCACAAATGATAAAAGTTAAGAATGGATTCTTATCTTCTAAATTCTTTGTTAAATTTATTTAGCTTTTCTCACAGGTAAGATCAAAGTACTCTCTAATACCCACAATAATTTTTTAGGATACGATTTATATCACCAACAATTCTTTTTCCACAATCATTGATTTTTTTTTTTAAAGTGAAAACTGGCCTTATGAATGCCTATATAGCTAAGTTTTTTTCCTCACCAAACATGGCTGATCAAATATAGATTTTAAATAAATGAAATTAACTTCTTTTCTTTCACAGATAGGCACAAATAAATTTATTTGTCTATTATTACAGGCAATAGTGTGAAAATCAATGGAATTTAATAAAAGAAATTGAATAGGTCACTATCAAAATCCTTCTTAGTCTGATAGTTAGAAATCCTCTTTATTACGCCTGTTTTTCCAGCAAAACTATTTAAAACCTGAGAACAAGAAGTCTTTAAAATGTTAAGCAATTTATTTTTCCCAATAAATTTTGGCTTAGGTTTATGAGAAGGTTCAGCTTCTTCTCATCTTTAAACTGCATGTCCACATAACCTACTGTCCTTAAAACTGTCATTTGATTTGTACAGTATTGGAAACGTGAGATTCAAAAGAGCATAAATCAGTTTGTAAACTCAGATTAAATTTGATATTTTTAATTTTTTTAATTAAGATAATAATAGTTTAAAATATAAATGAAAATAAAGGTTCCAATCTGGGTCGGTCACCGGGAGCAGAGATTTTGTCTTTTGAGCTTTCGGACTTGTACTGGAGCCCATCTTCAGGGAACTTCTCCCTAGCAGTGTATGCTTCTCTTCAGCATGAGTCCAAAAGCTCGGAAGAGAAAACCTCTGGTCCTGGTGGTCGACCCAGATTGGATTCTGCAACATTATCCTGCGACACATACCGTATTTTTCAGAATATAAGACACATTGGACTATAAGATGCATCTACCTTTTTTGGTGAGGAAAACAAGAAAAAGAAATCTGCTTCTGCCTCCCAGCAATTTTGCCTCATTGCAGCAAGCAGCAAACAGCCTGCTTTACTTTGATTTTCGTTTTTAGCATAACTTGATTAGCACAAGAAAAAAAAAATCTGCTCCCAGCAATTTACTTCCTTGCAGCAAGCAGCAGAGGCCTGCGCAAAACAGCTGAGAGCAAAACAGCTGAGAGTCGGGAGGCTGATCCAGTCAACTTGTGCTAATTAGGCTGTGTTGAAGCAGAAAGGAGCTGTTTCTGCTTGCTGCAAGGAAGTAAATTGCTGGGAAACAAAGGCCAAGGGGGCGGGGTCCAGTGGGTGGGCAGGGCTACATTCAGTGTATAAGACGCACCCCAATTTTCACCCCCTTTTGGGGGGAAAAAGGTGCATCTTATACTCTGAAAAATACGGTATATTTGCCTTCTCTCAAGAAAATAAAGGTAGTAAGGAAATGGGAAGGGGAAAAAGAAGTGTAGAATGACTGGGAAAAGGGGGAAAAAAAAGCATTGACTTCCAACTTTTTTCAGCACAGTAAAATACAAAAAATACAGTCTCAACTTTTTACTTTTACATACTTAGTAAATATTAGCCATTTCTGTAACAAAAAACTAATCTAATCAGCAAATACCAAGGCCAAGATTTCAGAATGAATTTAACTTGAGCCACTTTGAAATTGAAAGAGTTTATCTGGGGAAAAAAATATCCTTAGACTATAATAGAGAAGTATTAAAAACACCTGCAACTGCTTCATTATTTTTTTTTTTTTTGCAAAAAGAAATCAGAACAGCAGGGATGATAACCCTTTAGTGGTTTATGCCAACTTTCCAACATTATGATGATTGCAAGAGGATTATGCACTTCAGTTATTTTCTACATGTAAAGAACAGTGAGGATGAGGATGAAGAGGGATAAAGCAATTATGTTTATCCTTACTTCCTACCCATGAATGAAGAGTTTATCTCTCTTAAGCATGATTGAACAAAATTAAAATTATGAACTTGGCTGTACAGTATGTAGTATATTTGAAAGGGCTTCTTGTACAGTTGACTGAATATCTTAACATTATTGCAAAGATAGTTTTTCAAGCCTCTATTTGCCAAGCAAATGTTTGTTTGAAATCTTCAGACTTGGTCTTGGTGGAGGCAGACCAGAAGAAAGAAAGTGCAGTTCTACTATGGCCTAAAACAGGGGTCTCCAACCTTAAACACTGAAAGAGCCATTTGGACCCATTTCTCACAGAAAAGAAAACACAGGGAGCCACAAAACCTTTCCTGTGCCTATTTCTTGAGCGGCCACAATACTAGCATATGTAATTGAATTAAACCTTCTGTTTTCTTCTGAATCTTTTCTTTTCTTTGATTTATCCATGGTTGCCCTACCGGGGGTTGAAAAGCTCAATAAATTGCCTGCCTGTCGCACATTGGCAGTTACGACACATATTTTGAGTTGACAGGGAGCTGCAGCAGAGGGTGAAAGAGCCACATGTGGCTCCAGAGCCACAGGTTGCTGACCCCTGGCCTAGAACATGGTTTGCAGTGCCAATGCAGCATGATGTCCTCTCACTTTCCAGAGATGATGAGCTGGTTACTCAGGTATTTGTTTTCTCCCAGAATAGAAAGTTATTAAAAATAATGTCTCTCCTGGCAAACAGATTCTTCAATGCTCATTGTTTTAAAGCTCCTTTGGGAAAAAAATTTATTTTAAAAGGGCAAGATATAAATTATCCTAATAAATAATAAAGAGGCAGTTTGGTTAAAGGGCCCCAGGCCAGAAACCAAAAGACTTCAGTTTGTAGGCACAAAGCCAGCTGGAGGCCAGTGACTCTCTCTCAGACTTAGGAAGAAGGCAATGGCACTTCTGAAAAATCTCCAAATCATTTGTCTACATAGTCATCAGGAATAGTGATTGACAGAAGGCACTAAATGAATAATCTATTGTTTCCATTTTTCAAGATTAAAAGTGGCATAAAAAGAACCATCAAGCTATTTTTATATGTAACAATGTTCATAGCAATCGATGTTCTTTTACTCTTGCATATAAAGCGCTCAACTGCAGTGACTTCAAGAGTGAGTGATTTGAAAATAAAGTCTTTGCTTGTGGTATTAGTTCCAGAAATCAATAGAATTTCATTCACATTTTTGGTTGTATCGGTGCCAATAAAGCTTTCTGAATTGCTTTGTAGCCATATGCTACAAATGAAAAAGGATTATTTCACAAAACTGAAAACCATTTAGGTCAAAATCCTAATTATATTTATCTGCAAATAATTCCCATCTAGTCGGTAATAAACTTTCTGTAGGGCTAAACAGATTTAAGATTATTTCTACACTAACCAGTTCTTGTATTGAACCTTCAGAATTATATACTGCCAGAGATTGGCTTGAAGCTTAGAATGGATTGGATCTAATTAGTTTTTGAATGAAAGACTATCTGGAAGCATCAGTGTTACAAACTAGATTGTAAAATAATAATAAAACAAAAGATCAGCTCAGGAGAGAAACAAAAGCCCAGCTTCTAATTAAAAATATGATTTTGGAAAACTGCAAGAAAAAGACCAACCTGAATGTAGTTCGCATTGATTATAAGAATCCATTCCACTCCCTGATACATGATTAAATAATCAAGTGCCTAGAAATAACAGGAATCAGTAGAAACATCAGGCGTTTTGTGTGAATGGAAGGCATAGTTGTTGGTCAATGATGATAAACTGGAAGCAGTTAATATCAAGAGGGGAATCTTTCAAGGAGACCCACTCTCACCACTGCTGTCTGTCACCCCATTGATTCCTCTATCAGCAATACTGAACAAGTTAGGCCATGACTACCTAACATCAAAACATGGATGACTTGAAGCTATATAACAAAACACCTAAAATGGAATCACTGCTCAGTGCTGTATACACAGCCAAGATATTGCAATGGAGTTTGGAATAGATAAATGTGCCGGAATGGATAAATTTGGCAAGGAGGCACATTGATTTTATTGGTGGAATAAAGGAAGGAAGACAACCAGTTGGTTTAATGGTTAAAGCACCAGATTAGAAACTTGGAGGCAGTAAATTCTAGTCCTGCCTCAGGCACAAACCCAGCTGGGGGACCCCTCTCACTCCCTCTCTCTCTCTCTTGTTTCCTTTTCTTGAGGACTAATAAAACAATCTATAGAGAGTATTCAGTTTTAGCATCAATTTAGAGACATTCAAGCTACTAGAAACAGTGGTGGGTTTCAGGGCTGGGTTCTACTTAACTTTACTATTGGTTCACAATGGGGCTGCATGCGCAGAAGCTTCCAGATGATGTCCGGGTCGGTGGGCGGAGCCTCCCATCAATTTTACTACTGGTTCTTGCGAACCGGTCCGAACCGGGGACAACCCACCACTGGTGGATTTCTATCGGTTTGCCCCGGTTTGGGCGAACTGGTAGTGGCAGCAGCGGGAGGCTCTGCCCACCCGCCCGGACGTCATCATGGATGCTCTGCGCATGGCAGAAGGAAACAAGTGCGTGCATGTGCACGCTCACAGTTCCGAACCAGTAGCGAAGGTAAGTGGAACCCACTACTGACTAGAAACTATTTAATTTTATTTTGCGATAAAGCTGAGATAAGCAGCTATGTTTCCACTGCGCCAGGATGCAAACTTTAAGGACCGGAACATATTTTTTAACAGATGAGAACCTAATTGCTGAATAAATTGTGAACTGGGTCTAGTCACTATACAAAGAATTGGCCTGGGCAATGTTAAGCAGTTTGCCTGCATGGCTAGCTTTCATCATGTTTATTTCCTGTGATTGTGATAGGTGTTTACCAGGAACTACTAAAAGGACAGTAATAAAATGATAGAATTGGAAGGAACTATTTAAAACACTGCATCACCCCTCTCGCCCCCAAAAACATTTGTGATAAATGATTGTCTGGCTTCTCCTTCAGCAATCTGTGTTTTTGGATTAATCTGCACATTTGGAATCTGGGGACCATTTTATGGCTACTGTAATAGGCACAACCAATCACAAAATACTTATTTAGCAGAAGGCAAAATAGTGAAGTTATTCTCCATCACTTCATATAATCTCTTAGTTGCTTTCTATTACTATTATTTTTTCCTGAACTTGAGGCACACTGCCAAACAAGTACTGAGTCACAGCCAACCACCATTTTATTTTATAAAAATGCCTCTGGGGTTTACCTTGAGTCCAGAAACTTTCCTGGAAATAAAAAAAAATATGCATGAGGATGTTTCTTTCTTTTGCAGAATACCAGATGTCCTTTATTTTTAATTAAAATGCTTAAAAAAAGGCAATTACAAAGCCTGTTGGGGAATTTTGATACAGATGTTGGAGCACACAGGGACTTAACTGGGACTTGATTCTAGAACATGGCTTCTTCTATTCCACTTGTATTGTTGGGATGCTTCTTCTTCTTCTTCTTCTTCTGTAGTCTTACTTCAACTTATTTACTGAATGTTTTTTTCTTGTAGGAAGGAGGTATTGTTGCCTTGCTTAAAATCTGCCGACAAGATCGCTTCAGATGCCTATATCCTCAAATACTCCGGACACTGGCCTCAGTATGTTGTGTGGAAGAAGGAATCCAACAGCTGGAAAAGGTATCATCTCCATCTTTTGTATCTGTAAAAACAATGTGCTGTCCTTAGCAGATTGCTAACACATACATCGTGCAACCCAAAAGTTCACCAATGACAAATATTGATTACAAGATCTAGTCTGGGTCAGTCACTGGGACCAGAGATTTTGACTTCTGAGCTTTTGGACTCACGTTGGAGCCCATCTTCAGGGAACTTCTCCGTAGCAGAGTGTGTGCTGTTCTGTGTGTGGTATTTATAGGGCCTGTTGTATGTGGCTTTTTAGATGTCGTTTGGGGTGTGTTAATGGCTGGTATTGGTTATCCAATGGAGTTTTTCACAAATATGTTAGTGCTGGTGATAGATTTTAAAACAATTCTTCAAGTTTTATTTCTCAGCAGATGGGCTGGGTTAATGTTGCAAATATTACACCAAGGAAATCAATATGAAACTTGTCATTTAGTTTAATAGCTAGGAGCAGCCCGTTCATTGGGATACGAGTTTGTGCCTGCAGATTCTAAACATCACATATAATCCTGCTGTGTAGAATGATTCCTTTCTGCAACTTTATAAAGTTTCCCTTCATTTTGGTCCTAACAGAATATGATGCTATGCATAAGATCCAAGAGAGAGGTTGTTGCAACAACATTTTGCCTATACTCTCTGTAGTATCAGATTAATTGTTCCTGTCATCGTTTATATGTGGTCATAAGTATTCCTGAGATTATTTCCACTTTATTTTTGGCCCAATTTTCCTCCCAGAAATACAAGGTTGCATGAACACCTCGATCCCACTCCATAGTTAAATCCCTCCAGTTAGTCACCACTTAACTACCATGTTTTCCCGAAAATAAGACCCTGTTTTATATTTTTTTTGAACCCTGAAATAAGTGCTTGGCCTTATTGCCATGTGCTCAAAAGCCAGATTGGGTTTATTATCAGGGGATGTCTTATTTTGGGGGAAACAGGGTAACTTTCCTTTTTTCCTTTATTTCCTGAGCAAATGGGTGCATCTTCAAACATGAACTGCAACCAACCTAAGTGTTTATTTTCTAGAAGTAGCTATGGAGTATACTGTGGATGGAGCTTTCAACCATTTTGAAAATAAATTTGATATTAAAATAAATTTGATATTAATTTAGCAGCATTTCAATATCCAATTATTTTTAAGCAAAAGTAACTAAAAAGACAAGAGCTTAGTAAGCATTTCATGTATAGGTAAGTACTCATTGAACGTATCTGCATTTCCTTGCCTTTTGCACATCTACATACATTTGCTTAAGAGCTGTCCATTGCCAATGGCATATGAGTTGTAATAAACAATTCTGAAGATTCTAAACAAGAAGCATCTGGAAGCTTTCCCTGTCCACTGATGGAACTTGGCCTTGAGGTAATAACAGTTCAAGTACTCGCAACTATCTGGGTTACCTTCAAAATTTAAATTATGAATTACCAGTTTTTGTTCTCCCATGTTTAGTTTTAGTGAAGATAATAAATTCCTTTTTCTGAACACCCAACACTTTCATAATTTATAACTTCCTGTTAGAATGATACACTTGAGTTGCCTGTAATAGTACTATTGTTAACCATGCATTGCCATAAAATAAATGCCGAGGGTCTGAAAAGAAATATATGAAATTACAATATATGAATTTGTTAGATTATTTTGTGTAGAAATTTATGCGTTCAGAAAAAAAAAATCACTGAAATGTTGAGTGTTTTATATGGATTCAGGTCCTTTTCTGGTCATCTTTGAAATGTCACCTTGTATGGTAATGAGACGGCACGTCACCTCATCACCATACAATTTACCATATATGTAGATTTATACTCATTGTGAGACAAATATAACAACTGGGTATCAGAAAAAGATGCTTTAATTTTTTTAATTTTTTTTTACAAAAGCTAATTTTAACTCTGAGTGGTAGACACTTGATGAACTCTGAAGCATGCCGTTATCACCATTTTTCATTTGAGTTGTTGATAGGGTTCAATTCTTCAGAAATTCATTGTTGAACAAAAGAAAACAAAAGCTACCAATTACTTACTAAATAATGGTATTCTTCATATTTGATAAAACACATCTTGTATTTGAACAATGTGTCTTTTCTACAAAACAATATTACTTCATTTCTACTTTACAATGACATGCTTTGTAATTAAATGGTTAGGATGGAAGAAAAGACGAGGGACAGAACATCTTTATCCAAAGTACAAACTAATTTTCAAAGGAAATTCCTTCCCCCTCCTACATTTAGACACACATTTAGAAACACACTGGATTAGATTTCTCAGGTTTTTTCTTCTTGTCTATATTTGTAACCTATGAAAGATTTATAAAGACGTGTTGATAATATTTTAAGAATCTGAACTGCAGCAGGAATAGCTAACATAATGGAAAGTAAATAAAGAAATGTGTGAATTATGTAAATGATTCTACTATACAGGTAGTCCTTGACTTACGACCACAATTGAGCCCAAAATTTCTGTTGTTAAGTGAGACATTTGTTAAGTGAGTTTTGCCCCATTTTACGACCTTTCTTGCCGCAATTGTTAAGTGAATCACTGCGGTTAATAAGTTAGTAACCCTGTTGTGAAGTGAATCTAGCTTCCCCATTGACTTTGCTTGTCAGAAGGTCGCAAAAGGAGATCACATGACCTTGGGACACAGCCACTGTCATAAATATCAGTCAATTGCCAAACATCTTAATTTTGATCACATGATAATGGGAATGCTACAGAGGTTGTAACTATGAAAAACGGTCAGAAGTCATTTTTTTCAGTGCCATTGTAACGTTGAATGTAAATGAACTGCGGTAAGTCGAGGACTATCTGTAGTTCTTGCAATTCTTTGGTAGCCATTTGTAATGAAAATTTGATTTGGCCACTCTCTGCTTTCCAATGGCATCCCTTCCTGCTCCATCCTCATTTTGTTTCCTCATTTTAGTATTCTGAAAAAATACTAAAGAGAAACAATTGTTTACATTTGTGTTCCTGATAATCCCCCTGGCGATCTGGCAGCCCCCCCCTCCACCATTTTATTAGCCTTGTAGAAGGCCATCAAGACCTGACTGTTTACTTGGGGAGAGTGACGGGAGTTTACAGATATCTGTGGAGATTCTCAGTCATCCAGGTTATGATTGTCCCAAAGGTGCTTTTTCAAGAGGCAATTGGACTTTCTGTTTTTTCTTTGAAGATGTTTCCCTTCTCATCCAAACACCTTTGGGAGTTTACAGATAGTTGTTTACAGGTAGTTGTTTACAGATAGTGGTTGAGGTCCCCTAAAAAAGGAGTCAGATGCTAGTCCCCCACCCCAGTTTTAGTTTTAGTTTTTATGGTTTGTAGTTTAATTTAACATATAAATTCTGCTTTATGGTTATTTACAAATGTACACAGAGGGTGGAAATAAGACAAAGCTCGTTTTTTTGGTGACATTTCCGGAGTTTTGAAATGTTCTTCCAAGTAAAGATAATCTGACAGTGGCATAGAGTAGTTGATAGGCACTGGGGTTTATTTTTAGGTGCTTAGTTTTAGTGTTTTTAGTACTTAAAATGCAATTGTTTACTCCTAGTAGCGTGGTTTTAGTTTTTCTGTTTGACTGTTGCTTTGATTTTTGTGTTTTATATTGATTCTTGCTCTGCTGGCATGTTCTTTATATATTGAGTATATTTTAAATTATCATTACAATGCTCATAAATGTTTTTTCTGAGGCATGTAAAATAAATCAAGTGCCTTAGCAGTGAAGAGAAAAAATATTGGTTATGCTACATTAACAAATATCACTGGAAGTGGGATTCAGTAGAATATATATTTTGTGCGCTGATAGATCCAGTTTCAATCCTTGGTACATCTAGACATTAAGTGTCCAGGGAAGAAAAGTATTTTTTTCATCATGATTTTTATTTATTTTCTGTAATATTTTTGGGTGGGTGGGTGGGTGGGTGGGAGAGAGGGTGACTTTGAGTCAGTGCTGACTCATGGCAAGATTTTCAGAAGTCATTTGTCATTGCTGAGAGTAAGGGACCGGTCCAAAGTCTACAGCTGGCTTTGGACCTAAGGCAGGATTAGAATTCAGTCTCCTGGTTTCCAGCCTGGTACCTTAACCACTACACAAAACCAGCTCTTACTTTTGTAACTGTGGTTTGCTAAATTAAAATAATTCTCAATATAAGGTGTATAGATGTACGGAACCCCACCTTAGCCCTACAGACAGATTGCCAGGTTAAAATATGGTTGACCACAAACAAGACAATCACATTTTAACTTGGCAATCCATAGCCTTTGTAATTCTAATAAGATAAGTTATGCAGAGGAAGAGTGATTGTTCTTGTCTCTCCTGTTTTACATGGAAAAACAAAACTAGCTCTAAGCAAGGGGCTGATATTGTCCCCAAAACACACTCTTCAAACAACATGGCCAATTCCTCTTTACCTAGTAAGCGAGGACCTGAAGAAGATTGCAACCATGTTCAACTGAAGGCAATCAATCCCTGTGAACTCTGATTAGGCAATAATTCTGACAACATGAAGATTTGTAGATAAGTTCACACCTATCTACAAATCACACCTTCATTCAGTTCTGGAGAACCGGTAGCAGAAATTTTGAGTAGTTTGGAGAACTGGTAAATACCACCTCTGACTGGCCCCACACCCATCTATTCTCTACCTCCCAAGTCCCAGCTGATCAGGAGGAAATGGGGATTTTACAGTAACCTTCCCCTGGAGTAGGGAGGGAATGGAGATTTTACAGTATCCTTACCCTGCCATGCCCACCAAGCCACACCCAGCAAGCCATGCAATGCCATGCCCACCAAGTCATGCCCACAGAACCAGTAGTAACAATTTTTGAATCCTACCACTGATTCACACAAATAGGTCTCTAAACTTATTTTATATAAAATGGGCAAAAGTAAAAAAAAAAAAGTCTATCTATTCACAGAAATATTGGGAATGGGGCTTGTATGAAAGGGCATGCAGCATATTTTAGTCCTCAGATGAGCAGTAGTATCTACACAGACATTCCCCAGGTTGAGTATCAGGAACCAACTGAGTTAGAATAGGATAGAATAACAGAGTTGGAAGGGACCTTGGATGTCTTCTAGTCCAACCCCCTGCTTAGGCAGGAAAGCCTACACCACTTCAGACAAATGGATATCCAACATCTTCTTAAAAACTTCCAGTGTTGGAGCATTCCCAACTTCCGGAGGCAAGTTGTTCCACTGATTAATTGTTCTGTCAGGAAATTTCTCCTTAATTATAAATTGCTTCTCTCCTTGATTAGCTTCCACCCATTGCTTCAGGTGCTTTGGAGAATAGCTTGACTCCCTCTTCTTTGTGGCAGCCCCTGAATATTGGAACACTGCTATCATGTCTCCCCTAGTCCTTCTTTTCAATAAACTAGACATACCCAGTTTCTGCAACGTTCTTCATATGTTTTAGTCTCCAGTCCCCTAATCATCTTTCAGCATTTATTTATTACAGGTAATCCTTGGCTTACAACAGTTCATTTAGTGATCTTTCAAAGTTACAGCAACACTGAAAAAAGTGATTTATTACCTTTTTTTCACACTTATGACCACTGCAGCATTGGCAACTGACTCATATTTATGATGGTTGCAGAATTCCGGGGTCATGTGATTATCTTTTGTGACTTTCTGACAAGCAAAGTCAATGGGGAAGCCAGATTCACTTAACAGCCATGTTATTAACTTAACCTTTATGTATTATTTAGGTTTGCTCATTCTTTAGTCTATTTTGATCATGTCATGTGATACCTAATACAGGTAGTCCTCGACTTACAACAGTTCATTTAATGACCATTCAAAGTTACAACGGAACTAAAAACAAAGTGATATGACCATTTTTCACACTTACGACCATTGCATCATCCATGATCAAAATTCTGATGCTTGGCAATTGACTCAGATTTATGGCTGTTGCCTCGGAGTCATGTGATCCCTTTGGCAACCTCTTGACAAGCAAAGTCAATGGGGAAGCCAGTTTCACTTAACAACCATGTGATTAATTTAACAACTGCAGTGATTCGCTTAACAAATGTGGCAAGAAAAGTGATAATAAAATGGGACAAAACTCACTTAATAAATTGCTCACTTAGCAACATTAATTCTAGGCTCAGTTGTGGTCTTAAGTTGAGGACTACCTGCAGTACATTAGGTATTTTTTTTAAAAAAAACTATTGTTATAAAGGACAGGTAACAACATGAAAATGGAAGTTGTTTGGTGGCAAAGTAATGCAATCATCAGCCAATCAAAATGATTTTGTTATCAATTGGTTGTCTAAGTTAAGAATACTTAAACCAACATCATTTCACTGGATAAGGCAGGCAATATCCCCTAATGGGATATTTGATGCTGCATTGAGGTAATTGAAACTCACCCTCACGCCTCACCAAAAAGATTATGGCACTTTGTTGCAGAAGATAATAGCAACATATTGCACATGTTTCTCACATGATAAAAACCAGTTTTTCTGAGTCAATAACAGTGTTGAAATAATTAAAAATTCTGGTTTTCTTATTTTTCATCCTAATTACAGTGCTTTCAAACTACTTTGAGGAAATGAAAGGAATCAGTGGAAAATGTAGCATGTGTGGCTGTACCCTTGAGAAATGAAATCCTTACTTGTCAAGTAACTTCAATTAAAGGCACATCTGAATGTCAAGCAAGAGCAACAGATTCTAGGGTTGTGAGATATATCTATTATCAAATCACATTCTGGTGATGGGGAAAAAAAATCAAAAAATAATCTTTCTAGTACAATTCTAAGAACACAGGTAGTCCTTGACTTACGACACGGCACTGAAAAAAGTGACTTATGACCATTTTTCACACTTATGACTGTTGCAGCATCCCCATGGTCATGTGATTTACATTCAGGTGCTTGACAACTGACTCACATTTATGACGATTGTAGTGTTGCATGGCTTGTGATCCCCTTTTGCGACCTTTTGACAAGCAAAGTCAATGGGGAAGCCAGATTCACTTAACAGCCGTGTTACTATTTAAGAACTGCAGTGATTCACCTTGGTGAGAAAAGTCGTAAAATGAGGCAAAACTCACTTCACAAATTTCTTACTTAGCAACATAAATTTTGAGCTCAATTGTGGTTGTAAGATGAGGACTACCTGTATTTCTATGTTGAAATTATGGGGACATGGTTAAAGTTTCAAAAATTCCAGGTGCAAGATGCCTATTTCTTATTTAATACCTCAGAATACTTTGAAAAATTTATTTATTTATTATTTATTTATAAAATTTGTATGCCGCCCTATCTCCAAGGACTCAGGGCGGCTCACACAACAATCGACCAACAACTATTAAAATCAACAATATACACAAAAAATATAAAAGTTTTAAAAAAATGTTTTTTCATGTTTGATGTATAGGTATTAATATTATAATAATCACAATATTTCCTCGTGATTTGTCTCCTTAATCAAAGAACTCTTTAGAAAAAGCTGATCTGAAGGGAGGTCTGTACCAATTTACCTTACAAGATTGTTGTGAGACTAAAATTGGGATGGCTTCGCCATGTATACTTACCTGAATTCTGGAGGAAGGGGAAGCACAAGAAACAGATAATTGTGTACTGTCCATGTCAGTTACCTTGGTCTGGTTGTGATTAATGTAAGGCATTGTCTTAGCAGTAAAATGCTGGACCTAGGAATATCAGATTCATAATAGTTAAAACACTTTTTTTTCCAATTGTTTGTGTTTGGTGCATTTTAACATTACATTTACCCATTTAACATTCTGAACAGCACATGTTGTCGTTATCCTATGGGCTTCAGCTGTAAGACACAGACTTAAGAAAAGGCCTTTAAGATACACAGCTTTAAATATGTATGAAAGGCCTTTGCAGTGGTAAGATTTGAATACAAAAGAAGAAGAAAAAAAGAGTTGAATGTAGCTATAAGCAGCTTGCATCCCTAACCTCTTTCATATTCTGAGAAAGCAGCTATAATGGAAGTTAGCAAAATTGATCTGAAGGATGTGGTACTCTGACTATAATGCTTTCAGACAGATGGGATGCGGACAAGCAGATTGCTCTGTTATTAAAATGAGGGCATCTGTCCAGAGCATTAGAGAGCCACAGCAAATTCTGGATGTTGCCAGAAGGGTTCAACTGAAAATTTCTTACTCAGGGATAATGTTTAATTAGTGTGAGAGGAATGCAGTACCATGCCAGTACTGAATATCAGTTGCAGCAATATAAATTAACACCTATGCTTTGCGTCATACCAGACAATGCATTAAATAAAACTACTTCTCTGGAACTTATAAGCAAGGAAGAGGCAGAAGATTATTGGATGAGCACAAAAACAGCCAAGAAAGTGATTGAAGGCTGGGAAACAGATCCCTTGTCAGTCAACAAGACTGCTGATTTACCAGCAGCCTAAATGAAAGATCATAAATTGAGGCCCTCCTGCACTGTCAGTTTCTAGATCTAGTTTACATGTAGCAGGATCCAATCTGAATCGGTCACTGGGATCAGAAGTTTTGTCTTTCGAGCTTTTGGACTCATGCTGGAGCCCATCTTCAGGGAACTTCTCTCTAGCCTGGGACACATATATTCGCCTTCCTTCGTGTGGTTTACATGTAGTTTTTTTCTGCCAATAAAGTTCTTAATAGCCTAAAATCAGTATATTTAAAAGATTGCCTTTGGACAAGTATATCCATTTGATCCTTGAGATGCTATCATTTCTTAAGTTCCTTAGCTGAAGCAAACTCAGATGCTCTGAAAGACAGGACTTTCTCAGTGGTGGCCCCTTGACTCTGAAAAAGCTTCCTGAGCATAGCTCCTTAGAAGCTTATTTTTTCATTGTCTTCAAGGCCGGAACTTTCTATTCAAAAAGGCCTTTTAAACAACTTGGATATTTATTCTGAGAAAAATCTCTTAAAGACTCAGCTATAGTTGGCTTTATTTTCCAATTAATTAAAAAGGAAAGCTTTTTAGCAATATCGTATTGCTATTTTTAAATATTATATTGTTGCATTTAATTCAAGCTGCCTGCAAAACACATGTTGATGAGCAAGCATATACCGTACTTTTGCTATTTTAAAAATAAAGCCATGTCATATCCTGAGTTTGAAAAATTGCTTCTGTTGACCTTGCATCATCATATATCACTTTATGAGGAATGGCTGAGGATCATCTCTGCTCTCTTTTGAAGCTAAGAATATTACAAAGGATGGTTGGAGCTGTCATAATAGCCAGTTATATTACCGTACAACGAAGTCTTTCTTTTATTTTGCCATGATCAAATTCATGAAGCCTGGAACATCCCAGACTGATAACTGTCCACTCTGATAACTATCTTCATCTGGTTAATGAATCACACAGTTTCTTTTATTCAATAATAGATTATAATTGCAAATGAAGAGTGAGACTGACAGATTTAAAATGATCACATTTCATGAAGAGAATGGAACAACTCTATTTAAGAACTGAATGAGTATGTGTGGTATAAAGAGATGATGTGAAAATCCCAGCTTCATGGCTTTACCTATTGCCACTTTCCCCAAAGCTGTTCAATGGATTAGCACTGAAAGATAGTGGGTTGATTTATTTAACTCTAAATAGTCTGGAAGTTCATTTTTGCATTTTCACAACTGGTTGGCACTAGACATTGGTTCTGTGGATTTTAGATTTTATTCTTCTAGCTTGGAATAAAGTTGAAAGAATTTGGTGAATTCATCTTAAAATACTTTTAACAGATCTTTTTGTTACAGAAATATGATACAATGAAAAATACATTTATTACATACACAGATGTTGGTAACTGGAAAAACAGACACCGCGCAAAGCGCTTGGACAACTTTATGAAATGAAATGTTTGGAATTACAGTATATCCAACTTGAGAGTATTTTATATTTCCTGACTGGTGAATTTCAGTTAAAAATGTACCATCTGATGCATGAATGCCTGAAGCAGTTCATTCCTATAATTTAATATTTGTTATAATTAGTTTAAAAAAGACCACAGGTGGTCCCATTATCCAGTTTCATATATCTATGGTTGATAATTATAAACCAGAAGTCATCTTCAATAAACAGCTTCGCATACCTGTGGTTTTTGGCATGCAGTTCTGATCTATTTACTATAGATAAATAGATTTGTGTTTGTGCGGGAGTATGTATCCAGCCTCCACTCCCTCAATTTCCCAGCATGCAAAGTTATGCATTGCATTCTGACTTGATATTTTCATTCCCCTCATACTGTACTTCATCCATGGAGAAACCAAACAAGCACTTGTGAGGGAAATGGCAAATGTTCCCCCAGAGTATTGCCCTTGACTGAAAAGTTAAATGTCTCTGAGATCCTGTTGCTTGGAGATTTGAAGTTGACTTCCTCATGGAACACAGCATCAGGTTCAATAGGTGGACAGATTCATCTTTGGGGCCCTTAAAAAGGCACCCGCCAGGCATCGCAAAGCAAAACCAACAACTCTGCAAAGTGGCTATAGCGATGCCCACTATAACTGTAGGTTTCAGTGTGATACAGTGTGACAATCATTAAACACATTGACGCTTTACATGGAGGCAGGAGGAAAAAGAGGAGGAGTATTCCACTGCTTCATTATTTTGATTCTGTACTATTTATAAACTTTGTACTTAAGGTCACTCTGGTGATTTTTGTACACGTCTGATGCAGTGGTGGGTTCCTCCTGATTCGGCCCGGTTCCGCCGAGCCAGTAGCGGTGATGATATGATGTCACTGAACCGGTTCTGCCCCCCTGCCCCCCGCCCTACCTTCATTATTCTTACCTTTTATTTGGCCCCACCCCCAATTTATTGCTGCCTCCTGAATCCCAGCTGATCGGCTAGAGGGAAAAAAAACTTTAAACTCTTGCCACAGGGCTTCAAAGGGCCGCCCTACAGCTGATCAGTGTTAAAAGAAAACAAATGAGTAGACCGGTGCCTCCAAAAACAAATGAGTAGACCGATACAGCTCTGCAAGCAGTTAAAAGCCTGGTAGACCAGTACCTTTGCTAAATCCTAAAGAATTGTCACATGACCATCAAGCCATGCCCACAAAATAAGCCACGCCCACAGAACCGTTAGTAAAAATTTTTAGAACCCACCCCTGGTCTGATGATACCAGAACCATCACCCCCTTCTTATAACTTCTAAATTTTGATGTATGTGGTTTTCTTGTTTGCTGTAGTTAAGTTGTTGAAAAGCTTCTGAAATTCTTAACAATAGTTTTACTATGAATGAACAATATACCCTAGCCTAAGGCTTTTATGCTCACTCCTAAGAGTGACTCCTAGTTTGCATAATAGTCAGAACTAAAAACTGAAGGCTGTAAGTTCTAGTCTGCCTTAGGCACAAAGACAACTGGATGACTTTGAGTCACTCTCTTAGGCCTAGAAAAAAAGACCCTGGCAAACTGTTTCCAAAAACTTTCCTAAGAAAATGGCATGGACGTGTCAGTAGCCCGATATCAAAACTCTTTTGAAGGCACAAAATATGCATTTCATAATTACCTTGTAGCTGTGTGTCACTTCAAATGTTTTTTTTTATTCAAACTGTTTAAATTCTTGCACAACCTTAATCAGACAATTTAGTATAGTTTATTCTTGATTGGCCTATAGCCATTCACAAATTATTTCTAATCTAAATTAGAAGTTTATTGGAAAATTAATCAGTTGATGCTTTGAAGAAAAGGAAAATTAATCAACTGACTGTTTCTGTGATCTAGATTTTTCTGTTTTTGACAATTACATTTTCAAAAAAATCTAAGAAAGTGAGGGGGAAGAACTAAACCCATAGAATAGATACAATCAGTTAAAAGTTAGTTAAAATTATTAGCTAAAATTAAAGCTCGGAAAGAGTGCAGAGAAGAACAACAATAATGATTTGGGGGTTGGAGGGTAAAATATACCAAGAACGGTTACAAGAATTGGATATATCTAGCCTAATAAAAAGAATGATTAAGGGAGATATGATTGCAGTGTTCCAATATTTAAGGGATTCCTACAAAGATGAGGGGGTCAAACTATTTTCCAAAGGACTAAAAAGCAAGACAAGGAACAATGGATGGAAACCAAGGAAAGAACCAACCTAGAACTAAGGAGAAAATGCCTAACGGTTAGAGCAATCAACCAGTGAAATAACTTGCCTTCAGAAGCTGTGGGTGCTCCATCACTAGAGGCTTTCAAAAAGAGACTGGGTAACCATTTGTCTGAAATGGTATAGGGTCTTCTGCCTGAGCAGTGAGTTGGACTAGAAGACCTCCAAGGTCCCTTCCAACTCTATTATTTTAGTTCTTTGTTGAAAAGATGGAATGTACACTCTGAAGTCACATGGTAGCCATGATAATGATTGTGGGAGCTTGTTTGACTTTTTATATGCCACTTTCTGAAAATTTTGGATATAGCTTCTAGAACCGCTCCACTGCATTGCAATATTTAATGTAGCTGAAGAGTTATTTATTTATTTGTTCAACTTGTATGCCGCCTTTCTCCGAAAACTCAAGACTCAAGTTACTTTGAGAAAAATCAATATATTGGAAGTGCTTATATAGTCACAGGTAATTTAAATTCAATTTAAAGGTTACTTTAAATAGATTTTGATACCACCTACATTTCTCCATTCAAACACCCAAATGTAGCCCTCACTCCCTAAAAAGGGGCGCATCCTTGGGCAGGCTGTTATGAAACTTTCTTTTCCCTAAATCCCATTTTGGGGAACTATATCTGGAAAGATTGTGAGAGATGAAGAAAGAACCCCAACTTCATTAGTGTTGTTCTATTATTATTTTTTTGGGGTACTGGGGGTTAATTTTTCCTGATGCTAAAGATTATATAAAAAAATATATAACTGGCACTAAAGGTATGGTCAGAAGCCCACTATGATGGAATGACACATTTTATTGTGAATGGGAGAAGGCTTACCATCCCTTGACAATGCTTTGGGTTTTATTTAAGGATTAAATAAATGGACAAAAGGGAAGGGCAGGCACCCAGTTAACAAATGATTCAAAATCAGTATCTAAGAAATCATCTCCAGTGAAACTAATGATAATGTTGTTTTATTGCAGCTCTAGATAATCCACCTGAGAAGCAAACAGAAGTTTTTTTCTGAAGAGAAAAGAAAAGCTTGCTCAGCTTTCAAAGTCAGGGCAGTGTTTAATGAAAATCAATAAAGAGGTTTACAGCAGTAACATCTATATCATCCTTTCCCTCTTTAGTAGCTAGAAGAGAAAACTGAAATTAGGACAATTAGGAAAATAGATCGCTTTGTATCAATGCTTTTATTTTCTTACCCATAGATCTTCTTACCCAAAAGTGCAACAGGATTTTTGCTTATTTGTGTGTTGAAAGTTTCTAAACTGCTTAGGGTCACTTATCTGTGCATTGAAATATTTATAAAATCAAAATAATATTTTTTTTAAAAAAGCAAAAGTATATAACCAGATATAATCAGGACATGTCAATTCATCTATTTATATGGAAAATTGCCTTAACATAATTTCCTTGCTATTTGGCTCAAATGAGCTCAGTTTGTGCCTTAAATTCATCTCCCACCAAAGATGTATCTCTAAATGTTAAACCCAAGCAGACATTGTCTGTTGTCCTTTAAATTTCCTCTGTGTGGTGGGCTGTATCATCATACACCCTGCCCCTTGTGCATTGCATGCCACACACCCTTATAACCTAGTTCTCCAGCTGCACAAGGAATCCCAGTTTTGTAAAGAAATTGCTGTTGATGCCTAAAGGTTTACATATTGCAGATATGAGATGGAACACAGGTATGGTGGCAGGAAAGACCACGCTCCTGCCATATGCATGCTGGTTCAATGTATGGCTGATGTGTGAACAAAGCTGCAGCAAATGTACATTTAAAGCTATTCTAATAGTTTAAACTGCAGTGGTGTACACATACCCACAGATTTATAATTGTTTAACAGGGTAGACTTGTATAGCTCTCCCTGAGCTCGCATATCACAGATCTTTACAGGCATTGGCCAACAGCAGCCAATATGTTTCAGGGCTGATTGAAATGGTTCATAAAGAAAAAAGCAGGGTAATTGGCACAAAATCTCTTTGTTGAAGTGTATTCTGTACGGGAGCCAAACACACTACTATAATGAAGTAGACTTGCTGACACGCTGGCTTTGTCTCCTGTTACAAACCTTGCTGCTGACTTAGTGTTTTATCAATTTTTTTAAAAAAAGGGGGTGAGGGGGTGGGGATGCAGAAGAAAGTGCAAGCCTTGAAGTTACTCAAATATATCTCTAGATCTGGAAAACAACCCCAATTCAAGTTACTGCAATCAATAGTGGTTGTGAACTGCTAGCACCAAAGCATCTACCATGCTTGTGAAGAAGGCACAGAAAAGGCTGTACTTCCTGAGAATGCTCAGGAAGATAAATCTATCTCAGCATCTACTATTACAGCACCATTGAGAGTGTCCTGACATACGGCATTCTTGCATGGTATGGTAGCAGCTCTGTAGTGGACAAAAAAGCTCTACAGAGAATCATTAAAACTGCCCAGAATATCATCAGACTCCAGCTACAAGTCCTGGATGACATCTTCGAATCTTGCTGTTTGAGAAAGTTGCATAACATTCTCAGAGACTCTTCCCATCCTGCTTACAATCTTTTTGGACTGTTGCCTTCTGGCAGAAGATACAGAACAACTAACTCGGACCATACGTTTTCTGAATAGTTTTTATCCCAGAGCTATAATTGTACTCAACAATGAACTAAAAGGCCACCATCAGTGAGCTGTTGGACAGCATTACTTGGTCTGTTGTGTGGATGTTTGGATGGTTTTAGGGGTGGGGAATTGTAGTGGGTGGGAGTGTCATGTCATGTGTGTTGGACCTGGTCTTTGGGTGTTAAGTGAATTTTGTTGTATGGGTATACTGTGTATACACATACAATGACAATAAAGTTATTATTATTATCTACCAGCAGCTAAAGGCATCTGGCTGTTGGTTTCTTCTTCCCCAAAACTTCAGGTATGTGATGCTACAAAAAGAATGACAAATTGTTAATGGTATACTAAACTCTGTGTACCATGTGACTCTGGCCACAATCGGCAATCCGGTAACTCCTTCTGATTTTTTTAAAATTGTAAGTTTGCCCCAAACTTACAGTTTGTAGGTATAAGTGGCAGCATTATTTTAAGATCAATAGTGAACACTCTCCTTGTTTGTCTTTGGAGTCAGATGGCAATAGCAATAGCACTTAGACTTACCATATATAATACTACTCCATAACACATTCTGGGCATTTACAACTAAGCATATGGCCCCCAACAATCTGGTCCAGTGGTGGGTTTCCCCTGGTTCGCACCGGTTCTATAGAACTGGTAGTAAAACTGGTAGAAGGCTCTGCCCACTGACCCTGATGTCATGAAAATGCTTCTGCGCATGCGCAGAAGACCATGGGCGCGTGTGAGTGAAGCAAGCGTGCGCGCGGGGCCCCATTGCGAACCGGTAGTAAAGGTAAGTAGAACCCACCCCTGATCTGGTCTTCATTTTACTGTCCACAGAAGGATAGAAGGCTGAGTCAGCTTTGTGTCCCATCAGGATCAAACTACTGTCTGTGGGCAGAGTTAGCCTGCAATACTGCATTCTAAGCACTGCGCCACCAATGTTCTTGATAGGCTGTTGTTGCTATTTATTGCTATACTATTTTTCTTTCCAAAGGAATTTAGTGTGATTTACAAAGAACAATAAAGACGAGAATGAAAAGCTGATGAATGAATGTGGATTAAGCTGTATGAAAGAAATATATACAAATGAGGTTTGAACTGCAAAGCAAATATATGAAGGAAAAGTGAACGTATTGAATTGATGGAGAAGAAGAACAATCACAGGGAACTGGCAAATTCCTTTGAAAAGAAATATTTAGGAATGTATGTATGGACATGGTAGAAAAAAGAGGTAGATAGTGATAGAAGTTATGAAGTGTATAGTGAATTATGTTTCTCTAAACTAGATTTAATAGCTGTCATTTTCTCTTACTTCCTGCTTCTAAATTTTTTTATTTCCTACTACTTATTCTTTTTTTGTGTTTTGAATAACTTTGCTTACCCTGAAAGGTATTAATATGATGGGTAATATACATGTAATAAAAATTAACAATAAACTAGCATTGGTGGATTTGAATGAGTCTTTCCACTGCTTGTCCAACATCTTAATCACTATATCACACTGTTTTTCTGTTTTATTTTTATACCAATATTTTAAAACATACCAATTTATTTTGTTTTTATACTACTGCAATTAAATCACAATGTCTGGTGGGTAATTCATGCCTGTGATGAATTATAGACAATAAAACATGCAATTAATAGCACATGGCAACTGCAATTAATCACCTTTGTATTAGTTTAAAATTATTACATAATTGTCTTTATCCTTAACATGGTTTTAAAATTATAAGTATGAGTATCCTGTGTAGAACAATAACAACTTTTTTTAGACTTAAAATAACCAAAAAGAGTATTTTCTTAAGGACATTCTGTACCAAATCTTTTTCTTTTTTCTTTCCTAGTGTGGTCAGAACGTTTAGAAATATTTATTTGACCTAAACCAGCAGGAAAGCTTATTATAGGGCACTGCTCCAAAGAAAGTAAGGGACTGCATTATATTTATCCATGTTTTCCATTATTTCCTACATTATGCAAAATGTAATTCTTATTATGATATGTGGAATTACGAATAGGAGGAAAACTTTATATCCATCTTGATATAAACATGAAGAAAGGGCTGAAGTGTACAAATAATACAACCTATAACATCATTGAAGTCTTCATGAAAATCATTTCGGTTCATTAATTCTACTTAATATACTCTCAGAGCAGTGATTAAGGCTTCAGAGAGAACAATCCCAAAACTCAGTATAATGCATCCAAACCTATAGGGCTGTGTAATAGTGACATCCAGTGGTTATGAGAGCTGCAACAATCACTCTTAATATACAGCTAGTTAACAGATTTGTGCTAATAATATTATGAGGGTACTGTAAAAACAGTCTAGGATTGTCTGTTCCAACAAAGAATAGAATAGAATAGAATAGAATAGAATAGAATAGAATAGAATAGAATAGAATAGAATAGAATAGAATAGAATAGAATTCTTTATTGGTCAAGTGTGATTGGACACACAAGGAATTTGTCTTGGTGCATACGCTCTCTGTACATAACAGAAAAGATACGTTCATCAAGAATCATAAAGTACAACACTTAATAATAGTCATAGGGTACAAATAAGCAATCAGGAAACAATGAGTAGGATGTCCAGCAAGGAACTAAACAAGGAACTACCAAGAAGAAAACCACATCCCCATCAAAACTGTCAGGTTAAGTTTCTGCATATAAAACTCAGACTGGGTCACACTGATGATGTTATCTAGTTGGGTAATGAAACATCTGCGAGTAAAGAACCAGGCTCAGAGAACATCAAGAACATCACTCTCACTTGCATGCTCTGGGGGGAGGGGGTGGTCCTAGGACAAAGAGAAGACAAAGATTTATTAGCCCGCCTGCCCAAAAAAAGTGACATAGGAAATTTTGCGCATGTGCAGAGGGTCTTCGCGTGCATGTGACACGCATGTGAGCGAAGTGCATGTAACGCGTGAGCGAGCAAAGCGCATGTGATGCACGCACGCGCACGAATGAAGGAGTAAAGAAGGTAACTAGATTTCACTTCTGGATTGGGTGCATTTATTGCATTGAGCAATTGTATGTTATACTAATACATGTTAGACAATAGGCACTTTAACAATGGCACCATATAAGCTAGTTAGAAGTTGAAAAGAAATAATTAGTGGCTTCTTACACCCCCCCCCCCAATCTGAGATGGGACAGGTATCTTTGATTCACCCTATTGACTATGTGATTCAGTTTTGTGATTCAAACTCTTCAATGGAATTTTTCCTTCAAAGGAAAGGCTTGAAACTCAGTCTGTATGTCCCTAAACAGGAGTGAATGGGTGAATGGTTGAATGAAATGATATATTTTAGCATTTATATAATACTATGGTGAAATGAGGAGACTCAGTGGTATTGGTATGTACTCCTATCAAAAAGACAATTGCGAGTTTTTGCCCCTTTCTCAGCCTTTGGCAAAAGTGTAGGAGGTGGAAGTATGATTGTTGGATAGATGATGTTAGCTGGATAAATTATAGATAGGTAGGTAGCAGTAGTGGGTTGCCCCAGTTTGGACCAGTTTTCAAGAACTGGTAGTAAAACCGGCAGGAGGCTCTGCCCACCGCCCCAGATGTCATCATAGACAATCTGTGCATGTGCAGAAGCTTGGCGCGCGCGATCCCATTGTGAACCGGTAGTAAAGGTAAGTAGAACCCACCCCTGGTAGGTAGGGAGATAGGGAGAGAGACAGAGAGAGACAGAGAGAGAGTGAGTGAGAGAGAGAGAGAGGGAGAGAGAGAGATGACAGACAATAGATAAAATCACAGATAACATCATCATACCTCCTTATTGTACAGGTTCTCTTAAGAACATTCTTTCCTGTGGATGACCAATTGATTTATTTGTGATCATTCTTCAGTTGATGCATTTATCTAACTTTCTACTCAGTGGTGGGATTCAAATGTTTTTACTACTGGTTCTCTGGGCGTGGCTTGGTGGGGGGTGGTGTGGCTTGGTGGGCATGGCAGGGTAAAGATACTGTAAAATCTCCATTCCCACCCCACTCCAGGGGAAGGTTACTGCAAAATCCCCATTTCCTCCTGATTAGCGGGAGGCAGACAATAGATGGGGGCGGGGCCTGTTAGAGGTGGTATTTACCGGTTCTCCGAACTACTCAAAATTTCTGCTACCGGTTCTCCAGAACAGGCCAGAACCTGCTGAATACCACCTCTGTTTCTACTGCTCTCCATTTCTTTCCCTTCCCTTTCCCCCCTTTTTCAGAATATATTATTATACAATATATTACATTATAATTCTTTATTTTGTTTCAAGGCAGTAACTTTCAATTACTCTTGTGTTTAGACCTCCTGTCTCCTTCATTTACCCTTCATGCACATCATACATTAGATTATCTTTTTTCTTATCTTGTACAATTGTAAATAATGCAATATTGTGTGTGTATGTGATGGGTTCTGGTCCTACTGATAGGGCTTTATCTGTGTTTGCATGAGTATATTAGGCTGTATTATGGGAGAGCTGACAACAAGGAGAGCAGGGTAAAATTTATTAAAGTTGTGAAGCACTATGGAAACTTGAGGATATTATTAATGGAGCAAAGATCTGGTAGGCTCTGACTATTTCATTCCCATAGATGCTCAGTCAGCTATGTCCTCTATGCTATCTCTAAAAGCAGTCTTAACTTTATTTTATTTTTATAATACTATTATACAATCAAATAACAGGAACTGAGTGCATGGATAATTCAGACCAGGCCCTTCCTTTCAAGTTAGGGCTACATGCCTACCAGTCCAAGTTGGGAAAAAGTCCTCCTGACTTTGGCATTAACCTATGTTTCTCCAGTTAGCACAAAGCTTGAAAGATCTTCCAAGCTTTCTTGATGCTTCAAGAAAGCACAGCCGCCTCCATCCCTACCTAACTGCCTGCATCTAGAAGAGGGAGTTGACTTCAAGACTGCCTTAAGATTAATGTGTCCCCCAATGTAGTAAAGGCAGCCCCACGTCTCTCCAAAGGTTGATATCAAATTATAATTATTAATTGACCAAAGGAAATTAATAAATACACAAAGAGTAAACTGTCTTCAATAAAATGAACATTTAATCAAATGTAATTCCACTCTAGGACTGGCTAATCTTTGTCCTGCCCTTTGACTTCTTATAGTGCAAGTCCACCATGCAGTTCAAAGATCAACAGCAACACTCAATATGAATATGTTTCTGCATCCTAATCTAGATTTCTGTTGTTTAACATAACAAGAGGAAGGGACCTTGGAAGTCTTTTAGTCCAACCCCTGCTCAGGCAGGAAATCCTATACCATTTCAGGCAAATAGTTGTCCAATCTCTTCTTAAAAACTTTCAGTGTTGGAGCACAACTTCTGAAGGCAAATCATTCCACTGACTTAACTGTCAGGAAATTTTTCCTTTCTAGGGCCGGGTTTCAGTGTGTTTGTTTATAACCCACTATTAAAAAGGATCCGATCTTTATCTGTTTGCAGTAACAACTTGCGTTCAATTTCTGATACCTGTGTACCTTGAGTATTACTGGGTTGTCCACTATGACCAGTGAAAAGTTACACCACCACACTAAATATAAGAGGAGATAAGGAATGTAATCAATGGGCTCCAGGAGGAGGGGATCCTGTCTCCCCCATTGTGAAGCGCACTAAATTTCACTGTTGTGCAAGGTGCTGCAAGAGCAGCAGGCAAGCCATGGAGGCAGCAACAGCAAATGTATCGCAATGAAGGTGGAATGCTGTTTCGCACATTTTTTTTAGTCCCACAAACTTTTGTTTCCCTGCAAACGACAGTGAGAAACGCGACGGAGAAACGTGACGGAGAAATGTAATGGAGAAACATGACAGAGAAATGCGATAGAGAAACATGACCGAGCTGGGCTGGGGCAATGGCGTGTATGCCCACAGGGCACGTGTACCAGAGGGCCACCTCTGGTACACGTGCCATAGGTTCCCCACCACTGCCCTAAAGTATATTAATTGGAGGGGAAATCATCTTCATTTATATTCTGCATAAATCACACCTTCCTAGGCTGTATTGATTTGGATCTCAAAGTGAAAGCATGATTCAAAGCATGCTGCTCCTGCTGCCCAATCCTGGGGGGAGGGGAGGTGTAACATGTTTGATTTAAGGAGATGGTATCATTGTATCGTGTCTGCCCAGATGCACTCCAAATTCCCTTCCGCAGGGTCCAGCTCTCTCTCAAGGTCTATCATCTACATCTAAACTTCTAAGGTCTATAATCTACACCTATATGTTGTTTAAGGTCACCAATTTACTTTCCCTGACATTCTTTCAAACTTCCTGGTTTAAAACTACAGAGAATTAAATGGAAGTTAATAAGGAAAACAAACAAACAAAAATGAAACAAGATACAAAACCTCCTAGCAACATCTACGTACCACACAGATTATTTAGGAACTGTAAGAATAGAATAGAATAACAGAGTTGGAAGGGACCTTGGAAGTCTTCTAGTCCAATACCCTGCTTAGGCAGGAAACCCTATACCAGTGATGGCGAACCTTTTTGGCACTGAGTGCCCAAACTGGAATGTGCATGCAAGCAAGCACGCACACTATTTTTTGCCTGTTTTCAGGCAGTTTTCAGGCAGTTTTCCGGTGCTCTGGCACCCCCAAAGACCAGCTGGCCGGTGCATGTGCTCACCAGAAACCAGAAGAGCAGCTGGCGATGGCGCGCATGCCCACAGAGAGGGCTCTGTGTGCCACCTCTGGCACGTGTGCCATAGGTTCGCCATCACGGCCCTATACCATTTCAGACAAATGGTTATCCAATCTCTTCTTAAAAACTTCCAGTGTTGGAGCATTCACAACTTCTGGAGGCAAGTTGTTCCACTGATTAATTGTTCTAACTGTCAGAAAATTTCCCCTTAGTTGTAGGTTGCTTTTCTCCTTGATTAGTTTCCACCCATTACTTCTTGTCCTGCCCTCAGGCGCTTTGGAGAATAGCTTGACTCCCTCTTCTTTGTGGCAGCTCCTGAGATATCAGAACACTGCTATCATGTCACCCCTAGTCCTTCTTTTCATTAAACTAGACATACCCAGTTCCTGCAACCGTTCTTCATATGTTTTAGCCTCCAGTCCCCTAATCATCTTTATTGCTCTTCTCTGCACTCTCTCTAGTCTCAACATCTTTTTTTACATCGTGGTGACCAAAACTAGATGCAGTATTCCAAGTGTGGCCTTACCAAGCAATAAAAATGTTACTTTGGAGATGTACCTATTTGCTAAAAAAAAAATCTATAAAATTAAACTGGGGATCATAGGGAAATCCTAGAACAAGGTTTCCTAAGCTGATAGCCTTCCTG
Organism: Arizona elegans; assembly: GCA_022577455.1. Classification (NCBI taxonomy): domain Eukaryota; kingdom Metazoa; phylum Chordata; class Lepidosauria; order Squamata; family Colubridae; genus Arizona; species Arizona elegans. The sequence continues at coordinate 83,615,672 of JAKOOJ010000001.1, forward strand.
GTATGTGGACTTCAGAATTCTCAAAACAATTGTGCTCACTGGAGAATTGTGGGAGTTGAAGTTTACATAGGTTGGGAAACAGATAGAAGAATGACATGGAATTTTCAACAGTTTTCTCCTTCTGGATAGAAATTTTGTGATTCAATGCCCTTATCATGAGAAATGTGACATATTCTCAAAACTCCGAATTTCAAATCTGTCAGCGCAAAGGGCAAAAGCCTCTCCCTATTAAATGTGAAACTATTAAGTCAAATGAGCCTTTTGTGTGTGCAGCATCACTAGTGTGGCACTGGGCATGTACTGTATGAAATATAATGTCTGACAAGTACCTTTTTTTCAGATAAAGGGACTAAGACTGCAAGTGACCTATTCACTGCTTAGAAAAGTGATGCTTAAGAAGATTGTTCTCCAACTGGCTATACCTGACAAATTTTATTAAACAATTTCCTTAACTGGAAAGTCTTAAACTTTACAGTTATGATTTCACCACTCAAATATTCCTCAAATGCAAACTCTCTCTTGTATTATGCTGCATTCATAGAATTCTTTTGTTTGTATTATCTAGCTGACCCATTCTCTTGTATTGCCAAGATATTGAGCATGTTTGACATTTTAGCTGATTACTTCTCCAGAATTAAGCAGAAAGCAGGGCAACATTCCAAAGTTCCTTTCAGTGTGAAAGCTAATTATATAAATGCTTGGAACAGCAATTTCTTTTGGGATGTTAAAGTGCTTTTATTAGATTGTTCCCCTGTCCTTTTAAAATTTATTATTGGACGCTTATAAATGGTGTAACCTGGTAAGTTTTATTTCCCCTCCCACACACTTGCATTTACTTCCACATCAGGCCCAAATAGTGTAAAGTACACCTGGGTTTATTGTACCTCAGTGATAAGGGAGAGGGAAAATTGTTTGTGAGAGGAGTAGGGGGTCTTGCCTCAGTGTAGTATAACAATAGCAATAGCACTTAGACTTATATACTGCTTCACAGTGCTTTTACAGCCCTCTCTAAATGGTTTACAGGGTCAGCATATTGTCCCCAACAATCTGGGTCTTCATTTTACTCACCTCGGAAGGATGGAAGGCTGAGTCAACCTTGAGCCTGGTGAGATTCGAACTGCCAAACTGCTGGCAATCAGCAGTCAGCAGAAGTAGCCTACGGTACTGCACTCTAACCGCTGCGCCATTTCCAAAACCTGCAGTGTTTTGTTTCTGGATAAACCATGTAAATTCATTCATTAATTTATTCTCAAAATTAAATCCTATCCTCCAAATCCAAGATTTCAGAGAATCTTTTGCCTTCATTTTGTTCTTCTATTTCTAATAACTTACTCATAATCAAGGGCAGCAATTCACTGTAAAAAAGATCTGAGAGTAAACAATATTCCAGTTTTATATTATGAAGCAGTAAGACAATAAAAGCCATAGATTGAAGATGATCAGAGGAGATATGACTTATTTTTGGCCCAAAGGTGCTTTTTCCAAAAGGCTACTAGACTGTCTTGGTTTTTCCTTTGAAAATGTTTCACTTCTCATCCAAGAAGCTTCTTCAGTTCTAACCGTTCAGTTTAGTTCTAACTTCTTTGATTAGAACTGAAGAAGCTTCTTGATGAGAAGTGAAATGTTTTCAGAGGAAAAACAAAAACCTTGCCTTTTGAAAAAAACACATTTGGGACAACCATGACCTGGGTGATTGAGAATCTTGATAGACATGACTTATCTTTGTGTAAGAAGAGTTAAACCCACTAGGCTATTTTGTTGTGAATCACAACATGATCTGCATCATAGCAGGAGCTTGTGCATCACAAGGTTAGAACGCTGGGCTGATGATCGGCAGGCTCACATTTGAGATCTGGTTGCTGCCGCAGGATGGGGTGAGTTCCCACCACATGCTCTAGCTTCTGCCAACCCAGCAGTTTGAAAGCAGACGACTTTCAATCCGGAAGTGCTTCGGCACTCTTGACATGACTGTAGTAGTAGCCACTCGAGAAATTCTGCCTTGACAAGTTCTGATATTCAACCATGTTGATCAAATTAATACGAAGTTTGAACTTTGTATTTGCAGCCTTATTTTATTATTTATTTTTTATTTATTTAATTTGTATACCACCCTTCTCCAACAGGACTCAGGGCGGTGAACAGCCATGGTAAAAACACAATATATAAAATTTAAAAACAATTTAAAAAACATTAAATACTTTTGGCCGTCAATTTAAAATAACCCAATTAAAACCAATTATAAATTTAAAACCTTAAGGATGGGCCTTGTTCATACCCTAAGTATTTTCTACAATGTTTAACTTCAAAAAAAGTGTTAAGTATTTTAAAATGTGATATTTTGATAGTGAATTATTTTTTTTTAGAAAATGCAAATTGAAATGCTGCTTTAAATATAAATATTTATATTGACTTGTAGTCATATTGTTCAAGCAGAAATATATTCCCTGTACTAAAGTGAGTTATGCAAATGATTACTGTCACGGGCCAGGGAAATCAGGAAATTCCAGTAGTTCAAATGAGTATAAAGATTTATTGCAGGCTTAAACTCTCTACAAGAATCTGAGCTACTAATGGTCAAAGCAAATTGGCGGTAGATATGAGTCAATGGAATTGAATGTGGGCTTAGATCTCTTGTGGGTGCGCAGAGACACATGACTTATGACGTGTTTGACTCTTCCCTTGGACTCAGCCTACAGTTACTTTTCTTATGATTAGAGAAATATAGATTGATGATGACATCTTGTCCAAAAAAATGGACATTGGGATCATAATTTTCATTTCCGAATAGTACACACCAAACATTATGTTCTATAAAATAAATAGGCCTGTGTTATATTTATCCTTGCTATAATCATAATTATTTCTAAGATAATAGTATTCATTTTTGTAAACTTGATAGCACTTTTCATAAAATGCTGTTATGGATAACGAAAATCAAATATATTAATTTATATCCAGATAGGGATAGGTAAGGTAATTTGGCATGGCTTATTAATGAATAATAAAAGTGAGAGCCAGAAAAGCTTTAAATAGATCACTTAAGGCATCAGCATTATGTATTAACAAGAACTGAAGACATTTGAACACATGAACTGAATACTCTATGATGAACAGCCCAATACATTTGATAACAAAAATGTGATAATAGAAAAATGTGATAATAGATATTAGGTATTAGGTAATACTTTTTGATATCCCCAGAAGGAAAACTGTTCTCTATAATTTAATTTTAGGGAGAATACTGACTTCTTGGATATTTTATTTATTTAGCAAATTTATACAGGGACTCATCTCACAAAATATGATTTTTGCCCCTTATAAACTATGTAGCAATTCAGGACACATCAAGCAAAAATAAAAGCAAAAATAGAGATATGAGAGGCATGAAAATCCTCACTTTTTTCCCATAATAGAAGAAGAACAGTGCCTTAATTTCATACAAATGATCCTTGCAGGCTCAAGGTTGATAGAAAAACCACATTTTCAGGGTTTTCTGTAAGGCCAGGAGTATGGGGCTAATCTCCACCTCAGGTGTGTGTGTATGTGGGGGGGGGGGGGGTGATGTCCCAGTGGTTAGGGGCATAGAAGAAAAAGTGCATGTCCTGGATCCCATCAGATAGTACTGCTTAAGAGGACTTAAAGCATAACCCTTCTACTTGACCTGATGGGATAGGGAGATGAAATTAAGAAGAGTCAATCCCTTAAATAATCTAGTTCCAAGACACGTAAGATTTTAAACTTCAAATCAGTGCCTTAATGCAGTTTGAGGAACAGAGGTGTAATCAGGGGTGAAATGCTCCCAGTTCAGACCGGCTCAGGTGAGTAGGTAGCGATGGCCAGTTCAGAGAACCGGTAGCAAAAATCCCTGCCCCCGCCCCCCATGCCCAGCTGAGCCGCGCGATCATCAGAAGCTTTTTTTTCTTTTAAATGGCTCTGACGATCCAAGCTCTGACGATCCCAGCTGAGTTGCCTGATCAGGCAATTCAGCTGGGATTGTCAGAGCCTTTTGAAAGCATTTTTTTACATGGTTTTACATGTAAAAAATAGTTTTAAAAGTAAAAAAAAAAAAATAGCCACACCCACCCAGTCACATTAACCCGCCCAACCAAGCCATGCCCACAGAACCGGTAGTAACAAATTTTAGATTTTATCACTGGGTGTAATGTATGCTATGCTAGGGAACACATCATTGTCTGTACAGTTGCATTCTTACCATGCTCTTTAGGAGTAGCCACCTATAGAGTGCACTACAGTAAATCCATTCCAATCCGCTCCCATTGTGAACTGGTAGTAAAGGTAAATAGAACCCACCTCTGGCTGAGAGGTAAACTCCGATTAAAAGACCATGAATGTTGTTTACTTATGTATCCACTCCTATAACCAAGGGTCTTGACTGTACAGTTCCATTCTCTGTACATTTTACAAAGGGATAGATAAACAATAGGGGCTTTATATTTTGTTGTTTGACTAGCTTTCAAATAGGGCTGCACTTCAACTCCTAGATTATTCTCTATAACCCTTGTCATCTCAAGGTTGCTTTGTCAAAATATGCTCCATCATTTTTTTTTTTCATCACCTTCTCTCTTTAGGTTGATGGAATATTATGTTTGGCTGACATTCTTACAGATGGTATACATTCCCAAGCTACTCATGCTGAAGCAGCTGCAGTAATAGCTCAGATCACATCTCCTCAGCTCACTTTCACTCAGCATCTCAACAGCTTTCTGGAGAACATGGAAGAAATTGTCACCGCGCTTCTCAGTATGTATATCCATGAAAATTTCATGTTTGAATGTTGTTAAGGTGCAGAAGGCTTTGGAAATTTTTAGACTAATTACCACATGCTATGTGTGATATGCTAATTGTAATCTTTCTTTTAATTTGCGTAATTTTTCTCGCTTTTTCACTTTTTTCCCTTCCTTTTTTGGGTCAGTTAATCATCTGTAATTGAGTTTAAGCATGCTTGAGATAAACACACGTCTATCATCTGATAAAAATAAAAAGTTAAAAATAATAAATTAAAAAGAAAACAACAACAAGAAAAAACCCTCAAAGGGTCTTTTTCTTCTGTCAGTTTTCTATATTTTTTGTTTTAGAGAGCCTGTCTCAATTGACATGGTGACTCTTAGCAGGAATATTTCTACTGATTAGGAGAATTTTCAAATATCCTAATCTCAGATTGCTTAGGAAAGGGTGAAGAACTGTTTTTAATCAAAGGCCTTATTTCATTGTTCCTTAACTTCTATCTTAACATAATAACAGAGTTGGAAGAGACCTTGGAGGTCTTCTGGTCCACCTCCCTGCTCAAGCAGGAGACCCTATACTCGTACTGGTGAACCTATGGCACGCATGCCAGGGGTGGCACACAGAGCCCTCTCTGTGGACATGTGGGCTGTTGCCCCAGCTCAGCCAGCTGGTTGTCAGGTTTCCGAGGCATGCATGCACGCCAACCAGCTGGTCGTCGGGTTTCCGATGCTCTGGGGCGTGTGCGTGCATGCATGAGCACAGGCAGGCACGTGCCTTCTGGTTTGGGCACTCTGTGCCTAAAAGGTTCGCCATTACTGCATACCATCCTAGACAAGTGGCTGTCTGGTCTCTTCTTAAAAGCTTCCACTGATTAATTGTTCTCACCATTAGGAAATTTCTCCTTAGTTCAAGGTTGCTTCTCTCCTTGACTAGTTTCCATCCATTGTTTCTTATCTTGCCTTCTGGTGATTTGGAAAATAGATTGACCCTCTCTTCTTTGTGGCAGCCCCTCAAATATGCCCTCAAAGGGCATCATTGGGCCACCCAAATGATGCCCTTGAAGTGATGTCCCGGTGCCTGGAGGCCGTGCGGATCTGGATGGGGAGGAACAGGCTCAGGCTCAACCCATCCAAGACTGAGTGGCTGTGGTTTCCAGCATCCCACTATAGTCAGTTGACACCATCACTGACTATTGGGGGCGAGTCTTTGGCCCCCACAGAGAGGGCTCGCAATTTGGGCATTCTCCTGGATACACAGCTGTCCTTGGAGGAAGATCTGATGGCTGTAGCCAAGGGGACTTTTTATCAGGTTCGCCTGATCCGCCAGTTGTGGCCCTTCCTAGATCGGGATTACTTGTGCACAGTCACTCATGCCCTCGTCATCTCTCGCCTGGACTACGGCAATGCTCTCTAGATAGGAATAATTGACTGGACCCAGATGGAGTTAGACAATTTGGACAGAAAAACAAGGAAGCTTATGACAATAAATCATGCCTTGCACCCTAAAAGTGATGTTGACTGATTATATTTACCAAGAGCAGAGGGTGGTCGAGGACTCCTACAAGTAAAGCAGACTGTGGAAGAAGAAAAACACAGCTTGAATGATTACATCCAGAAAAGTGAAGAGCCAATGATTAAGGAAGTAAATAAAAGAGGCCTTTTAAAGACAACTAAAACAAAAGCAGAATATAAGAAAGAAGTAATTGAGCAGCGAGCTGAAAATTGGAAAAGCAAAGCTCTGCATGGCCAATACTTGAAAATATTGAAGGCAAAGCTGACCAGAAACTAACTTGGAATTGGTTAAGATCAGGAGTACTGAAAAAAGAAACAGAAAACTTTATTTTAGCAGCTCAAGAACAAGCCCTAGCCACAAACTGCATGAAGGCAAAAATTCAACATGTTACCACCAACAGCAAATGCCGCCTCTGCAATGAGAAAGATGAGACAGTTGACCACCTGATTAGTGGGTGCAGCAAAATTTCACAAACTAACTACCTACAACTCCATGACCGTGTTGCTAAGATCATTCACTGGAAATTGTGCCAGAAGTTTGGATTTGAGTATAGCAAAAACCACTGGGAACATCAGGTTGAGAAAGTTTTAGAGAATGAGAAATTCAAGATCTTGTGGGACTTTAGGATTCAGACTGACAGGCACTTGGTCCACAACACACCTGTCATAACAATAGTTGAAAAGAAAAAAGTATGGTTCATTGACATTGCAATACCTGGTAATGCACAGATTGAAGATAAGCAGCAAGAAAAAAGCACAAAGTACCAGGACTTGCAAATTGAAGTTGAGTGACTGTGGAAAAAGAAATCATGTGTTGTCCTGATTGTAATTGGAGCCCTTGGAGCAATACCCAAAGGGCTACCCCGCTATTTAGAAATTCTAAATTTACCGGACTTGAACATTTTGACTCTACAAAAAACCACCCTACTCGGAATAGCTTACATCCTCCGACGATACCTTAACAGTTCCTAGGTCCTTGGTTAGGACTCGAGCTGCTGAGCTATTAACCAGCCTCAAAGGCTGTTAATCTCACCAAAGATTAACAACAACAACAACAACAACATCATCATCATCAACAACAACAATAATAATGCAGAAGAAGAAAAACAAAGTTTGAATGATTATGTGAACCAAAGTACAGAAAAATTGCTGCAGGCTGTGAAAATGGAGAACATTATAAAAACAACAGAAACAAAGGCAGAATATAAGGAAAAACAGCTGGATGACAGATTAAATAGATGGAAAACCAAAGCTTTGCATGGACAGCACTTGAAAAACATTGAAGGAAAATGTGATGACAACTTTACATGGGCATGGCTTAAGATGGGAACCATCAAGAAAGAAACAGAAGGTTTAATACTGGCTGCTCAAGAACAAGCACTACAAACTAATGCCATGAAAGCAAAGATACAAAAATCCACCAACAATCCAAACTGCCGACTTTGCAACAACAAAGTCGAAACTGTTTCACGTTTAATATGTGAATGCAGCAAAATCACACAAACTGATTACAAAGCTAGATACGACTGAGTTGCTAAATTAATCCACTGGTCATTATGTAAAAAACACAACTTTCCTGTATCCAAAAAGTCATGGGAAAATGAAGTGGAAAAAGTTATAGAAAATGAGAAGGTGAAGATCTTGTGAGACTTTTGAATATAGACGGATTGTCATTGGAACACAACACGCCAGATATCATAGTTGTCAAAAACCGAAATGTACAATTTATTGACATCATGGTACCAGGAGATGCTAGAGTCGTAGAAAAAGAACTGGAAAAAATCACGAAATATCGCGACCTGGCCATCAAAACTACACGGCTATGGATGAAACATGTAACAGTGATACACATTGTCATCGGGGCACTTGGTACCATGTCCAAGAATTTTATATGGTACATCAGCAAATTGCATCTTTCTGCAATAACACCAGTGGAACTGCAAAAAACTGCGCTACTTGGAACATCGTACATCTTAAGAAGGTACTTGGTTGATACCTAGGACACTGGCAGCAACCCGTATCAACTATTAGCACCAGTCAATGGTATTTGTGATGCATTTTTGAATGTTCAGTTGACTGAGTTTCAAGTTTAATAAATAAAGTAATAATAATAATCTGCCAGACGACGATGATGATGACGACGACGATGAAAACAGTCATGGTTTAAGCACCTGATTTACTATCATGTTGGAACATGAGGTTCTGCTATTAGAATTATGATTAACAAGTAAGAGAGTTATTAGCATTAAAGCATCTACTTTTTGCATTCAGGTCCAGCTGTACCTAAGCATATTTAGAAAGAAAAGACTGCAATAGGGAATCTTTCCTCTAATAAATCTCTAATTTCTCCATTAAATTTATAGCTAAGTAATTGAATTACTGTTCTTATTTATTTAATCCCAGAACCACAGACAAATCAAATTGCTGGGTGAGTCAGACCTTAGTTAAAATAGATGTATACAGAAATTAAAAGATACTTAGAAGGTTATAATAACAGCTCTGTCTGCAGCATTTTAAGAGGTCTTTGGATTTCCGATGCTCTTTCCCAGAAAGGGAAAATAGCACAGCTTTAGTTATAATGATAGCAAGATACACAAATTAAATATCTTGTAAATCAATTAGTTATATTTATCTGTGCATACTGTTACATTTGATCTAGCAACCAAATTTATATCTACATCCAGGCTCTATGCTACAACCACATTTGTATCATGCATTTTTATTTGAAGTAAACAGCTGTTCAAGGATCTTTCCTCCCACCCATAAAATGTTTTAAAACATGTAAGCAAACAAAGCATGCAAGGAAACTAATTAAGGAAAGAACCAACCTAGAACTAAGAGAAATTTCCTGATAGAACGATTACCGTAATCAATGGAATGACTGTCCTCCAGAAATTGTAGGCTCATTGGAGGCGTTTAGGAAGAGAATGTACAACCATTTTTCTGAAATGGTACATGGTTTCCTGCTTGAGCGGGGGTTGGACTAGAAGACCTCCAAGGTTCCTTTTAACTCTGACTGTTATTCTGTTAAATAAATGGGCTGGTTTTAATTTAATATTTTAATTGTGTTTTTTAATTCCTAGAACTGTGCCAAGAGGCTGCCTCTGGGGAAGTTTTCCTATTGGCTTCAGCTGCACTTGCCAATATTACCTTTTTGGACTCAAAGGCCTGTGAGATGTTGCTTCAACTGGATGCGATGAAGATTCTTATTGCAGCTTGTTCTGACAAACAGAAAGTAGATAGTCCCTATTCTCGAGATCAGGTAAGCATATTTAATGTATCTCCAGAGAACTGAACATGAATGGTTGACATAGTAGAAGAAAAAAAATATATAGATGTAGGAAAGAGTTCAGAATACCCCTGATTTAATGCTTGGTGTAGCTGACTTTGCATTTAATGGACAAAATCTTCTGAACAGGATATGCCCAAAAAAATTGAAATAACAGCTTCATCTTACTGTCCTATTTAGTGTTGATGTCCTCAGAGTTTTGGAATTCTCTTTCATGGCTTTTTCTTCTTATTGTAGCATTTATTAAAGACTTTTTCATGCAAAGCCAGCTTTGTGGGATAACATAGCTTTGCTTATAATGATGTAATAGCTTTAGTAGCCATTCTGGAAATCTATTTAGAAGTAAGCACCTTTAAATAATGCCATGATGCTAGTAGTTTGAAAGGTTATGGCCTAGGAAAGAAAATAAATCAACTCAAGAATAATTAAAATAATAGCAGTTTTCATCCTTATTGGTAGTAGTCAGATATGGGTAGCAATTCCCAGTGAGGATCAAACTGATAACATGGCACCTCTTGGTGGTCAGTGTAATGAAAGATATGGCACAGAATATATGCTGTGCAAAAATAAAGAAATGTCTCTTTATTCTAAGCCTCCTTTGTGAGAACTCATGTAAACCTTGTCCACAGTGGCGCGACATAGAATATAGTATATGTATCCTTCTGTTCTGTGAGAAGGTGGACTGTATATACAATTGTGATAGCCTTTATTGCTAACAATATTTTTAAATAGAAAGTGTTCTCTTTGATTGACCAAATCACCCCATTCAGTAAAATGGATGGACTGGCTATGTCAAAGTCCAAATATACTGTAAATTAGAAATGATTAAAATAGCAAGTAGATAGAAATGACATTTTTATCCAATAAGTCATCATGCCAAAAATGGAAGAGGCATAATTTAATTGAGGTCAGAAGTGATTTAGTATTTCTCAAAAATAGTGCTGCTCCTACAAAGATGATAAATTTAAATAAATTCATTTTTCTAAAAGAAAATATACTGTTTTGGTTTTGTTCCTTTTGTTATATCATCACTGGCTGTGTTAAAATATCAGAAAAATCATATTCATTTCAGGAAGCACTTTATAATGGTTAAATCACATGGGTGGTCTAAATTCTCACTTTAATCCACAAACAAAAAATGGATTTAAATTAATTTCACTTATATTTCTTTGCTTTTTTTTTTAAACTGCTGTCCCTCTCATTTTCCCATTTATTATAGTGATTAAAACTTCGAGGCTATCAAGTACTCTGTATCAGAACCTAGTTTTCTTATCACAATTCTATAAAGGATTATTCCAAATGCTAGCCAGAAGGAAAACCTGCTAGACTTCTAAAAATCTGCTAATGTTTGACCTGTTAAAGAAAAAAAAAATCCATAATAGTAGAAAGTTACCTAGAAATGCTATTTCATACATGATCTGTCTTTTATTGATCAGATTTACTTAATAAACTGTTTCTATATAGGCAGAGGTTTGTCCTCCGAGCTTGGCACCCAGATGTTTCATTACAAAACTAGGTAACATCTTCAGCAGGAGGTTTTGGGGATGAAGTGTCTTGTTTCTTTATATAGGTCCTGGGTGGCCGGTTTTGTGGTTTTGTGACTTGTTGAATCACAGGACTGATTGAATCACAGGACCAATTGAATCACAGGACCGACTGAATCACAAGGCTGATTAATTCACAAGACTGGTTCTAGTCTTGTGACTTCTGACTGGTTGCTGTGAGGTGTGAAATTCAGCTTGTGTGGCCTGGGGTGCTCATCGATTGGGGGTTCAGATGTTCTGCTTTCTCATTGGTTCATACAGTGGTTCTAAGTCAGTCTTATAAATCAACCAGCCTTGTGAATCAGTCATGTGATTCAATAGACCTGTGATTAAACCAGTCCATCACCCAGGACCTATATAAACCAGGACCGATCACCCAGGACCTATATAAACAAACAAGACACTTCATCCCAAAAAAACCCACTGAAGGTATTATCTAATTTGGCACAATGAAACATCCAGGAACCAAGCAGCAAGCTTGGAGGACAAACCTACAACTTGAGCTACAAACTGTCTATTTCTGATTCTGGTCCTATAACAGAATCTTTACGTACCCTTCTATTTAATTTCTCATCCAAGTACTAATTAGGACAAGGATGGAGTTCCTTTGATATCAGTCAACTTGATAGTGATGAGTTATTGTTCAAAGACATCTGAAGTCTACAGTTTCTCCAACCTTGGATGAAATCAAGCCAATTTATTTCCATGGGTCCTTCTTATGCAGACCTGAAACTAGGACAATGCTTTGAATGAAACCATTCTTTCAAGCTGCTTCCTCAAGCAAGTTGTACTTCCTACTCCTAGTAAAAAGAAGTAATGACACTTTCTTTCTTGGCATTGCTTTTTCCACCTCTTATAACCCATTACCCAGGAGAACTATATCAGAAGCCCTTTCTTTTTATTGAAACTATCAGCTGAGGCTTTAATATAACCTGAAGTGCTGGGTCACAATCATGTTGCTTCTTCATATTGCTTCTTTGACCTGGTAAGATGGATAGTGTCACCTCTGCTCAGTCAGTCGAATTGCAGTAAGGTTGGAAACAAATATTTTCTATTTCATATGCTAAATCATTTTGTGAATTCCTGGATACAGGTGTGTGTGTCAGGGAGGGAGGGAGGGAGGGAGGGAGGGAGGGAGAGAGAGAGAGAGAGAGAGAGAGAGAGAGAGAGAGGGATGGATGGAGGGGGAGAAAGAGAAAGAGAAAGAGAAAAAGAAAGAGAAAGAGAAAGAGAAAGAGAAAGAGAAAGAGAAAGAGAAAGAGAAAGAGAAAGAGAAAGAAAAAGAGAAAGGGGAGGAGAGGAGAGGAGAGAATATGGTGCTGGTTTTCCTGTGTTGGGATGCCTTAGAGGAGCAACCTCCATAAACATTTTTATTGATATAAGAGTCAGCATCTTTATTAACAATCCCTTATTTATTTCAGCTCTCAATCAATATACGGCATTTGGAGATTTAAGAGCTTGAATTGTAGCCAGAAACAATACTCTTTTTTTTTGTTTAGTTTTGTTTTGCAAACGTCATTGCATGGCTGAAGTTCTTTTTTGTTATTTCTTTTGAATGCTTTGCATAATAATATATCCTGGCATGTGTGACAGTCATTTATAAAGTGACTGGCCTTACATTTAAAGAACAAATTCAGGAGCAGAGTAAGAAGTGAGGTAATCAGTTTGTCTCTGTTAACAAAGCTGAAAATGATGAATTGTGTAATTAAATTTCTCAAAAATACTTAAGAAATTAAAAAGTGGCACACTAGTTCATAACGGATATAAAAATAAATGCAGGTAAGAGTTTGGAAGATTGGCTTTTACCAACCCTAGCAATGTAGAATCAATCTTTTTATCCTAATTAGTGTGGTATATCAATTGGTTCCTTGTTTGTATCTTTAGATGCAATCAAAATGTTTTGTTTACAAACATATAAGAAGCTTCCAGACATAAGAATGGGTTCTTCCTTTGTTCACATTTTCATATACATGAATGCATATATGCAGTTTCACAGAGGACTCTTCAAGGAATAATTAAGTAGAGTTTGATTATTTTACCTTTAGATATCTTTAGTGATCTTGGAGAAGACTATTGAAAGTCCCTTGGACTGCAAGGAAATAAAAATCAGTCAATCATAAAGGAGATCAGTCCTGACTGTTCTTTGGAAGAAGAGATACTGAAGCTGAAACTCAAATGAGAAACCACCAAATGAGAAAAGAGGACTCATTGGAAAAGACCCTGATGTTGAGAAAGATGGAAGGCAAAAGGAGAAGGGGGTAACAGCAGAGGATGAGGTGGTTAGATAGGGTCATTGAAGCAGTGGGCATGAGTTTGGGCAGTCTCAGGGAGACAGGGGAGGACAGAGGAGCCTAGTGTGCTATAGTCCATGGGGTTGCAAAGAGTTGGACATGGCTTCACAAGAACAATCTTTAGTCAAATCATCTTTTCCCTATCTTTATTTGCTGTGGGGAAAGATCATTAAGTAAATAAATGATTTTTTTCCTCCTTAAAAAGAAGATAAATCTAATGCCAGGACTCGTTTTGCCTTTGTGCTGTAGGAATTTCCCTTCTCTTCATCCCTGAAATATTCTCTCCCACTCACACAGCATTTGCAGAGTTCAAGAGGAGCAGTAGAGGAAGGGGGGATTCCCCTCTCCCTGCTTTGTTGACAGAATCCATTGCATTGATAAAAGCAGTTAATTGAATGCCTCCCTCTCTAATGGAACTGTGGCAGCAAAGTTCAGCTATTTCTAGTTGCAAATAATGATCCCTCATAGTCTTTGGTAACCAAGCCACAACAATGCAAATCTCTACCGTCGAATGAAATAAAAGACACCGCAGCAAAAAAATTGAATGTGTTTCATAGCATATCTAGATCATCATGAACGAATATTGGCAATTTCATGTTTATGTACTTTGACCACATAATGAAATGATGCTATAATCTTTGTTTTAGGATTGATTTTTTTTTTACTCATGTCAGCAATCATAATAAAACTGCACAAAAACTATTTTCTTGTGAATATTAATTAATTAACATAATACTCCACAGTGTAAATTGCTGACCACCAGAAAAAAGTGAGATTGTAACGATAAAAGAAAATTCCATTGTTTTTTTCGATTTTCAAATGCTTTCCTCAACTGTCTTCTGCTTTTCTTGTTTTCTCTCTCTCAGAGACCCTAAACATCGTCATTTTCAATTCTCAGTTATTATTTCCCACATTCCAGTTTTCTGCAGAAGTTTGCTTCTATGGGGGAAAAAAGCAATTTTTCCTCATTTTCAAATGCTTTACTGAGATCTCTTCTCTCGTGCTTCTCATATCCCATATCCCTCCTCTATTTCTGGTCTTTTCCTTAATTTTCTCCATGCCATAGCTGCTTCCACCTCTCTTTGCAAACACTTTGAAAAATACTCTTTTTATGTGCAGCATCAGCTAAAAACAAAAGAAACCTCTGCAATCTTATATCTTCTTGCTGTAGAAAAGACATTGTGTGTTTTTCTTTATTCTGGACACTAAAACTTATAATATGGTTGATTGGAGACCTGGTTACTAAAACTTTTGCTTATTGTTCACTAAAATTGTTCTTGTAGACTATTGTATTGTCATTGCATATTTGTTTCTCAGAAAAACCCAACCCCAAATGAAGCAGAACATTTCAGAGTGCAAAGAATAGATTAATCAGAGGCTTTTGAATGTACTGTGACTGACAAAAAAACCCAACAACCTAATAACCCTTAAGCACAATGAATGCTGCTTAAACATTCTAACAAAATGATAAAAACAAAAATTCTAAGGAATTAATTGAGGGTAAAGTGGGTTCTTAGATTGAGGTATTTTGAAATTCGAACAATAGGCAAGTCTAAATAGGCACATCTAGGCTAAAATGCTGAGCTTGTTGATCGAAAGGTTGGCCGTTCAGCGGTTCGAATCCCTAGTGCTGTGTAATGGGGTGAGCTCCCGTTACTTGTCCCAGCTTCTGCCAACCTAGCAGTTCGAAAGCATGTAAAAAATGCAACTAGAAAAATAGGGACCACCTTTGGTGGGAAGGTAACAGCGTTCCGTGCACCTTTGGCATTTAGTCTTGCTGGCCACATGACCATAGAGATATCTTCGGAGAGTATGGCTCTTTGGCTTTGAAACGGAGATGAGCACGCCCCCTAGAGTCGGGAATGACTAGCACATATGTGCGAAGGGAACCTTTACCTTTACCTTTTAGGATTGCCGAGTAATTCATTATGGGAATATTTGGACACTGGAGACTATCATACCTCATGTTGGTAGTTTTAATTAAAGAAAGACTTAAACTAATGAGGAGCCAATATAGTCATACCTTAGGCACAGAACCTGCTGGGTGACTTTGGGCCAATCCCTGTCTCCAAAATCTAGGAAGCAAGTAAGAGCAAATCACCTTCAAGAAAACTTGCCAAGAAAACTTCAGGAACCAGTCCAGGTAGTCAGAAGGAGTCAAAAACTGATGTATACATATAGACTGAAGAAGGAAAATTTGGAACAAGTAGCATGGTCATGTTAAAGTAGGACCGGGGCCATATATATTCAAGTCCATCCTCAGGAATCACTGGATAACTTTGGAAAATCATTTTCTCATTACCTAACCTACCTTACACAGTTTTGTTCTAAGGAAAATAAGAGGAATGGTTTGCCATGTATATTAAGTTACTCTGGTGAAAGAAAGACAAGCTATATATTTCATATATGAAAAAGAATAAATTATATTAAGGAAACGGAATGGGCGAATGTAGATGAAATAAACCACTATTTAAGTTATTTACAGTACTGAGACAGCTTTGAACTTCCCTAAGTACAGTAACAACTTTTCTGAAAAAAAAGATCAATTAACTAATAAAACATATTGGTATTAGTCTATGGGGCCTGACTTTAGATATATCAAGTATATATTTCTCTCAGCCTTAGGAAGGAGGCAATTGGAAAAGGAAACCAAAGAGAAGACAACTTGTCTTTGGTGTATTGTATCTATTACTGAAGCTGGTTTGGTTGAACTAAAAAAATAGAGTCTGGCTTTATACAAGTGTTTCCATCTTGTGAACATCCCAAACGTGCTTTTTCAAGAAGCAATTGGACTTTCTTGTTTTTCTTTGAAGACATTTTGCTTCTCATCCAAGAAGCTTCTTCAGCTCTGACTGGATGTAATATAAATATAAATCCTACCATTCCCCACCATCCAGTCAGAGCTGAAGAAGCTTCTTGGATGAGAAGCAAACATCTTCAAAGAAGAACAAGAAAGCCCAATTGCCTCTTGAAAAAAAAGAACTTTGGAGACAACCATGACCTGGATGAGTAAGAATCTCCATAGACATCTTGTGAACAGTTTTCTTACAGCAGCATATCTGTATTTATCTCCATTTGATTATGTATAAGGTCTTACCTTTTTGAATGTATAAATCATGCCTTTGTAACACTATTCATCATTTATTTAATGTGTCAATGCAGTGGGCACTGAAAAAAAATCCAGAACTCCACATTCTCTGGTTCTTGGGTTAGGATTATTCTTCTATTCCTGGCAGATTTTTCAAGAAAGGTCTCCATGAATAGAAGCAGGAAGGACATCAGTTTTCTAATCCTCTTGGTTTTCTCTAGTATCCATACTCCATTCATATTCTATGGTGTTTCACAAGACTCCTCAACAGGAAGTTAGTTTAGGGGGAAGTGGAAGAAGTTGAAGAGAAATCAGCAAAAGAGGTTCCTCCATTTCCTTCTATTCATAAAGGTTTCTGATAAGAGTGTCTTCTATTTTGGGCAACAGGATGTCTTGTCCAAGTACTAAAAACAAAACAATCCCCCCTCCCATATTTATATGTTGCGCATGTTGAAAGGGTTATATGAACCAGGAGTACCTGCAAAGGATAAGCAAAATTATAATGATAGTCATGATTGCATAATTGAAACTGCCATATTGACATATGTGGTTTTATATTCTGTAAGCCGCCCTGAGCTGCCATGGGTGAATAGGCGGAATATAAAACTAACTAATTAACTAACTAACTAACTAACTAACTAACTAACTAACTAACTAACTAAAATATCTATCCCTACCCCTTCTGCAGAAATTTCTGATTTGAGTATTACAGAAATTTAAGTAGAAGAAAACAAAACAAAATTCAGCCTCCAACATAGGAGCCAAGGCCACTATTTTTATGGTTGTTCTGCTGTTATTAATATTTTTAGTCTTTGAGAGCTGCAGAAAGTATGGCAATGATGCAGTTACAGTATGTCATTTAAGTGGGTGACACAATTTTTTTTCATCCTTTTAAAAATGCCTTCACACAAAATAGGTGTATCACATTTCCCAGTCTGAGATTTTTATATTTGTATTAAGATTCAACCATTTTTTGCCTGAAGATTTCCCAGTGAAATGCTGGGGAAAACATGGGCCTGAAGAGAAGACCACCACACAGGATTTTGGTTGCCTATCCTGGCCTACAGTTTTTAAAATAAAATATCTGTAGCTTCATGAAAACTTTGAACACAGTGATTTCCTGCATTTGTGTCCAACAGAGGCCCATCCTACTTGCACAATTACAGGTCATGGGAAAATCACAATAAGAATAGGAGCTTTCATGCGATGGCAATAAGAACAATGGGTCTAAGTCGAGAAGTAATTTCCCAAGTAGCTGATCAATGATTTATAAGTCATTATAATAACAGTTGTATAATGTAAATTTTGAAACCATTGCCTCTTTTTAATTTAGATTGTAACTGTATTAGCAAACCTGTCTGTGCTGGACCAGTGTGCTTCAGAAATAATCCAACAAAATGGTACGTATATTTTGACAAACACACAAAAGATTTACACATGTGAAAACAAAACTGAAATAGGATCCTGCAGCTAAACAGCATTCAATATAATGCTATACACCAGGATTACTAAAGATCTAAATGTATCTTTTTTTGAGACTAAAATTCTGCATTTTCACATTTTCAAATCTCGGAATCTTGACCTTGTAAGGATTCAAGTTTATGTCATTTTCTTTCTGAAATACCTACAGGCAGGACCAGAGATGGGTTTCAGCAGGTTCTGACCAGTTCTGGAGAACTTGTAATGGAAATTTTGAGTAGTTCAGAGAACCGGTAGTAAAAATTCTGACTAGCCCCACCCCCATCTATTCTCTGCCTCCAGAGTCCCAGCTGATCGGGAGCAAATGGGGTTTTGCAGTATCCTTTCCCTGGAGTGGGGTGGGAATGGAGATTTTACAGTATCCTTCCCCTGCCATGCCCACCAAGCCACACCCACAGAACCAGTAGTAAAAATTTTTGAAACCCACCACTGGGCAGGACCCTACAATTTCAAAATCATGGCTTTTTTTCTATTTCAGATACATTGAATGATGATATTGTTATACCTCCCTATTTTGGGAAATATGCCAGTGAAGAAACAGAGAGGGAGCCATCTCTCTCTACTGCTTCACTGTTGAATTCTTCATATACTGTCGTTCAAGCTGATTTTGAATATAGATTTAGTGTTCTTGTTAAGGTTTAAGTGCTCTCTTATACCCAAAAATTGCCCTGACAACAGTGGACCATCTCTTTGTAATTGTTGCCTGATGAAATAGCAGAGAGAAGCAGCTTGCTGTTGTTGGACTGTCAGCAATAGGGCTTATCCAGGTTTCCAAACCAGGGATCAACTGCAGTAAAGAACTGTATCTCCCCTTTGCCTGACTTCTGTTCAGGGGTGAAATGCTCCCGGTTCGGACCGGATTGCCCAATCCAGTAGCGATGGCGGTGGGTGGTTCGGAGAACCGGTAGCAAAAATCCCTGTGCCCCCCCATGCCCAGCTGAGCCGCGCGATCATCAGAGGCTGTTTTTTTTTTTACTTTTAAAAGCATTTTTTGTACAACCTCTTCGGCCGAAAAAATGCTTTTAAAAGTAAAAATAAAAAAGCCTCTGATGATCGTGCGGCTCATCTGGGATTGTCAGAGGCTTTTCAAAGCATTTTTTTCTGCAACCTCTTCAGCCGAAGAGGTTGTAGGAAAAAAAAATGCCTTTAAAAGCCTCTGGCGATCCCAGCTGACTTGCCTGATCGTCAGAGGCTTCTAAAAGCATTTTTTTCTGTGACCTCTTAAGGTTGTAGAAAAAATGCTTTTAAAAGTAAAAAAAAAAATGCCCACCCAGTCACATTTTATTTATTTTATTTTTTTATTTTATTTAAATTTGTATACCGCCCTTCTCCTAGTGGACTCAGGGCGGTGCACAGCCAAGTAAAAAACATCCAATACAAAATTTAAAAATTTAAAAGAATTATACCCTTTGGCCAAAAATTTAAGAACCTTACGACTAAAACCCATTAAACAATTAAAAATCTAATATCTCAATTACTAATATCTCAATTACATTACTCCCCCCCCACCAAGCCACACCCACAGAACCGGTAGTAACATATTTTAGATTTTTTTAGATTTCACCCCTGCTTCTGTTCTAGTCTGGAATAGATGATTTTGTGGCTAGGAAAAGTGGCAAGTGAAGGAGGGGATGAGTTCTGACAAATAATTACACTGAAGTTGTAGCCATTTGTCAGAATTGCCATCCATGCTATTGGATGGATGTTTTTCACCTCTGGCTTGTGACATTAGTGGTGGAGGTCATCTTTTCCTAAATGGGAAATGAGGATGCCATTCTCATCCCATAGTAGAGAATTGGCAGTAGAAGCAGCTAAATCTATGCTGCTTAAGTAAATTACTTTCTTAAAATTACCACTTCTCCTTTTTATATTTCGAATAATGATGGGAGATTATACCTTTAGGCAGAATTTGACAGAGCAAGGATGAGGATTGGGGATTAGGGATTTAGCTTTGTCTCCTGCAATTATGCTGGCTTGGTTTATGTATTGCTTCATCTTCAACTATAACGTTTGTACCAACAATTTTTTTAAATGTGTTCTTGGATAATTGACAGCAATATTTATGCTTTTGTAGGTATTCAAGTTTTAATGGAAATGCTGTCTGAAAAATCACCATTTGGGAATTCACCCGAAAGGGCTGCTTGTGAACAAGTTCAACAAAAAGCCGCCGTGACACTTGCTCGTCTTAGCCGTGATCCTGAAGTAGCTAATTCAGCCATAAAACTCAACTGTACGTATTTAAATGATTTGATACATCAAAGGGACATTATTTAGCCCAGGCTAAATGCTACTTTTCTCCATTGCATGTCAACTAAGAACCAATCTATTTTCCAGTACTGGTCATTTATTTTTTAAAAGATTTCTGTTTTACGAATCAACCAATGATTGCCCCAACTGGCAGCTTGAAGTTCAGTTAGCAGTACAGATAATCCTTGATTTATGACTGTAATGGAGCTTGCCCATTATGGTTGTAAGTTGCGACAATCATAAAGTTGTCCTGTGGCCAACCTAATTTTACAATCTTTTTTGTGGTGGTCATTAAGTGAACCAATTGTTTGCTATGGACTGATTTTGTAGAAAATAAATCCCATTTTTCAGCAAAAAACCTGTTAAACCTGTTCACATGGCCACTGGATGCTGCAAATGGCCAAAATACAGCCAATTGCCAAGCACCTAAAAAGCAGTTAGGGTCAGGGGCAGCCAACATAAGCAGTCCTGGGGAGGTCCTTGTAACTTTGACGACTACTCAGGGGTGAAATCCTACCGGTTCGGACTGGTTTAGGCGAACTGCTAGAGATTATGGGCATCAATTCATCGATATTCCACAGAATTCAACATTAAATGCAGCAGAGAGAATGCTAACTTTTCTCCTTCCATTCACAACGGAGCTGCTGCAGCCTGTCCCTTTGAAGGTAGTCTCCAGGAGGGAGGGGGATGGGGGGGGGAAGCAGCTAGAATGGAGCCATTTTCGTGAAAGGCAGGAAAATGAGGAAGGGGATTTTCCTGCCTGTCATCCATTCCTCAATCTCATCACAGACTGAGGGAAGGATGGTAGGCAGGAATATTCCTCTCCCATTTTTCTGCCATTCGCGACAAGGAGTGGCTGGGAAGGGAAGGGCCGGTGAGGAACCCCCTCAATGTGAGTGATGTCGAATTGACCACACCCACCCAGTCACATGACCTCCCCCCAACAAGCCATGCCCACAGAACCAGTAGGGGAACTTTTTTAATTTCACCCCTGGGACTACCTATATGAAACTGCTCATGACAATGCCTTGTACATGCTAAGCCAGATGCCCAACAAAATGATACAATATTGTTCACAGAAAACTCAGTACTAGCTTTCAAAGGTGTGAATGGGACTCTTCTAGATAAAGGAAAAAAGGAACCCCTTAAAATGGCATTTATCATTGAATAAATTAAGTCCGATATGCCTGGATAAAGATTCACTGGCTTTGCAAAGAGAACTATGAATTCTCTTAGTGTTTATATTTTGTGCTATGTAAAAAGAAGTGGGTTTTTTTTTCTTTCAGCTTTTTCTAAGCGTCACTTTTTATGGCATTACAACATTTTGACTGAAATGGATAAATCTAGAACAGGGGTGGGCAACTGTGGTCCTTTTACAACCTGTGGACTTCAACTCCCAGAATTCCTGAGACAGCCAAGATGGCTCAGGAATTCTGGGAGTTGAAGTCTACAGGTTGTAAAAGGGCCACAGTTGCCCACCCCGATCTAGAAAATATGACACACAGAATAAATTGTTAATCAATATTCTTTTCAAATCATTTTTAGGTATTCCACGTCTCATACAACTTTGCAGGTCTCCAGGTGAAAGAAATAAGAGTGATTCTGTTCTTGTTGCTTGTCTGGTAAGGGCATCTAATTGTTCCCAGGGTGGGATTCAGCCAGTTCAGTTCAGTTTGGACGAATCAGTAGTTACAGCCAGTGGCTTGGCCCGTCCCTCTGCCCCTGCCCTATTCCATCTTATACAATCGCCATGTTTTTGATGCAGCATGCATGTGGCAAGGCACATGAGCGAAGCTATCCAGTCCTATACGATCGCTGTGTTTTTGATGCAGCGCGCATGTGCACGAGCGCTCACATTTTCGATTCTGGGCGAACCGGTTGTTAAATTATGTGAAGCTCACCTCTGATTGTTCCCTCTTTTCTTTCATTTTATTCTGCTGGTCAGACATTCATCATCAAGAGTTCCTATTGGCTGGAAGGGTAGGAGAGCTAATCTTGCCAGATTTCAGCCTTCTGATTCACATCCCTCACTATTGAGAAGATTCTTTAGCTATCCAGATCAGATCTGCAACAGACAGGAACAGAATTTATCTGTAAAGGAATATATTCAATTCCATAATGTCAGCTGTTGCAAGAGTATTTGCCAGCAAAATATTTTCCTCTGTCTATTGATCCCCTTCTCCTCAGTTATTTTCCACAGGGACATATAAGTTTTTTATAAAGAGAAAATAAACTTTATTGTGGTTACCAATGAAGCAAACATATATTTCATAACATCAGATACTAATCTTTTGAGCACATTTGACATCCTAAATTGCATCTACAAGTTTTATTGTGATCTGGCTCTTTTCTATCCGTTAAAACCTGTCCATTTTAGACAAATATTCCTTCAGGAGAGTATCAGCAATGGAGGTTTTCAAAGTTAAAATCGTAAAGCTTAGTAGTCTGAGATCATTTTCTTTTCAATGAAAATATATTTTGTCTGATTGCTACAAGGGATATCTAGCCATCTGCAACTTTCCATCTCATAATATGGTAAAATAATTTCTGTAACAGCTGCCTTCTTTTAATGAAGATAAGTAAGCAATATTTGTTTCTGCAAAAGAGATTTGCATTCAATTTTTTTGTCTCCACATGGCTGGAAATCAGATGATTTATTATTTGTAATGTTATAAACTTGCAGACATCCATCAAAATAAAAGCAGTTATATATTAATAATTGCACACAAATAATTTTTATCTTAATTTTAGGCTTGCCTAAAGTCACATTATAAATCCATGATTCACCTTCAAAATCCTTCATTGGCACAAAGTCTCTAGAAACAAAACTGCCTTCTACTAGAAAGTGCATTGGGGGTTTGGGGCATGGAACACCTTTATATAACATGGTTTAAATTTTAAAATTGTATTTCTTTCTTTAAATGATTCAATTTGTTTGCTTGTTCGTTTAGTAGTCTGCCTGGACTACTGCAACGCTCTCTACATGGGGCTCCCCCTGGGGTGCACCCGGAGGCTCCAGCTGGTCCAGAACGCGGCCGCGCGGGGGATTATGGGGGCGACGAGGCGCTCCCATGTAACACCTCTCCTGCGCGAGCTGCACTGGCTCCCGGTGGTCTTCCGGGTGCGCTTCAAGGTGTTGGTAACCACCTTTAAAGCGCTCCATGGCTCAGGGCCGGGGTACTTACGAGACCGCCTTCTGCCACCAATAGCCTCCCGCCGGCCAGTACGCTCGCACAGAGTGGGCCTCCTCAGGGTGCCGTCCGCCAGACAATGTCGGCTGGCGACCCCCAGGGGGAGAGCCTTCTCTGTGGCAGCGCCTACCCTCTGGAACAACCTCCCCCCAGAGATACGTACAATAACAGACCTCCGGATTTTTCGTCGGGCCCTGAAAACCCATTTATTTCAACTAGCTGGGCTGGCTTGAGTGAATTTTAAATCGTTTTTAAATTGGGGTTCTTTTAATTTTCAGCCAAATATTTAATTATTTTAAACTGCTTTTAAATTTTGTATATATTGTTTTTTACTTTGGCTGTTCACCGCCCTGAGTCCTATTCTGGAGAAGGGCGGTATAGAAATTTAAATAATAATAATAATAATAATAATAATAATAATAATAATAATAATACTGAGAACAAGCATTTTCCATTCCATCATTAAGCCAAGGAATTTGAAGTATAGAATTGTTGCTGTAGACAATGCTGACACATAATTAATGCAGTCCAAGTGAGGGATAGGCTGAAGTTACTTTATGGGGGTTCCTAAATACTATATATATATATATATATATATATATATATATATATATATATATATATATATATATATATATATGTATATATATATATATATATATATATATTTAAAGAGATGGACATGATGGCTCAGTGGCTAAGACGCTGAGCTCGTCAATCGAAAGATCGGCAGTTCAGCGGTTCTAGTGCCGCATAATGGTGTGAGCTCCCGTTACTTTTCCCAGCTTCTGCCAACCTAGAAGTTAGAAAGCACGTAAAAAATGCAAGTAGAAAAATAGGGATCACCTTTGGTGGGAAGGTAACAGCGTTCTGTGAGCCTTTGGCATTTAGTCATGCTGGCCACATGACCACGTCTTCGGACATCGCTGGCTCTTCAGCTTTGAAACGGAGATGAGCACCACCCCCTAGAGTTGGGAACGACTAGCACATATTTGCGAGGGGAACTTTTACCTTTACCTTTAAATATATTGGCTGTAAAAAGAATGGAGGTGCAATGATGACTTTAGTTCAGAAGGGAAAGCAGGCAGATTCTGAGCATTATGTTGGCCTGCTCCAATATAAATCTATTCTTCATTAACTTTCTTGTAGGAAGTAGCATAAAAAGGAAAAGAGATTATGAATCATGAAATAGCATGTCCGCCTGTCAGATCTGGCTCTCCTATTGGACAGTTGCCTCACCTGAATATGTAGGGATGTCAGGAAATGCTGGAAGACCAACCTTAATGTACCATTTGGCAATAACAGTAGCAATAGCACTTAGACTTAAATACTACTCTATAGTGCTTTACAGCACTCTCTGAGTAGCTTACAACATCAGCATATTGCCCCCAACAATCTGGGCTCTCATTTTACTGACCTTTGAAGAATGGAAGGCTGAATCAACCTTAAGCCCATCAGGATCAAATTCCAGGCTGTGGGCAGAGCTAGCCTGCAATACTGTATTCTAACCACTGGGTCACTAATGCTCTTGACTGTGCCACCATTTGACTTTCCTGAGTTAAGGTGCTTGATAGCTTCAGTTACTGGAAAATGCTAGAAAATTACTAATTTGGAAGTAAGATGTACCTGGAGGGTTGGTCATTGTTAGGGTAATTGTGGATCTTTTCTTTGCCTAAGGCACCAAAAAACATCCTGATCAATCCTACCTCTCAAACTCTATGAAGAGGGTCTCAACAAGATATAAGTGGTGGGATTCAATTTTTTTTATTACTGGTTCTGTGGGCGTGGCTTGATGGGCATGGTGTGGCTTGGTGAGCATGGCTTGGTAGGCGTGGCAGGGGAAGGATACTGTAAAATCTCCATTCCCAACCCACTCCAGGGGAAGGTTATTGCAAAATCTCCATTTCCTCCCAATCAACTGGGACTCACGGGTAGAGAATAGATGGGGGCGGGGCCAGTCAGAGGTGGTATTTACCAGTTCTCCGAACTACTCAAAATTTCTTCTACCTGTTCTCCAGAACTGGTCAGAACCTTCTGAATACCACCTCTGCAAGATATGATCCATAAAAATGAATCTAGTAGATACAAATAAAAGTAACATTTATGACCTGCAGGACCCAAGTGATTTGAAAAGTTCTCTTTTGTGAAAAAAAGTAATCCTTTTAATTTATTTAATTAAAATAACATTTGTATTAGCAATTACATTTAAAACAAGCGAACAAATGTTGTTAGGGAAGGGCAGCATTCCGTGGGGGGCAAAGTTGAGGAACTCAGAGATAAGCCCTTTCCTCCCCTGCCTTCTGGATTCTCGTAAACAATTGCTGCCCATTTCTAATTAATTCAAGTGAACCAACTGACCGAGCTACTATATGCATAGCACTAGATTTAGCCTTCACTGGGAGGTAAACAGCACAAGGAACTTTCACTGAACTTCAGAATATGAGTCTGTTCTCAAATAGATTTATATAGCATTGTCTAAAGCAGGGTTCATTCTAATTATCATTAACATTTTAAAAGTGTCATCACATTTTCTTGTAGGCAGCTTTACGACGGTTAGCTGTGATGAGCCCTGATGGTCTTCAAGAATCAGATTTCCAGCAGTTGGTGAAGCCCAGGCTTGTGGATTCCTTCCTGCTTTGTACCAATATGGAAGAAAGCTTTGTTTAAACCAATGTAACTTTATTATTAATGTTATTCATGACTGGGTAACTGATTAACTGCTTATGATTAATTTATTCTAAGAGTTAACATAGGAAAAAATGCCATTTCACATTTCTGATCCCTATGAAAAATTGTCTCTACCTCTTCTAGGTTTGCACATTATAAACATAATAATTTAAATAAAATAGATAAATAAATTATACAGAATGGGAGATAGGTCCACTTCCCTACTCATTCCCACTCATGATTTGATATCAGCCATCAGTGATTTACTTTTGGGGTGGAAACAGCAGTGTGATTAAGAGATGGAAGGCAAGCAAGGGGCAGGGATTGGTAACCCATAACTGTGTGGGGCTATAAACAGATTTCATACTTCTTTTTTTATATCTTTTGGGACTTTGCCAACTGTGGAAAATTGTTGGAATATTTTTTAGAGAAAATAGAAAATTAATATATAAACAAGGGATAGGTTCACATAGCATGGTGTGAAGTGGCATTTTATACCATGAATTCAGTTGAATTTCCTCAAGTAGAATATTATTTTAGAATTAATGGCTAATGTGATTGCAGGGCACACATTAGGATATGCAAAAGCTCATCAAAGTGCCCTTTCAGGTTGCTACATAAACCTGAGTAGCCTCAGGTATATATCAAAGCTTTATCATGGCCAAGCCATACTGAAGAAATGCCTCCAGAACTTTCCATGTTTTTTCCATGGTCTTATATTACCAGTCTTGATAAAGCAAAGAATAGTTATCCATTTTGATAGGAGCTTGTGGTGACGCTTGCACTGTTCCTTCAATCAGATTTAAGATAATCCCACAATATACGTAAATATGGAGAATTTAACTCATCCAGGTCATGGTTGTCCCAAAGGTGATTTTTCAAGAGGCAACTGGACTTGTTTTTCTTTGAAGACATCTAAGAGGCCTCTTCAGCTCTGACTGGATGGTGGATTAATTCCGCACAATCCAGTCAGAGCTAAAGAAGCTTCTTGGATGAGAAGTGAAAGAAAAACAAGAAAGTCCAGTTGCCTCTTGAAAAAGCATCTTTGGGACCCCCACAACAACAGTAATTCCATCTTACACAGGCCTGATAGAGAGGTAAACAACATTTGGGGTAGGGAGGGGAATGAATAACAAAGCTTCTGTTCTGAATTCCCAACTCAAACCCCACAAGCTACATACTTGCAGCAAATGCAGGATGCAAGTAAGAATGGAAGGGATTTTCTATGTACATATTTGATTTTTCAACATTTTAACTAGCTGAGAATACAGATGCTTTTGGATCTCAGGGTGCAATTCCAGTTTTTTGCCATTAGCCATATTGTTGGGACTAATAAGATAAATAAAATAAGATAAAGAGTGTTTAAATCCAAACCATCTGGACATCATATTGCTTACTTCTTCTACTCCTCCGATATACACGTGCACCAAAATCTATATTTTTTAGAATTTTGTAATTTAGCTTATAGCTTATAACTTATAGCTATGAAAATCTATATACATCTGTTGACTTCTTGAACACTCTGCACCCAACAATATCTTAGCTAATGATTACATTGTAATAAAGAAAAATCACCTGCAGAAAATGCACAAAGGAAAAATACAGAATTGCATATGAAACTATTATTACTTTTTTGTTGAATTAGCTAACTCATGCACCAAATCAAGCTAGTAGATGAAGATATGAAAAAAAATAATTGAAATCAATTGGACAGATTTGCTAAAATATTAGCACTGTATACAGTAGTAGGGAAACTGCCATATAGGACAAAACAACTCTAAAATATTCAGTCCAACGGACTATTTCCTAGAATGGCCAAATGCTTTTGTGGCAGTGATGGGGGCAAAAAAAATGGAGGATGATATTCTTTTGAACTACTTCATAGAGGCTTTTGCTTTAATGAAATTTGATACGTGTGCATATAGTCCTGAAAGTGTCAAATGTATTGAAAGGAAGAAATTTGGAGCAGACAAAAGTTTTAGACGAAAATGTATCTACAGACATACACATATATGTTATTCCTTGGCAAAGAGTTCAGCATTATAAGATTCCTTTAATTTTTTTAAAAAATGAATGTATATAAATGGCTTTTTATTTGTAGCTTGATTTCAAACAATCACATCGCAGCATATATGGTATTTATACTTATGATTTGATATTTGAACTAAAGCAAATTAATACATTTAAGAAAAACATAAATATAGAATGTTTTATGCTTTTGAAAAGAACAGCTTAATATAATTGCAGCACAAGTTGTTTTATCCAAATATTTTAATCTCTACAAATAAAGAGAAACCAAAATTGTATGGGCAAAATTCAGCATTTATGCAAGCCAGTGGCAACCTTTAATGGTTAACATTGGGCAGATTTTAATATTCAGAATTTAATTTTATAGTTGCAAATGCAAGGCTTGATCTAAAAAAGAAGAGTTAAGCTATGTATGTGCAGTAGCGATAGTTTTCCAGAGAATGATGGAGCACATGAATGAAAGTCAAAGTTTCTTCCAAGATCTCCTCTGAGCTTGTTGACTTTGGTGGAATTGCCAGGCAACTTTAATGAAAAGCCTCATGGCCAACCCACAGCTCATATATTAAGCACCACTGAGGATGAGTGGAACTGAAGCGTGAAAAGGAGTGTCATTTCAAGGTCAGTGATTCAAAGGCTTGTGGCAAATTGCCAGGCAACTCTTAGTTGACTTCTTGTTTTCTGAGGCACATCTTTGCCAGAAATAGTCTTGCATCTCTGATTTTCTGTTAGGTTATCAGAATCATGTTAGATATATATATTTAATCATGGTACAAGCCTGTAAGCATTTAAATACCACATTGTAAGGTTGAAAACTAATCCTTTTTTTTTGTCTTAGCATTTATGTGTACTATTTATATTTGGCCGTGTCTCCAGTGTTATTAATTGCATTG
The DNA here is from genome assembly GCA_022577455.1 of Arizona elegans. Taxonomy (NCBI): domain Eukaryota; kingdom Metazoa; phylum Chordata; class Lepidosauria; order Squamata; family Colubridae; genus Arizona; species Arizona elegans. The sequence goes on from JAKOOJ010000001.1 coordinate 83,644,643, forward strand.
AATCAATTTGCATTAATTGCATTGCATTGAAAATCCATGGTTTAATATTGATTTAACTGATCTGCAGCATGGGAAAGGACTTCTCCCAGTCTCCAATTCTGACTCTTAGATCCGATCATAAAGCTTTAGGGATTGGTGTTCTAGGACTGGAAATACAGGTTTAGCTCCTGAGGCAGCCAGAAGTACTCAGGAAAGTCATTAATTCTTCCAGATGAATTCATAATATGACCTGCAATTACAGTAAAGATCTGTAGTTAAGACTATATTTGGAACTAGACAAGTCCACAAAGAACATGCCTTTTAGCAATATAATACCCTGTTTCCCCAAAAATAAGGCATCCCTGAAAACATTTAAACGCAGAGCTGGAAATCAGATAAGATGGCAAGAGGAGACCCATTTTGCTCTACACGCCCCAAAATAATAAGATCTCCCTGAAAATAAGGCCAAGCACTTATTTCGGGGTTCAAAAAAATATAAGTCTGGGTCTTATTTTTGGGGAAACACGATAATATAGTTATCATTATACTTATACTAACCCACCCCGCTTGTTCTGGCAAAAAGGGCCTACTACAGACCCCATCAGCCAAGGAATTTCAATTGTGTGATTTAGAAAAAAAACACATGCAAATCTTATGCCAGGACCATTTTTCAATTTTTTTAAGGTGCCATGAGATGTTTCATTATGTTTTTTAAATATAATTTTATCTCAGCATGCAATAACATATTGTAACATATTAACATATGTAATATTCAATGGCCAGTATAACAAAAAATGACCATTGAATGTTGTATCTTACAATATAATTGTTGCATGTTTCTTTACATTGCATGCTATTCCTTTTATGCTTAAAAATTCTGCCCACAATGGAACATGAATAGCCTATATCAAGATGCCCCTATTTCAATATCAGCACATCCTGGTAAGAAATTCACCTTCTCCTTATGTCACCTTCCCTGGTCTTTGCCATATTCATTACCTCAAAGCACAAAACATGCTGCTGATATTCTTAACAGACATAATGAGAAGCAGGAATTACAGCATAAATTATCTGCAGAGCAAATTACCATATTTTTCTGAATATAAGACACACCTTTCCCCCCCCCAAAAAGAAGCTGAAAATTTGGGTGTGTTTTATACTCCAAATGTAGCTTTTTCAAAGCTTTTTTTCAGCCCTAATGAGGCGCTAACGAGGCACTAGCAAGTGAAGCTATCTTCCCAGCTTTGCCTGCTCCCTCGATTCTCTGCTGTGCTTTAATGAGGCGCTAGCGAGTGAAGCGATCTCCATGCTTTGCTCCGACTCTCAGCTGTTCTTTAGAAGCTTTTTTTCAACGTTAACTTGGTGCTAGCCGAGTGAAGCGATCTCCCCCCCGTGCTTTGCCTGCTTTTCTCATTGCTGCTTCCTCTCAGCTGTGCCTTAAAAGCTGTTTTTTTATCCCCAAAGGGGATAAAAAACCAGCAAAGTAATGTGCTGAAGTTGACCAGACTAAGGACACTAGCCAAATGAATACCTGGGAGGCAGATTCCCCTCCTATTTTTCTCCCCAAAAACTAAGCTGTGTCTTATACTCTGGAGCATCTTATACTCCGAAAAATATGGTATGTGGTCAAATTGGTACTGGAGTATCATTCAAACTGATCCAAATTTAAGACCTTAATAGTACACATTCAGTATAGCATTTATCCTCCTCATTTAATCAGACTTTTTCTTGGAAGAACTTTGAGGTATGTGGCTGTTAGGTCTATTTATTAACTAATGTATCTAGGAGAAGGCTTCCATCAAAGCATGGAGCATTTGTAAGGTCTCCTGCTGTGAAACTAGTGTCAGCAGATCATACCTCAGACAGGCTGCTGCTGGGATCAGTCCAAATTTTAATTTGCCTTGAAAGATGATGAGAGAGAATGGATGTCATCATAATGGCCCCCCACCAAGGCGATGGTATGCTACTGGTGTTGTAAATGAAAACTGAGTAAAGTTCTATTTAAAAATGTTGATCCATATTAAAGCACTTTTCAAATGTTGAAAGCCATTATTTATTTTGGGGGAGTTTAGTATGACGTTAGACAGGTGTATCTATGAATATACCTTAAGTCCATAAATCAGAATCTGAAACTGTAATGTGTTGTTGGCTTTCTAACTGCAAATGTGGTAATATTAACATGGAATAAAAAAGGAAATTTTTGTCTGTTGCATTCAAAATTTGTTCTATCAAAGTTCACCAAATTAAGGCTTCACTTTTGTTTATGAATAGCCTGAATCAGGATTATGTACCAGGAAAACAACTGATAGTAGTGAAAATTTGAGAGGTCTAATTATCACTTACATGACTACAGAGAGCAAAGGCAACAGGCATAATGAATATGACAGGGTTGTCTCTAACTCATATGAAGCATATTGAAAAAGTTTCAAGTTAATGTCTCCCTTATAGGAAAACTACAAACTTTTATGATTTCTATTTTTTAAAAAATGAAAAAGGGATTTAATCATTATCCCTTGCTATCTGTAGACTACTGGTCTAAGAGTCCCAGTGTAGTTTTCTCATATTGCCTAACATTATAGTAAAAACTGATGTGAGAATGATTAATTGATTATATGCCATCAACTCTTAGTGACCATATAGGTCAGTGTTTTTCAACCTTAGCAACTTTAAGCTACTTTAATGACTTAAACTCCCAAAATTCCCCAGCCAGCCATGTTGAAATCCACACATCTTAAAGTTGCTAAGGTTGAGAAACTTTGATATAGGTAGATTTTCTCCTTGAGAGAAAATGACAATGTCTTATTTACCTTTGTCTGCCCACTACAACCTCGAAACAGAAAGGCCCTCATCTTCTAAGATTTATGGCAGTTATCATTATATATCACTTGCAACTCTTTTTAAAAAAATGAAAGATAAATACATTTATGAGATACATCTTCAACTTTCTAATGGATATTGTACAGTTCTTGCCAGAAGAGCTGATGTGGTTGTCAAGTCATCAGTTATCCTTTGGGTATTCTTTTGTATTTTCTTCTTTATGAGAAACTGCACTGAATCCTAGATATACTCAAATAACCACATAAATCACTCAATAACTTAATTGTCCCACTCCAAAAAGACAGTAGTGAAAGCTGATAAACTAAATGGTTTGTCAGTTCCTTGAAGCCCCCATTTATCACTTTCTGATGTCTGCAAGAAACCTTTGGTTTTTATTTCCATTTCCATTTCATTTCAGAGTCAATTAATTCTATTCAAATTTGTGATTAAGTTCTGAGTCAAGTTGAGCTAGTTCACTTCATCAACTTCAATTGTCAAATCAATTAGATTTTATTTGAAAATATATTCAAGTTGATAAGAATGTCTGCGCATGTACATACCAAAAGCACATCAAAGTTTTCAATCATTATGACGTAACTTGATTCAACTGAATATGTCAAATCATTTTGGCACTTCACTTGAAAATTTTGTTTGGAATTAGCAATTTGAACCATTTTTTAGTCAGGTTGTTTTTAATATAAGCATCATACATTCCTATATTATCAAGGTAGTTCCATTATTTATTTATTTTTGAAATTTATATAAATTTGATATATAAGGCCAAATGTTGCATATACTGTAGAACAAATGTAACACTATTTCCACCAGTGCATGAGTTACATAAAATAACATAATCCCCTGGTAATTTAAAACTATCCAAATGATAGGATCATTTTGTTAATTTTATTAAATTCTGTTGTTACTTCTGCATTAACCTGTCAAAATGAGTATAGCCCAGTGTTCTAGAATTCTGAAGATGGTGAACCAGGTCACAAAATCTACAAAAAGCAAGCTACAGTAAGACACCAGAAAGAAAGTAAAAGCTAATATTTAGATTTATGAAAGGTGTAAGATATCCATAACAAAGGTTAGAATCATCAGAACTAATCCAGTGGCCAATTTTTCCAAGTAGTGATCAGAGTTCCCAATGTACAGAATATAACTAATCAATTCTTGTTTTATGTATATCACTTGAAATATATAACAAGATTGGGTTTATTTGGTCAATTTTCTCCTTTTGTGCCCAATTTTCCTACAAAAGTCTCATTTGTCTGATTTTTCCTCTATATAAGAGGCTGCATATACTACTAATCCCCTTGGGGTTTTTTGTTGAATTAATCCCTCCTTCCCTGAATGAATGATTTGTTTATTTTAAATATTTGTCTACTACCCTTTACTGATTCTTTGAGAAAACACACAAGTATATGAAAAAGAAGCTTCCTTTGCTTTAAATTAATGTCAATATTAGCCCAGGTGAATTTCTTTGGAGTGCATAGAATCTACTATTGAAAATAACTTTTCTCTGGTTGTTCCCTAGATATCCCCATGTATTTTGTTATGATGAATTGGTGCATCAGACCATCTTTTAAAGTCTGAAATTTAAAAGTCTGAAAGTGACTGCACAATTAGAGATAAAATTGTGCTGCACATTGCATTCAGTTATCTCTTCCAGAGTACACCGAGTGTTCCTAACGCTGGATTTGGCTTAGAGTATCAAAATACTTCTTCAAATTCTACTATAATTTAATTATAATGCTGCAAACATTTGAGAGAAAAGCATTGTGTTGTATTGTTGAGAAACTATTAGAACAAAAACTGACTGCGTGTAAAAATAAAATAATAAAATGAATGAACAAATGGTGATTTTGTTCTGAAATATAAGATATTTATAAGTAATTAACTTGGATCTAGCCAAGTTAACTGTCATGGGCCTGGTCACCAGCAATAAATGAACTGGTCACAATTAAACCGACACTGAAATGGTATTTTCAAGACTGAAAATTATGGACATTTAAATAGAATTGCATTCTGAGATGTCATTAAAATATATATACTCAAAACATGTTATTAAAGAACAACATAATTTATCCATATGTATCTTAATATTTGAAAAAAACATGGGAAGAGATTTCAATAACGTATCTTTAGCAACGCAAAGGAGTGCTGCAAATTTGCTTTGTCTAACTGAATCAAATCCTTTATTTTCTCACAGTTTGTCAATTTTCCCAGGCAAAAACATCCATTACCAAAAAGAAAGAAGGAAATAATTTACAAATTAGAAACTTTAGAGCAGGGGTGTTAAACTCAAGGCCCATGGGTCGGATCTGGTCGAAAATGGAGATTGGAAGCCCGTTTTCACTGGCAGAGCACTAGGGCTGCCACAGGTGCTCCTGACATGAATGACATCAAGCTGGCCACGCCCACCATGGCCACACCCATTCCATCCCCGAGGTCAAACACAATCGTGATGCGGCCCTCAATGAAATCAAGTTTAACACCCCTGCTTTAAAGCATTAGCCTACACCTACATTGAAAGGTGTAGAAAGTTTGCAACATTACTGTCACTCCAATGGTACAACCAGTAAGGGGGCCCTTTTCTGCAAGATGTTGGTGGTGCTGATTTTCTTGTATTAACAAGCAAAACCCCCAGAAACATCTCCTTTGTTATACTCTACCAAGCCAAAGTTTGTTGCTTTGCTTTTTATTTTCTGCCTCAGCTCCTCTTTTTTTCAGTGCAGTGTTCAAACTACTGTTCTGAAGTGGCTGGTTGATACCATATAACGCCATGCACATCCACTTAGAATGAACTTGTCCTGAACCCCAAAGAATTATGAAGTGAAATGTTAAAAGGCTTTATACTGAAAAAGTTCCATTTTCTTGCAGTTTACTTTGTCTCTTTTTTTCTAGTCAATATTTATATGTCTGAAATTCCAATTATATTTCTTCTGAATATTGGTGACCACAAGTTGTAAATTTATTTGCTTCTAGTCCTTGTTGCTTGCTGGGAAGACCAAAATATCTCTTTTAGGAAAAAAAGGTATAAATGTTAATGTAGTTTTCAACATTTCTTCTTTTGTTTTAAGTATTATTATTATTATTACTATTACTATTATTATTATTATTATTATTATTATTATTATTATTATTATTATTATTATTATTTTGCTTTAATTTATATGCCGCCCTTCTCCGGAGACTCAGGGCGGCTTACAATGCGTTAAGCAATAGCCTTCATACTTTTGTATATTTATACAAAGTCAGTTTATTGCCCCCACAATCTGGGTCCTCATTTCACCTACCTTTGAAAGGATGGAAGGCTGAGTCAACCTTGAGCCTGGTGAGATTTGAACTTGCAGTAATTGCAAGCAGCAGATGTTAATATCAGTGCTTAGTCCACTGTACTACAGGCTCTTATAATTTTATAATATTCTAATATTCTAATATTTATAATATAATATTAAAAGTCTCTTATATTTGAGAATTGAACTGTATCAAGTCTCTAAAACCTTTTTTTGGATGTGCCCTTTTTATTAACTCTACACTAAATATACAATCCAGACCAATCTTTAAACTGCAGTTATAATTATTAGCTTTTTCTGGATGCTTTCATAGTTATTCTAATTAAAAAAAAAAAACTCAATCAGGGATTAACTTTCAAGACAAAACTTACCAAATGAGGCCATATCTGAAAGCTGTTGTTTACAAAATACAGCCCTACTTTTCCGTACTTTAAGTATCAGAATTGAAGTCTTCCAGATGCCAAAGTTCTCAAGGAGTGACTATAAATTCCAGAGCAAGCAACATCACCTAATAAATAGTGAATTATTTTGATAGGCATTTCTTTTTCAAATGTGCTCTTGGACAGCCTTCACTAAGGTGCCCTGAAGACATCTGAACTTTCGCCTTGAACTTGAGAAGGGTTGCTTTTTCTCGGTCCACTTCAAGGCAGCTGCGAGTCATAGCTTTCTGGAGAGCTTTGACCTTCTCAGCATACCGCTGCTCCTCACCACGGTTTACTGTCCTAGCCCATTTGAGAGCCATTGTGTCCTCAACCTTTGTAAGAGGCATCTTCTTTGCTTTCAATTTATTCATGATGGACCGTTCTTGTTTTTTATTTTTTAAAGTATAACAATCAATCCAGGAAAAGAATAACTTCTACCAGACAAAAGCTCCCATTTGCTTCGTCTTCCTTCTACTCTTGGGTTTCATTAATGAAACAATATTGCATGCATATTTCTGGAAGCTCTGAGGTTAATAATTAGCTCATTTTCTCTACATTGCTTGCATTGTGTCCCTGCAGTACCATCCTCCTTCTTTAATAAACTGCTTGGAGAGATTAAGAGGAAGACAACTTTTCGTTTTGTACCTGGCTTTGAAAATAATTCTTAATTCAAGGGCTCTGAAAGACAGCAGTTTACTCTGGGAAAAGTCATTGTTCTTTCACAAGAACTAACCAAGAGGAGTTTTCTCCAGGATTGGGGAGGAGTTAATTCAGAGCGTTTCTTCTTTCTCCCTACTTTTTATTGTATCGAAGAACAAATCTGCATCAAAGAATGGTATATAATAAAATTCAATACTATAAACAGGCTACATATATATACAAGAAAGAACCAATCATAGAAATAAGCTTAATTAATTTAAGAAAATTTAATTGATTAATAAATAAATTCAATTCAATTGGTTCACTAGCTGCACATTTTACATAGTATATAGCAGAATGTAGCTACTGTAAAGAGTAATAAGAGTATTATTTCATAAATATCTGAAAGTAAAAATTGTAAGGAAAATTAGCCAGAATGACCATGAAATTTGCTAATGTCTGCAGTTATTGACTCTGATTGTGCACCAGCATAAAAACAGGGAATATAATAAAACATGTTTAACATTTTTATAACTTCTTTGTCCTATGGGCAAAACTGTAGCCCAAATGAGAAAGTTTTGTACTGTATATCTCTGCTAGGACAGAAATAAGAAGGGCACCAAATCAAGCTAATGAAAATGGTCTCCTATATTTAGTGGTTGTAATTTGATTAAAGTATATAGCGAGTTTAAAGAAAGTGAATGAGGTGATCCTTGAGAAGTGATGCCAGGTATAATTAGATATCAACATCTTTAATTTATTGTCTCAATATTACAACATTATTATTGCATGCTTTCACCGAATATGTAAAGTTGGGTTAATGAAAATCCAAAGTGCTCCATTTTTTATTTTTTATTTTTTTGCCTATAGCTTTGGGCCAGGATGACACAAAGTTACCCATAAAGATCCAAGATTTTTGGCCTATGTAAGGCAAAGTATATTTTGGCCAATATATGAAAATGTATAAGCAGCCTGCCAAAGTTGCTTATATTAGAAGAAATAAATATGACAAGAACTTTCCAGATGTCTGTCTCATAATTATCTTCATGTTTCAAAGATGAATCTAGGAAAACTCTTTTCTGTGTTTCAACAACTTCAGAAAAGAGCAATAATACCCACTCACAGTAGTACTCAGTTCACAGTACTCTATTTAATCAGGATTCAGTCTCAGTTTAATGGATCTCACCTTACCTATTTCCATAGTGCTTTCAGTTAGAGATCATCTGTTAGAGATTCACTGTGAGTTGTATTGTGTTGGGGGTGGGATGGGGTACACTGAGGGAGCTCAACCAATGTCATTCTACACATTGTGCACTGACAATAAAAAATTGAATTGAATTGTGTATCAAAGACACATGTTTTTCCTTTCTCAACCTTTATAGATAGATAGATAGATAGATAGATAGATAGATAGATAGATAGATGATAGATAGATAGATAGATAGATAGATAGATAGATAGATAGATATAGATATAGATATAGATATGAAAACTCCTTACAATTTAATTTGGAAGGACTGCTTTCCTTCTTTCTTTCCTTTAAATTATCTAGACCTACTTACCAGTAGAGATGTGGTGACATCTGCTGGATATTTAAAATATTTCACTTTACATGTACAAGTCAACTTGCTATAAATCTTTTTGGATTAAAGCTAGAGTCTGATGACCAAACCAGAGCCTTGATAGTACAGTGGTTTAGTGCACCCTGTTATTAACACAGCTGCCTGCAATTTCTGCTGGTTCGAATCTCTCCAAGGCTCAAGGTTGACTCAGCCTTCCATCCTTTCTAAGGTAGGTGAAATGAGGACCCAGTTTGTGGGGGCAATAAGCTGACTTTGTATAAAATATACAAAAGAATGAAGGCTATTGCTTAACACATTGTAAGCCGCCCTGAGTCTCTGGAGAAGGGCGGCATATAAATCAAATAAAAAAAAAAAAAACAAAAAACAAAAAAACAGGTACTTGCTAGAAATGGCTTCCTGTGCCTTTTTCTTGTATCATTTTGTCCCTATTGCATATGCTAACTGCATCAATATCAACTAGTTCAAAATAAGAAGAAATACAATAAATTTACACTACTGGGAATATAGAGTCCAGGTAAATTGTGTGCCTTCAGAGGTTTTTTTCCTTAATATTTTTGATGGCAAAGATAGTGCTTATTCAAATTAAGTGATAAAAAGGAATGAGGAGGAAGACATCAGGGTAGTTGATACAAGATGTAATTCATTGTAAAGGTAAAGGTTCCCCCGCACATGCGTGCTAATCATTTCTGACTCTAGGGGTGGTGCTCATCTCTGTTTCTAAGCTGAAGAGCCAGCGCTGTCCAAAGACATCTCCATGGTCATGTGGCTGGCATGACCAAATGCCGAAGGCTCACGGAACACTGTTACCTTCCCACCAAAGTGGTCCCTATTTTTCTATTTGCATTTTTTACGTGCTTTCGAACTGCTAGGTTGGCAGAAGCTGGGGCAAGTAACGGGAGCTCACTCTGATATGCGGCACTAGGGAGTCAAACCGTTGAGCTGCCGACCTTCTCATCAACAAGTTCAGCATCTTAGCCACTGAGCTACCATGTCCCTTTAATTCATTGTAGTGGTTATTAATAATATGTTAGCTTGGCCTTCAATTATTTTGAAGCAGGCTCATCCCTGGCTAGTAATTGGATAAGAGATCTCCAGGAAATTCCACTACTATTAGATGGGCATGTTGAAAAAAATCCCAGAAGAAAGCTATCAAAAAACCCCATCCATATCATTGCAAAGAAGACTATATGGCCATATGGTTACTAGGAAGAAAGTTTTATTCCCAGGAGATTTTATTAATAATGAATCATGAAAAATGTCCTTCCCAGCCATATATTCATCCCTGACTAAATTTTGCCCTACCTACTTGACAGCTAGGTGGGATTCACACTTCGCTTCCTGCTTCTCTGTCTAATATCTCAGAGGCTGCCACAAAGAAGTGGGAATCAAGCTATTCTTCAAAGCACCTGAAGGCAGGACAAGAAGCAATGGGTGGAAACTAATCAAGGAAAGAAGCAACCTTGAACTAAGGAGAAATTTCCTGACAGCACAATTAATCAGTGGAAAGACTTGCTTCCAGAAGTTGTGAATGCTCCAACACTGGAAGTTTTTAAGAAGAGATTGGATAACGATTTGTCTGAAATGGTATAGGGTTTCCTGCCTAAGCAGGGAGTTGGAATAGAAGACCTCCAAAGGTCCCTTTCAACTCTTTTATTCTATTCTATTCTTTCTGGAGGCAAGGGTGTTTGTCAAAGGAAGTCTTCATGCTAGCTTTTTATGTCACTGCCAACCTTTGGACTAACCTTTTTAGAAATATTTGGCACTTTCTCTATGCAATAGCTGCCATATGGGGATTAAACAGGATTTTCTAAGGTCTCCTTGTTTGTTAGTGGTTATGATCTTAAGTTCAATAGCAGGCGTCTGCACTACTTAATATGCGATCGGTAGACTCATAGGACTCAGCTCTTGTGGAACTCTGCAGATTAGGTTGGGATATTGGAAAATTGAAATTGCCGACAACAATTCTTGTCTATAATATTTCTTCTTCATCTTAGCCTAGGAATGTGACATGCAGTGGAGTTCCTTATACGACACCAGTTCAAATACATGGCAGAGGGGTGCAAATAATTGCATTTCTTGCAATTTGGAAAGAAATGTGAGATGAGCTTTGTAGCATTTTCAAGGCAGAGAAAGTAATCGGAAACAGTGCATCAACTTGATTTCTCCTCCTCTGCCTTTGTGTATTCTTGTCTTTCTTTTACAAGTTTAGACCTGGTCAGAGGATTCTAGATGACTCCTTTTGGAAAACATGTCACTGATGTGCATGAAATAACTGCTCTGTATTATCTAGCCATCTGTATTTACTCATCCTAAAATGTAGCTCTAAAAACACACATTTTCCATATGAGTGATACATCTTCTAAAGGGGAAATCTCTGGCATGAGAATATGTGACGTGAAACAGATTGCAGGCATTGAGTGGTACATCTTATTCAGAATGAGAACTGCTTCACTGTCATTGAGCATCAGAAAAGTTCTGTCATAACAAGTTGTTTTACTTATATGCTTTAATCCTGTGAATTAATGTTGTTCCTATAGTCAGGTGTTTCAATATTTCGTTGAAGGGTCGATGAACTGTTTCCTATTTTGTTTCTATCCACCCACCAATATCATTTAATTTCTTAGCTAACACAGATTGTTCATGTCACAAAAAGTTCAACAATATCTGCATGTTCTGATACAAATCGATGTCTGATTTCCTGCTGACCCTGCAGAGGACTTCTCCCTTCATAGATCTTGCTTTGAACTCAACTGTATCTTTTCAGCTGGAACTTTATGGACATATTTTATAAACGTTGCTTCTCTGGGTATAGGCGATTTGTTCTGCAAACAGTGGAAATGAAAATGCTGTAACTAGCTTAACAACTAAGCATATGAGAACTTTTGCTCTGAGAAGTAAGAAACTTTGTAAATTGGTACCTACAGATATTGTCCCAAACATCTGGATAGGAGATGTGAAGATTATCAGAATGAAGATCTATTGGGATCAGTGGAAATTTCACAATCAAGCATAGTGGCAGTAGTCTTTTTAAAATATTCACTCATAAAGGGTTTTAAACTAGACAACAGGTTGTGTACATAGACCTGTAGTTTTTCTCCGGGTTCTGAAGGAAATTAATACTGGCTGGCCCCAGAGTGGGATGGGAATGGAGATTTTACAATATCCTTCCGCCAGGAGTGGGGAAGGAACAGGGATTTTGCAGTATCCTTCCCCTGCCATGCCCACCAAGCCACACCCACAGAACTGGTAGTAAAAAAAATTGGATTTCACCACTGTCCAAAAGTCCATTAAAATGCAAAGGACCAAGTGCTGCCTTTTTAGGAAACCTGTATTTATGGATTTTCAGTGTTCACGGAGGAAAAAAGGAGAAGACTAATCCCTGAAACAGTCTGATGAGATTAATTTCTTAGATTCAATTCAGTCTGCTTTACGTTGAATTTTGGATTAAATGGTCTTCTGGACAAAGACTACTTCTGTAATAAGAAAGAACAAGAGAGCAAAATATTGTTTTTATTGGACTTTCCGTATTATCAGCCATGTTTTTTTTTTTTTTTCAACTGGCAGTCTTTTGGGGAATTGGGGTAGTTTTTCAGCACTTTCATTCCTATTTGGCTGGTCATTTCCAAAAGGAAGAACTGGAGGATTACGGTTCTAAAAAGACAAAGATTCCTTTGAACTGAACTTAATTCCTGCTAACAATATGTGCCAATTTTTAGTAAGGGTTGTTCAAAGCTCACTTTTATCCCTCATTTTAACAATTATGTGAAATCACTGGGAGAGGCTATCCTTCATATGCAAATGATACTCAGTATCACCTTTTTCCTTAGCTTTATTTATGAAAAGTTGCCCAGAGGTAAGGCTGTTGTTTAGTTGGTTTCATTTACTTATACAGTAAGTTAAATGTATGTGTTATAATGGATGGTGATGTTTATATATTAATATATTTTATTAATTAAATTAGTTGGTGTGTAAACTGACAAAAAGAAAAGAAAATGATCTTAAAGATTTTAGGAATGTGACACTATTTTAACAGATCATGTGCAACTGACTGGATCCAGAAATACTTCCATGGTTTCTACCGAAATGTGAACAAGAGACAGGAAGTTCCTCTGGAAAAAAAAATAATGAACAGTTGAAAAAAAAAGGTTATAAATGTCTGGTATGAATGAAAGAGTAGGTGATTATGAGAAATAAGAGATTATTGGAGTTGGAAGGGCATGATTTGAGATTTGGGTAGCATAGCTACTTATGGTATGACAAAGGTAAGATTAATATAGATTTTCAAAATATTTTGTTAGGTATGCCATATTGAAGATCTGGAACAATTATAAAGCATGAATGACTCTGCCCAAACTTCTCTTTGGCTATCACCTCAAGAAGCATTTTTAGAAGAGAAATGATAGTTACACAAACTTGACTGATTTATGATGACTTACTGACTTATTTTGGAGGTCATCCTAAATTAAAACAAGATAAGAATTGGAGAAGAGATATACTTGTCAATGGTTTGCATTAATTAATTAATTAATTAATTAATTGGCATGTTATATCTAAGATGTATAAACTTATAAAAATAATTATGGAAGATGTTCAAGATTGCATGACTAAATGGGAATAATGGATATAATATAATGCTTGACCAATGGGAAATATGTGAAGGAAATTGAAATTCATATTGAATTACAATTTAAAAGAGATTTTTTATAAGATGAAATATAATTGATATTTAACATATGATAAATTGCCAAAGATGTAAATATCAGGGTTCCAAGTAACACCCCCAACGAAAGAAGACTCTGAGGCTAGAAGTTCCTCAAAGTTCCACTTTATTAGAGATGTCATACTGGCACATCTGGGAAAACCTGAATCTGAAAGCTTCCGGGTTTTCCCCATCCAAAAGAAAGTCAAAGTCCCTTCCCCTGCACCCACATGTCCATCACATGGTCCAATCACTCCACCATCCCATCTAGAGATGCCTCCCAGTCACGCCACTCCAGGTGCAGTCTGAACGTCCTTGACTCCCAGAGAAAAGAATGTTATTATGGCTAGATATCTCTACAACTCCATGCAATCCCTCCTCCCAGTTTCCCACAGCACTAAGTGTAGCAGCCCTGAAGATCCAGAGAAAAAGATGGCCTCCAGGGCTGATAGTATAAGGGTATGCTAAGGTATTTATCACCTCTGGTGGAAATCTAAGAAAGTTAAAAAAAATATTGTGATCAGATATGTACTTTAATTCAGATAATTCTTAAAACAAAGGTGCAATTGAAACTAGAGGCTTTTCTTTTAGGTTTCATGGATAAAAATCTTGAAAAAAATCAGATTCTGTTTCTATATATGACAGGATGGAGAAAGTAATGGAGTTTGATGATATGGTGAAATTGACTACTTTGATTAAAGAAAAATCTTTATCTAGCTTTGTATGTGGAAACCACTTTTGGACTTTTAGTTGAAAACCAACAGAAATGAAACTTTAATTTTGGGATTTGACGATTAGCACTGTGCTATATTTTTCTGTACTGTATTGAACTGTATTTCTAGATTGTACAAATATTGTGTACTGTTGTGAATTTTAGAGCAAGAGGTTAATATATTTTATGTTAATAACTGTTTTGCTCTTCTTCTTCCCTGATTCCTCCCTTCCTAATTCTTTTTCTTTTAGATTTTATTTTTTATTTGTTGCCGAAACTCAATAAAATTGGGGGAAAAATATTCTCCTGGATCCCATGTCTGGGAACACAGTGACATCTTCAGTATTTTCTGCAAAGCCTGGGTACAGATTTATCTTACATAACATGATGTTCCAGTGGGATTTTCATTTGTCGTATTTGTTTACCTTTTAATGTATTCTATAAAAGTCAACAAGTGTTCATTGCCTTACTATATAACTTTTCTTATTCTTTTATAGCATTATCTTCTTTGTAGCTTTATAATCTAGACAAAGAACTGTTATTCTGGGGTTATTAAAAATGCCATCTAATAAGAATACACACACACACAACACACACACACATTTCCTTTGAGGCAAACATCAATATGGAAATATTGAAATACTACATTAGAACATTTCAAACTTATCCTTCTAAAAATCCAGAAATATGGAAAGAGAAAGACTAATTTACAATGCACACATTCTCTTATAGTACCATGAAATGGATCATGCAATTCTCAAAGTTCTTAAATTTTTATTATTTTAGATTTTAAAAAATGTATATATATATATATATATATATTCAGCATATGGTACATGTTAGCCAAGTATCACCAAAGTGGCTGGCTGCCTCTGTGAAAGGAATTTTTTCGGGTGGTGTTATCTTGCCTGTGGGACACCTGAATGCCAATAGGCAATCAGGGAAGGCTCCTTTCTGTCCCTACGCGGTTTATTCGCTCACAAGAATCGAGTCGCCAACCTCAGTGGAGTGCAAGCTCAGCGTCTTACCATGGGAGCCATACAAGAAGCTAATGTTCCAAATTTCATGCTGCATGACAATGGTCATGACTACAAAGCTGGCCATCCAGATATTTTCAAGACCATCTTTTGCAAATTGAATCTACTCACTTTATATGCTCAATACAGGAGAAGATGCTCTGAGTCTCTTTGTCTCCAAGAGATCTGGGACTTAGAAGCAAACCTTCTCATTCAGCAGGTTCTGAACAGTGGTAGGTTGCTCCCGGTTCGCACTGGTTTGCAAGAACCGGTAGTAAAAATTTGTAGTAGTTCGGAGAACCAGTAATAACATTGGCTGGCCATGCCCCCGAACTGATCCCCAGCCAGGTCGCCGCTCGCTTACCCCGCCCACCTCACCAGAGACTTTTTTTTACTTTTAAAAGCATTTTTTCTCCCCTTTTCTCTCTCTCATTTCTCTCTCTCCCTCTCATTTGTTTCTCTTTTTCATCTCCCTCTACCCCCTCTGTCTTTCTTTCTCTTTCCCCTTCTGTCTCTCATTTGTTTCTGTCTTTCCTCTCTCTTTTCTTTTCCTCCATTATTTTTTCATTTTCCTCTCTCTTTCCCTCTTTTCTCCCCTTTTCTCTCTCATTTCTCTCCCCCCTCTCTTTCTCTTTCTCTTTCTCTTTCTCTCACTCTCATTTGTTTTTCTCTTTTTCTTCTCCCTCTCTCCTTCCCTCTCTTTCTTTCTCTCTTCCCTTCTTTCTCTCATTTGTTTCCCACTCTTTTCCCTCTCTCTCATTTCTCTCTCCCTCTCTCTCTCTCCTCCCCCTTCTCTCTCTCTCTTTCTCATTAGTTTCTCTCTTTGTTTTCTCTCATTCTCTCCCTCCAACATTTTCTCATTTCCTTCTCTCTTTCCTTCTTTCCCTTTTTCTCTCCCCTTTTCACTCTCTCATCTCTTTCTTGTGTGTCCATGTGATACCCTCCTGGCTGGGTTCACGGGGGTGGTGGGGACGGTGACTCCTCCTCCCACTGCTGCCACTGCACAGTGAGGTGAGTAGCTGGCTGTGTGGCACAGCACAGGAGAGCCATGCTGCACAGGAGAGCCACAGCATCCGGTGGCGGCGGCTGCTGCTCCCCGTTTCCCTCCTTCCTGAGCCGACACGAACCTAGGTCTCTTAGGAAAAATGAGATTTGTCTGCTTTTCTAATCATTTAGCCAGCTCACTTTAATAACATTTACAAAATGAAATGTGAAATAAGGAGGCAACAAACTCTATTAGGCCCATGGTAATTTCCTAGAAATAGCAAATACAATCAGCAAACTACTGACTTCTTTGACTATATAATTGTGTTTTCAGGGAGTCATTCAGTCTCTCTGGCAAAGCTGATGTCAGTTCTAAAATATGTGTGTATAATGGGCTTTATGCCTCTGTTAATCTAAATTTCATGGCCAACATTAATGCCAAAGTAAATTCATCGATGACCACTTTATGCATTGAAAGTGATGTTTCATAGATGTGAGCAAAGTTGATGTGTTTATTTTAAAGAAAGTAGTTTGGAAGGTATAAGCTGTGGCACTCCTGACAGTTTAATGCCTGCCACTTCAATACAGGTAGACCTCACTTTACAACCACAACTGAGCCAGGGGTGAAATCTACTTACCTTCCCTACTGGTTCGGAAGTGCGCGTGCCATCGTCAAGTCCTATTTTTGATCCTCTGTGCATGCGCAGAAGGCAGAAGATTAAAACCAGGAAGTAATGACATCCGGGCTGCCGCCACTATTGGTTCTCCGAACCACACGCCACCGCCGCTACTGGCTCGCATGAACCGGACAGAACCAGCAGGATTTCACCACTGAACTGAGCCCAAAATTTCTGTTGCTAAGCAACACAAATGTTAAGTGAGTTTTGCTCCATTTTACAAGCTTCCTTGCCAGAGCTGTTAAGTGAATCACTGCAGTTGCTAAGTTAGCAGCACGGTTGTTAACTGAATCTGGCTTGCCCATTGACTTTGCTTCTCAGACGTTCACAAAAGGTAATCACATGACCCCTGGAACATTGCAACTGACATGAGTACATGCCAGTTGTCAAGCATCCAAATTTTGATCACGTGACCATGAGGATGCTGCAATGGTTATAAGTGTGAAAAACGTCCCTTTTTTTCAGTGCCCTTGTAACTTTGAACAGTCACTAAATGAATGGTTGTAAGTCAAGTACTATCTATACTGAGTTCTGGATAGAAAGCTGCTAGATTTTAATTTTAAGACATGGGACCAGGGGTGAAATTCAGCAGGTTTTGACAGGTTTTGGAGAATCGCTAGTGGAAATTTTGAGTAGTTTAGAGAGCTGGCAAATATCACCTCTGGCTGGCCCCAGAGTGGGGTGGGAATGGAGATTTTGCAATATCCTTACCCCAGGAGTGGGGAGGGAATGGGGATTTTGCAGTATCTATTTTGCAGGGGGTCTAAACACAAGAGTAATTGAAAGTTACTGCCTTGACACAAAATAAAGAATTATAATGTAATATATTGTATAATAATATATTCTGAAGAAGGGGGAAAAGGGAGGGGAAAGAAATGGAGAGCAGTAGAAACAGAGGTGGTATTCAGCAGGTTCTGACCTGTTCTGGAGAACCAGTAGCAGAAATTTTGAGTAGTTCAGAGAACCGGTAAATACCACCTCTGACTGGCCCCACCCCCATCTATTCTCTGCCTCTCGAGTCCCAGCTGATCGGAGGAAATGGGGATTTTGCAGTAACCTTTCCCTGGATTGGGGAGGGAATGGAGATTTTACAGTATCCTTCCCCTGCCACGCCTACCAAGCCACGCCCACTAAGCCACACCACGCGCACCAAGCCATGCCCACAGAACAGGTAGTAAAGAAAATTGAATTCCACCAATGCATGGGACTGAATATTGCATTTGTGTGTGAGTGTACATCATGTACACCAAAGTGCATTAAATCTTCCTAGGTACTCTAGATAGCAACTTGAATGCTCTTCTATGATCTCAGTCACTTTGGCAACTGAAGTTCTTCCAGAATCATGCACAGAGTTTTGACTGATCAAGATTGCTTGTATCATAGCAAATGATTCAGAAACACTAGAATCAGGCCAACAAGGAAGAAGTAAAGAATTAAAGATCGATGGATTTTCTCCAGCTTAAAATCTGAGCATTTGTGGCTGCTTGATATTAATTGATAGCCAGGCATTATCTGACTAAAGCTGTGAGGTTATCATTATTCTCAAGTGACAAATGCTCTTTCAAATAGCTTCCTGTCCCTGGTCTAACAATTTGAGGGTTGTTGCTTTTTTGAAGGACTTGGAATTTTGAATTAGAACAGAGTTAATTAGAACAGAGTTAGAGTTAGTTAGAACAGATACTGCAATAAATAATAATGTTGTTATTTATTAATAAATAAATAAATAGTATAATTAATATTTCAATATCCCATTAAATATTAAAAACAGGGATAGTGGCTTTGGATGCATGGAACCTCAAGATCCAAGTTTTTGTCATCCTGACAAAATGGGGTTGCCCTACTATGTTCAGATCCAGTTTGCAATTTGAGAGTTTTTTTTAGCCTCATGACTTCTGCTCAAAGAGCAGGTGGTGGGCCTATGCATAGCTTCAGTTTGTGCACCAACTGCGAATTTCCTGGATTTGAACTCTCTGTGCTCAGTCCCTCAAGCCCTAATCATATTTCTTCTAGACTACTATAATGCTCTCTACATGGGGCTATCCCTGAGACCCATTTGGAACCCTCAGCTAGTATAAAGTGCGGCAGTGCAGGCAGTCTTTGGGGCACCTAAAATGGCCCCATATTACACCTCTGTTCCTCAAATTTCACTGGCTGCTGGATGGCTTCCAAATGAAGTTCAAGGTGTTGGTTATGATCTTTAAAGCCTTTAATGGCATGGCTCCAGCCTAGCTAATGAATCTTCTCGTCCTGCTAGATCAGGACTGCCCTCCTTGTGTTGGCAAAGAGGACTTACTTCAGATCCGATCAGTCAGAGGACTCCGGGTATTAGGATCCAGAAGAGCCTTCTCTGCTGTAGCACCTGCCCTCTTCGAATATCCTATCCCCAGGGTGAGGTCTGCCTGGGTGAGGGCAGATTCCATTTCACTATCCCTGCATCTCTGCTTTCCCTGCCAATCTTTTAATCTCATTTTACTATATTTTCATTGTTTATTTTATTGTTTCATAATCTTGCTACTTTATGTTTACACTTCTTTTCATTCCCCTGTTTCTACTGTGGTAAACCATCTAGATTAGCTCCACAGTGAGATAGGTGGCAAATAAACAATAAATAATTTATTTCTTTATTTTCAAATTCAAGAAATAAAATTGGCTACATTAGTGGTATTTAATAAATGATACTACCAGGTGGAATCTTTGAAATTCCTATCCTTCTATCAGGCTGGAAGTTTAGGACCCGGCATGTGCATGCACGATGGAACAGCTGCTCTTCTGGGTATCGGCATTCCCATGTGGGCGAAGGCCAGCAAGGCCGTGCTGTCCAGGTGGGATGGTTTTGCGTGCCATTTCCAGCACGCAGGTCGGTACGCGATGACGTCAAAGGTTAGCCTTCCCTGTCCTAGTCACTTGGACTGTTGCAATGTGTTGTATTGCAACAGTCCATTGTGAGGACTGTTGTGAGGCTGCCCTTGAAGAGTATCCAGAAGCTTCAGCTGGTATAGAATCCAGCATGTGAGCTCCTACAACAGCATTTGTTTGCTTCCAAGTCCAATTCAAAGTGCTGATTTTGACCTACAAAGCCTTTACTGGCATGGGACAGGGCTAATTCTTCCCCAGTTACTTAAGCCTGCTCCATTAGATCTGCCAGAAAAGGCATGCTGTGGGTACCATCAGCTAGGGATCTACACGTGATAGGTCCCAGGAGACACACTTTCCCCTGAAATTAAATTAGGGCCATCCTTTTTGATATTATGGAAGCCTCTTAAGACCTGGTTATCAGGTCTGGGGGCTTCCAGGAAATTAAAGACATACTTAGAGGGCTCCGCCGCTGAGCCGACTATTTTTATTCCCTCTTTGCTTAGGTTTCATTTCTCTGATTTTATAACACTTACTGTTAAGTGATTTTTTAAATATATATATATATCTGTGTTTTTTATGTATGGTTTTATCCATTTGTTGTGCATTCACTGGGTTGCCTATATAAAATTGATTAAGTAAATCAATACATGTACCAAATACATGATATATTTAATAGGCTTTATCTCTTTAGTAGTAATGAGCCCTAAATATATTTGTATATGCTGCTTTCTTCTGCCATTAATCAGATAAGAAACAGCAAGACTTCTTTAGAAATATTTTAATGTAAGAAGAAAATGTGATCTTCCTCTCTATAAATAAAAATCCCACCATATCTAGAAGAGGCCTTTAGGCACTAATTCATTGTTAAGAATGTCATTTTCATGTTTTAAAATAGTTTGCTCTATCAAATCTCAAAAGTAGCAATTACTTCACATGTTGATCTTAAAATAAAAAGTATGCAATTTCCCCCCACTCCTATGATATTACCCTTACAGCAAATCTTTCTACCTTTTGGGGCCCAGAAAATACACATTCCTTGTTCTTCCTCTTTAAAGACTTTAAAGAAATATTCCTGAAATGGTTCATTTTGATTGTTTCCTAGTATGAATTGATTGCTTATTTGTACCCTATGACTATCATTAGGTGTTGTACCTTACGATTCTTGACGAATGTATATTTTTTTATGTACACCGAGAGCATATGCACCAAGACAAATTCCTTGTGTGTCCAATCACACTTGGCCAATAAAGAATTCTATTCTGTTCTGTTCTGTTCTGTTCTATTCTATTTTTTATAAACTTCTTTTAATTTTTCATGTCTGTGTTCACTTTCTCCTCCAGCAAATGAGAACAGCGCATCTTCAAGTTTATTTATTTGTAGCATGATATTAGTTATGGCTTTCAAATACCCAGCATCAAAATAGACATGACAGTGTACTTTTCCTTTATTTTTTACAAATGGAACAATTAACTGTGTGGATTGCATTAGGCTATGATAATAGAGACATCAGATAAGAAAAAAACAGGCATTACAGTACACCAGTCACAGAGATCAGAAAATTATACTAATTACATGCAAATATGCAGGATTGTTTTGTGGCCAGTTTCCCATTACATTTCTTACCACACATACATGGGCAAATGATATTTTCTGAAGAACACGCCACAAAATGATCTTGAACAGACTGGGAAGACAAAGATTAAAAAGCTGTTATCATAACTTTCTGCAATGTTGCTGATAAAAGAATTTCCCACTAGGGTTGTCTGCCTCAGAACAAATCAATGGTTTATTTTACACTGAGCCAATGAATAAGTAGCCTTGTTGGTAATATGACTACAAACTGTGGCAGTTCTATTCTGTAATTACTTGATTTTATAAATACCTGTTACTAGAGACAGGCACTGAATAGGAGATAGGAACATCCCATTGTTGTTGAGTTTGTTTTCTCCTTTGTAACAAGCTAAGACATCCTGTCTGAAAGTGGAATTATCTGCCTTAGAATAAATAAAGAAATAAAGAATAAAGAATAAATAAAAGGGAATTGTTTACCACAGGGAGAAAAAAAAAGAGACAGTATGTTAAAGCTCATCATTCATTAAACTGTAATGTCAGAAGATGTCAAAGTGGAATGGAATACTCACTTTTATCAGTTTATCTTATGTCATATTGTTAGAGAAAAATGCACACCCATGTAAATATTCATTGTATGACTTAATTGGCTTGATAGACTGTAGCTGCATGTGTTGTGTCAGGGGCTTGTTATGTAGGTCTGCATGTTTTTTCAAAGTCTTTATTATAATGACAGCAAAGTCTTGTTCATTAAAGTTTCACAATCCATTTTCATTAGGAGGAAACTGATGCTGTAAATGAACAGTTGCTCTGAAAAAATCAAACCCTTGGAGCTATCGCGGGGGAGATACAAAGTCTGTATTAATTATCAGGAATATGGTGTCGATCGAAGATGTTAATTGCCCTGATGGTTAGTTATTTGGGGAATTGCCATGTATTTCATGCAGGGATAATAAAAATGAATTTTTAAACAAAGAGATCTTAAAATAATATCTAATCTATGGAGAATACCAACATCAAAGACTTCTCTCAAAGCTTTGAATTTTATCTTTGTGGTCCAAAATGTTAAAGATGAACCAAGCGGTATTTCAGTTGGTTCAAGTTTTTGTGACAAAAACAAAACAAGAGTTAATTAACTGTTATTACTAACCTTTTCAACTTTAATTTGACTTTCAAATATTAGCATTTATCTCTGAACTACGCTTCTGGGTTTGACAAATTAACTTTCACAGAACAGGTCTAATTAAGCTTCATTGTGCTTTTATGTCACTTTGCACAGCGCCAAACAATGAATGTATTAATTTATTAAAAGTCATATGCTTAAAAGATTTTGTTGCATAGTAAAAAGGTTGAGCTTGTGAAAAAAAAAGTGTTTTGGTTTGATTTTTTTTTTTTGGCTGACCAGATGTGGAACGATTTATTTAGTTTAAAATCACAGTGTGTGTTCTTCATGAAGAACAGCTGGCACCAATGTAGAAAAGTTATTGTTGGATTCCCATGAGACATTCCACTGACATGATCCTCTGTAAAGTGTGGGGTTTAAGTTTACTACCTAACTTTAATTTAAGAAAACTGAAGGAACAGCTACTGGTGCTCACCACCTGGATAAGTGATTTATAACTAGAAAATATGTTTTCCTTCTGTAATAATATTATGATTTTGCTATCTATCTGTATTTCTTCATCAGCTTGTCACAATTGTAATAGTATTTTTTGACTATGATCTTAGAGGTATGCTGTACCTCCTAAATTACAAAATGCCATGGGATTTAGTTTTCAATAAACATGCATAGCATTGTGTTGTCCTATTTTTATACAGACAATCATTTATTCCCTCACTTGCCTGAGGAGAACTTCCAATTCTCTTCTAATAAGGGTAAAGATAAGAAGCATAGATCTAGCCCGAAAATGTTCAGTCTCCAAAGGCTGCTAAACAACTAAAAATTAATGACTGCCTTGCAGTTAAAACTTCATCTGAACATCTGAAGTATCTTAACATCAAAGATACTGCAAACAGATCTGTAGCCTGAACTTAGCAATCAGAAGGCATTGCCAAAGCAGGACATGGTTTCCAGGACAGGAGGAAGCAATAGGAAGAGATGACTACCAATAAGCAAGAGAAATTATTAGAAGACAATCACTGCTCTTGCACTTTACATGTTAGAACAACTGAGTTACAACATGCTATGGCATTCGGTTCTCAGTAAATATGCATAGGGTTGTGTTGTCTTATTTTCATATAGAAATATAGAAAATCATTTTCATTTAGGGAACCTTATTGGTTTCAACCTAGAAATAAACTGTTAATTGGACCATTTGTAGCTTTAAGGCCAAGCTGTTGCTGTTCTCCAACAAATGGATCTTGAAGAATGGCACACTCCATGTGTTTGAGATTGCTGTCCTTTTCCACCAAGCATGCAACTCTGGAAGAAATGCGCATGGAAAGGGGTATTCCATCTAGACAAGTCAGATCAGTCAATCAGCCCTAGAAATCAAGGGATGAGAAAAGTTTCATTCAGCAACATGTCTCAATTGAATACTCATCAAGGAGTTGGCCTTAAGGAGTAGAAACCACAAGCTGGAATGGTTTGATTAGCATGCTTTCCTTATTTATTGTGAAATAATATATTGGGTGTGACCTGTAGCCCTCTTGGCTTTGCAGCCTTCAAATGAATCACAAAGGAAATCTTCATATAGGAATTCATCTTGTTTTTCTGGGAAAAGCATCCAGAAGGCTTCAACGGATGGAAAAATATAGCACTTACCTTAACAGTAGCATCTTCTACCTCTTCCTTCAATGCAAACTTAAAAACATTAACAAGAACAGTTAAAAAGACACACCCTCAAATCTCTGAGAATAAGATTACCCCTCCCCCCCCACATACACACCTTTTACAGGGGATTTTTTTTTGTCATAGTAGTATTAAAATTGATCCCACTTTCCTGGAGGAGTTTCAGATATCACCTCTATTAAGGTGGGTTGAAGAAGCTCGACAGGCAACCAGATGGAGCTACAACAGCCTAGATGGCCACTAGATGGAAGTAAAGTTCCTTTTTACTCCTGTCTAGAGCTCAAGTGCCTAGATCTGGTAGCCCAACTCTCCCTAGGAAAAACTAAAAGATTAGTACATACCAATATTCTTGCTGATTTCTTACAATATGCAGTCTTCCTTTTTAATCTGGTCCATTTCTCCTCATTATTGCCCTCATCCCTTACTTATGGGCTTCTTAAGGATAACTGATCCTTGGAGTTTGCAGCCTTCTTGATCTGATGTAGCAGGTACTTCTATGTTTAGTGGTCTACTTGATGTAGCAGAAGATCTATTTTTGCCAAGATTCAACATCTACTGAAATGAGCTCTGTGATGAATCCTTCATATAATTGATTATGTGTAGAAGGGATGGAGTCTCTGTTGCCCAAAGTTGTTTTTTGACAGCAGATCAGGATTTCCAAGATTATAATTGCATTAGGTGATCCCTTTTGCAGTTTAGGAAGAAAGTGAAGAGGGACCTTTTTGTAGGGTTTTTCATTCATAGAACTAAACTGTGAATGGATGATGGGAAATTATTTTGCTGTTCTACATACATTGTGGTACTGTGTTAACAAGAGCAAGTTGCCAGGAGTTTTGCTGGAAGCAAAAACAAAAACAAAAAAAAATGTGGAAGTGTTGGACTTTCAAGAAATCTGGAACATATAGCCAGTTTTTGGCACCATTGTTCAAAAAACAACAGTGACAAATTAGTACATTGTACATTCAGAAGACACGGATCTCTGCCTACAATATGATATTTTTTTTGCAAACACTGAATAAACATTTAATATAATATTTGTGAATATGTATACAATATTTCCTTAAGTATGAAGCATCAGTTGAATTTTGGATTGCAAAATCTTATCTTGGATAATCCTCTGGTTTGATGAAAGATCCCTTGTTTTCTCATGCTAGGAATGTGGAGTGGGGGAAGGGGGGAAAAGGGCTCATAAATGGCTCCAAGAGCCATGTCCATCTTCAAGATGAAATAGCCTTTTATCAGCATAAACTCAATAGTTTTGAATATCCGAGATATTTTTTTATTTACTTACTAATCCTTCCATTCCCCACCATCCAGTCAGAGCTGAAGAACCTTCTTGAATGAGGAGCAAAATGTCTTCAAAGAAAAACCAGGAAGTCCACTTGCCTCTTGAAAAAAGCACCTTTGGGACATGCCTGACCTGGATAACTGAGAATCTCTGTAGACATTTACTTACTAAGAATATGGAAAAAGTAGGTTGGATTGTCCTGACAAATAATCAAATTTCATCTGCTTTTAAAGTTCTTGATGTAAATGACTATGATCGTTTTTAAATAAACAACAGTAAACATTTAAATCACCACGTTCACTATTTAGAAAGAAATCCATAGAACTAAATACAATGGAAACTCTATCATTCATAAAATACTCCTATTAATTATACATTAAGATTACAATTGACATTTCCAGTTGATTAGAACAATACGAATACATCTTGGCTGTCCTGTTTGCTTCTCCCTCCTGCACCCCTGTTCCTTTGACTAAATAATAAAGTATTGCTGTATTGGATTATGATATCCTTCCAAACCCAGAATCTGCTCTGTGGAAACTAAAAAAGAACAGAATGTTCTAATGAAGTGGATTCAGGAGGCAGCTGCATACTGTGGTGTCTAAATATAATAGCCACATTCATTTACAATACCAGTTTAGTTACAGTGGAAGCAATTCTCTTTGATTTTCTGCATAGCAACACTAAATATTTTCCACAAAGAAAAGCCAGAAAAGAAGGGGAAACTCCAGTTAAACCAGCATTGGGGACAGAAAATTGAAAAATGATAGTTAGGAAAGGAACCACAAAGAAACAAAGTGAAAGCCCCAAACAGGATGCCAAGCAAAATTAAGGTTTATATATGAAATACTTGGTAAGAAAGACTATGATGTAGTCATGGGTGTTTCCTTTGGAATGCTGATATTTTCAAGCAGTCATTGTGAATGTGAGAAGCATTATGACAATCATAAAAGCAACCATTCTCAATCAGATGCTCATCCTCAACCAGGCTTTGCTGACTGAGAAGGAATAAGTTGGAGTCTAAAGCTTCTGGAGAGCACCAACCCATGCTAATGTCTTGAGAAACTTACTCAACCTCCCTGACAGACTGTGAGATTTTTCAGGAAACAAATGAAAGCTACCTTCAACATGGAATCTGCACAGAAGTTGCCAAGAGTGGATGAGGGATATGGTCCAGGGAGGATTTCCCATCAGCAGAGAGTGAAAGAAAATAAATATTGTAGATTTCTCCTCCTTCTAAATCTAAAGCTTTCTATAATTGTTAAATAAAGGTTGGGGCACCACAGAAAAGGGAAATCGGTGAAAAAGTTCCTTTTGTTTTCCACCATTATGGAACCTTCTAAGATTTTCCATCTGATAATAATGGGCTGAAATTCTGGAGCTGATACAGTATGATCAGATGGCAGAAAGGCCCATATGCCAGAACATCCCAGAAAAGCAGTTTTCAGCAGTTGTCATTGGTTTTGTGAAAGTGACACTTCTTGCAATATCCTTCCTGCACAAATTTCGATGGCGCAGAAATTTTGATTACTTTGGCATGTGTCTAAAAACAGGTGACATATTTTTCCTGCCACAGTTAGCTTTATTACAGCAGATTTGTAAGACTACCTCTCTGTTTGACAAAGCTCAGAGTGGCAAACTTACCAAGAGCAATAAAACATTGAGAACTCTCTCATTAAGAACACAAAACACCTATGCTGTACATTCACACAGAGCTCCCAACAATCCAGCCCCAATGTCAGGGAAAATAACCAGGTTTTCACAGTCTTCTGAAAGGCTAATAAAGTTGGGGTTGTCCCTGTCTCTGGGGAGAAGCTGTTCAATAGGAAAGGTGTCCTTAAAACTCAGAGATATTCAGTCTTGTCATGGTTGAGTTGAAGCCAGTTTCTTCTCATCCAGACTTGTACAGCCTCCACAAACTGGGAAAGCACTTTGACAGCATCACTTGGATGTCCAGAGATATACAAATGAATCATCAGCATACTGATAAACTTCACTGCTGATAGATAACCTCACCCAGTGCATTCATATGGATGTTAAATTGAGTGGGGAGAAAGTTGAGCCCTGTAGCACTCCAGAGGCTTAGGGTTTGATGTTCCCCATCTCATGATGGAAGCTCTGGAGTTGCTTTTTATAGGGGAAGTCACATGAGAAAACCCAACTAGCATCTCCATAGTGGATTTTAGGAGGAAAAAAGAGATTACATAATTTATCTAGCTGCCCGGTTAAAAAGAAAGCTAAAATATCACTTTTCATATTTCATTTCAGTTTATTCATTTCCATACTTTCTTTCATCTAGCACTTCATCTCTCTCAAAAAATGGAGGAAGAACTTAAAGCAAAGGTATAATTTTATGTATTCATGGTGTATACCTTTCAAAGATTCTAGCCATTCACAAGGTGTATTTTTTCCTAATTTGTAGAATGTACTATGTCAATAAAAAATCCTGTCATATTGCCATTTGAAAAAGACTCTGATTACCTAAAACATAACAATTTCATTCCATGATATCTTCCAAAGTATATAGCATTCTAAATGATACTTGCAGGATCATTGGGTTGTATGGAACTGAGTATGTTGAATGCAGTGGTGGGTTGCTCCTGGTTCTGTTTGGTTCTTTAGAACTGGTAGTAAAAGTGGTGGGAAGCTCCACCCACCCAGCCGGATGTCATAAATGACGATCTGTGCATGCACAGAAGCTTATGTGCGTGCGCTCCTGTTGCGAACCAGTAGTAAAGGTAAGTGGAACCCACCCCTGGTTGAACGTAATGACTTGCTGTGAGTCAGGATCAACAAGCTATGAACATCCACAGCACAACATAACGGTCAATATCTATGCATCATAACACAATAGTTAAAAAATTGAGATTAATTGCCAGAAAAGACAAAACACTACCGAGCAAAAAATCGAAATGATTCTTCAGACATTTTTATATATTGATGTCATTCATAAAACATGAACAAGTATCTCTTAGAATGGAGAATGGAAATTAATATAAAACCAGTTTTAGAATGAAACATCTATATTTTGATGGCACAAAATCTGAATACCTCAATATCAGGATTTTGATGGCTTTTTGCTTTAGTTATAATTTCAACTATGGCATCAAACATCAAATATTTCCAAAAGAATAATTGGCCAAATATTCTATCAGTGTCCTCCTCCCCCTAGGAGTTTATTTATCTATTGTTTAACAAATTTCTACACCACCCATCTCACCTAAGTATCTTTTAGATTTAGTGATAGAATGGTTGAAATTTAGGCTTTCAGCATCTTAGAATAAGTTTCGCATGGCAAACATATTCTGTGCATTGCCTGTGATCCATTATGGAAGACAGCAATCACTCCATGATAAAAGTTTGAAAATTTACTCGAACAGCCTTCCCCTATTCCACTCTGATGCCACACTTGAACATTAAATTAAAAGGCATACATTTCAGAAACGTCTCGTCAATTAATTAAAATATCACACAATATAATTGTTACTTTCTAAGCTTGAAGAAAGGTAGCAGAAGTCATAAGGAAGACACACAACCCTGGATCCAACCCTGACACATTATTGTATTTCGATTAAAGTATTTTGATACTATTTGGATCCAGCTTTGATATGCTTAGATTTATATTTTTTCATGAGAACAATATCTTTACCTGACAGGGTTTTTTCTTTCTTTGCCAATTCTCTGGGTTCATTTTACTAAACTTTCTGTATTTTTTGCCTTTTTCACATAGCCAGCTGTTCAGTGCACATATGAACATATATATCTGCAGTGCACACATGAACATATATATTGTTTTTCATTCCCTAACTTATATCCCAAATAATTTATTTATATTTTTCTAGTTT
This sequence comes from Arizona elegans, assembly GCA_022577455.1. NCBI lineage: Eukaryota > Metazoa > Chordata > Lepidosauria > Squamata > Colubridae > Arizona > Arizona elegans. The sequence continues at coordinate 83,673,819 of JAKOOJ010000001.1, forward strand.
GTCTAACCCTGTACAGATGATGATGATATAGATGATGATGATAATAGATAGATAGATAAATAGATAGATAGATATAGACATCATATCAGATGACTGATATGATTATCAGTCATTTAATTTTCCTTGAATGTTATTTTGCAATGTAATCCTATGAAATTTGTTCTCGATGTTTGACATATTCCATACAATTATGCACAGGATTACAGCACAAGTAATTTATGATTTTTTTCCTTTTAATGTGACATGTGTATGCTTTAAGATGGAAAGTCAAGGCATTACTTATTTTAATCAGTAAAACAGATATATTTGGATGCTCGCAATATTTGCAGTGCACTATTGTTCTGAATGGATTGTTTGGTATTCTGTCATTAAATTTTTGCTTTTTCTGTCTGTGGCCTATAGGGGCTATTATTGTGCTGTGTAATATTGAATCCTAGTAAAAAATAAATCAAGATCAGATGTTCCTTTGTGTAGAGGAGATGCATATCTAAAAATGGAACCTACAGTGGTCTGCTCCCAAATGTAGCCAAGTGCCCATAAAATGAAAACCACACAGTTCTCCTGCAACTTTGATCTTTAAACAATTTTCTCAGAAATAGTTATTTTCATGTCGTTGATCTTCAAAATTGTGATGTTTTAGTCTTTATTTTTGGCTGGATTTATTTCCCCAATCAGTATAGATCAGGGGTGTCAAACTCAATTTCATTGAGGGCCACATCAGGATTGTGTTTGACCTTGGGGAGCCAGGGTGGGCGTGGACAGGTTGGGTGTGGCCAGCTTGACATCACTTGTGTCAGGGGTGCCTGTGGTGGCCCAAGCACTCTGCAAGCAAAAACGAGCTCCTGACTTCCGTTTTCAGCTGTGATGGCCTCCTGCAACCCTCTGCCAGCGAAAATGGAGCTCAGGACGGCTGCCTGCGGCCCTCCTGAACTCCGTTTTCGCTTGCAGAGGCACTGTGGGCTGGTCCTTTGCTGTTTCCAGGGCAGCCCCATGCGCCAGATCTAAGCATCCTGTTGGCCGCATCCCGCCCCCAGGCCTGAATTTGACACCTCTGGTACAGATCTTTAAGACTAGATTGACTTCTCATAAAAGTCCAAATCCCTAGCAATTTTCAGCGGAATGAATTTCTATAATAGTAGCATGTTATTATTGTCATGAGTATTACCAATTTACCATCAGTTCTCTCATTTATTTATTTTAGATGTGTATTCTGTTTAGGATTTAAAAGTCTTTCCAAAGATTTTTAAAAATATTTAAACCACTAAAAACAAAACTAAAGAAGAACCTAAAAGAATAGACTAATTTTTATTTTGCTTTGGGAACAAGCTAAAAATGAGACAATTGGGCTTTGCATGACTGTTTATTAAATTCTAGTAACGGGAAGGCATAAAAAAGAATTTAGCTTTCATATCTGCTGTAGCCCAAATCTAGACAGATGCACCTTTTTTGCTATCCTGCTAATGGCAATTATCCTAATAAACATTCTGTAGAACGTATTGATAATTCTATAAATAGACAAAATGAGGTAATGCCATCCAAATCTTGTTGCATATGTGACCCTCATAAAAGTAAGAGCGGTGTTGCAGTTGCTATCTTGACTTTTTTGCTCCCCCTGAAAGATATTTTGTCCCCAACTACATTGATTTAAGGAATATGTGAATCTCTTCAATTAACTGCTGCTGCTGCTGCTGAGAAGAAGTTACTTACATGCTATTCCTGTAATTCCATCCTAATTAAACCAGCTTAATACAGACTGCCAATAGTTGTGTCCACATAGAGAAGCAGGTAAAGGGGGATGGATTTATAATGTGAAAGAATATTTCTCCCCCAAAATAACAATTCCTACAACAGTCTGTTGGCCCCAGGTGCAGAGAACAATAAATCAGTCTTGTTTATCTAAAATGTAATTCACATGTCAAATTTTAACTCTCTTTGGCAATTCATATCTTCATACTATCTTCCATAATCAGCTCAAATCTCCCCTATATTTTTAGAAGCCTCAGGCTAAGTGGAATTGAATGCCGTGAGCATTATGTTCCTGATTATTTCTTATATCCATTTTCACATCCAGGATGTCTGACCATCGCCTCTGGGCAATGGCACTATAGGTGGAGGCTGACTTGATATTGCTGTCTGTAGCCATATTTGATTAGCTGTTGAGCACTTCTGCACTTAAAAAATGTCTAGTGACAGTTAAGAAGCATAATAATCAACTCAAATGCAACACTTCATTGTTTGTGGGACAATAAGTGATCCTAAACAATAGAGGGGCTCATAAGATCCCATATTTCCACATCCTGTTCAAGCTTTCTGTAAAAAACAAATATAATTCCCAATTAAGGCCATTTTTTTTAAAAAAAGGAAAAAGTATGTTCCATCCTTTTTAAATCTTAACATTATTTATAATAGTTGTTTGACTTTTTTAGAAAAGTAATTAGACTTCATTACTTGATATATATAATTAGCTCAGTATCAGTGAAATAAACTTTTTGTACACTACTTATATAGAGTACTACTACATAGAGTACTATTAGCAATTCCTAATGCGAAGAAGAAAATATACAGGATGATAAAATAGTTCTTTCCCAGCATATGCATATTTGTATTTACATACAAAGCATCTCTCTTCCCATGGATTCTTGAGACAGGGGCACTTCAAAATATATCCAATAAATCTCGAGAGGACATTTTCCTAGACAAAGAATAGAATAGAATAGAATAGAGTAGAGTAGAGTAGAATAGAATAGAATAGAATAGAATAGAATAGAATAGAATAGAATAGAATTCTTTATTGGACAACTGTGATTGGACACACATGGAATTTGTCTTTGGTGCATATGCTCTCAGTGTGCATAAAAAGACACGATAAACTCATCAAGAATCACAAGGCACAACACCCAGTGACAGTCATGCGGTACAATAAGCCATCGAATCATACTAGGAAATAATCAATATCAATATAAATGGCAAGGGTACAAGCAACAAAATTACAGTCATGCAGTCACAAGTGAGAGGAGATGGGCGACAGGAGCAATGAGAAGACCAATAGCAATAGTAATGCAGTCTAATGTGAATAGTTTGACCGTGTTGAGGGAATTATTTGTTTAGCAGAGTGATGGCATTCAGGAAAAAACTGTTCTTGTATCTAGTTGTCTTGGTGTGCAGTGCATTTTGAAGGTAGTGCAATCCATTTTGAAGGTAGGAGTTGAAACAATTTATGTCCAGGATGCGAGGGGTCTGTAAATATTTTCCCAGCCTTCTTTTTGACTCATGGAAGGCAGGTTGGTACCAATTGTTTTTTCTGCAGTTCTGATTATCCTCTGCAGATAATGAAAGGTTTTTTTCCTCTTATTTTATGGACTTCTTTCCTTTCCTTTTATTTTATTCCCAGAAAGTATTTATGGAGGTATTTAGAGTTCTTAAGGGAAAATATTCTTCTCTCACGCCTCAAAGGAGAAGATTCGTTTATTCCTATAAACTTTTATTGTCAAATCCTTTGCTGTGTTATTTCCTATAGAGATAATTTGAGAACATGCTTCTCCAGCCATTTTTGATGAAGGATCTATGTTTTTTGTTCTCCTTATCATCCATTCCTTTATTGCCTTTGTCTCATTTCTTCTTTGTAACCATCATCTCCACATTTCTTTTTCTATCTTCTCTCTTTTGCTGCAGCCTTTCTGTTTCCTGATTTCTCTACCTATTATTTATTCTCTCCACAGCAGACTCTTGTTTTCATTCTTGTTTCACTTTTCAGGCTGCTAAGACTAGAACCAAGGAGCACTTAATTGTTACAGCCAACCATAGTTTTTAACGGTTTAGGGATTCAGAGAACAGAAATCTACTATTAGTATTGTCAAAGAGGCAAAACTAACAAGATGCCAGGGTTTGATGACAGGTAAGAGACAAATAAGACTATTTGTCCTTTATTGTATTTATTATTGAAAGGCAATCTACTTATAATAAGGAACAAAATAACTTTAGTGCAGAGCTGGTTCTTTAATCACTGTTAAACTAGCAGAATTCATCTTAAATTTGGAGATAGCAAATCCATTATAGAGAGGCGTTCCTGCAACAACCACTCTCCGTCCACTACAGGTCTTCTTCAACAGAAAAGGCCTGTTTTGTATCACACTTATCTGATGGTGTCACTCTGGCACCAAAAACTTTGGACAGCCAACATGAAAAATCTGTGACTCCATAGATAAAGAGTTGAAACTAAAGCTGAGCTTCCAGAATTTTTTGTCTAATATTTATGAAGCCCTAGTCATTGTTTTCTCTGTTTTATTTATTCATTCAAATTTATTTATATATCCATATTGGTAAATCTGAAAACAGAAAGTCACTTGAAATCATTTGTGTTTTATTTATTAAATGTATCCCATAGCAAAGAGCACCCCTCCTCCACCTTATTTACTTACCCCTGGTACTTAATTTTGTACCTTCATACTACACCTTGCATTGGAATTGCTTAATATAAAAATATTAGGACAATACTAGAAAAGAAAACACATTTTACTGAAAGAAAGCAGGTTAAAAGTACTACAAACATTAAATATGCAACACATTTCTCCCCTCTATTTATTTTTCTCTAAAACAAGCTATAGATGGAAGCTAAATGAAAATTTCATATGAATTAAAACACTAATTTAGGCCTCATATTTGGAATTCCATATTGTTTCGTTAAAAAAAAAAACTATAAAAATATTTGTCAAATCCAAATCCAAATCTAAATCCAAGCAGATTTTAATCAGTTCATTCAAAAATAGACATTATGGATTTTTGTATTGCTATTTTTGCCATATTATTTTTTTTTCTTCAAAGTATTCAAAATGATATAGGAGCATTCCAAAAAGACAAAAAGATGGATACCAAAATATCATTTTGTTCCAGAGTGCCTTGCAAGTACAGAAATCAAGACACTTGGGGTAAATAAAATCTTAGAAACCAGGAGTAGCTACCATAATCAGATGTGACAGGGTATTTCAATAAGGGCATTAAATAAGAAAGGGACACAAAAATGTGATTAACCAAGTTGAACAATAAAAAGGAAATAAATAGGATTAAATTAAATTAATTAATTAATAATGACAATAAATAAAGTAGAAAAATGAAAAATAGTATTTGTGTACATTCCTATCCAATTGCACTGGGAATACTGACAACATACTACATAGAACATGAAATTAAAACTTTATTTTCATGGAAATATTTAAATACCTTTAAGGAGAGATCTTAAGCATTTTTTCAATATCATTTAGTTTTCTCACTTACTATATGAAAAAATCATTTACTTAAATTATAGCTGTTTTCATTTCAAGTAATTTCACTGAGTGTTAGAACCATTATAGATTATCTCCAATAATCTTAATCTATATGACTAATATTGTGGTTTGAAAGAGGTGAAAGCATAAGATAAACTACAGGGCAATTCCAAATAAATGCCCTCAACTTTGGAGATTCTTTCCTAATACAGATTTTTTTTTCCTTTCCACAAACTTTAACTACAGTAGAATTAATTAGGAATTAATTAATTAATTCCACAAACTGAAATTAATTGCTCAGTGGAACAATTTATCTCCAGACATTGTGGGGGGCTTCCAACACTTTTTTGAGGTTTTTAAGAAAAAATTAAACAATTATTTATCTGAAATGGTATAGGGCCGTGATGGTGAACCTATGGCACGTGTGTCAGAGGTGACACACAGAGCCTTCTCTGTGGGCATGTGCACTGGCCAGCTGGACTTCGCGGGTGCCAGAAAACAGCAAAAAAACAGGCATGTGCGCGCCTGCCAGCTGGTTTTTGGGTTTTTGGTGCTCCAACATGCACGAAGACCAGCTGGTCGGTGCACATGCACATGCCGGAAATCGGAAGACTAGCTGGCTGGCGTGCTCATGCACATCGGCCAGCTGGTCTTCGGATTTTCGGTGCTCCGGCGCACGCATATGCACACACATACACATGTGTACCTTTGGGCACTTGGTGCCGAAAAGTTTTGCCATCACTGGTATAGGGTTTCCTACTTGAGCAGGGGGTTGGACTAAAAGACCACCAAGGTCTCTTTCAATTCTGTTATTTTGGGCCAGGTTATCTGGGAATTGCGGATGCTGAAACTGACCAAAACTAGAAGGCATCAAGTTTAGGGAAGGTAGAGCCTAAAGAGTGTCGCAGTCTGAAAATGTGAGTTGGGATCCTTACGATGTTCTCGCTTCTTTCTTCTCCCTATAGACTCTCAGTTATTCCCCCACATTGTTCTGGAAGGTTGGGACATTCAAGAGCAGCATTCAACATAGGGTGAGAAGATGCAGCTGGAAAACAGAATTGGCATCTTTTTCTCTCTGCCGTGTATACATGGAAATGTTTTCCACTTGCGAATGGGGCTGGTTGGATCTCAGCCATGAAATACATACAGATATACAGTAGCCCAACAATACAGTTGCTGTTATTAGCAGTAAAAATAGGCTCAACGAGATATTGTCAAAGCTTTGTTTCCATGCAGCTGTCTACTGAACTATGATCATTTTTGAATGCTATGAAAGTTGTAACAAAACACACTGAATTTATTAACAGTTTGTTACCATAAAACTTGTTGGGGGAAGGGGAAATATAGTGAAAACATCTGATACCCTTTGTTCTTTTTATGCTGGTGACATCTTTGGAGTTGCTTTTCAGCGAGAGTGCTGTAATCTAATTTTAATCATACTTATGGGGACTGATACACACACACACACACACACATTCATTCCAAGGGGAAAAAAATTCAACACAAAGAATGTGAAACTCATTTTATGCAATATGTATTAATTCATATTTTTTCTGTTAACAAAGAAAAGCCTTTTTTACTTCATATTCCCAGAGGAAAGGGCATCATAGCAGAGTATCTGAGTTCTGCTTTCCAACACTATAATTAGCTACAATCTGAGAATTTGCATACAGAATATATAGTGTATTAATTTCTTACTCATTGCATACTTTAATGTATGCACTTTGTATTTGTTTGTCCTCTAGCTCATGCAAGAGAAACCAGATCCATGCTTAGGGATCCTGAGGGTATTATAATTAAAGCTAATTTTTTTGCTTGCAACATCAGCATGTAACATGATAAGAGTTGATTGCATCTGAGAACAAACTAATAGGGTTTCATTAAAATAGAAGTGGGATTCTCCTCTTCATGGTTATCACAATGTTCTTTTGGCTGTCTCTAAATATGTATCCAGAATTACCCTGATCACTCTATGAGTCTAGTATAAGCATGCATTTTATAAGAAGAAATGGATGCCAGGTTTAGATCAATAGCCAAGTAGCATAGCATAGCATTTAGACTTATATACCACTTCACAGTGCTTTACAGCCCTCTCTAAGTGGTTTACAGAGTCAGCCTATTGCCCCCAACAATCTGGATCCTCATTTTACCCACCTCGGAAGGATGGAAGACTGAGTCAACCTTGAGCCTGGTGGGATTCGAACTGCCAAATTGCAGGTAGCCGCAGTCAGCAGAAGGAGCCTGCAGTACTGCACTCTAACCACTGTGCCACTGTGGCACAGTAAATGGAATCAAAGTCATTCAAGTTGAGAGAACCCTCCAAAGTAGGACTGTGACTCACTGATATACTTTGTATATAAGATCCCAGAATCTTTGATCATCAAGATGATCATGATGACAATAAAATTTCAGGACTATCCGACAAATAAAGTCCGTATAGGATGAAACATATACTTTCTAATCCTCCTTGTGTAAAGTTAGATAAATTGTATTATAAATGATATCAGAAGATTTAAGCAGGTACAGGAAAAGGTGGCATAGTGAAATTGGCAGCTGTCTTTTCCCAATTTCTCCCTGGAATTGTCAATTCACTTTTGATTTCTATCTTGGGCTTTGATGACTGTTCTTTTGTTATAATTGCCAGGTACTATAATTTGGCCATAACCTTTCTTGCAGGATGAACTTCTAATCTGCTTGATTCAAGATGGATTACAATAAGCTTTCTAAACAGTTCATCTTCCATAATTGGTTCATTTGCCTTAGAACAGAATAGCAAATACACCCACCCATTAAACAACAAAACATTTCTTGCTTTTTAATTGTGATGTTGGAGAAGACTCTTAAGAGTCCCTTGTACTGCAAGGAGATCAAATCACTCAAACCTAAAGGAAATCATGACTGTTCTTTGGAAGGATAGGTACTGAAACTGAAGCTCAAGTATTTTGGCCACCAAATGAGAAGAGAGAACTCACTGCAAAAGACTCTGATTTTGGGAAAGATTGAAGGCAAAAGGAGAAGGGGGCAGCGGTGGGTGAGATGTATCATCAGCAAAGTGGGCATGAGTTTGGGCAGATTCAGGGAGACATTGGAGGACCGGGTGGGGGTGGGGGTGGGGCTGGTGTCCATTGGATCACAAAGAACCAGATACAACTTAGCAACTGAACAACAAATCTTGATTGGAATTCTGAAACAACAACTGAAATTGCTGAGCACATTGTAAGCCGCCCTGAGTCTCCGGAGAAGGGCGGCATGTAAATCAAATTAAAAAAAAAAAGTTTCTGTGGACCGTCTCAGAGTGGCTCGTAGAGATGGAATAGAATTTATTCCCAGTCCTACTTCAGATCCCGTATGCTCTTTTTTTCTGCACACTCCCACTATGCACTATGCCTTCTTCCTACTCCCCCAAGTGTTGACATTTGAAAGCAATTGCATGCTTACATTTTCTGCATTCTTGTGTTTCTGTCAAAATAAAAACAGTCTTGACGGTGCCATCTCCCTACCATTCTGCAAGGTGCCTTAATAATGCTTTAATTCTAATAATAAGTGTTCAGCCTTCTTCAAAATGCATATCTTTCACTCAGTGTCAGATCACCCTTGATGGAACTAAAAATTACAGAGAGCGCATGACTGGTGTCAAAAAAGCAGCCTTTATGTGCCCTTCTTTTCTTTTCCCATTGCTATGTGTCTATTGCATCACCTATTCTACATTCTATGTTCAGGGTTAACTCCCTTCCCCCTCTACCTAACAACCAATGAATCAGAGCAGGCAAGGAGAAATCTGGAGTAGGTGAATTAACATTATACTGTTTGCATTGCTAGATATAGTGAGGAAGAGAAGATAACTGCAAAGCTATTTTTGATTCCAAAGATATATGTCATTGCTAACATCTACCCAAGTCAAATGTGCAAAGCCAAATATCTTTTTCAAAAGCATTATCTTTGTTCTGGTCTATCGAAGGTGATAAATCTGTGATAGCTGATTCACAAATGCAAATTGCCATTTGCTACCATACTCAGTGGACTGGTTCATCTATCACATTATACGTAATATGGTTTAGCTTTGGCCCAGCACAATATATGAAGCCAATTACATGCTATATTTATTTATTTGCAAATGTGCATGGTGTCCGTTCCACCAAAACGATCCTATAAGATGTATATGTAGCAGCATAAAATAATCTAATGTTTCAAATAAAACCTCTAATAAGGATGGGACCTGTCTCAATTCCATTAATGCTAAACAACTTGGAACAAGGGAATCTGACAGATTCTCTTTACCGTTACAGACCTCATCCGTTTCTAAGATCATCAGGGAATGTCTGGGTGCATGAGCTGAGATGGCAAAAACCATCTTGCAATTATTCACAAGAGGTGTCTTTTTGGGGTGGCCCCAGCATACTGCAAAATCTCCCCTCTGAAATCCAGATCAGGTATTATCAGAGCAGTTGTATGCTTGTTGACAACTTGCCACTTCCTTAAGGCTGAGTGAATAATTTTTAATGATTTTTTTTAAAACAAAGGATTAATTGTTGATTTTATTATTGCATTTTTATTAGGGGTTGTTGCAAACCTCTTTGAGATTAAAAGAAGCGATATAAATTCCTGCAGTAGTTTTTTTCACCATAAAGCCTTATCTTGCAAAAGGGGAATTTGCTGCCAATATTAGTGATGGGCCAGCCTAAGAATGATGGATGGAGGAATAGAGGGCTCAGAAAGGACTGAATGACCGGATTCAATTTTAATATCTTCTCCCACATCCAGTTCTACAAAATTGGGAATTTATACTGAGGTGTTTGCAATATGCAACCTTGAGTTTGCTGGTATAGAAAAGTACAAGTAGGCATAAGTGCATTAGTTCCGACCTGTTCCAAATCCACATATGATCCCTGTATAGACTTTCTCATTAGCATCATATGGATATCAAATCACATGGGAGATATGGTGGCATTTTACAAGATCTTTCAGATCAATTCCCATTGGAAGCATAAAGCCCAATTTCTTGTAAAACATAAGATTGATCTAAGCCATTAAAGTTTACTTTAAAAATTGGTTAACACTGAATTTGGCTTCCTGAGTTGTATGAAGAAAGCCAAGAAATGTCTATGGAAATTCTTGGCCATCCAGGTCATGAAAAAGGTGCTTTTTCAAGAGGCAACTGGACTTCTTTTGCTTTTCCTTTGAGATGTTTTTCCTTCAGAACTGAAGAGTTCTTGGATGAAAAGCAAAACATCTTCATGGAAAAAGAAAGTCCAGTTACCTCTTGAAAAAGCACCTCTGGGACTAAACCAAGAAATAAAAAAAGGGGTGAATGAGAATTTGGACTAACTTTACTTTTTAATTCCAGTTTTTTTCTACAAGAATTAGTTTACATGTATTGTAAAAAATGAAAGGAGACAGTACATTCTTTGTCTAATTTAACTGAGGTTTTTTGCCTTTATTTTAGGTTTTGCCTGACCTACAATATAAGTTAAAACAAAGAATAGAAATAATAACAATAAATAATTATCCAGGGTAAATAAAGGACATATAAAAATATTAATGAAAGCAGAATTTGTAACAAACTGTAGTGATAATAAGCACACCAACCCGTAATTGCATACATGTTGTCATTAGTTCCCTCCCCGGTGCTTTCTCTGCAGACATCCACAATCAATGAATATTAAACTTTGTTTTAAAAAAAAAATTCAGTGTACAAGGGAAAACTGTTCTCTTGTTTTTTAAAAAATGAAATGGAAAAATGAAAGTTGAAATATATTGGCTTGGGATTCTCAGCACAGTTTAAAAAACTAATTAAATGGAATTGCAGGGTAGAAAATGTTAAAATGTGCAGTGATTTTTAAAATAAGTATAAAGTATCAGTATAAAAGATTATTTTAATTAGCCAGTTCTTCTGAAAAAAGATACAGGGTCAATAAAAAGATTTTCAGAAGACATTTAGAGATATGCAGAATTAAAATATTTTTCCAGTGATTGGAAATGGAAATGGAATACTTAAATGAGAAATTATTTGAATTAATAGAGCTATTATTTTAAATAATCATCCACTTATAGCAATGGCCTTCACTGTCTGGGTGAGGTCCCACCATTAATCCATCCATTCATCTCTTGAAATTTGTCTGTCTCTCCCTTTTTAAAATAATAGCTCATAATAATAGCTTACTTTTTCTCTTTAGTAATAATATTGCAAGTTAATAGTAGTGTTAAGAGCAGCATTAAGTATTTTCATAGTGCATATTCATGCTTAAAAAAAAACACCCTTACAAAAAAATGACATTTTGCAATCCATAATCTAAGAGCATAACACTGAAGGAAAGGACAATGCAGGAAAGACAAGCTCAAATAATTAATGTGGTAATTAATAATTTATATGAAAGAAATAAAATGACAGTCAGCAAACAAATACTTTAGCAGATACCAAGTGCTTGTTTGGGATTGACAAAAATTATTATTTATTTTTTTAAAAAAGGAAGAAAAGTAGAGGGCTATGTAGATTAAAGATAATAGTGTTGAAAATAAAATATCCTCTCTTTGTTAAAGAACATCTAGAAAAACCAGGCAAAGCAATCTGAGCTTCTTTCAAATGGTGACAGCAGGAATAAAAATAATATGGGAATCCTTTTGGGCTGTAGGAAGGAAGAGTAGGCCATTTATAATGGAGCATTCTAACAATGGGGCAGGAATGGGACAGGAAAAACTTGAATTTGCAAGATTCTCTCTCTCTCTCACCCTCCCTCCCTCCATCATTTCATTCCTTGTTGCCATTGGATAATACTAAACATAGGACAAGGCATAAATTAAATTATACAGCCTCACTCATTCTGGCTAGTATGAACTGGCAGGATATGAGTAATTGTGGACATGGTTGCACCCTCTAGTAATTCCACCTAAAGTTCTCAGAGGTGAAATCTTCTTTGTGAAGAAATATGATGCAAAACAGTTTTCTCATCATTGCTAGATCTTTTTGTGACCCCCAAGCAATGTCCTCTCCCTTCCACTCTCTGATATTTAAATTTCTCCTTCTATATTTGCTTTAAATACTGCCTGCTCCTGTTCACGTCTAATAATGAATTTGAGCATGGTGCTTTGTGCTCAGCATTCTTTTTTTTTAAAGCATAAGTTCACCTATATTTCTCTGCAATCATCTGTTTGACCTCCAGCCATTAGAAAAAGCTCATGAGTGTTTGGTTGTAGTTTCTGGGAAAAAAGCAACTATGGCAAATGTTGGTGTTTTAATTTATATGAACCCCGACACCTTGCTGGAACTCTGTAAAAACCGAGCTAAAAATAAATCTATTTGGTTTGACAGAAATGAAATCAGCAATATGCTTTAAATATTCAGGACGATTATCTATAATTCTGGTAAAAGCAGTGTTTTTTTTCTGGAGGATGGGGCTGAATACCGCAATTTCTGCCTGCATTTCTGATTGTTACCATTGGGTGGTGCCAGACAATCAGAGAATTTAACATAAGACAATGGCTTCATTTTATGCACTGGGAATGAAATAAGACTGAAAAGCGTTAGGAAAAAATTGCAGCGCAATAGACTGAGACACTAGTTCAAACAGTTGTCTGCTTTTAAAAAATATGATTTTAATGATTATGATAAAGAACACCTCTGTTTCATTTTGCCCTAAACTTTTTTTTTTTTTAATGATTAGCTAGCCTGACCCAAAATGTTTTCATGCCCCTACGATACGGCTGTCTATTTTTATTACTTTTATTGAGTTGTGCCACAGTAGCGTAATTAATTAGGCCATTTAATATCATGCTAATATTACAGGGACTTTTGTTCAGTAAGTTTTTTAATAAGCATGTGTTAGAAGTCAAAGCCTACTGGAAATCAAGTACGTTCAACTTCGAATAATAATATAGTTAGAACACAGTTAACTGAGGTAGATTTAAAACAAAAAAGATAATGTGTCTTTTTAAATTTGGTTTCCTTGTCAAATGTGTACTGAAAGGTTAAACACATACACACATAAACACACAGACCACATTTTAAAATAAAAATTGAAATATGTTTGGACTTTTTTTTCCACATTGTATGCTATAGTAATAGAACAAATCCTCTAAAATAATCCAACAGTGTGGTAAACTTGATTTGTGAAAAGTACTTGCTGAGATTTGTGGAATATTTAGACTGATATTCAATCTGCTTTTGGGGAGACATGGATTTCCACTGTACTCGCTACAGTTTATTTCCAATTCAGTATGTACAAGACTGTATTTTCAGATTAAAAGAAAGAGAGAAAGAAGGTTATATACATTTTTTTGTTATCTTTCCAAATCATCTTCTGTACACAATTGTATTACCAGGGAATTAAAATGTGTCATAACAACTCTGATTACATATTGACTAGTTGAAATAATTTTAGAAACTTCCATTTTAATTGTGGAAGAAAATGAATTATTTTATAAAAAGCACAGTGACAAAAACATATATTGATTTTGTTTCTTCTTAAAAACAATTAACCTTTTTTCCCCCTAAATACCAGTAGTTATTAATTGCAGTATAATTCTATCTCATTGAAATCATGGAAACTGTGTTTATGTAAATGTATACAGATATGTTAATGAGATACATTACAAAGTAAATTGTTATGTTTAAGCCTTCAGTCTGCATTTTCTGCCCTACTTCCACAAACCTATTTAATTGTCAAATATTGCTAGCTCTTGGATCTTTCTCAGCTGTAGATACACTAAACCTGAACTACATTGACTAGTTTTTTGAAAACACACAGGCACCTATTATATAGGCTTTATCGGATTGGCAACTTAGCATGTGTAGTCCAAATAAATAAATCAATTCAAAATGGAACACAAAACAAAACAAATCATCAAGGACCAAATCAGGCTAAAAAGTGTGAATTCTCTTGTTTTATATTGTTCCACCAAGTTAGGTCAGACCAATTCTGTAGTTAAAATGACCTGTACTTACTGAGAATTACATTTTCCAAATATTTATATTTACATAAGCAGAAATAGTGATGTAATCTTTTTTTTTGGAGGGGGGGCTCCTTTATGATTTTGACTATATTTTTATAAGGTAAAAATCACTCAGACACATATAAGAGCCTACAAAATAAACTTTCTAAAAAATTGTAGAATATCAGTGAGGACATAAATTTAAAGTGCAAAATAAAAGTATTCTGAATTAGTCATCCCTAATATTGAATTATTTGCTCTCACTTGCTGGCTTCTCTCTCTCTCTCTCTCACTGCATTACCTTAATAATTTGTATAATTAATAATTTGAAACCTGATATAAATATTGATCTTTACTTTTCTTCAGAGTAATAATTAATTATTGATTAAATTACATCAAGACAACTGGATTTGTATGTTGCACAGTTAGAAGAAAAAAGTTTATTATATGTGCACAGATGGAAAGAAACCCCTTCCGCAAATTATACAGATACAAAAACGTTAATGAATTAAACCCAGGAAACTCAGATTATGAGCAACTAAACAGGAGTGTGAAAATTCTCTTCCTGGTAGACTTTCAAAGCAGATGGCAAAACTTAGTTTTACCTTTGATCTTTTGTTATCCCAATCTCTTCTCAGACTGGGTATTGCCAAATAAGCACAGGGCCCACATCCAAAAGAATCAGAAAAAAATAGCAATGAAAATAAGGAATTGTGTGTGAATAAATGCCCAGATCCATTATTAAAATTTATATTATGGATTGATCTAGGGTTTTTTTGTATCTTCAGTTCTATTACATTCTACCAGTTGTGTGTGTGCCTGTAAAATTAGTTGTGAGTTAAAGCCTTCAGGGTTCATTGTATTTCTACTTCCTATTCTCTCGTTGTTTTATGTCATTGTCTTAATAATCTTAGTCTACATAATAAACCATTTTTGTCTTCTCTGAAATCTTGTATTAACTGGCAATTTAGTGTATCACCCACTTTAGCTATTGTACTAGCTACCCAAAAAGGCAAATAAGGTGGAAGAGGAATGCTTTTCCACTTTTTTCCCTCCTGAATCAAGCTAAAAAGATTCCTTTTCTTTGTAAAAGACTGGATTTTGGCAGCAACATGGGAGTCTCTAAGGACTGTAAGGACTATGCGGGAAAGTTTAGAGATCACATTCAGTGCAGCCACAGGAAACAATCTATCATATCCCTGTGCATATAGAAGCACAAATTGCATCAAAATGATGTTTTAATATGAAAGAAAACCAAACAATTACATATTTTTTTAAGATTAAGGTTTCAATATATTTTTAAAAACCCTGATCCAGCATTTTTTCTTGCCTTCCTCCTTTATCACTCTAATTCCAAGGAATCACACCGTTAGAAATACAAATGAACTCTTTTATTGAATAGAAAAATCACTGCAAAGTATTCTTTGGGAATTCATAATCTTGGATTAGGTACCCAGAAATATTAATTTTATAAGCCAAAACTCACCAAACCATGAAATAGATTTTTACACGCTAGATACTAAACTCTGATGCTATTCATTAAAAAGTAAATATGCTAAATTGATTACTGATTTTATTATTTAAGTATGAAAATGTCAATCCCATTAAATAGGACCAGTCACATTTATCATTATTAATGTATGTAATCTTAAAATCTCCTTTCTACAAAGTAAGACACTATGGAAGAATCTTAGTGGTACAAGATTTAATTCAGAATAGTTTAACATTTTAAAAATTTTATTACGGATTACTATATAATTAAATATGGCTGTATCCAAACCTCTATCCTTCCTGTTGTGGAAAATGATGACTCTATACTATCCTATGTTGCTAGATTAAGTCCTCTAAAATTATATAAATATTATTCTATAATCTGATACACTGATAAATATTGGAGTAGCAAACATTTATATTGTCTTAAAATAAAAAACTAATACTTTGGAAAACATTTATTTTCTTAGAGGGCAATTCCAACATTACTTTAATCCAGATTACTTAATGAATAAAATTCTTCAGAATTTTAATCATAATAAAATTAAATATACACTTCCAGGTCTGTCAGTTAGAAATATTGTTCCACCATCCTGGGGTTGAAGTTCACACATCTTAAAGTTGCCAAGTTTGAAAAAAAAAAAGGTTTAGATTGTGAAAAATAATTCCAGTTTATTATTTAGGAACTTCCACATAGAAGTGCAAAATTAAAATTTTTTTTTAAAAAAAATCTCAACATCTAGTTAGGTGGAGGAGAAAACACAGAAGAAACATTTTTAATGCAACTTCTAATAAAGTAAATTTTCATCTAAAATATTCTGAAGCATTTGGTGGAAATATTCTAAATTTCATCCTTGAGTTTAATGCAGTCATGATTAATCTTTAAGTATTTCATAACAAAAGTATTAATCTAGAGGGGACAAATTACTGTAGTATAGTTTTTGCTTTTTGATCATTAGTTAGCAATAAAGATTCTGCCAATAGGTCTGTTCTCGTAGGCAGCTTCCTTCTGACTTGGATGCAACACAGCCACATACATCTTTTTATGCAGCCTCACTCACTTACCCTCTGCATTCCCCTTTTCATTTACCAAAAAAATAAATAAAAAAAATCTAGAGCTTAGAGACACAAATCTTTCAAACAGCACATTGCAACTATGCAGTTGTCACATCTGAAGAAAACTAATTGCATGGTAATTTCTTCCCTTTTATAGCTCAAAATAAGATCTGCCTTCAGTTCAGCATCTCAACCCTGATTTAAAAAAAGCGAAACCCAGAAATACTGGAGCCCATGACACAATTGTCTACATCAAGTGCTGAGACGGTTTTCTCAGATGGCTGGGATTTTCGAGGAAACTTACTCCTCATTTTGGAAAGTTTACCTCAGGACCTGTTCCCTTTACCTGGTGCCGCTTCGATTTAAGAGTGACATCCTTTTCTAGCACTCCAAAGGATTTGTGTTATGTATGTGTATGTGTTTTACACTCTGCAGTATTCCCTCCCTCTTTCTCCCTTAGCCCCAGATGCCTTTGTAAAGCAGTCTGGTGAAGCAGTGAACAAAACCTTGTGGGATAAGTCTGACACTGGAAGTTAATGATTATCATTTGAAACAAAACACTTGTTTACATGTTGTAGTCATTAGAGGATCTAGGCAGTCATACCTCAACTGGGATTCCTGCCAAATGTTTTGAGGGTTCTTTCACAAGCTGTGCAGTTTTGTAAATACAAAAGCACTCTTATTAAGCCTTTTTAGTATTAGACTGAGCAATTAAGATGATGGTTAATTAAATTCCTTTATTTGGAATAGGATGTGTCCGAGATAACACACTCCTACAACTTTCTTACTTCCAGGAAACTAACAGATTCTTCATTGGATGAGGTTCCACTGCAGAGCAAAACACTAAAGGACAAGTTTCACAGATTACACTTTTTTTAAAAAGAGGGATTAAAAAGATATATCCCTAAACTGGCACACTTGGATATTTGTTCTCGTCTTTCTCCTTTTCCTCAGCAGCGATTTAAAAGTTTCCTTTCCTATTAATAGGCATGCATTTTCTTGGAAATGCCTTGGCATCTTCTCTGTTTCTCTCTCTCTCTCTGGTATTACAATTATAATCAAAGCAGTGAATTGACTTTGAAGGAATTTGGGAACCTTCTAAATTAGCTAGAGTGCTTTTAAGGTAATCTGCTAGCCATACCATAATTGCCAAAATATCTTTACTGGCACATGAAGTTTCCTTGCCGTATTTAGGTATTTCTCTGTACTCAGAGGAATAATCTTAATCCCATAATTTTGAAATCATACAACCGAGACAGAAATAACTCTGACATGGCTTCATTTTGTAAAAGTCTTTAACTAGGCTTCGATTACATTTTGATATAAATACAAGAGCTATTTTTTTCCCAGGCCTCTGTCATGACAGAATCCTCTGTCGCAATAGTAAATTATTCCAGATTTGGGAAGGGATATTTTGTAACCATGATATTGGGAGACAACTTAATTGTCCATACATATTTTATCTCTAGGGTTCTTCTTTTTTTCAATTTGCCAAAGAAGACATTAGTTTGAGCAGCTCCTATGGAGGACTGCTCGCTTTGACATTTCCCAGTTGTCTGTAGTGCTAGGCAATAATTAAATATCAGGTGCATAAGCTGCTCTTTAATTTGACATGTGTGCTCCAGGCAATAAACACATGGAGTGCAATGTGGGAGTGTAATTGCTAAGGAATAAAATCGTGTACCAAGTGAGATCATTGTATCAGGTACTATGTGACAGCTCATTTGATCATTATGCCCAGGCTAAAGAGGTTGCCTAATTAGTTTCCATTAAAACTCACTCTTTAATCAGGAATTATTCTTGCATAAAGAATGTCACTTGGTCCAGATGAATGAACAATTGTTCCCCCTTGAGATGCAGCTATCTGTTACACTTGGGATGCCATATGTCTTTTCAAACCATTTGGTGATAACAGAACTCTACAAAGGTGATTCTTACATCATGAAACAGTGCATATGTTTTCTTCTGACACACCTCAAAAGCGGTCATTTCAGGAAAACATCACATCCTGGACTTTGAAAGCACATAGCAGCTTGAGGAATGTGCTTTTCATCAAGAAAACCAAGTTAAGGCCAGTATACAGTTAATTTTTTTTTCCTGATCTGTAATCATGAGTGGTAGATGTAGCTGCTGTTAGCTTTAAAAATCAGAAGATGATAGAGTTCGAAAACATGCTTTGTGTACAGTTATTCTTACCATAATGTGCAGTAATGGTGGCATCACAAAGACTCAGCATGCCTCCTTAAATTTATTATTATCACAAAACATAGTCACATTATGTTGTAGATCGTACAGAAAGAAATAAGAGGTGGCCCAAACCTTGATTTTGTTTTCTTCTATTGCTTTCCTGAAATAAAGTTCTGCTAGATTTATTTATTAATTAATTTATTAATTTAATTTGTATACCACCCTTCTCTCAGAGGGACTCAGGGCGGTAAACAGCCAAAATTAAAAAAACATACAAATACAAAAGTTAAGATAATTAAAAGAATTAAATCATTGGCTACCCAATTTAAAACCTCAAATTCATAAAATTTAAAATCCCAATTAAAAACCATTTAGGCTAGGCCGGCTTGATGAAATAAAAACGTCTTCAGGGCTTTACGGAAGGTCCGGTAAGATAAGACCAACTTCCCTTCTTATCAAAGAATTCCTTCAATTTGGGACCAGAAAAATGCTTTTCATGAAACTGTAGCATAGCACTATCCAACAAAAGGCATTCAGGAGACTACCGTCTCCGCTTCTAAAATTTCCACTTAGTTTTCCTGATTAATTAAAAACCTCTTCTGCATCAGTGTGTATAGTACCATTTTAAAGCTGTCTGAGTAGCTTGTGTCCATCAATATGTGGGAAATGACTTCCATAAATTAAAATGTCCAGCATTCTTTCATTCTGAGTTTATCTCTCCTTAAGAGAAAGAAAAGTACTAGAAGGGGAAAAAAAAGGACCAGAGAAAGTAAAAATGAGACAACTTTTGAAAAGTTTGAGGCACTCTGAAATAATTTGCACTGTGCATCATTCCTATTTTAAGGATGATATAAAAAATAGCTTTGGATATTCTAAAGAACAATTCATTGGATTTTGTATGAAAATGTAATTAACTGGTTAATATGCAATATGGCCAACAGACAATGTTTTCTTTAACTGGATGATGGTTTCATAACCTGGGCAAAAGTTGAAATTTCTGTTTCCCTATATAAATAAGCTGCAATATATTGCTTTCTTGTCACTAGATGATGCTCTAATGCTATTTGTAGTAGCTTATAGAATATACAGCCCCTTCTTCTTTCACTTATTTGTATGTTTGAAAGTTAGACATCTTTGAGTAGAAAAAAATGGCCAGGTAATGCTATACAAATACATTCATAAGGATTTCTGTCCTCAAATTTAAGCCAGCTTTTTCACATTTGCCTTTCTATAACCTGAAACACAGGTTGTTTTTTAATGAACTATTGAAAGCCTAATAACTTTGAAAAAGAATCAAATGTATTCAATTTTGTAAAAGTTTCCTGATCTGGTGCTTCGGATGCCATTCTTATCATAAATAAAGAAAGTTGATGTTTATAGATAAACACAACCTTGGTGGCACAGTGATTAGAATGCAGGATTGCAGGCTGACTCTGCCCATTACCAGGAGTTCAATCCTGAGCGGCTCAAAGTTGTTTTAGCCTTCCATCCTTCTGAGGTCAGTAAAATGAGAACCCAGAGTGTTGAAGGCAATATGCTGACTCTAAACCTCTTAGAGAGTGGTGTAAAACACTATGAAGCGGTATACAAGTCTAAGTGCTATTGCTATTGCTATAGTGCTAAACAAGGCATGTAAGGAAGTACCTCAGTAGACGGAAAGTGACTGAACTGAAGTATTTTCAGCACCTTGTGCTTTACTTTAAAGGCAATTTAGCTGAAGGAAGAGAGAAACAATACTTGTAGAATGGTTCAACAGTATGAAAATGGCTGCTATGACCAAATGATTGGAACCTTGCTCCTTTTTACATCATACCCACATGTGAGAAATGATGGGATGTCACATCCACCCCTTCTGCAAATGTAGGGGAGTGCAGTGAGTTGTCTCACAGATCCCTCCCTCTGCAGATGTTTCTACATGGGATTAAATAAATTGCAATCCTATTGCTTGGTACCTACACACACAATAGTAAAATCAGAGGAGTGGGGAGCTCTAAATAGAATGAAGAAATCTTCTGTTTTCTCAGTTTCTCACTTCTTCTGCTTTATGTATCAATAGTCTAGTGCCTTGTCGCTCCTGGTTGATCTGTTGACCACTACGTGGAAGCCAGTTAAGATTTTAGGGAATGGTATCTTTTGGCTGCCAACTGGTTGTATTTGTGTAACCACTGGGTAAGTACTGTCAAACATCTGGAGTATGAAAAAGGAGTTTAACTGTGAGGATTATGTGGAAACTGTGAACTATTCTGAGAACAATCTACAAGGAGAGTAAGTGAGTGGTTAGAGCTGCTAGAAGCAGCAGTTTAAGTTAATTAACAAGAACTTTCCCTTCCAGGCAACCCTCAGAATTATAAGATGAGTTCTTTCAATTACACTTCTAATTACTTGCCCTAAGCCATGGACACTCTAGCCAATTACAGGGTTCTACACTCTTAACTTGGCCATGTGTTTTATTTATAACTTTTATTTAAAAAAAATATAAGTAAGAGACAAATCTGAGAGAAGAGAGAAGAAAAAAAGAGAAAAAAAACACAAAAGAATAAAATTCAAAGAAAAAAAAAAGAGAGCAAAACTTGGCTAGGAATTTTAGAATGAGAAACCCATTATAGTCCTCGCTTCTGACCACTTGTTCAGCAACATTCAAAGGTACAATAGCATTGAAAAATGAGACTTACAACTGATCCTCAAAGTTGAGGCATTCACAGCATCCCTACAGTCACCTGACTGTGATTTGGGCATTTGGCAGCCGGAGTGTATTTATGATATTCACCATCTCCTGTGGTCACTTGGTTGCCATTTGCAATCTTCACAGCTAACTTCTGACAAGCAAAGTCAGTGGGGAAACCGGCAGGAAATAATGAGTTGTGGTTAGGTGATGTCGTGCTTAACCACCCACAGTGATCTGCTTAACAACTGCAGTAGAAACTGACATTGTAAGTCATCATGGTCACTTGATGATGTGTTTAAAGAATAAAATGAGTACGAAAGCCAGGTTCCATTGTCTCATTGCCAAACCACGGTCGAAAACTAGGGACCAGATGGAGGGATGCAGTCCTATCATCAGAATCAACTGCAGTCCAAAATTACTGGCAGGGATATTTCATTTTAGACCTCTCTAAAATGGCAGCCCTGAAGATACTCTTTAGGTGGCAGCTCTGAAGATCCAAAGAAAAAGATGGCCTCCAGGGCTGACAGGCTTCCCCCCCCCCTCAACCGAAGAGCATGTCCTGAAATGAGAGGAGCATAGGAGGTTAATTCAGTCAGTCCCTAACCACCTCTCCAAAGTGACTGGCCAGTCGGGAATCGTGGCTGTGTTGCAAAACTTGCAGTCTCAAGTTGATGGGGAGATATAGCTTGAACCCCTTCCAAGCTAGCCCCTCTCTCATAGTTAAGTGCCCCAGTTCTCGTTAAACGGGCTGGCCTAACACTTTTTAAAAATGTTTTTAATTGTTTTGTCATTGCTTTTAATTATGGGGCCAAATATATATTTATCTTTTTAATTGTATTTTAATGTTTGTAGTTTATGTTTTTACTTTGGCTGTACACTGCCCTGAGTCCTCAGGGAGAAGGGCGGTATATAAATTTGATATAAAATAAAAAATAAAAATAAAAAAAAACCATTGGTCGGCTGGGAGTGCAGTTTTTAGTACCGCTGTTAGTCCCCGCCCACCCCCAGGACACTAGGATCATCAATGCATGCTATGTTGTCCTATACTGTATCTGGACGTGAGAGAAAAGGAAAAACGAATCCTGCCTTGCCTCAGTAGCTGGTTGGCAATGAGATACAGGCACTAGCGCTTAGTTACATTCTCTAGACATGATTAGTGGGCTGTCTTTTTGCAGGGGCAAAAAGATTATGTGAACTTGACTCCAAAGTACATTTTTTTTTCTTTTTGGTGCTCTTGATAAGAATGATGACTATGCAGGAGTTCCAGGTTGCATAAGGAACTGGCCCTGGAAAATGAAGGCACAGATCATTCTAAACAAAAGTCTTTGAGAGATGTCACATATGCAAGTTTTATTCTGAACCAATCTTCTGGGTTATTGTGTGATCTGAATCACAGCTATCCAATGGAGTTTTCATTTCTCCAAATACATAGCCTGTTGAATGACTTCAAATAACTTATTTTGAAACCAAGCTTATTTTAGAAACAGCTATCTATATATGTACATAAATTGATTGTCTGATTATATGCCACCAAGTAGTTTTCAACTCCTAACAACCATATAAATAAATTTCAAATGTACAATTTCAGCATACAAAATATTATGTCTTTACAGTTGACTTCATTTTCAAGGTTAGATTGTTGGATGCACAATCTTCATGAGGCCTCACAATAACATGTTCACAGGGACAAGGAAAGAAATATCTCATTCCATTTTATCTGGTCTCAACTCCTAAAAAAATCTGTTTGCGTCGATGTGAATTGAACTTTGTTCTCTAAACTCTCTCTCCCTCTCCCTCTCCCTCTCCCTCTCTCTCTCTCTCTCTCTCTCTCTCTCTCTCTCTCTGTGTGTGTGTGTGTGTGTGTGTGTGTGTGTGTGTGTGTGCGCACACACACCTTTGATTCAGTTTTGGGGACTGTCTGGAGGAGTCCCTGCAATTTTCTTGGCA
This sequence comes from Arizona elegans, assembly GCA_022577455.1. NCBI lineage: Eukaryota > Metazoa > Chordata > Lepidosauria > Squamata > Colubridae > Arizona > Arizona elegans. The sequence continues at coordinate 83,697,351 of JAKOOJ010000001.1, forward strand.
TTTCAGAAGTGGTTGGCCATTTCCTTCTTCTTAGGTATGAGAGAGAATGACACGCTCAAAGTCACTCAGTTGGCCTCATGCCTAAGGCAGGACTCCTGATTTCTAGGTTGATGCCTTATTTATGACACCAAATGGATTCTTTTTTCTTTATGTTCTATCAGACAATATTATAAGATCCCAGGTGGCCCAGTGGTTAGAATGCAGTATTGCAGGAAAACTCAATCCTAATGGGGCTCATGGTTAACTTAGCCTTCCATCCTTCTGAGGTCATTAATATAAGGATCCAGATTGTTGAGGGCAATGTGCTGACATTGTAACCATTAAGAGAATTCTGTAAAGCACTACGAAGCAGTATATACTTTTAAATGTTCTTGCTATTAAAGACACATATTATTTATTCATTATTAAAGCAAATAATTTTCAAATGAATTGGTTTATCACATGCCATTATTTCTCCAGTTATTGCAGATAATGATAGATAGATAGATAGATAGATAGATAGATAGAAAGATAGATAGATAGATAGATAGATAGATAGATAGATAGATAGATAAATGGATGGAGAGAGACAGATAGATAGAAAGGCTAGACAAGATGGACAGGACAGAATAATTAGCAAAAAGCAAGTGTATCATCCAAAGTAAGCTTTTGGTAGATTTCATGTGAAATATTTCTCTTATAAAATGACAATAAAAGAGATTTTGAAAATTGAATAAACTTGGTAACTGATAAATATTACAAACTGATAAATATTACAAAAACATACGAGCTATTTCTAGTGTTTCTATGGGTGCATTCAGGCAGGTTCTGGTTAGATAAGGTGACCTTTATCAAACACTCTTCCTTTTGCAATGTCCTTCTGCACAATCCCTTCTGCTAATGATATCCCATCTGACTGAAGAAAGAGGTTTCTAGATTATAACTATACATCTGAACAAGAATGTGATTTACTAGATCAAGTTTCTGCTAGGAGTGATGATAGCAATGATGAAGCTCATAATTAAGGGACTCGTAATGACAAATTAAAGCTGTTTGTAGTGGATGGATTGTAAAATGGAATTTTCAAGCTTTTCATAAAGTCCTTGATCAAGACCAGATGAAGTTCAAATCCAATTATAAGTGTAGAAAGTAAGGCAAGTAAGCTTGGCAGAGATAGCAAGAATTGTTGCCAAGGTGATACGGGAGAAAACATCATGTAAGTCCACCACAGACAGATGACATTAGGAAGCAGCTCAGATAAACACCTCCTTAATTCATTCACCTATTAAAAAGGAGAGGAGATGCAACACAATTAGACTTGTAGGATTCTGTTATAGCCAATCTCAATAAAGGTAATTTTAGCCTTCCTGCGGGACTGATTTCTTGTCTGGTCTACCTAAAAGGACTGATGTAAGTGAGATAAATAGACACTTTAATGCAACGACCATATTCACTTTTTTTGACCTCCACCCATTATCTATGGATGCTGCTATTCAAATTTGAGAGCCAGAATCTGGCAGGGTTGCTAATAATCTCTGAACACTTGTAATGGTAGAGCTAAGCAAATGTTATCATTTGAAAAAGGCCTTATTTATTTTAGAGTCATTGATTTATTTCTTTTACATGCTTTCAATGCTTCTTATTATTGTTTTAATGCTGAATATGGATGCTTTAATGGTTGCACTTTAAAATGTTCAGGGTCTTGTGGGACCACAGCAGAGTATAAAAATAAACAAATAAACAAATAGATTTGTAGTGGCTATATGTAAGTAACAGCAATTTCATAATTGCTGTTGTGACCTAGGCTTACTGAGTCATTACAAGACACAATTAGTCCCAAACAAACCTATTTTATTGTAACAGCTGAGTATTACGTTCATTCCCAGCTGAGTCCTAATTAGTTGCAAAACAAGTCCTTTGGAAGAAGTCCTTTGGGATAATCACCAACCTTTATCTTCTTTGACACCCTGCCAAAGACCTTACTTGGCAAAGCCCCATGAAGTTCAGAAACAAACAAGAAATGCCAACTGGAAACAGAGTTAGCAATGTTGCTTTCCTGCAAAAGGCCCTAAGTGCCTTTGTTTCTCTTTTAAGCCTTATGGGAGGGATCAATCATCTCCTAGCCTTACTCCTGAGTTGTCCCTTTTGCTTTAGCTTCTCTTGCCTTCTGGCAGCTCTGCACATGCCTGCACTAGGAAGAGGCTCCTCCTGTTCCTCTGCCTCTCTGTTGTCCGACTCTGGGGGCTCTGCGCATCACACCCAGATCACCCTGGCCCCATCTCTGCCTCCGACACAGAGTCTTCGTCTGGCCCATGTTCCTCCCCAGCCTCCTCACTGTCCGACTCCACTGCCAGCTCTGCAGGCTGCTGGTGGACCACAACAATTGCTTGATTTTGAGTCTTTCATGGTTGATCTCAATATGAGCCCTTGGGGACAATATTCACCCCTTCTGGATGTTTCACTCCTATTATATCTTGATGTGCTTTATTTCTTTTCCTAGACTTCTTTCCATTTTTCTCTTTTCTTCCTCTTAGTGTGCACTCAGATAACCAACTGAGGCACCACAAAACCTTTTCCTAAGCCTAGTCTAGTCTAGTCTAGTATAAAAACAGAAGCAAAATTAAAAATATGTTTTGATTTTCCAACTTTGACTTCAGAAATGAGGTGGTCTTCTGGGTGCGCTTCAAGGTATTGGTTACCACCTTTAGAGCGCTCCATGGCTTAGGACCTGGGTACCTACGAGACCGCCTTCTGCCACCAGTAGCCTCTCACCGGCCAGTACGCTCCCACAGAGAGGGGCTCCTCAGGGTACTGTCAGTCAAACAGTGTTGACTGGTGGCCCCCAGGGGGAGAGCCTTCTCTGTGGGGGCACCTGCCCTTTGGAACGAGCTCCCCCCGGAGATACGGAGGATCCCGGATTTACGCACTTTCTGCTGTGCCCTCAAGACTTTTTTATTCCAACAAGTTGGGCTGGCCTAACTCTTTTTAATTGCTTAATTTTAATTTGTTTTTAAAAATGGGGTGTTTTAATGAGTATGGGCCAAATTTGTTTAATACGTTTTAAATTATTTTTAAATTTTATATTGTATGTGTTTTATTTTGGCTGTTCACCGCCCTGAGTCCTTCGGGAGAAGGGCGGTATATAAATCCAACTAAACTAAACTAAACTAAACTAAACTAAACTAAACTAAACTAAACTAAACTAAACTAAACTAAACTAAACTAAACTAAACTAAACTAAAAGAATTAGAGAAACAAATGCAAAATTCTTAATTGAGGGGAAATAGAATAGGCAGCACTTAGTTTAGGAACTGAACATGTGAAAAAAGATATAGACCAGGGCAGAGGTGGTATTCAGCAAGTTCTGACCAATTCTGGAGAACTGGTAGCGGAAATTTTAAGTCATTTGGAGAACCAGCAAATACCACTTTTGCCTGTCCCTGCCCCCATCTATTCTCTGCCTCCCGAGTCCCAGCTGATCGGGAGGAAATGGGGATTTTGCAGTAACCTTCCCTTGGAGTGGTGAAGGAATGGAGATTTTACAATATCCTTCCCCTGCCATGCCCACCAAGCCACGCCCACAGAACTGGTAGTAATTTTTTTTGAATCCCACCACTGGATCAGGGGTGTCAAACTCAATTTCATTGAGGGCCAGATCAAGGTTGCATTTGACCTCGGGGGGCCAGGGTGGGCATGGCCAGCTTGACATCACTCATGTCGGGGGCACCTGTGTTGACCAAGTGCTAAGGCAGGACTTCCTGCAGACCCTCTCATTATAATCCCTCCCTCCCTTCCCTCTTCATTCTCCTTCACATCTTTCCTTCTTTTTCTTTGTTCTTCCTCTTTCCCCTTCTCCTTTCCTGTCCCTTCTTGGATGCTCAAATGCAAAAGGGGAAACATTTCTCCTTTTCTTTTGTTTTTAGTTTATTTTGCTAGCCCTCTGCCAGCAAAAATGGGGCCTGGGGGGGGCATGTGCGACCCCTCCAGGCCCCATTTTTGACCACAACAGCCTTCTGCAACCCTCTGCCAGCAAAAACAGAGCTCCATTTTCACTGGCAGAAGCACTGTGGACCAGTCCTTCCCTGTTTCCAGGGTGGCCCTGCAGGCCAGATTTAAGCACCCCGCGGGCAAGATTCGGCCCCGGGCCCTGAGTTTGACACCCCTGATATAGATGATCATCATATTTTAACAGCAGTACAATTTATCTGAGTGCCTCAATCCTAGCTACAGTTGTTTCTGAAATATTTATCTCAGTAGGTAGTACTATTAGACGTGGGACTAGGAAATCTAAAAAGGAAAAATAATGAACGTGTAGGATGAATGCATGTTTCTTTTGTGCAAGAACATCTAATATGATTTCCTTAGCTAAAATGCCAACTTTTAAAAAGTTAAACTAAAGCAAAAGCATCTTTAGAATGGTATATAACTGGAATGGTGTTAAAATTGACTTTTCTAGCCAGCTACGGAATACGGTGATTAGGGTTTTTGATTTTGGGGGGAGGTTAAATGACTTCTGGATTAGATTAGGTTGGGGTGTATGAAGGGGTAAGAAAGCCATGATTAATTTAGACAGCCTTTTGCTACATGCACAAATATATTAGGCTGACTGCTGGAGGGTGAATAGGGAGCAGAAATGTTTTATGAGAGCATCTCTTTCTACCTTGAGATGAAGTGATTAGTTAGAATGATGGGCAGTTGTAGAAAATAATAATAAATGGTGACTCTTCAATTAAGGATGGGAACGAAGTGATTTAAGTATGTGAATGCAGCCTTAAAGTTTTGCCACCTTCCGTAACAATTTTGAATAGTTTTTTTCAGAAGTTCTGTCTGTACAAATTCTGTTCTCTTCCAGTCTTTCCTACAACATTTTACGTGTTTTTCCTTTTCCTAGCAGTATCTTCACTAGGAAAAAAAAAAAACCAGTTTTGCATGGAGAACACCATTAATAATGAAATGCAGTCTGTGTGCTTTTAAAAAGTCTATTTCTTCCTTATAAATAAATGGTAATTTGTTTTAAAGCGTCATTGCACATAGTGTTCTGCCAGATCTCATGCTTTCGATTATTTTAAATAAATGTACCATAAATGGAACAAGTTCTTTCTAATTTGCAAATGATATGCAACATTTTTCAAAAAATGGTGGGGAAGAGAAGGAAAAAAAAAATCTGTGAAATTTCTCCTTAACTACTTCTCATTAATGGGAAACTGTTCAATGACCTGTAAAGATGAAAGAATTAGTGAATTGGTAAAATTATCAGAATGAAAAATCTGTATAATTTTGATTTCATTTAAAAATCTGCTAAACAGTCTAGAGGCTTTAGAAAAGGATATTACTTTTTAATTTCACACTCACATATGCCCTCATATCAGTATTACAAATGGGCTGAAATAAAGGCAACAAATAGTATGCTTAAATGTACAACATTAGAAGAGTCGATTTAAACTCAGATTTCCTACCATGCCCCTCCCCTCTATTTCATTAAAACAACTGAAGACATTTAATTAAGTGACCACTCTGCTAAGTGGAGCAAAAATTAATATACATAAATGAATTTATGTATGGGTGATGATGCATAATTAAAAATATGCTTCAGATGAGAGGCTGAGGATAAAAAGAAAACATTTTTACAAGACTTTATCAAGGCTACTGAGCTCTGCATTTTAAAAGATGTCTGATATTTATATACACAGAGATACAGGCGGTACTATATACCAGACACATAGATGCACACACAGACACATATATGCAATATAAACTAATTGGCTGTAATTTCTCAAACAAACTATTCCACAGTTGCCATAAAGTCTAACAAATGAACTGAGTCGTAAGCTCCATTTAGTTCAATGAGATTTACTACTACATATGTAAAAAAAAAAAAAAAGGACTGAAGCCTTAAACCTAGGTCATAATCATATTGAGGTACAAGGAATCAACCTTAAGCAAAGGTTAACTTTTCCATAAATATTACTTGTTATTCTACCACATTTACTATGCCATGCTACCAATACGGTGAAAATGATACTTGAAATGCATTTTATAAACATGTATGATGAGCATCAGAAGCCAAGTGAAAGGCAAACATTTGATACACTAGACCTAATCTCCATGTTTCCTTGTGAAAAACCAATATGGACTTAAGAAATGTATCTTTGACATAAAACAGTTTTATACAGATGTAGTTTTGTTTGCCAAATAAACAAATATGCCAAATTGGAGGCACATACATTCAGCCCACATCAAACAAATGAAGGCAGAATGCAAATAATGAAGAGGATGACCAATATTGAGTAGGGAAGTAAATTTAAGGTAATTGAGATATTGTACTTAGGAGATATTGGAATTTCTTTTAATTTATGCAGTTCTTCTTTTTGGGCCATTTCTTTTAATATCCATCCTTTACTGAATGGGGAAGAAATATCCTTTCAGAATTGCAAGGTTCTGTTACTGTAAGCTTATGATAAAGATACAGCTAGTACTCCTGGATATGCCTCTTCTCTGGACTACCTTGCAAGGCTGACACAACCTCAGTAATCATTCTGGTGCTAACAATTTGACCAAGCCGCCCATACTTGCATCATCAGTACATCTCCTGTGATTGTACATTGAGTGCCTGCCTGCCTTGGAGGAACTTGACGTGAACCAACTTTAGAAGAACTAAATGCGGCCCTGGATTCCCTTGCCTCTGGCAAGGCACCCAGGAAAGATAACATCCCTGCCGAAGTTCTGAAGTGCTGCAAAGAGAACATCCCCACTGAACTGCATGAAATCTTCGGTCTTTGTTGGAGGGAAGGTGGAGTACCACAGGACATGAAGGATGCAAATATCGTTACACTGTACAAGAACAAAGGTGACGGGGTGACTGTAACAACTACCGCGGCATCTCTCTTCTTAGTGTTGTAGGGAAGCTGCTTGCCTGTGTCGTACTGAAGAGGCTATAGGTGCTTGCAGAGAGAGTCTATCCAGAATCACAGTGTGGATTTCGAGCCAACAGGTCCACTAGTGACATGGTATTTTTCCTTAGACAGTTGCAGGAGAAATGCAGGGAACAAAGACAGCCACTTTTCGTAGCCTTCATAGATCTTACAAAGGCTTTTGACTTGGTTAGCAGGGACAGCCTTTATAAAATTCTCCCCAAGATTGGATGTCCACCTCAGCTCCTCAACATCTTCAGGTTCTTTCATGAGGAAATGAAGGGCACTGTAGTTTTTGATGGCTTAACATCAGATTCCTTTGATATTCAAAGTGGAGTGAAGCAGGGCTGTGTCCTCACACCAACTTTATTCGGGATCTTTTTTGCTGTCATGCTGAAATATGCTTTTGGAACTGCAACAGAGGGTATTTACCTCCAGACCAGATCATACAGAAAACTCTTTAATCTCTCTAGATTGAGAGCAAAGTCTAAAGTCCAGCTGAAATGCTTACGGAATTTCCTCTTCACTGACGATGCTGCCATCACTGCTCACTCTGCTGAAGATCTTCAACAACTTATTGACAGTTTTAGCAAGGCCTGCCAAGACTTTGGACTAACAATCAGCCTGAAAAAAACACAAGTCTTGGGTCAGGACGTGGATTCACCTCCCTGAATTACAATCTCTGCACAAGAACTGGAGGTTGTCCATGACTTTGTGTACCTCGGGTTAACTATCTCTGACACTCTCTTTAGATACTGGTAAAGCGGCCACTACACTTTCCAGACTTACAAAGAGAGCATGGCTTAATAAGAAGCTGACGGAACATACAAAGACCCAGGTCTATAGAGCCTGCGTCCTGAGCACACTCTTGTACTGGAGTGATCTTAGACCCTTTATGCATGGCAGGAGACAAAGTTGAACACCTTTCATATGCACTGTCTCTGACGTATTCTTGGCATCACCTGGCAGAACAAAGTTCCAAACAGCGCAGTCTTGGAACATGCTGGAATTTCTAGTATGTATACACTATTAAAACAGTGACGTCTACACTCACTTGGGCATGTCGTGAGAATGGCTGATGGTCAGATTCTGAAAGATCTCCTGTATGGAGAATTAGTGCAGGGAAAGCGCCTCAGAGGGAGACCATAGCTGCGATATAAGGATATCTGTAAGAGGGACCTAAAGGCCCTGGGAATGGACATTAACAACTGGGAAACCTTGACCTTCGATCGTTCAGTTTGGAGGCTAAAGATGCAGCATGGCCTTCTCCAATTAGAAGAGACACTTGTTTGGCAGGCTGAGGCAAAGAGGCAGTCCTGGAACCAGTGAAATCTGGGGGCTGGGCAGGGGACAGAATGTATCTGCCCTCAGTGTGGAAGGGATTGCCACTCTCGAATTGGCCTTTTTAGTCACACTAGATGCTGTTTTAGGTCCTCTTTCCAGAGCATGATACCATAGTCTTTTGAGACTGAAGGATGCCAATGCAGTACATCTCCCTTCACAACAGACCTTACCACCTATTAAGCAAAGGGAGAAACCATAGATACAATTATCCTGAAATACAAAAATGCACTAACTAAAGCTCCCAATGATACTTTCACTACAAATGAGAGCCAATCTCAGGTTCTCTTCCCCATTCATAGATGAACCAGTGGCTACTGGCTGAGGGAATTCTGGGAGTTGAAGTCCAAATCTTAAAATTAATTAAGTTGAGAAACATTGGTGTAGAGCTGTAGATATAGGTGTAGGGGTGTATGGGTGTCAAACTGAAGGCCTGGGGGCTAGATCCGGCTGGTGGAGTACTTAGAACTGGCCCATGGGGCCACCCTGGAAACAGCAAAGGACCGGCCCATGGTGCCTCTGCCAGCAAAAATGGAGCTTGGGAGGGCTGTGGATGGCCTTCCTGAGATCTATTTTTGCTGGCAGAGGGTTGCAGTAGGCTGTCGCAGCCAAAACAGAGCTCAGGAACCTGTTTTCGCTGGCAGAGCACTCAGGCCATCACAGGCGCCCCTGACACAAGTGACGTCGAGCTGGTCACACCCATGTTGGCCACGCCCATCCTGTCCCCCAAGGTCAAACAGAATCCTGATGCACCCCTCAATGAAATCGAGTTTGAGGCGCCTGGTGTAGAGAATAAGGAAGATGAAGATATGCAGGCACTGTTACCAAAGCTATGAGGGGAAACATGTCTTATGTCCATAATGAAGAGAAAATACACAGAAGAAACCCAGACAAATACCTTCCTAATTCACAGTATAATAAGAGGAAGGAGGTACAATTCAATCAGATTTGCAATATTTTCTTATTATAGTGCTCTCAGTAAAATTAGCCTTCTTGTAGAGCTGATTTCCTAGTCTGGTCTATCTTGTGGCATTGACACTCTATTAGACTACCATATTCTCTAGGCAACTTTACTGATTAATCCCATGTAATTTCCCATGTCACCAGATCCCTGCTACATTTCTAGTTTTTCAGAAGGTAAATCCATTAAGCTACTGTTAGTTTTGTTGAGCACCCAAGCTCAACAATATGATCCTCTGTTCAGCATATTGACAACATTCCATCCAAAGATATTTGGGGACCAGGAAAACCCAAGGGACTCCAACCCTAGTTATTTTTTCCCCTTCCAATGGAGACCCAAGCTCATATATCAGCAGTGTGGCTATTCACATGACCTGGTGAATTTAAACCAGGTCTAGGAGGAGCAAACTCAGGGAGGATAAAAAGTTTATACTTGGTTTCAACCTTCCCAACCACAAACACTGAAACTTCATTAAAAACCTATAGAAGCTATCCCTTCACTTCTTCAGCTGGCTGTTCTTTTAATAATGACAGCCACCATATTGTTCAAATTCTTCTGTGCTGTGGTGATTGTGCTAACTGGTGTTTTCCTGATTTTATCCTACTGCACAGATGGGGAAAAATAGATGAAGTAGAAGAGCAAGCTGCATCCTTTGTCACTTCACGCCCTTAAGCCCTCAGTTAATATTCTACTCAACTTTCTCATTCTCTGTAATTCAGTCTTTCAAATCACACTCCCAGTTCTGATCTATAAACCAGTTCATATCAGTGGTAGGTTACCCCCGGTTCGGACTGGTTCGCAAGAACCAGTAGTAAAACTGGCGGGAGATTCCTCCCACCGCCTTGGGTGTCATCATAGCTGATCTGCACTTGTGCAGAAGCTTTTGTGCATGTGCAGAAACTTGGCGTGTGTGCGCGATCCCATTGCGAACTGGTAGTAAAGGTAAGTAGAACCCACCCCGGGTCCATATTCACTTGAAGCAATAAGGTTTTTGATTGGTTCCAAGCTGAATCCACAACATCTACCATTCAAAGCTGACAGTTCCAGATTCATCTTTTAACACTAACATCCTAAATCCATATTCTAAAAATAGTCTCTTGAAAAAAACAACACAACAACAAATGAGGATGCCCAGAAGACTGCAGATTAAGTCCTGTGAAGAGAGACTGATGGAATTTGTGTTTGTGTGAGAGAGTGCTATGAAAGCACATTTCAGGTACCTAAAAAAGGTTAGGTACTCCTAACCTCCTTAGGAGTTTAGGAGAAGCAGTTAAAATAAGATTGCAATTAAATGTTAGTGGGGGGGGGGAAATCCTACCAGTAAGAGCAGTTCAACAGTGGAACCAATTAACACAGAGAGGTAGTGGGTTCCCCTTCACTGGATGTGAAGGCTAGACAACCATCTGTCAGGAATACTTTTAATTCCTTTTCCTGCACTCTGCAGAGAATTGAAATCAATGGTCTAAATTGTGCCTTCCAAATCTGGTTTTGTAAATGTATGATTCTTGATACTGAGATGATGGAATGCTTGCACCAAGCAGCCTATATCATCGATACCCTTGAGTGAGTCATACTTCATATAAGTTAGAAGGGTTGCAATTTTTTTTAATATAGATTAAATAGATAAATAAAATACACAAAATGAATTAATGACCTCTATTACACAAAGCAGCTGAATCCGCTTCACCAAGTATTGCCCTTTGCAGACTTTCATAGTCAGTTGACACGATTATTACAGAGATACCCACCCACATACATACATAGGTGTGTGTAGCAGGGGTGGGTTCTACTTACCTTTACTACTGGTTTGTAATGGGACCACGCACACGCTTCTGTGCATGCACAGAAATTTCCTGATGACATCCGGGTCAATACCAGCAGAGCCTCCCGCTGGTATTACTACTGGTTCTTGTGAACCGGTCCGAACTGGGGGCAACCCACCACTGACTCATAGCAAAGAAACACCAGGCTGCAAATAATATGCTTAGTGGTTGTTTTTATTGCTTTCATGGAGATTTAAAAATATTTGCAAACAAATAAATTCCTAAATAAATTTCTTGGTCCATTTTTCTATACACAGAGAGGTAGGCAGCCGCTGAAATATTTGAGGCTTCTTCTGTTGGAACAGTGAAAATAATGCACAGGATTGCTCTCAAATGGCTTTTCTTAGTGTTAGTGAATACAACATTTCAAGTGATATAACAGGATAATATTACTATTTAGTATGAGTAGTGTAAGGTACATCCTTTCCAGTTTACATCATATTTTTGCCACAAAAAATTCAGCATTAATGTACTGTAGAATATTGTCTCTGAAATTATAAACATCTCTCGCAGGCCATTGTCATTAACAAAGCAGTCCTTTGTTAATTGGTCTAATATTCTTTTAAGGTCAACTCAGATAATACTTCTAAATCTATAATTTTAAATCCTCAGTAAATGCATGGAATATTTTATCTAAATGTATATTCAAGGATCTGTAGTAATACATGTTCCAGAAGTGGGGTTTCTTGTTCCTGGAACTATCTGCATTGTCCAGATAGTTTCCACGAACTTTAATGATCGTTTTTTGGTGAGAGATATATGGGGTGAGAGATATATGACTGGCGACCAGAGATAATCTTTTTCCTTAAACAGATTATAATACAGGTACCCTCATTTAGTGACTTCTTTGGTCAGCAATCATTTGCAGTTATGACAATGATGAAAAAGTAACTTTTCAACCAATACCCACATTTTCAACTTTCACAGCATCTCTCACTCCGTCATGTGTTTACAGCATTACAATCAACTGGTATACCGTGCCCTGTTTTTTTTCTGCCTGATCCTGCAGACTAGAGAGACTGCCTAAACAAGATACCTCTTATTGATTTGCTTTTCTTCACAGCATAGCATGTCTTCAAAACTGCTAACCTCAAGTTAACAAGCTCAATTCTAGGACCTTGATTAGTTGCTTAGAACCCTCTCCCCAGCTGGCAACTGCTGCCTGAAACTGACAAGATCTTAATCAGTTTCATACCTTCAGTTTTCTTTTCCCTGCTAAGTGGATCCTGGCTTACATCCAAGAAGCACCTAGGCAAACAACTGGCATGAGTGTATTCCCCATTATGTGTGCCTGTTTTTATTCTCTTTAATCCCTTCTTCTCCAATGAATATAAATACAAACTCCAATTCTCTTCTTGCTAATTATCCCTGGGCCAGATTCCAAAAGAAGAAGGAATGGGAGAAAAGGACTGACTGTCTGGAGTCATAATTTCTGATACTGTAAATCAAAGGAAAGATGAAATAAAATGTCAGCACAGTCACAGTCACTTGATTTTTCACTTAGTGATCACTTTGCTTAATGACCAAGTCACTAGAACCAATTGCAGTCACAAAATGAGGACTATCTGTATTGCCAGAGGCTTCCAAAATATGAAAGAAGGAATGGAAAGACATTTCCTGTTTACCCCGATAAACAAAAGCTACCCCAAATTAAAACCAAACAACCAACCAAACAACTCTTGTGACCCAAAAGGCTGTCCCTCAAATTGCCAAAATGCTAAAAAGAAATTAAAAAAAAATAGCAAGGGGTTTTCTGCCCGGTTGCTGGGTGGGCATGGGCATGGTGGGCATGGCCTAATGGGCCTCCTGCACCACGGCAGCGGGGAGGGGGGCGTTTTTGCCCTCCCCAGGCTCTGGAGTCTTTCTTCAAGCCTCCGGGCGGGCAAATACGGTCTCCCCAGGTTCCGGAGGCCATTGCAGGCTGGAAAAGGGGCCCATTTCCGGCCTTCCCGAACTTCCAGTAGTCCCATTTTTCACCCTCCCCGAGCTTCCTGCACTTATCTGCATCCAAAATGGGCCATGTGGGGACTCCTGGGAGGGGCAGGTGGGGCCAGCCAGGAGTGGGATTTCGGGGTTCTCCGAACTGCACAGAATCTTAGCTAGAGGTTCTCTCGAACCCCTGCGAACCTCCAGCAGCCCACTCCTGGCTTACTCCTTGATAGACCATGTTTGCCTGATTCAGTGTTGTAAATTAGTCCAGCAGTTTGTGAGCTGTCTTGATACTGTCAACTAATGCCTCCCCATTGCCCCATCCAGTATAGCCGCATCCTTCATAATGGTGGAGTAAACTTCACATTTTAATTCATCAACAACAGTGCAAGACACTGTAATTTAGTTTCCTTGATAACATTGCTGCTGAGGGAAATATGGCCACATAACCCTGTCATGCTTCCTTCCCAGAACTGATTAGGACACCTTTGCCATTTCCACGTCCCTTCACCTCAGGGGTCTCCCATCATCTTCCACTTGTTCTGCCCCCTGTTAACCGCCACTCATCTAAATTTCCCCAATGAGTCCAGTGTGCAAGGAACAATAGGCAGTTTGAACGTGAAATGTACATAAAAGCAGAGGAGCTTTGAATGAAAGATCTGTATGGTTGTGGGAAGAGAGGGAGACTGGGAGGGAGATCTATCAACAGATACACAGGCTTGCCTATAGCCAGAGTAATCTGCAAACCCTTTGAAATATTTCAGTTTCATGTCTGTGATAATTAAAGAGCAATGACCTTCTCATTAGTGCTAAGAGGCCTGGTGATTATTGTTACCCGTTTTCTTAATGGATGCAGGCTACAAGCATGAACTTGGAATATCAAAGCAATTCTCCAAGATATTTATTAGAGTCAAAATTACAAAAACACATAGCAAACCTTTAGTTTGAATTGCAAGTGTTAATATATGCAGAACCAATTGAATAGCTCATCTTTCTTCCCTTCTTGTATCTTAAATTTTTCATTACAAATTTCCAGGGCTTCAAAGTAGCATCTCACAGTCAGCCTCCTTTTTTCTTTCTTGCATGACAAAGAGCTGTCAAAAATTGTTCCTATGTTTGTTAATGTTTTTTTTTTCCTTCCCTCTTTTTTCTCTCATCTAAATGTCAAACAACTTAGCTTTAATAAAGCCCAGCATTCTTCATCTGGTGCTTCTCAGAAGGAAAACAACGCCAAAGAAGGCCTCTAAAAAGGCCCTAATTAATGTTTCTCATTGATTTTTGTTTTAGTGTGATGTATTTTATGAAAATATATGAATCCAGAAGGCACTCTCATTAAAATCATTAGCAGCTCAATGTTAGCTGAAAACAGCTCATTCTTTGCATGGTAGTGTTTAAAAGCACACTCTCACACAGCTCCTTATTAACATCGCAAGCTTGTGCGAGCTGAAAACTAGCATTATATTTGTCAGGTACTATTGAGCTGTGATGAGCACAATGTTTAAAAAAAAAGGCTCTATCAAGGTGAATAATAAGAGTCTATCGTAGCGGTATTCTGCTTATCTTTTCAGGGCCTCCTTTCATGCAAGCAAGCATAAAAATGTAACATCTCAAAGCATGCTTTTCTGCATTTCTTCTCTAAATTATAGTCATGACTGAGAGGTGGAGGGGGGGAAGCAACATGTTTACCTTGTGGGCTCTGCTGTGTTGGCACAAACAGGCCTATAATAGAATAGTGAAAGAGAAAAATGACATTGGATTAAGCAACGGTTTCTACTTTGACAAAATGCTGAGGCTTTATTCAACTCTTGAGAATTGTCTGTCTGGAGAGCAATAACTAAACATTTCTGCCAGCTTTGGAGTCAAGGCCTAAGATGCTGAGACTGAGACATAATGAACCCAAAGTTGTTTTAGTTGCATTCTTTGTGAGCCACTGAGTGGATGAGTCTTTGATAATAAGAAGATGTCATAGATGTATGGTATCATCGTTTCATGAAGGATTGATTTCCCCAAAAGCTGAAGACTTGCAACCTGAGCGTCTGATTTTAGATGTCTGGGACCTATAAGCGGAAGTACAAATTTGATATAAAAGCTTTCTGCAGACTGATAGGAGCTGCTATTGCTGGCTTAGCTGAGCAATGCAGCAGGGGTAGGGTGGGTGCCTGAAGCCCATTGAGGTAAATTGCTTCTAGGAAAAGTGGCTTTGTTAGGGCTATCAGATCTGGCTTCCAAAAATCCAGATGAGATGACAGCAAAGAATGTTTTCTGTATTCTCTGGAGTTGGGGAGTCTAGATCGAGTAGCTCTGCTCAATTCTTTTGTGGACTGCAAAACATGGCCCAAACCTTTAGATGGACTTGAAGAATCTTAGTTCTAGACCCAACTTTGCCTTTACAGGTGGTCCTTGATTTACTACAGTTCATTTAGTGACAGTTCAAAGTTATAACGGCACTGAAAAAAGTGACTAATGACCATTTTTCACACTTACAACCATTGTAGCATCCCCATGGTCATGTGATCTACAGTCAGATGCTTGACAACTGACTCACATTTATGACAGTTGCTGTGTCCGGAAGTCATGTAATCCCCTTTTGCGACCTTCGGACAAGCAAAGTCAATGGAGAAATGAGATTCACTGAACAACTGTGTTACTAATTTAACAGCTGCTCAAGTGATTCACTTAACACACGTGGCAAGAAAAGTCGTAAAATGGGGCAAAAGTCACTTAACAAATTTCTCACGTAACCACAAAAATTTGGGGCTCAATTGTAGTTGTACCTTTATTCATGCTTTGGCGGAACTACTCATCTGCTCTTGGACCCCATTTCTGTTCAATGCTCTGTCTGCTTATTGTAGTTTATAAGGAATATAAAATATTGTTATCTCCTATCCTTGGCTGCCTCCCTGCTGACTACTGAGGAGGGAGAGAGGAATGTGATGAAATGAGCCTGGGCAGTTTGCCCTAAACCATTTCTTCTCAAAGGAAAAGAGATCCTAAAAATTTATCCCTTGCACTTGCAATAGGGAAAGTTTTAAATGGATTTAAATGGGGCTTGGATTTGTCTGATGTAAAGACAGGATTCCCCTGACCACTCTTTGGTAAATGCAACTGTCGTTGTCGGTATCTTACTTTGTTTGTTTTTCTGTTTTGATGGATGGGAGACAAAATTGGTCACAATACTTATTCCTTTATAGGATCACCTTGAAATTGCTTGTGCTGAAAAGAAAAGTCGTGGCAGGAAAAACAAATCACAGGCAAGAATGCAAAAAACCCAGTCGACACACCTTGTTTCCGGACTCTCTATTCCATTTTTCAAAATATGCACCCAAAGAAATGTCTGTATAGATTAATATTAACAGAGACATCATCACACTTATATAATAAAGACAATTAATAAATACTTTAAAATCATAGTCTGAATATGTTTGAACTGCAAATCTTATGCTGCCTAGGTATGAAACAGCATAACCAAGATTCAAGTTAAATTATTTTTTTGTTCCTTGTGCAGTTGTATAATTTGGTCAAGATCAATAGATAACTTAGACCTGCAAATTTATGACTATTTTTTCCTGTTACAAGAAAAAAGAAAAAGGAACCATTACACAAATCTTACATCAGTACTTTAATTTAAGTACAGGGCTACTTAGAAAAGCATATAAGCAGCCTGGTTTTAATATTTCTATTTAATAATAGAAAGCACCTTTGGGAATACAGAAAATTATTGTGCAGTGCTTTTGTAGAATGGTATGCATTAGTATATTTCCTGGTTCCTGGAAATATTAAATTCACTGCAAAATTTCTTGTTGCAAACCTGACAGGAATTAATTTATATTTACAAACAGCATGATGGACTGCAAAAATCATACTCTTAGTATTACATTTCATTGACTTTTTTTTTTTTTTTGGCCTGATATCTGCTAATGGGGTTGTCAACCAAATTATCATAGAAAAATAATTACATTGCAAGTAACAAAATTTAGATCCAGATATGAACGGTAAATCAACCTTAATTTAAGGGCTTGAAATATGTTAATGTTTTGTCATATTTTTTTCTTTATAGGGAACACAATAGTGAGGTCATCTGTAATAAACTTGTTAATACTGAACCTTGGTAGTTTTACCTCTCAGATCGGTAAGACATTTATAGCTGAAATATGGGAGGGAGATCCTTAAAATGTTGTTTTATGGCCACCTCTCTGCAGGACTATAAAACACTCCTATGACTGATGAATATAAACCAGATATGATCTATGCTTTACTAAAGGGCTCAGTGGTTATCCTTGTAGTAATATGGTTTTTTTCAACATTTAACTTACTTTCCTTCATGAGACCAGATTTAAACCTATTTACAACTGCTCAGTTCATTCAGTGTTGAAATAAGGAATGTTGAAAAAAATGGAAAAGATGGTTATTAACTTGGAAATTAAAGATTTTTAAATCTTTAGTACAGGTAGTCTTTAACTTATGACTACAACTGAGCCCAACATTTCTGTTGCTAAGTGAGACAGTTGTTAATTGAATTTTGCCC
The DNA here is from genome assembly GCA_022577455.1 of Arizona elegans. NCBI lineage: Eukaryota > Metazoa > Chordata > Lepidosauria > Squamata > Colubridae > Arizona > Arizona elegans. The sequence continues at coordinate 83,714,820 of JAKOOJ010000001.1, forward strand.
CATTTTACAACCATTCTTGCCACAGTTGTTAAGTGAACCTCTGGTGTTGTTAAGTTAGTCGCATGGTTATTAAGTGAATCTGGCTTCAGAATCTGCTTATCAGAAGATTGTGAAAGATTGCAAAAGGTGATCACATGACCCCGGGACCAGTGGTGGGTTCTAACCAGCTTTACTACCGGTTCTCTTTGTGTGCGCGCTTTGCACGTGATCACCTGTTCGGTCGCGCGCTTTGCGCAGACTTGCACTTCACGCAAGTGTGTTGTGAATCTGCCCAGATGAGCTGTGGCAATCTGCTCTGCCGCACCTCTCAGTTGGACAAAAAAAGAAGAAATATAAGGTCGGAATAATGCGGGGGTGGGCGGGAGGGCCCAGCTCCCGAAGAAAGAGAACCAGTTCGGTGACGTAATAGCGTCACCGCTACCGGCTCGGCCGAACCGGGCCGAACCGGGCCGAACCGGAAGGAACCCACCACTGCCCGGGATCCCATCATAAATATGAATCAGATGCCAAGCTTCTGAATTTTGATCATGTGACTATGGGGATGCAGTCGTAAGTATGAAAAACATCATGTCACTTTTTTCAGTGTCATTGTAACTTCGAACAGTCATTAAATGAACTGTTATAAGTGGAGGACTACTTGTTTGCAGGGGAAACTATTCTAAAGATTGTATTTGAGTTCACCCACCATTCTTGTATGCTCCCTTGCTTGCTAAACAGCCTAGCGAGTCTCTGTTACGATGGTCATAAAAAAAAATCACTTCCATTATTGTGGGATAAAGTTTTGAAGATCAGCTAATGGAAACTGTATTTTTTTCCCCCATATGATTCCAGACACATGAATTCACATATGGAGAACATCCGTGGCAAAAAATAGTCTGTGAACTGGAAGTAAGCACCCTGTGGTAAACTCATGTACATTGCCATTTAACTATCATAGAATGAAATAGTGTCTTAATTTATAGCAGTAAAAGAAGCCGAGAGACTCCGATTAATCTGATTCGGAAGTATCTTAAATCACAGCTAATTGGATTGCTCCTATTGTTCTCCATAAATTGTTGCCTGTGCTGTACAGGCATATTCTCATACATTTTTTTCAGACTTCTAATTGCATGGGAGTAATTTCTGAAAGAGTTCTATTTACCTCAAGATAATTGCTTTAGATTTGATTGGTTGCTTTGGGTGAGGGATTTCAGGCTAGGTTTTACGTTTTCTGGTTGGTTGTATTGGCTAGAATTGTTCTTCCATGGGCTAAAATACTCTGATCTATCTTCTCTTGTCTCAGTGCCTACCCTTTGGAACAGAATCCAGTTGGAAGTCTATGCAGTTCCCACTTTCCAAGGGAAGACTTTCTTCATACTGGTCTCCACTGTCGGAACTGGGCTTATTAGGGTGTCTGGGAAGCCTTTGTCAAGTCTGTTTTTTAATGTTGGGAAACATTGCTTTAGTTGTGTGTGGGGTTTTTTTTAACTTAATTTTTTGGATATATTGAAAGCCATCCAGACAGTGTTTTTTTTTTAAAAAAAAAAGTTAGGTGGCCTTCTTCTTCTTGTTGTGCTGTATCCATCATCAGACGTTGGCGACCATTTTGGCAATCCTATTTTTGTCAACAACTGCATGAAAAAGTGCTGCTGAGATTTGTCCAAACCAGTCTCTTAGGTTTTGAAGCCATGATGTTCTTCTTCGGCCTGGACCTCGTTTGCCTTCAATCTTTCCCTGGAGGATTAAGTGAGGGATGCTGTATTTTTCTGGGTGTCGCATCACATGTCCAAAATATTCTAACTTTCGCTTTTTAATGGCTTTGATCATTTCCCTTTGCTTTCTCACACGACTTACCACCTCCTCATTTGTGATTTTGTTAACCCAGTTTATACGTAATAGCCATCTGTAAATCCACATTTCAAATGCTTCTAGTTTCTTCAAGTGCTTTTCTGTCAGAGACCAACTCTCTACTCCGTAGAGCAGGATAGAAAAAATGTAATAGGTGGCCTTAACAAATCTAATGAATAAACAAGCAAACAAACAAATATCATGAATCAAACCATTTGCGCTAACCAGGGAGTTACTAGAAGAAAATTGGGATATCTAAACAAAGAATCTTAGTTGTTTGCTTAAAGCCAGCCTACAAATTGGGTTTGTTTGAGAGGAACAGAGGAGTAATCCAATTTGAACACATTGCTAAGCGTTTTCTTAATAGTAAATTCTAATTATTGAAAATGCTTCTCTCGTAAGTAATGCATGCTTACTTAAAACTAATAAAACTTCTATCCTATTTGAATATATTGTATTTTTTCCCCTGTATGTTATGTAATGTAGAACATACTTTTTGCTATGCAACAGTTAACAGACTAAAAGCACAACATCACAAAAGTAGCACTACAGAGAATGTGCAGGTGATAGAAGCTTAAAAAACAAAAAAATGGGAAAAGTCACATTATCAAGCCAGATGTAAAATATAAGAAATCTTTGCAACTGTGTTTACAATATTTTCAGCAGATAATAAAACACAATTTACCATCAAAATAAATAATTCTAAAAGGCCGGGGAAAATAATAATCTAACATTCTTAATTTGGTGCTGAAGCAACTGTGCTGTTAATAGAGATGGCTCTCCAGGGTAAGTATTCTGTAGAGAAGGGGCCATTATCAAGGCCTTTCTAGTTAGCTAATATAGAAATATTAAAATGAACCTCAGTTAAGGGCTAAAAATATCCAATAAAACAAGCACCATTAAAGCAGTCAGAGAAAAATCTTACCAAACAGCTCATGGAATTCTTATCCTCTCAGGACTTCAACACTCCTTCAAGAGGAAAGTTTTCTCCTGGAATTGGAACACGGAAAAGCAAAGAGACTGGAAAAAAAAATTGCCAAGGACGTAGTCCCAAGAGTTTTGGTGCCATCAAAATGAAGGCCTTACTCCAGCTGCTCTTCAACCCCTGATGCAAGGAAATCAGGAGCATGACCCTTGGAAAACAAAAATCATAATATACAGACAAATAGACCAATAGACCAAATTCTTTTTTTTTTTTTTTTTACTACCGGCTCTGTGGAGATGCCTTGGTGGGCATGGTGTGGCTTGGTGGGCATGGCAAGGGAAGGATACTACAAAATCTCCATACCCACCCTACTCCAGGGAAAGGATACTGCAAAATCCCCATTCCCTCCCCACTCCAGGGGAAGAATATTGCAAAATTTCCATTCCCACTCCACTCCAGGGGAAGGATACTGCAAAATCCCCATTCCCTCACCACTCCTGGGGGAAGAATATTGCAAAATTTCCATTCCCACTCCACTCCAGGGGAAGGATATTGCAAAATCCCCATTCCCTCCCCACTCCTGGGGAAAGGATATTGCAAAATTTCCATTCCCACTCCACTCCAGGGGAAGGATATTGCAAAATCCTCATTCCCTCCCCACTCCTGGGGAAAGGATATTGCAAAATCTCCATTCCCACCCCACTCTGGAACCAGCCAGAGGTGGTATTTGCCCATCCTCCGAACTACTCAAAATTCCCGCTACCGGTTCTCCAGAACCTGTCAGAACCTGCTGAATAACACCCCTGAAGTAGACCTGTTGTTTCAACTGAAAACCTAATGCTGAGCTCTTTTACTATCCATTATTTTCATCCATTCCAGAAAGGCAGTAACCATGGACTAGGAGACAGGGGGCATCACTCCAACATCCTAAAAGAATCCGTAAGTGTCCCAACTCCTCACCAAAATGGGAGAGCTCATCAATGAAGGTGGAAGGAAGAAGATCCATCCCCTCAGTTGTAGTCTGGATCCTAATTTATCTAATTTCTGTTAATTTTATTATGTAATATTTTAATGTTTTGTATTTTGTACTTTTATGATGTTGTAAGCTGCCCAGAATCACCTGACAGTGATATGGGCGGCATATGTGTATATGTGTATGGCCGTGTAACACCTCTCCTGCGCGAGCTGCACTGGCTGCCGGTGGTCCTCTGGGTTCGTTTCAAGGTGCTGGTGCTCACCTATAAAGCCCTACATGGCTTAGGCCTGGGGTACTTGCAGGACCATCTTCTGCCATCCTCCCATCATCCTGTGCGCTCTCACAGAGTGGGCCTCCTCAGGGTGCCGTCAGTCAGACAATGTCGGCTGGTGGCCCCCAGTGGGAGAGTGTTCTCTGTGGGAGCGCCGACCCACTGGAACGGTTTGCCCACCGGGCTTAGGACAGCCCGTGACCTCCTCTCCTTCCGCCACGAACTGAAGATGTGGCTTTTTCATCAAATGGACTGACCCGTTAAGGGGGGTTTTACATTGTAATAATTGTAATTAATTTTAATTGGATTTTAATTTACATTTATATTTCATTCATATTGTTGAATTTTTATCTTGTAAGCCTCCCTGAGTCCTTCGGGAGAAGGACGGCATATAAATTGCAATAAAATAAAAATAAATAAATAAATATAAATTTAATAAATTTAATTTAATAAATAAATTAAAATAAAATAAAAGGATCATGCCAGCTCATAACCACGGCAAGCAATTTGTCCAGAAGAAGTGGGAAAATATTATTTTCAAACTGGAATAGCTTATAATGATGCTAAACTGCTTTCAGTGTGAGATGGAAGGAAATAGAAAAAAGGTTCATGAAAACATCTGCCTCCATGCAGAAGCCTCTCTATGGTTTATGAATAAATAGATAATTTTGTAACCTCCTGTTACTTTAAAATATCATTTCAATGTTCTTAGCTAGACTTTTTCCGAAAATAAAAATACCCCAAAGTAGTATTCTACTCTTTGTAGATGAAAGATCGGTTCAGTATCGCACAACTGCAATGCTTATGCTTATTGCTTGTGTAGTGGCAATAGATGAGAGAAATGCACTGAGGAAGTGAAGCTTCAGAACTCTGTTTTTAATTAACAAGGGGCAGGATTTAGCAAGTCACAGCTTTTCTTTAAATACTTTAGACATAACTCTGCTGTTAGCAGCAAAATTAAAACTTAAGTCCACATTAACAAAAACAGATGGCTTTTGCAATCTCTCTCTCTCTCTCTCTCCCCCTCCCTCTCCCTCCCTCTCTCTTTCACGCACACAATCTCTCTCTCCTTAATGTTTCTTAAGATGGGAAAACAGAATTAGATGATTTTGGAAAATAGCTGCCAGATGTAGGTCAAGCTGTGAGCTTCTGTGTACGACATCTGTACAATTGCATTTTCACTCTCTATTATGTAACAAAACTATGAACCGAATTACATTCAAAGCTTCCTTTTCTTTCTATCGGGGATTTGATATTATTAATCTACATTCTAAAATTACTCACACTTGTTAATTGTTATATGTCCAAGTGAATCTATAGTGCATTTTTAATGGCATGTCAGTTATGCCCTTGTTACCTCTCCTTTGCGTTACTGCAATGCTGTCTTCATGAGGCTGCCCTTGAAAAGTACTTGGAAGCTTCAACTGCTGCAAACTGTAGTTGCACAGATATTAAATGGTGTGGGATATTTGACACATGTAACATTATTAATGCATAGGTTGCCAGTGTGTTTCTGGGTGCAACTCAAGCTGCTGTTTGTAACCTTTAAATCTCTCCATGACTTGGGACTGGGTTACCTGAGGGCAGGGGTGAAATGCTACCGGTTTGGGCCGGTTCGCCTGAACCGGTAGCAAAAAATGCTACTGGTTCGCAGAACCTATAATAAAAAAATGTAAAAAAAAAAGTTCCGACGATCAGCTGAGCAATGCGTGATCATCGGGATTTTTTAAAAAAAGCTTTTAAAGCATTTTTTTACTATTGGTTCGGGCGAATAGGTAGTTAAAAAATGCTTTAAAAAAGTAAAAAAAAAGGCTCAGATGATCGCACAGCACAGCTGTGATCGTCCAAGCCTTTTTTTTAAAGCATTTTTTAACTACGTATTCGCCTGAACCGATAGTAAAAAAATGCTTTAAAAAGGTAAAATAAAAGGTTCCCAAGATCACAGCTGTGCCGCGCGATCGTCGAAACCTTTTTTAAAAAAACTTTTTTAAAGCATTTTTTTACTACTGGTTCGGGCGAATAGGTAATAAAAAATGCTTTAAAAAAGTTTTTAAAAAGGTTCCAACGATTGCGCAGGCAAAGCTGTGATCGTTGGAACCTTTTTTTTTTTTTACTTTTTAAATGCATTTTTTACTACCTATTCGCCCGAACCAGTAGTAAAAAATGCTTTTAAAAAGTAAAAAAAAAAGGTTCCCAAGATCACGCCCCACAGCTGATTCTCCCCCTCGCCATTCTACTTACCTTCCGAAAGGTAACAAACCAGTTCAGATTTCATCACTGCCTGAGGGACCATCTTTTCCCAGCTGTTTCTGTCCATCCCATTGAGTCTGAGAAGTTGGGCATGTTATGGGTCCCATCAGCCAAGGAATATCAGCTGACAGGGACTAGGAAACATGCTTTCTCTGCTGTAGATCCAGTTCTTTGTAACATGCTCCTGTCAGACATCAGGATGACCCTGTCTCTGCTGACCTTTGGTAAGGTCGTGAAGGCCTGGCTATGTGCTCATACCTGGGTCATGGGACATGGCTGACATACCGTTAAAAATTGAACTACAGATTCACCTGGACATATAACAATTAACAAGTGTAATTTTAGAATGTAGATTAGCGTAGGCCCATTTCCTGGCTATATTAACATCCATGGCAACAGTTTTGCTTGGTGATCACATATATTTATTCTGTACTTTTTAAAAAATGTTTTGATGATGTATACTACCAGAAGCACTGCTTGTGATGGGCAGTTATAGAAATAACTAACTAAGTAAATCAAAACCATAAGCATAGTTGTGATCACATAATTCTTCACTTCACTGCTTCACTTAAAGTCCAAGTTTCTGCTCCCAATTGTGGTCACTAAATGAGGAATACATGTACCCAAGAAAATCAAGGAGGAGTCACTTTAAGGTTGTTTTATTTTATTTTTTTTGTAATGCCTCCTTTCTTTCCTGGGCTTAATTCATGTTTTGCTAACTGTCTCATCCCTTTTCCATTTCTACGGCAGGAAAGATTTACATATTTGCTTATCATATCTCTGAAATCAACAATAGATAGATATATTAGCTCAGGGTTGCTTATTTGGGTGAGTTGCTTGTTTATCTGAGTTTATCTGCTGTATTTGTATAAAAAATTTTCCTTTGCAAATTCAATGGAACTTATATCGAGATTTCCCTTTCTATTACCCACAACCTTTTGCACCGGTTGGTGGGGTTGGGGGTGGGGGGCACCATTCTGCGGTGGTTCTCCTCCTACCTCTCTGACCGGTCGCAATCCGTGTTGACAGGGGGGCAGCGGTCAACCCCGAGACACCTTGCTTGTGGGGTGCCACAAGGGTCGGTCCTCTCGCCCCTTCTGTTCAACATTTATGTAAAGCCGCTGGGTGAGATCATCCGTGGCTTCGGGGTGGAGTTCCATCAGTACGCTGACGACACCCAGCTGTACATCTCCACCCCAGGCCACCCCAACGATGCCCTTGAAGTGATGTCCCAGTGCCTGGAGGCCGTGCGGGCCTGGATGGGGAGAAACAGGCTCCGACTCAACCCCTCCAAGACCGAGTGGCTGTGGCTTCCGGCGTCCCGATATAGCCAGCTGACACCATCGCTGGCTATTGGGGGCGAATCACTCGCTCCCACTGAGAGGGCTCGTAACTTGGGCGTCCTCCTGGGTGCACGGCTGTCGTTAGAAGATCATTTGACGGCCGTGGCCAGGGGGGCTTTTTATCAGGTCCGCCTGATACGCCAGTTGTGCCCCTTTCTAGATCGGGACTCCCTACGCACAGTCACTCAGGCACTCGTCACTTCCCGCCTGGACTACTGCAACGCTCTCTACATGGGGCTCCCCCTGGGGTGCACCCGGAGGCTCCAGCTGGTCCAGAACGCGGCCGCACGGGGGATTATGGGGGCGACGAGGCGCTCCCATGTAACACCTCTCCTGCGCGAGCTGCACTGGCTCCCAGTGGTCTTCCGGGTGCGCTTCAAGGTATTGGTAACCACCTTTAAAGGCTTAGGGCCGGGGTACCTACGAGACCGCCTTCTGCTACCAATAGCCTCCCACCGGCCAGTACGCTCGCACAGAGTGGGCCTCCTCAGGGTGCCGTCCGCCAGACAATGTCGGCTGGTGACCCCCAGGGGGAGAGCCTTCTCTGTGGCGGTGCCCACCCTCTGGAACAACCTCCCTCCAGAGATACGTACAATAACAGACCTCCAGATTTTTCGTCGGGCCCTGAAAACCCATTTATTTCAACTAGCTGGGCTGGCTTGAGTGAATTTTAAATCGATTTTAAATTGGGTTGTTTTAATTTTCGGCCAAATATTTAATTATTTTAAACTGCTTTTAAATTTTGTATGTATTGTTTTTTACTTTGGCTGTTCACCGCCCTGAGTCCTATTTTGGAGAAGGGCAGTATAGAAATTTAAATAATAAATAAATAAATAAATAGGATGGGCAAAGACAGAGTGATCCAAAGTTCGTCAGCATTTTCTGTGGTCAGGTATGAGCTTGAACCTAGATCTCTGATTTCTAATTGATCATCTTAATTGCTGTGGTTTCCTTGTTCCTATAAGAATTTATAATTTTTATAAATTCATGAATTGTTATGAGTGGAGCCAGATGTGGATTCCTGGAGATGATATTTTTGAAAAGTGACACGTGTACAAGATTTTCTGTAGAAAGCATGGGAATTTTCTGTTCAGTCTCGCTGCTTACATGATTGTGGGATGTTGCCATTTGCTGTGTCTCTGTTACTTGTCAGCAACAATTTTCATTTCCTTCATTCCTTTAGGCTGTTGGGCTATAAAAAGCATGCTTAAGTCTCAAATCAATCTAGACATAGCTGCTCTGGCATTTACCACATTTGATGTTCTGAATAAAAGCTTCAAAGATAGCTGGCCTATTCAAAAGATTAGTTTAAAATCTATTACATCCATGTCAGAGAAAGCTGAACATAGTTTGTTTAAATGATCCTATAGAGTATGGGGGAAATCCAGATGGAGATCTGAGGGAGGATTACTGGAAGCCCAACACCAAACCTGATGTAGATATAAGCATAGTTCTAGGATTCAGTAAGAAGCCTAATAATGTGACACCCAGCTGACAGCTGAAAGAACTAGAGCCTATATCAGGAGTTGTTGAAATTAAAGTTAGGATAGCTATCCAGTAGTAGTATTCACTTACCTTCGCTACTGGTTCAGAACTGAGCGTCCGTGCATGCTCGCTTTGTTCGTGCACAGTGCTTCTGCACATGCACAGAACCTTCTGCGCATGTGCAGACCATCCGTGATGACCTCCAGGCGGGTGGGCGGAGCCTCCTGCCACTGCTGCTACCAGTTCTCCTGAACCAGGGCGAACCAGTAGAATACCACCACTGTAGCTATCTAACAGTTACTTAAAAGGAATTTTAATTTAATTTAATTTAATTTCCAATTTATATACCGCCCTTCTCCCTGAGGACTCAGGGCGGTGTACAGCCAAGATAAAAAAACATAGAATACAAATATTAAAACATTTAAAAATATATATAAATTTTGGCCCGAAAGTTAAAAAATCACAGACTAATTAAAAGAATTTAAAAATTTCTTCTTAAGCCAACCTGGCTTGCTGAAAAAGATAGGTTTTCAGGGATGAGGATCTATAGCAGTGGTGGGATTCAAAATGTTTTACTACTGGTTCTGTGGGCGTGGCTTTGTGGGTGTGGCATGGCCTTGTGGGCGTGGTGGGTGTGGTGGGTGTGGTGGGCGTGGCAGGGAAAGATACTGTAAAATCTCCATTCCCAACCCACTCCAGGGGAAGGTTACTGCAAAATCCCCATTCCCTCCCAATCAGCTGGGACTTGGGAGGCAGAGAATAAATGGGGGCGGGACCAGTCAGGGGTGGTATTTACTAGTTCTCCGAACTAATCAAAATTTCTTCTACCAGTTCTACAGAACTGGTCAGAACCTGCTGAATACCACCTATGATCTGTAGATAAAGTTCTCAAGGTGTGGAGGGAATCAGGCCATATGAATTAAGGAAGAAGAAATACAGGTTGGGAAATGCAAAGATGAAGATAAAACTAGAAGTGGAGAAGCATATTGCAAGAGAAAATCAGGAAAAAAAACTATTGACTATTAATTTTAGAGATTAAAAATGGTGAAGCTTTGAAGGGGCATTTGTGTTCTTCTATTGGAGTTCTTCTACTCCATTAGCAGGAGTTAACACTCAGAAAAGGCAAGGCAACAGAAATTACAAAGGCTTGGGTGTGAATTCCTATTGATCCTCATTGAGCCTGTGTGTGCATGTATGTACACCATATGCTCTGCAGTTCTTTATCTTTTGAGACAATCTAATAATCAATTAACCAATAATAATATATGGCTCTCAGCAAGTGATATCTTTTCCTCAGTGTAACTAAAGGCAGGTTCAATCAGAAACAAACAATTTTTTATTAACAGCAGCACGGACTATTCATTTTATTTATTTTATTTTTTATTTTATTTTATTAAATTTCTATACCGCCCTTCTCCCGAAGGACTCAGGGTGGTGTACAGCCAGAAATAAAACCATGACAATAGAAAAATTAAAAACAAGTTAAAACAATTAAATCAATTGGCCGAAAATTCTAATAAAACAACCCATTAAAATAGTAAAAATATTATTATTATTTAGGCCAGCCCTGCTTGTTGGAATAGCAATGTTTTTAGGGCACGGCGAAAGGTACGCAGGTCGGTAATCCTACGAATCTCCAGGGGCAGCTCATTCCAGAGGGTAGGGCCCCCCACAGAGAATGCTCTCACCTGGGGGTCGTCAGCCGGCATTGTCTAGCTGATGGCACCCAGAGGAGCCCCTCTCTGTGGGAGCATACCGGTCAATGGGAGACTATTGGTGGCAGAAGGCGGTCTCGTAGATACCCAGGGCCTACTCACTGAAGAAAATTCTTAATGTAGTAATATATTTAAAATAATTTAACTCAATATATTAAATACATTGTTCAGCATTTCTGGTTTACCTTTTGGGTTTGCTGTGTGTCACACCTAATGAATCTCAGTAATGGGCAGAGCAAAAATATTTTGGGTTTTTTTTTGGAGTATATATATAAGGTTTTTTGTTTTTTTTTAAAGTAATAGACAACTAATGCCCTCCAGATGCTTGGAGACTACAAGCCCCTGCCCAAATGGCTAATCTCCAGAGATTATGGGACCTTTGTTCAAAACATCTGGAGGGCACCAGGTTGCTTACCCTGATGCAATACTTAACCAGCAATTAAAAACAAAACCAAGGGGGCTTTTTTATTCTGATAGATTTTCATCTTGCTGACATTTCTCCTTCTGGGAAGAACCTTGAGTAACCCAATGGTGTACAATAAAGTGCAGCAGAGGATAAACAGCAAGCATTTTCTTAAATAGCAGCATCACTGCCAGAAGAAAAGATGATAAATTTGTCGCTTCTTCCTCTTGGCTATTTTCCTACTCCTTTTCAGTGTCCCTCCTCCATTGCCCTGTCCAAAGAATCTTCAAAAGGAGAAACAAAACTATTGGGCTACCATCTGCACATATGAGTGTAATGGGTATTTTGGACTTTATTTCCCTGAAGCAGTAAAAGAGTTAAGGAAAACTTTTCTCTCAGGTGTACCATTTCAGACCGCAGTAAGTGGAACACTTATTGATGCCTTATATATTCAATCTGTTGCATATTTCTTTGGAGGCAAATTCAACTGAGTTTTCTCCCTGAATGAGCTAAGAATACTTATATTATTAGGTATCTTTAACCCTTAACTCTCCCTAAAAAAAATGGAATTCCTGCATATGAAGAATTGTGTTGGTGCAATGGTTAGAAAGCAGCATTGCATGCTAACTCTGCAGACTGTCAGGAGTTCAATCCTGAGTGACTCAAGGTTGACTCAGCCTTCAATTCTTCTGAGGTTGGTAAAATGAAGACCCAGATTGTTGGGGGCAATATGCTGACTCTGTAAACAGCTTAGAGAGGGCTGTAAAACACTATGAAGTGGTATATACCGCAAGTCTAAGTGCTATTGCTATTACTATATTAAACAAGAGATTTTGGATATAGCATAACTTTAAATAAGAATTCAGATATGGTTAGAGAACTATTTGCATGTAATGTTGAAACTAAGGAGAAGGACCATTACTAAAATTCTTTTCTTGGAAATAATTTCTTTGGCAACTTGATCCTAGTAGACGGCTCTACCCTTCCTCCATTCTTAGTGGTTACACAAACTGTTGGTTTCACAATTCTAAAGACAATTCTCTATTTCGATAGGCAAACCATTGACTGAACTAACTAGGAATTCTGGCTACTGAAAATCCAGAAGATGCACAAAGCAAATATTTGCAAAAGATTGTGCTCAGCAAAGCTATTTATTTTTTGGTGGGTGAAGAAACAGTGGAGCAATTCTGCTTGGAGAAAGGGTATTTCAGTCCCATCTGAAGTTTCAAGGTGGGAAACTTTATTTATTTATTTATTTTGTCAAACATGTACAAGATAGCAGGTATAAATATGAACATGGACATGAACGAAGGAAATGAATACAAATAAATGAGGACTGTAGGACAGGGACAGTAGGCACGCTGGTCCGCTTATGCAAAACCCCTTTATGGACCTCTTAGGAATGGGGTGAGGTCCATGGTAGACAGTTTAAGGTTGAAGCTGTGAGGGTTTGAGGATGTAACAACAGAGTCAGGTAGAGCATTCCAGGTGTTGACCACTCTGTTGCTGAAGTCGTATTTTCTGCAATTGAGTTTGGAGTGATTTACCTTGAGTTTGTATCAATTGTTTGCCCGTGTATTATTGTGGTTGAAGCTGAAGAGGTCGTTGACAGGTAAGACATTGTAGCAGACAATTTTGTGTACTATGCTTAGATCAGACTTCAGGTGGTGCAGTTCCAGATTGTCCAAGCCCAAAATTTCAAGCCTGGTGGCATAAGGGATTCTATTGTGAGTAGAGGAGTGGAGTACTCTTCTTATGAAATACTCTCTCTTCTGTCCCCCACTCCCCAACATTTGTCTGGGAGGAGGCAGCAAGAAACCACATTATCTCTCTGTGTCACAGAGCAGAAAGTTCAGAAGAAGTTCACAATTCTTTTTACCTCAAACACTGTACTTAGTTTTTTTTAAAGAATCCACAAACATATATTTATTTTTCAACATCACAATAAAGCTCTGGAGTTCCAGGAGATTCTGTGATTTTTATTTTAGGGGGTGGGAGAAGGGGAGGTGTCTACTAATGTAATGGGTGCTTATTTTCTGCCATCTCCATGTTACTTGGAAAAAGCATCAGGGTTTCATTGTAAATCCATTATGTCTTCCTGGGTCAGAAATTATAAATGACAACTAGTCCCAAGGTAAAGAAAAGAAAGTATTATTTTGTAGAATAAAAAGGGGTTAAATCACTTTTTATCATGACTGTCCTCCTGGTTATGACACATTCAATGTATTATTTAGCTTAAGTGCATGATTAAGAAAGAACTGGGATACTTGTAGCGAGCATTTTCACATACACTATACTTATAGGATCTCAATCTGCAGTAGAGAAGAAAGAAAAATGACATGTCCCTTTGTGAACCTTTCCATTTAAAATTAGGCTATAGATGATATGGTGGTATGGGCTCCTAAAAGAAATTCTGGGTCAGAAGTATTTGCACTTGTACTCTTTATTCAGGGGAAATGAAAAGTCCACAGTTATATGCAACATTATTAAAAATATATTTTTCCTATCATCCTTATTTTTTTATATTTAATGAGGTCAGGATTCCCAGAGTGCTATATAAATGTGATAATGCAAAACTTAAAAAAAATAAAAGGAAAAGAGCCTTTTTGTCAAAAAAAAAAAGGTATTTATTCTTTCTTTGTTCTAGGAGTTTATCTTCAGTTAAAAATTTAAATAGGAATCCTCTCTGATCTGCAAATGAAATGCCCGCTAATGAGGTTTATTCTCTATCCCAGCATTCAGAGGCTGAAACCTTACTCCATTCTTCAGAGTATTAATAGTGCCCTTTGGCTGCAATCAAATTTGCCTTCAGTTAAAAATATTACAGTTTATTCAATTCTATTATGATTTATTGTTCTCAAACCACAGGAGCACAAATCAGGAATGTTGGCAGAATGAAGAGGACAGGAAAGATACGTGACGAAGTCACAAGCCCCATTGAACCAAAGTATACTATAGTTGATCAATTAACATAGTCCTGAAGTGTCTATAAACACATTTTCACATTCAAATTTATTTTCGAAAAGTTTGAAGAAGTTGGAATGGGCAATAGGCTGAACATATGAAAAATGGGCTCCACTGGAAAACAATTATTCCATCCCTATGATTAACAGAGCACCTATGAACTCTATCACAATGAATTTAAAGGAAAAGGGACAATTTGTCTGCTTGCTTGTTTATTTATTAAACAGATTTATATGACTGCCTTTCTAAAATATATGATAACCCTGAATGGCTAAAAATATTTAGAATAGAATAGAATAGAATTCTTTATTGGTCAAGTATGATTGGACACACAAGGAATTTGTCTTAGTGCATACGCTCTCATTGTACATAAAAGAAAATATACATTCGTCAAGAATCATAAGGTACAACACTTAATGATAGTCATAGGGAAACAATCAATATAAAAGTTAAGGATACCAGCAACAAAGTTACAGTCATACAGTCATAAGTGGGAGGACATGGGTGATAGGAACGATGAGAAGATTAATAGTAATGCACACTTAATAACTAGTTTGACAGTGTTGAAGGAATTATTTGTTTAGCAGAGTGATGGCATTCGGGAAAAAAACTGTCCTTGTGTCTAGTTGTTCTGGTGTGCAGTGCTTTATAGCATTGTTTTGAGGGTAGGAGTTGAAACAATTTATGTCCAGGATGTGAGGGGTCTGTAAATATTTTCACAGCCCTCTTTTTGACTTGTGCAGTATACAGGTCCTCAATAAAAGGAAGGTTGGTAGTAATTGTTTTTTTCTCCAGTTCTAATTATCTTCTGAAGTCTGTGTCTGTCTTGTTGGGTTGCAGAACCAAACCAGACAGTTATAGAGGTGCAGATGACACTGCAACAGTGATTGGTCTCATTCGAGACAATAATGAATCCATATACAGATGGGAGGTTGAACAACTAGCCGCGTGGTGCGACCAGAACAATCTGGAACTGAACACACTCAAAACTGTAGAAATGATGGTGGACTTTAGGAGAAACCCTCCCATACTACCACCTCTTACAATACTAGACAACAGAGTATCAACAGTAGAGACCTTCAAATTTCTAGGTTCTACCATATCTCACGGCCTAAAATGGACACCCAACATCAAAAACGTCATCAAAAAAGCATAACAAAGAATGTTCTTTCTGCGCCAACTCAGAAAGCTCAAACTGCCCAAGGAGCTGTTGATACAGTTCTACAGAGAAATTATTGAGTCTGTCATCTGCACCTCTAAAAATATTTAAATGGTAAAAACATATAGAAAAACTTAAAATGCATAGCAGCCAGGAAAATTATAAAGACGGCAATCAACATTCAGCATTAACCATTGGTTCCATTACACCCCAGGGCCCCTGGCCCAAGAACAGAAACAAGTCTTCCTGACCTTGTGAAAGGCCAACAGGGAGGGGGCAATCCCTGTGTATATGGATTGCATAGGGATGATTACCATGATGGAAAAGGGTCTCCTTCTGGGCCCCACCAGACAATACACCTTGGCAGATGGGACTTGAATTATGCCCCTCCTGCCTGACCAGATGGAATGGTTAGAAACAATCAGGAAGAGAAGATCCTATAAATTGCCATCTTTTGTTCTGACTTCCTGCTCTCTCTGAGCAGTAATATTTTTATCTTACTTAAAGCTTGGAAACACACACTCGGGAGAGTAGAAGAAGGGCTCTTTGCTGAATTGTGCTTGGTGCTTTATTTTATTTAATTTTTAATGTCAATCTTGAAGATCATGTTTTCCTATTAGCATAATTTACTTCAGGGGTGAAATCCAGCAAGTTCCAATAGGTTCTGGAGAACTGGTAGCGGAAATTTTGAGTAGTTCAGAGAACTGGCAAATACCACCTCTGGCTAGCCCAAAGTGGGGTGGGAATGGAGATTTTGCAATATCCTCCCCCCAGGAGTGGGGAAGGAATGAGGATGTTGCAGTATCCTTCCCCTGCCACACCCACCAAGCCACACCACGCCCACCAAGCCACACCCACAGAACCATTAGTTAAAAAAAAATTAATTTAACCACTGATTTACTTCAGTGTTTATCCAATACCCTGTGATATTAAAAAGTACTATTTACATTTTAAAGCAAAATCAATTTTCAGTCTTGACATTCTGAAAACCATCAGATCTTGCATTGTATTGTACTCTATTGTATTGCATTACATTACATTGTATTGTGCTATGCTATGCCATGCCATGTTATATACTATATTATACTACACTACACTACACTATACTATTAGCTACCTGACTCTCAGCAATTCTGAGTAGTTTACAAAATGTTAAAGAAACATTCAAAATAAGAAAACAACAAGACAAAACAAAACAAGAAACAAAAGCAAAAATGGCAGAGGTAATAAACCCAAGTGGGAACAAAGAAAAATAGAAAGAGGGGACTTCAGTCATGCTCATTAAAGACCTGGAAGAAAAGTCATATCTTTAGAGCCTTCAAAACATCATTATTGTGGGGCTCATTCCAATTTTGAAGGGAACCTCATTCCAGAATAAAGGCACTGCGACAAAGAAGGCAAGCATGAAGGGTGCTGATGGCATTGTTTAATCAAAGGAACCTGGAGTGCACCAAATCCTGCCAAATTGGATTGGCCAGACAGATATTATGGAAGATAGAGGGTCCCTCAAGTAGCCATTATAAAGAAAGCTCCATCCATATTCAATACGAAGTTCTCTATAAAACCATTGTTCCATAAGCATAGTTTATAGAAACCATTGAACTATAACCATAGTTCACTTAGTAATTGTTCTTGTGTCCCATCCTATTGGATCTGGCAGGAGAGGCATGCTCTGGGTCAGGGAATATCCATCTAGATCCAGAAGGAGAATTTTCTATGCCATGGCTCTGGAACATCCCTCTGGAACATCCCTATCTACCCAGAAAGTAAATCTGACTCTGCTTTTTTTTCAAGGGGTTTGCAAAGTACTAAAAATAGCAATGGCACTTAGACTTATATATTGCTTCACAGTGCTTTACAGCCCTCTCTAAGCGGTTTACAAAGTCATCATATTGCCCCCAACAATTTGGGTCCTCATTTTACCGACCTCGGAAGGATGGAAGGCTGAATCAACCTTGAGCCTGGTAATATTTGAATTGCCAAATTGCAGGTAGCCAGCAGTGAACAGAAGTAGCCTGCAGTACTGCACGCTAACCAATGCGTCATTGTGGCTTTGCCATAAGCAAACCCATGTTATAGCTTGTTTGAGTGACTGTGACTCTTTTTAGCTGCTAGTTTGGTGTTATTTTTGTTGTTTTTAATTGTTTTTATTCTATTTTAATTGTGAGCCACCCAGAGTGATGAGTATGAGATAAATGGCTTATACATTAACTTACAAACTAAACTAAACTAAACTAAACTAAACTAAACTAAACTAAACTAAACTAAACTAAACTAAACTAAACTAAACAACTAAACTAAATCATACCAAACCAAACTACATTTTAAATGGCAATAGGAGATATATTGTAGCCTGTCCCATTTTTAAGATTTTATTCTTCTTGATAGTTAAGGGTAGTTTCCAGTGGAGAATAAAACAATAATGTCCTCATTGAAGTTAAGTGATGTGCAAGACATTGTCACAAAAGGTTTTGGAAATGTGTCTGATGCAATGATAGATGGTCCAGCCATCAATTCACACAGATTATTTTTTAATGAATGCTGCTTTAAAAGCATATGCAAAATTAAGATCAGCTACAAAAATACATTTGGATATGGTATTTAAATAATGATATACATAATGTATCGGCAGTAAAATTTATAACACAGAGATGGGAAAGAATTCGAGTTCCATGGTCTTTCCGTTTATATGAGCTTTGGTAGTGGAAATATTGCTTTGCGGAAGTAAAACTATATTTTGAATCTTTCCCTCTTTGAATCGGGGGCTGCAAAATGGAGGGATAGTTTATCAGTCCTAATCATGTGTTAAAAACAGTATGTGATCCTAATGGAATGACTTTGAAATGGAAAGTTATCACCTTACACTTAAAAAGTTGTATCATTCACTGTTTGCTCTATACCCTGAATTTTTTCCCCAACCATCTTCCTCATTACAAAACAAAGGCTATTTTGTAGGACAGAATGGATACAAAACACACATAGATGTGTGTTAAAGAGAACTTCCTATGTCTTGTGTAACATATTGCTGGAGGGCCATGCAATTCACTTCCTGAGACCAGGGGTGAAATGCTGCCAATTTGGACCGGATTACCCAATCCGGTAGCGATGGAGGCAGGTGGTTCAGAGAACCGGTAGCAAAAATCTCTGCCTCGCCCCATTGCCCAGCTGAGCCACGCAATCATCAGAGGCTTTTTTTTATTTTTAAAAGCATTTTTTTTAATAACCTCTTTGGCTGAAAAAATGCTTTTAAAAGAAAAAAAAAAGCCTCTGATGATCACGTGGCTCAGTTGGGATCATCAGAGGCTTTTAAAAGCATTTTTTCTACAAGAGGTTATAGAAAAAATGTTTTTAAAAGGAAAAAAAGCCTCTGCTGATCAGGCAAGTCAGCTGGGATCGTCGGAGGCTTTAAAAAAAAAAGAAAGCCTCTGTCGATCAGGCAAGTCAGCTGGGAACGTCAGAGGCTTTAAAAAAAAAAAGAAAGCCTCTGCCGATCAGGCAAGTCAGCTGGGATCGTCAGAGGCTTTAAAAGCATTTTTTTTACAACCTCTTCAGCCGAATAAAAAATGTTTTTTTTTTAAAAAAAAGTTGGCCATGCCCACTCAGTCATATTACACCCCCCCCCACCAAGCCATGCCCACAGAACCGGTAGTAACAAACTTTACATTTCACCACTGCCTGAGACCCTTATCTCTTAAACTTTAATCTAAGTACTAAAGAGCATGATTTACCAAGCTAATGAATTCAATCTATTATTTAGTAGCTGAATGAAACATTGGGCTCATCATTTACAATGATAAATGGTTGCATTTTCCTAGTGGGACTCTCAATTGTAATTTTATCCTGTTTTGCCAATCTTTTCTTTGATTTTGAGTAAAATGTTGAAAATGATATGTAATAATTTTACATTATTTTATTCATGAAGATCAGTGTGGGTTTTTACCTGAAAGAAAATTTTGAGATATTTTTAGAAATGTGTTAGATATTCTTGGAGCAACATAATGAAAAATAAGCTGTGTTGATCTTCTTAGGTGCTGAGAAGGCCTTTGATAATTTGAACTGGATTTTCTGGAATATATGAAATAGTTTTATTTAATGGGTATGATTGATTCATATTAGATATAAACCTAGGATGTGCCTGAAAACACCTCTGTGGATCTGAGCATAAGAAACATTTTATAGAAGAGAAACCACAGGCAAAGATAAATGGCTAATGTACCAAAAATTACTGGAGAATTACCAAGAGAAATATAAAATTAAATTAAGAGAATAATTAATGGCAGAAGAATATACATGCAATGATTTTCCCATTTTTGGTTATCAGAAAGAATTTAAATAGATAAAAAGCTTAGGCTGGAGCAAAGTAAGACAGAATTTGAAGTGCAGAGTGCACCGATAATGAACATATACTTGCTAAAATGGATAATTTTTTTGCTGACATTTGAAATGAAGAACAGGTTAAAGAATGTATGATAAAGTGGGAGAAGAATTTTAGTTATATTATACAGATTGTTCAATAGGCAAATACGTGGTTAACAGGGTTGAAATTTACATTGCATATTTTTATATTTTTTACATATCTTTTGAATAAAAATCTATAAAATGCCCATTTATGGACATATTTCAGAAGGGGTATTGTAAAAAAAAATCTGTCTTGAGTCAAGGTCAACTCCTAAATGAATATATCCATGTTCTTTTTCACATGTGAAAGTGGTTTATCACTGCTGCCTTCCAATTTTTTTTAATGTACTGTAAATTACAGACTTTGCATATTCTGTACTTACCCATCTAGATAATAACTTAGCTTTTTGAGATTGTCATCAACTAGAATAGAATAGAATAGAATAGAATAGAATAGAATAGAATAGAATAGAATAGAATAGAATAACAGAGTTGGAAGGGACCTTGGAGGTCTACTTGTCCAATTCCCTGTCCAGGCAGGAAACCCTACACCACTTCAGACAAATGGTTATCCAACATCTTCTTAAAAACTTCCAGTGTTGGAGCATTCACAACTTCTGCAGGCAAGTTGTTCTACTGATTTTATTGTTCTAACTGTCAGGAAATTTCTCCTTAGTTCTAAGTTGCTTCTCTCCTTGATTAGTTTCCACCCATTGCTTCTTGTTCTACCCTCAGGTGCAACTAGATATCATTAATCCTATGTGAGTGATAAATATTTGATATTTGTATTAATTAATGCATAATTGTATTCATTCTATTCATATTTGGCTACCTCAAATTACATTCAGTGTTTTTGTCCTGGTTACAGTCGTTAACTTGTGGACTACAATCTGAGCATTTTATCAAAGGTTTTCATAAAAAGTTACATGTAACTTACATTGCACTCTGCTTTGAATTCTACTCTGTATAAATTTGAGTCTTCCCTACGAAGGCTGCAATTCTATATTCAATTATATGAGAGTAAAGATTATAAACTCAGTATCATTTGTTGCTTGTATCTTATGATTTATATTGTTTTGTTTAGTCTCCTAGTATGATTTTGATTACTTATTTAATATCCTATTACTATCACTAAGTGTTGTATCTTATGATTCATGATGAATGTATTTATGATGACTATGATCATGATTCATCACTTGTATCTTTATGTACACTGAGAGCTTATGCACCAAAGACAAATTCCTTGTGTGTCCAGTCACATTTGGCCAATAAAGAATTCTATTCTATTCTATTCTATTCTATTCTATTCTATTCTATTCTATTCTATTGAGCACATATGTAGAAGGCAGTACAATATCTTTAATTCAGGGGTCCCCAACCCTTGGCCTGTGGACCAGCACTGGTCTGTGGCATGCTAGCACACCTGTCCATTCAAACAAGTAAAGTGCCATCTGCTGGATGCAGACAGCGTGTGAAACCACACCTCTTCCAGTCCATGGAAAAACTTCTCTCCACGGAACTAGTCCCTGGTGCCCAACTAGTTGGGGGCCACTGCTTTAAATGATCAGGAGGCAGGAAAAGTTGCAGAAGTTGCTTCTCCTAGAAAGCATTACATTTCCTGTAAACTCTAACATCAGAGCTTTTCATAGTAGGATGTAAGCATTTTCTCATTAGCGCAGCTCGGCACTTCGCCTTCCTGAAGAATATAAAGGATTTATATTTGTTTGCTATGTACCAAAAAGATATCACCCCTTTTCTGCTATGAACTCAAGTTGCTAGTGATTTCTACTTGTTTCTTTTGGGTGCCAAATAACATCAATAGAAATGCCCTGTTCCAACTCTTCTAGAATTCATTTAATCTTTCATTTGGTTTTGCAATGATGCTACAGAATACTTTTATCATGTGTTTTTTTAAAACTGTGTTTACCTTCCTACAAAATGCCCCTGATCATCGTTACCCTTTGCCTTGTAATCAAATTCAATATTTCTGTGCTTGGAAGCCTTCCAGAAACAGATGCTGTTGCTGCTCTACAGAGTATCATTGAAGCTTAGGCTACTGGTCATAATTCTCAAACTAAAACTCTTTTGATTAAGTCTTCTGATTAGATATCTTAGTAAACAAATTACTGTAGGAAGCTTTTGAGCTTTGGTGGAAGGCTACAGCAGTAGCATAGAATATTTTTTTTTCTGGGACATCATTCCTCCTTGATCAGGTTGACATTTCAGGTTGTTGAAAGTTCATATCATTTAGGGTTAATAAATAAGCCAAGGTAAGTCAAATTTACCTGAGCACTGAGCACTATAACATGTTTTTAGTTCCTCTTTCACACAAGATGCAGAAGTATGCAAGATGTATTTAAAGATTTCTTTTAAAAATATGATTGACAAGATCCAGAACTATAATTCTGCTCTTGAGTTGATTTGGCTTTTAACTTCTCCTGAAGGTATATTTTTTCCACCCATAACTGGACTTCCCACTTTACATGAAATGCTACATAGAATAAATAGCTGGGCTTCTGAAAAGCTATTTTTCTCCAGTGCTGGAGAATCTTGCTTAAATCCTTTATGCATGTGGTTTCTGATCCAGGCTTATTTACTTGTCTTGTGTCTTCAGGCATTGAACTCCCACCCCCAAAACATAGAATAATCGCAGCCAGAGTAGCTGTTCCTGTAGAAGGTTTCAAAACTCTACAAAAACAGCCAGCAAAGAAATTCTGTTTTGGGTGGCCTCTATTTTTAATGGAAATGTTTTGTGCACAAATTATCTTGGGTCATGAGTTAGGAGTGGATCTCTGAGCAGGACCAAGATAAGCCCTGATGAGAAATTTCAAAAAGCAACTACTAGTCAAAGTAGTTTGTCCTATGTTAAGTGGAACTACTCTCTGATTTGTTATGTAGAGCTTCTTATAGTCTAAAAATTCAGAGACCGAATATCTGAATGACGGTCTCTCTAGATCACTACAGAGTAGCAGAATAGGGTAGATTGTTATTGCTATTTTATTTTCATTATTAAAGATTATATTCTACCTTTGTGCATTAAGTGCCAATGCAGTCAATTGGATGTAATATAAAATATAACTATAGGAACAATACCAACCCAGTGAGGTAAAAGGCAGGGGTGAAATGCTCCTGGTTCGGACCGGCTCGGGCGAGTAGGTAGCGATGGTGACGGGCAGTTCGGAGAACCGGTAGCAAAAATCTCTTCTCCCCCCCCCCCAGCCTCCATCTTGCTTACCTTCGCATGCCTGCCTTGCTTTGCTTGCTGTAATCCCTGCAATCCATTGCATCAGCAAGCAACTGAATCTCCCTGCCTGCAATCAAGTTCATCGGTGAGCAGCTCTATCTGCCTGCCTGCCTGCCTGCCTGCCTGCCTGCCTTTTTCCCTTCAATTGGGTAAGTTTTTTTCCCCTTTGGGAGCTTTAAAAAATAATTAATTGGGGTTTTGTTTAGCTGTTCTTTTTTTAGACCTAGCCATTTAAAGTTTAGGAAGTTTTAAATTTAGCTGCTTTTATATAAAAATAAAATAAAATAATATTTGTGCAGCTTTCTGAGATTTTGTGTGTTTCTGTAGTGTTTCACTCTAACTACACAAACACACAAAATCTCACAAAGCTGTATATGGAATTTTGTGTGTGTAAAGTGTGAAAGTTGGTTTTTTGGACTTTTTGTGGCTGTGTGAGGTTCCTGCTTGTTGCAGGGGCCATTTTGCCCCTGCTTTTACATTGTGGGTGAGCCAGTTGTGTTGTGTTGTGTGTGTATAAAGTGTGAAAGTTGGTGTTTTGTGCTTTTGGTGGCTGTGTGAAGTTCCTGCTTGTTGCAGAGGCCATTTTGGGTCTAGCACAGCTGCTTTTACATTGTGGGTGAGCCAGTTGTGTTGTGTTGTGTTTTGTAGGTTAAAAAAGGGTAAAGAAGGGACGTCGACTTGGTCACGCCCACCTGACCACCAAGCCACGCCCACCCAGTCACCTGACCACCAAGCCACGACCACTAATTAAGCCACGCCCACAGAACTGGTAGCGAGAATTTTTAGATTTCACCCCTGGTAAAAGGTATATGTTACCCCCTCTCCCATAAGCTCTCTGGATCTATACACGCTATATGCACCTGTATGTACTCTGCTTCTGCCTTGATGTAACCCTTTGATGGCTACTGCTGCTAACCACCAAACTTCCAAAGGGATGTCTTTATTTGGCAACCTCCTTCCTAACTCTGGTATATGAAAGAGATTCAGCCACCTCAGCCTGTGCCCTTTATGAGGGAATACAAAGAGGAAGAACAGAATAGAATAGAATTCTTTATTAGCCAAGTGTGATTGGACACACAAGGAATTTGTCTTGGTGCATACACTCTCAGTGTACATAAAAAAGATACATTCATCAAGAACCATAAGGTACAATACTTAATGATAGTCATAGGGAAACAGTCAATATAAATCTTAAGGATACCAGCAACAAGGTTACAGTCATACAGTCATAAATGGGAGGAGATGGATGACAGGAACAATGAGAAAATTAATAATAATGCAGATTTAGTAACTAGTTTGACAATGTTGAGGGAATTATTTGTTTAGCAGAGTGATAGCGTTCGGGAAAAAACCATCCTTGTGTCTAGTTGTTCTGGTGTGCAGTGCTCAATAGCGCTGTTTTGAGGGTAGGAGTTGAAACAGTTTATGTCCAGGATCTGAGCGGCCTGTAAATATTTTCACAGCCCTCTTTTTGACTCGTGCAGTATACAGGTCCTCAATGGAAGGCAGGTTGGTGTCTGTCTTGTTGGGTTGCAGAACCAAACCAGACAGTTATAGAGGTCCAGACGACAGACTCAATAATTCCTCTGTAGAATTGTATCAGCAGCTCCTTGGGCAGTTTTAGCTTTCTGAGTTGGCACAGAAAGAACATTCTTTGTTGTGCTTTTTTGACGACATTTTTTATGTTAAGTGTCCATTTTAGATCTTGCGATATGGTAGAACCTAGAAATTTGAAGGTCTCTACTGTTGATAGTGGGTTGTCTAGTATTGTAAGAGGTGGTAGTATGGGAGGGTTTCTCCTAAAGTCCACCACCATTTCTATGGTTTTGAGTGTGTTCAGTTCCAGATTGTTCTGGTTGCACCACGAGACTAGTTTTTCAACTTCACGTCTGTATGTGGATTCATCATTGTCTCAAATGAGACCGATCGCTGTTGTGTCATCTGCAAACTTCAGTAGTTACAGTAGTAATACTACAGTAGTACTACAGTACAGTAGCACTACAGTAGTAACTGACACAGTAATTAACAGATGGATCATTTGAGATGCAGTCATTGGTATATAGAGAGAAGAGAAGTGGAGAGAGCACACAGCCTTGTGGGGGCCCTGTGCTAATTGTACAGGTATCTGATGTGATTCAGTTTAGCTTCACCTGCTGCTTCC
Source organism: Arizona elegans (assembly GCA_022577455.1). NCBI lineage: Eukaryota > Metazoa > Chordata > Lepidosauria > Squamata > Colubridae > Arizona > Arizona elegans. The sequence goes on from JAKOOJ010000001.1 coordinate 83,739,941, forward strand.
TGTCTGTTAGGAAGCTTATCACCCACTTACAAGTGTGTTCAGGTACCACTAGCTGGTTTAGCTTAGTTAGAAGGATGTCTGGAATGATGGAATTGAATGCTGAACTAAAGTCTACAAAGAGGACCCTTGCGTAGGTCTTTGGAGATTCAAGATTTTGTAGGATGTAGTGCAGAGCTATATTAACAGCATCATCGGTTGATCTATTTGCTCAGTATGCAAATTGCAGGGGTCTAACAGTGGATCCGTGATGGTTTTCAAATGAGACAGCACTAGCCTTTCAAAGCTTTTCATAACTACAGATGTTAGAGCAACTGGTTTGTAATCGTTCAGTTCCTTGATGATGGGCTTCTTCGGCACTTGGATGATAGTAGAGCATTTGAAGCAAGAAGGAACATAGCACATCTCTAGTGATTTATTGAAGATACGGGTGAATATGGGAACCAATTGGTCAGCACAGACTTTTAAGCAAGAAGGAGTTATCTTGTCTGGGCCTGGAGCTTTTCCTGGCTTTTGTCTGTGAAATAGGTCTTGCACTTCCTTTTTTGTGATCACTAGGCGTTCTGAACCCAATGGGATGGGGTCAGTTGTAGGAGGTTTGGCTGTTATAAAAATGTGATAGAAATGAAATAAATTATGTAGTGCCACATCCTGTCCCTTTAGCATGTGACTACAGGTAGTTCTCAACTTACAACAGTTCATTTAGTAACTATTTAAAGTTACAACGGCACTGAAAAAAAGTGACTTATGACCATTTTTCATATTTATGACCATTGCAGCATCCCCATGGTCACGTGATCAAAATTCAGAGGCTTGATAGCTGACTCATATTTCTGATGGTTACAGTGTCCCGAGGTCATGTGATCATCTTTTGCAACCTTCTGATAAGCAAAGTCAATGGGGAAGCCAAATTCACTTTAAAGTCATGTTACTAGCTTAAGAACTGCAGTGATTCACTTAACAACTGTGGCAAGAAAGGTCGTAAAATCACACAAAATTTATTCAACAAATATTTCACTTAAATTTTGGCTCAATTAAACTTTATTTTTTTTAAAAAAAAAGAAAGAGAGAAAATGTAAAAGGTTCCTTTTCAACTTCAAGAACTTATATGTACAGTAAAATATTTAGGGACAAAGGAAACAAAAATCAATTACATCTTGTATTTGTAGAAATATAGATATTTCTATAGGAGATCTTTTTACATTATCTGTAATTCAAAGCAGATAACATAAGAAGATCTTCTGTAGGAATAACTATATAAGGAAATACAAAGTTCTGAGCAAATACAAGATATACAGTAATTTATTTGGGCACAATTTAGAGGAAATCTTTTGCCCAAAGCTTTCCAGATGTATAAAAGTACAAATGTTACTGAGCATGTTCTGAGCATAAACATAGATATCAGGAACAATAAAGCACCAAGAAGAATTTTGACCTAATTCAAGTTTTTCCTGCAGTTCATTTAAAGATTAGTTTAGCTTTGGAATTTATGTTATTTCTGTGCTAATTTGTTATTTAAAAATTATTTTTTCTGTGAACACGTAATAAATAGATGTCAGGGACCTTACAAAACTTAGCTGTAAGAAACAACCCCATGCTTGATATAAAAAGAATAAGTCACACATGCATTTGTAAATCATCTAGTACAGGTAAACATATTTTTTAAAAATCATTTGAGAGTAACTTAGATATTATAGATACTGATGAAAATAGCTGAACTATTGATGAACTTAGCTGAAAGGAAAGAAGTGGAGGAGCACAAACTGATGGGAGTACATGTTCCTCATTCTAATTTACTTTTGTTTAATCTGGATTCATTTATTTGACTAATTCATAATACAAGGATATTGCCATGTGAATGAAACTCAGTAGAACAATTCTGCTCTAGAAAACACTGGACTGATTTGCATAGGAAGTTTTTGGGCTTCTGCCCAGTGAAGGTGTTTCTCGGTGTCCATTTTCAACTACCTGAATTGTACTACAATGGCATATTAGCAGGTATGGGTATCACATATGTAAGTCAGTGGTGGGATTCAAAATTTTTTACTACCAGTTCTGTGGACATGGCTTGGTGGGTGTGGCTTGGTGGGCGTGGCAGGGGAAGGATACTATAAAATCTCAATTCCCACCCCACTCCAGGGGAAGGATATTGTAAAATCTCCATTCCGACCCCACTCCAGGGGAACGTTACTGCAAAATCCCCATTTCCTCCCAAACAGCTGGGACTCGGGAGGCAGAGAATAGATGGAGGCGGGCCAGTCAGAGGTGGTATTTACCGGTTCTCCGAACTACTCAAAATTTCCGCTACCGGTTCTCCAGAACTGGTCAGAACCTGCTGAAACCCATCTCTGATGTTAGTTAACAATGAAACATGACGGAGATTCTCTAGAAAGGAAAGAATGTGGTTGCTAACGCTGAAGCTATTGTTAAATTAAAGTCCATGTCACCAGATGTTCATGAGGTGTTTCTGCCACTCTGAAGGAAAGATTGCATTATTTAAATAATGATTTATTCCTGCTTTTATTAGAACAATTATTGGTTATTTCAGACTTGAAATAGGCAGATTAAGCTCTATAAACTTCACAGCTGAAATTTCACAACACTGGCAATTTTCAGTGATTAAAGTAATTTACTTTATAAAGTGTAAAGATATTCCATAATAACCATACTGCAAGTATAAGGAGGTGTAGTTTTCTTGGAGATAATCAGACCTCTGGGGATAAAGGGTCCTGGTTATACCTCATGCATTGCAAAATCCAAAGGACTTTATTATCTGATGATTTCGTGTTTTCTTGCTTAATTAATCACAGAAACATTATTGCCCAACTTCAGAAAACAAAATAACAAGAGATGCTTGAAAAGATTTGGAGTGAGGAGAAAAACAAGAAATCCCAAAGGAAAGAGCTCATAGTATAATCGAGGTTTACAAATAAATAACTAAAAAAATGAAGTTACATTTCATGAAGTGTTTCCTTTAGTATAAATAATACTCTTTGTGTTTATGGCATGTATTTGGTTTCCCTATACATACATATAATCAAAATATAGTTTATAAAGCTTTCCATTTTAAATATATGGAACACATGTAAATATTAATTCTGCCCTTATTCTTTCACATATCAATTAATATTCTCTTGAAGAAGAAAATATTGGAAAGAGTACACATTGCCATTTCTTTTTTTGCCACAACTTCTGGTTGTGTGGCCTTCATTACCCAGAATTCCTTAGTACACAGTGCTGGGAATTCTGGCCCTTGAAGTCCATACACCTGTAAATTGCCAATGTCATGAAATCCTAATAAGGATCATTTTATTTATAACTCTTTTTTTCAAAATAATAATGGCAAAGGTGAATAAAAACTGAGTCTGCAGCACTGCCAAAAACTCACCCCCTTGCCCAGAAACTTTATGTATAATATGGTATCAATAAAAGACCAGTTGGACTAAATAGGCAGCTATGCAGCTTGGAAGCTCTCCAACATTGTCTAACATTACAAATCCATGCATGCAGAAAGTAACAATAATCTGCCATTCCATATTACCATCCCAATGAAGATTTGCAAATTAACAAATGAATAACAATATAATTTTTTTAAAACAATTAAGTAAGAAGAGAGGAGCAAAAAAATAAAAAATCAACTTCAGAGAAGGGCCCAGAACGATGACAATAAAAGAGCACATTAATAGGGGTTTTTTTTGGTTTAAGTTCCAAGAAAACCAACTTCTGAAACACTTCCACAAACTGTAGAGACCTCTAAGAGTGTACAAACCCAGGAAGCACCTTTCAGAAAAACAACAATATTCAGGTGTGATCATATGGGAGAAGGTGATATTCAAACCCTTGAAAAGTAAGCTGAGCATGGCTTGAGAAACACCCATATTTATGACTCAATACTTAAAACATTTCATAAATGGGACCATACCCTATGGCATACATGGATGATCCCATTTCCTTTTGACAGAATAAGACTTCTGTGACTCTGTACTGATCTATGTAACAATGTACTGCTTTGAATGACTTGGGGAGAGTACCATCATTGCAAGCTGAGTTTTTTTGATAAACTTTAAGGTAAAGATTCCCCTCGCACATATGTGCTAGCCATTCCCAACTCTAGGAGGCGGTGCTCATCTCCGTTTCAAAGCCGAAGAGCCAGGGTTGTCTGAAGACGTCTCCGTGGTCATGTGGCCGGCATGAATAAATGCCAAAGGTGCACAGAACGCTGTTACCTTCCCACCAAAGATGGTCCCTATTTTTCTACTTGCATTTTTTACGTGCTTTCAAACTGCTAGGTTGGCAGAACCTGGGACAAATAACAGGAGCTCACCCCGTTATGCGACAGTAGGGATTCGAACCGCTGAACTGCCGACCTTTCGATTGACAAACTCAGCGTCTTAGCCACTGAGCCAACGCCCCCCTAGTAAAATAAATAAATAAATAAATAAATAAATAATAAATGATAAACTTTACCTGCCCATATATGAATCATGCCTACCAAAATGGATGAGATTTGATTCCAAATAGATACTGCATAATTGGTCCAATTTTTGAAGTTCAGAGGAAAAATGTATCTGAAAACAACAAACCTGATGAAAAGCAGAACCTATGTCTTAGGAACAAGTGAAGAGTGTGAAAGGAATGATTTATCATATACATATGCATGTTGAAGAATATTTTCGGCAGTTTATGTTGTATTATACGGCTACATATGAATGTTGTCCAAATTCCAGAAAACACGTCTTCCTCACTGAGGATGATCTTGGTTAAAATCTTTGGTGCCCTAAGGATAGAAATGTTGTTATTGTTGTTGCTGTTGTTGTTGATGATGACAATAATAATACATAGAATGTATAAGAAGCAGTAGATTTAATAGGATTCAGCACTCTGAACTCTGTGTAGGAAAATAAGCTTTTAATTTCCATTTCTTTAAAGACATAAGGCCAAGTTGGGCAGTTGCAGTCATTCAGATCATCAGAGTTTCAGCTTTAGTTTATAAAGGAAAAGGCATGAAAGGTTTGCAAATTTCCCATAATTATACTTTTAGATTGTTATTTAAATAACTGTCTTTTTTGCACTGCGGGCACAACGTCAGTGACTAAAGGGATATATATACTTCAGATATGCTAATAAAAATAAATGTCTATGGTTTCTGGCTATAGATATAGACCTCCAATACTTTGCTACATGTGAACATCTATCTCTCAGGCTTCGTCACATGGCCTACTGAGAACAAGCTTGGTTAAAATTGCGACAGTGTAAAGATTGAGGCCATTCGGCATTTTCTTTGATTTTCGTTTTAATGTTCTGTGCATTTAAATTACTATATTACTAATTTTATCTGCTATTGGTATTTATGTCTATGCTATTTACATACAGTAGGGTATAAAAACCAGCCTAAATAAAATATTGAACAGGCTAATTTGTACTTTTCAAAACCAAATTAAAAATACAACATGGTTACTGTATTCAGGATTACAGTTAAAAAATACTGAATACTCAGGCCGACCTACTTTGTCTCAAATAGTTAGTAAAGTTACTCTTATAGTAATTCTAATTTAAAGTTTATTGTTGCCTTTCTCAACTGTTACTGATTACTACAGAGTGTAAGGAATAATGATTCAGCACAAGGATGCACAATCTAAAACAACAGCAATTTATAACCTAAGGGAAACATAACTTTGATTAAATTACAGATGTGACCCAGCTCTTCAAGGTTTTTGGCACTGCCATGTGGCAAAAGTATGGATCCAAGGAATAAATGTTGATATGTTTACATGGAATCCACCTAAAACTTTTGTCAAATAATATCAATATACATTTGCCCAAAATGAGCCACAACAATCATAGACACAGTGAGTTTTGTTGACCCCAAACAAAATAAGCTTGTCTATGATAATCACAGGTTTTTTTTTTCTTTTATGAATCTCTAGGGAGATTATGCACATAGATATTAAGCTGATCGGTATAATGTGACAAAGAATGGGCTATATCTGAAAAAATAATATTTTTCTAGCTGCCATTAAAGTGTTAAAATGAAAAAAAAAGGAATAAACAAAAATGCTCGGTCACATTTGATCAAATAAAGAATTTGTAACAGAATAAATCATACTGAGCTAGATAGCGCAAGGACAATCGGGTGGGTAGGGTGATTTCTCAAGAAAGGTTCAGATAGCATCCATGTGATCAGAGTTGTGCTGCTTTTTAATTTGTGTTACAACACATATAAAAAAGAGTGGATCTTTTTCCCCATCATTGTGGCCATTACTTTGAACTTTCTGAATTCCACCTTCCCAGTTCCTCACAAATATCCCTGAGACAATCCTATGTGTTGTCTAAAATGTGGCAAGAGTCACAATCACATGACATCATGCTTACCAATCACAGAGGATCCACTTAATGGCTGCAGCCAGAATTGACATCATAAATTGGCACTGTGTTTCATTTTATAACCACGTTGCTTAGCTGCCATTTCCAACTGCAGTTGGTAAGTGAGGACTACCTTTACTTCACAACTGAACAACATCACACAGTAGCTACAGTTTTTGAGAGGATGGTTGTTTAATCCTTTCACCTAAATTATTAATTAATCATAGTACCTACATTAATTACTTTATTCATGCATGACTTGATAAATCACTTGGTGAACTGCTAATAATCTATAGGTAGAAAGTTAAAATGCTTGAAATTCAGTTTTTTTAAATAATGTGTATTATGTCATTATGTATATTAAATTAGATATCTGATAAATAGGTCTGTAAGATATTAATGTTGCCTGGATTATGGAAGCTATTATGTTTCTCCCAGCATAAATATTTATATATTGTATGTATTTGATATAATATGGTGAGGTTCATTTGCTGATTATTTTTAGGCTATTATTTTGCTATATACTGCCCAGAACTACTTTGTTCTTGTTGGGTGGCCTTATAAATCTTGTAAATAAATAAATAAGTACTTATTAGAGGGAAAAGAACTGCCAGGTATACTGTGAATAATATCAGTATGCATCAGGCAGAATCAAGTATACCTGTAAGAAGTTATTTTGCATACATTGCAAACCTGACAAATTTCTACCTGTACCATAGTTTAGTAGATGGAGGGTGAGACAAACACTATGCCATATAAAGAGAATCTAAATCTAAATTAAAGAAATTTCTTCAATGTTGGCTTTGGGAAATTACTTCGCAGCCTTAGGCTTGGACATAAAAAGTAATATACACTGAGACTATAGGGACTCTAAATTGTAAATTTGGTAACATATATGTCTCACTTAAATTCGGCATACCTAGTGGAGAAAATTCCAGGTCTGTTTCAAAACCTTTGAGTAGTCACCTAAGACTTCTATATTATGCTATATCTCTGTTATACATTTTATTACTTTGCAAGTATTTTATAAAACTAGGATCTATGTCATTCAAATATTGTATAAGATCATAATATCTCATTCAAGGAAAGCAAAGCAAGAAGATTTGAATTAGCCATTTGCAGCCGCACTGTGAAAAATGGTGATGTTAAGGGGAAAAAAACAACCAACTCCAATATTGATCCAAGCTATTCATGTCATTTATCCTGTGATCTTTTAAATTGTTGATCCCTCTGTTGGAAGCTTGGGCACACTGATGAATATAGGAGCTCTAGTGACACAGTAGTTAGAATTCTGAACTGCAGGCTAACTCTGCCCACAGCCAGGAATTCAATCCTGACGGGGCACAACATTGATTCAACCTTACCATCCTTCCAAGATCAGTAAAATGAGGGCAATATGCTGTCTTTGTAAACTGCTCAGAGAGTGCTGTAAAGCATTATGGGTGGTATACAAGTCTATTGATATTGCTGTTGCTATAAAACATCTACTTTGCCTCTAAATTACAGCTTCTAAAAATAAGAAGTGGGAATAGTTTCTATAGTGCTTGGCTACCTAAAACTGCTACCATAGGGGACACCGCCTATGCCTTTAAATCTTTCCCCAAGTCTAAAGTTATGGAATTTGATTCTTTTCTTCAAATTCATTTGTGTTTTTTTTTTCTGGCCATGAGTGATGACATGCTGATATCTTTTATTGCAGTTTCTGTCTTAAGCTGGATCTCTCAAATAAGAGAAAAAAATATGGAAAAACTATTTTTTAAAAACAAATCAGGAACTTTCTCAGAAATTCTTATCATAGGGTTTATAGTGTAAAGCTTTGATAGATGGTTTATGGAAATGCTTGTAGGATTCACTTCTATCAGCCACACCTCTGTATTTTATCTTCTCTATAATTTTACCTTTCGTACATTGGATTAATCAAGACACTCATTTATTGTATTCATCTGTATGTGTGTGTTAGGATCACCATGCTGCCTAGTGAAATCATCCATTAGGTTAAGTGTATGTACTGACCTGACCCTCTTCAGTATAATTATCTGATCACAAAACTTCCAGATTTCTTAGGGTTGCCTCGTTTGTAGCCATTCAACCTCTGGTTATAATACAGGATAATTCACATAGCTATCAAGCCTATCATTATACTTTTCAAGTAGTTTCAAACCTTTCCTCCCCCCCCGAAATGATTTAACTCCTTTGAAGATAGCATCCATGAATTTGACAGAAAGATTAATGCTTTTCAAAAGCCACAGAGCATATGAAGATACAGTATATATGCAATGAGATACTGGAAAATTCAAAGATAAGGAATACTCAAGGATTTCATCTCTCTCTCTCTCTCTCTTTCTGATAGGTAATTTCTTCCCTTCTTGACTTTATGATACAGTCTACAGATCTCACCCAGAACCAGAAAATTAGGTCAGGTCAACGGCTGTCTATAGAAGAGCATATGACGGCCGTGGCCAGGATTTTTTTTTATCAGGTTCGCCTGATTCGCCAGTTGCAACCCTTTCTGGACCGGGATGCCTTGCGCATGGTCACTCATGCCCTTGTCACCTCCTGGCTGGACTATTGTAATGCTCTCTACATGGGGCTCCCCTTGAAGAGCACTCGGAGGCTCCAGCTGGTCCAGAATGCGGCTGCACGGGTGGTTATGGGCGCAACCCATTGTGCCCACGTGACACCCCTCCTGCGCGAGCTGCACTGGCTCCCAGTGGTCTTCCGGGTGCAATTCAAGGTGTTGGTCACCACCTTTAAAGCGCTCCATGGCATAGGACCCGGGTACCTTCGAGACCGACTTCTGCCACAAACAGCCTCCCACCGGGCAGTTCGCTCCCACAGAAAAGGTCTCCTCAGGGTGCCATCTGCCAAGTTATGTCGGCTGGTGACACCCAGGGGGAGGGCCTTCTCTGTGGGAGCCCCTGCCCTGTGGAATGAACTGCCCCCAGAAATGCGCAAGATCTCCGACCTCCGTGTATTTCGCTGTGCCCTCAAGATTCTGCTGTTCCGCCAAGCCAGGCTATCAATTTAATGATTTTTAAATTGGGTATTAAATTTTGGGGGTTTTAAATTTCAGCCAAATTATGTAATAATTTTAATTATTTTTAACTGATGTTTGTTTTTGTGTTTTTTAATAGGCTGTACACCGCCCTGAGTCCTTCGGGAGAAGGGCGGTATAGAAATAAATTTATTTATTTATTTATTTATTTATTCAAGTATCAAAGCTTGAAGATCAGATTGGAGCAGTCAAACCATTTCCCACCAAATATTATACTTTTTTTCTGCTCAAAGGTCAACTTCTGGCTCAAAGAAACAGCTACTCAGATCAAGCAGCCTTCAGTGTTTTGAGATTGTGCAAGAAGGTAGACCAACATAATGTTGAGAGTTGACACATTGTCTGGAGTTGAGCTGAATTGAATGGAAGTTTTGATTTTCAGAAATCCTTTGTTATGACAGATAGAGTATTACCAGTTTCTATCTATCTAAAACAAAATAATACATAGAGATGATTTCAAACCCTAAAAAGACTTACACTACCATACATCAGGAATATCTCAGAAACCACCATTGGAGTACTACAACCACATAGAATCAGCATAGCATACAAGCCAACTAAAGCCCTTCAAACCATCCTAAGCAGACCAAAAGATCCAACAACCCCAGAAGAAAAAACAGGAGTCTTTTACAATGTACAGTGTAAGGACTGCAACAACCACTATGTAGAACAAACAGGCAGAAGACTAGTAAAATGTATCCATGAACACCAACTAGCAGTTAGAAGACATGATGCAAATTCTTTAATTTCACAACACATAGACAGATTTAACCATAGTTTCAATTGGGGAAAAAATGACTAACCTAGACAAAGCCAAGTCCAAAAATGCCAGGGAATTTCTAGAAGCCTGGCACTCTGACAAATCAGCCATCAATAGACACATAGACATTAACAACCTCTATAGCAGGGGTGAAAGGCTCCCGGTTCGGCCCGGATCGCCCGATCCGGTAGCGATGGAGGCGGGTGGTTTGGAGAACTGGTAGCAAAAATCCTTGCCCCCCCCATTGCCCAGCTGAGCCGCACAATCATCAGAGGCTTTTTAAAAAATTTTAAAAGCATTTTTTCTACAACCTCTTTGCCTGAAAAAATGCTTTTAAAAGTTAAAAAAAAGCCTCTGATGATCGCGCGGCTCAGCTGGGATCATCAGAGGCATTTAAAAGCATTTTTTCTACAACCTCTTCAGCCAAAGAGGTTATAGAAAGCATGTTTTTAAAAGGAAAGAAAGCCTCTGCCGATCAGGCAAGTCAGCTGGAATCGTCAGAGGCTTTAAAAGCATTTTTTTACAACCTCTTCAGCCGAAGAGGTTGTAGAAAAAATGGTTTTAAAAGTAAAAAAAAAAAAAAAGGTTGGCCACGCCCATTTAGTCATATTACCGACCACCACCACCAAGCCACGCCTACAGAACTGGTAGTAACAAATTTTACATTTCACCACTGCTCTATAGGCTATGCAAAAGAGACTATCACCCAGCCCAAAAAGGAACAAAAAGACCCAAGCACCTCTCCACCAGCAATCAGCACCCAGATCAGTATAGATTAACTCCAAGGTTAACATCAGACCAACAATCAAGTAAACAATACTCCAATCAAGGAACTGCCAAAGAAGCCAATGACAAACAGTCCAACCAAAGAATCTCTAAGAACACTCCCACCAACACTGGCAGGCAAGCCACTTGAATATAAAACTGACAGCAAACTGCACTCCTTACTACACAGTCCTGATGGTGTTACCTAGTTGAGGTAATGAAATATCTGTAAGAAAACAAGCAAACTCAGAGAGCACCCCTAGTGATGGTTTCTGTAAGGCAGAAGTGATGAATATTTAGCTATTAACACAATATAAAATTTCATGTGAACATAATTTAAGATATTTTCATCGAGTTTATTGTGATGGGTTATAGCTATAACAAAGAGCATCTTTGCCTTACTGTATACATTTATGTGCAAGGGTCCATGGAGGAGGGGAAAACAGACCTATACAGAGCCTTGGTGGCGCAGCAGATTAAAGTGCTGTTAAGTAACACCAGCTGCCTGCAATTACTGCAAGTTCAAATCTCACCAGGCTCAAAGTTGACTCAGTCTTCCATCCTTTCGAGGTAGGTAAAATGAGGACCCAGATTGTGGGGGCAATAAACTGACTTTGTATAAAAAAGAACACCGCTTAGGGGCCCTCGAAAGCCCTACTAAGCAGGTATATACTAAAGTATGAAGGCTATTGCTTAACGCATTGTAAGCTGCCCTGAGTCTCCGGAGAAGGGCGGCAAATAAATTGAACCAATAAATAAATAAATAAATAAATAAATAAATAAATAAATACAGAACATCATCAATACCTTTCAAGATTGTGCCTATGGACACCACAATTTCATGACTAATAAAAGATACATAATCTGGTCATAATTCTGTGATTTAATAGTAGTTAGACAGAAAATGTAACACTAAAGAGATGTAGATGGAAACTTATCTGACAGCATCATATGTTTATATGGAAACTACATGATGGGCAATGACGTGGATAATAGAGTTGCATAATCTGCATGATTTTAAATGGACTCCAAAGGATGGTAGAGGACAGGAAGGCCTGGAGGAACGTTGTCCATGGGGTCGCGATGGGTCGACTTCACAACTAACAACAACAACAACAAATAGCTGGTCAATGCATATGAGTGAGAACATATTTGATATCTACTGGGTTGAAGCAGTACACTGAAATTTCAGAAATGTATACAACAAATATTTTTTCAACGGTCTTAGAAATTAAGAATACATTAATTATATTGTTAATTAAAATATGATTAATATGCTAACACACTTTCAGATCTGGTGTTTTAATTCCTCTTATTGCTGTATCTTGCTATCATAAATTCAATTATCAAAGTTTACAATATATAATGTAGAAAGTTTTACTGAAAGTGAGAGGGAAGTATAACCGTAAAGACACCACATTAAGAAATCTATAAACAGATGTGATCTCAAATTATTTCTGGCGATGCAGAGGTTGGGATTTTTTTTTCCCTGTGAATCGTCATATGGGGTAATTGAGACAAAGATATGTGATTACTCCAGGCAAAAGATAGCATGAAAGTGTTTCCACCTGAAGCAGAATCTTCTATCTAGAGGTGTACCTCTGCCCTGCCTGAGGCTTTCTGAGCTTATTGTAATGCCTCAGGCATACCATTATATAGAAACATCCCATTTTGAAACATGTTTGTCCATTGCTGCTCTGAAAACACTAGTGTAAACATACGCAAGGTAGGTGAGTCTAATAAACCAATTACCTGCACCCTGTTTGCTCCTGAACTGGTTGTACGTATTTGGTAGCTTCTGAGTTAAATTGGCAGCTGCTGGATCCAGCAGATATATAAACCTTCCTAATCAAAACATGGCTTCTAGATAAGCAAGTCATTGCATTAAGTGAGCATTGCCATATTAAGGCAGCACACCTTTATAACTTGCAGTAAACACAAGGAGTTTAACTGATGGAGTTTCCCTCAGGGTCATGAGGTCTTAACTAATCAAATAATCACACCGGGAACCACATTTTCTAGTAATTAAATAAATAAATATCTGTGTAGTAGACTGTGATATCCAGGGAAACCAGTAGAAAAGGTAGGTTGCAGTGATATAATGACAGAAAACAACATAGAGACATAATTAATTTATCTTCAAAAATTGACTTGCATTGATCGTCACTGCTGCATTGCATGGTAGCTGGCAAAACTCATCTAAAATGTTAAGGTTGCAAGGCTAGTTGTGCCTTGAATGATGGGTAAATCCAGGATCACTCTAAATCGGGGGTGTCAAACTGGTGGCCCGCCAGATGCCTCAAATGCAGGCCACGTCCACCCCATAGCAAAACATAGCAAAACATCACGTGACGGCAACGGGACGTGGTGAGTTTAACACCTGTGCTCTAAATGAAACTTTAGAGAACTTTGGTGTCTTCCAAAATTCATTGAATATCACTTTAGGGGTAGATAAATCACCCAGAGTTTGGGTCAAACCATATCAGATCTACATCAGCAATGAGTAGGTGTTTTCCTTTCATATGCAATGTATTTCTCATGTAGGTTGCAAGTAAGTAGCACAGAGAAAGAAACATAAAGAAACATAAAGCAGTCAGAGTTGCCTGCTATCTGATAATTAACAAGGTCCACCAATTTCCATTGGAAAAGCAAGCTAAACTTGGTTTAGAATAAATTGTAATCAAAGTGTGTGCATCTCTTTTATCTCTTCCTGGTAACCTTAAGAACTGTCTTACTCATCTTCAAATACAGATCTTGAATAGATTAAATTCCTATTGTATGTTTCCTTTTCCAGACTAGGTTTTTTAAATCAGTCCTGGAATTATTGGTTTAAATCTCAAAGGAGTTTGATCAACCTTGATATTCTTTCAGTAAAGCACAGGTTATTTTCCTTAGGTGATTTAGGATGTCAATATAAAAATTCACTTGGTTCTTTCGGGCTCTTAACTAATGTTCTCACTCCTTTAGTTCATATAGATCTGTGGTATAGGAGACAAATACAATACTCATCAGTGCATTATACTTACTCACAATATCAAAATCCAAATGTAGAAACAGATTCTGAGACTCTAGTCAAATAAGTATGATGACATTAGTTTAGCTCAGTAAGATTTCCTATTTTATTTTATTGTACATCTTGCAATAATTGCAACAAGAATATGTCCCTTATAAATTGTTCCAATTTATTTATCTATTTATCTTAAGAATTTATGAAACTTACATTCTTCCAAGTAGGTATCGGGCTAATAAACACAACACTTTAATATCAATTCAGATCAAAACTATCTAAAACATTGGACACCTACTTAAACTGGAAAGCATATCACTGCATCAAACTAGCTGAAAAATCCATAATTTAGAATGCCAAGTAAATTGCAAGATTTTAACTTGATGCTAAAAGGACCTAGATTCTGGTTTTTATGCATGATTTGTGCTTACATGCCAATTGTGGGTGTGGAACAATTCATATTTACTTTATTTACCAGTGTTTGGGAAGTGCAAGATAAATTTAGGAGTTGACAAACATCCAGTGTTTGTCAACCTTGGCAACTTTAAGATGTGTGAACTCTCAGAATTCCTGAGTCGGTAAGAGGAATGATCTAACCATTTGTTAAAAAAATTTGATAAGGATCTGATTCTACCCTACTCAATTAGAAAGTTTCACATCATAACAAAAAGTACCCACACTCTACTAAACATATAGTATACCAGAGATATGGAAAGTAGGCCTAGGATCTACAAAGTCTTTCAATATATCCAATGAGGATATATTTAAACCATTTAAGTCATTACAAGTTAAAAATAAAGCTTATCCTTGACCTGCAAAATATTGACAAATAACCAGTGCAGTGTCTTTTCTATAATATAATCCGTTTATCTAGCCTGAATAAAGACTCAAATATCTGTATTCTAGGGCATCTTAAATTTTCCAAGTCACGCTTAAGGGTGGTTTTATATTGTGTTAATTCTATTACATTGGAGGTACTTTGTAGATTTAAACTAAAAACAAGTGTATGTGTGTGGATGGTATTTTATGTTTCTGAATCATTCAAAAGTTATTGTTCAGTTGTGTAGCACCTTAGTAAAGAATACTATTGAGGAAATAGGAAGGATAGAGAGAATGAGGGAGTTACTTATTAGGAAACACACACACACACATATATTTAAAACAAACTTTGGTTACATTCAGACTAGGAAGCTTTATACAAAAGATATATAGGACTGAGGTGGGGGGGAAATAACTGATTAAAATTTAACCAGCTGCTGGGCAGATAGTTTGCCTCAGGCACATTTGTCAGTTTCAAAGAGTCCTTTTATTAATTTTGCATTTTGTATTTTGTTAGTGGAAAGAGCTTACTCTGTTGGGACTGCCAAAAGCTATAGGCTGTGAATCTTACAACAGCAAAAAAAGGAAGCTGTAGAGCATGCCAAGTAGTTATAGCACAAGGAGCAATCTTAAATTAAGTTTGTTTGATCAATGCTAAAAATGTATTAACTTCCAGGTCTCTGTTCTGAGAGCGTAGCTGGTACTCTAAGCTATCCTTTATGGACCTGCACATCTATGTATGAAAATAAGTAGACTCTCAAATTCACCTGGCGCCTTGGCTTCCCTCCCCACCCTGTAATTTTTACCCTGCTGGAAATGCTTACCTATCAGACAATTTGTGACTACCAAGTCAAAACTCAGGGGTTAAATGGAAAACACAAACCTCCCCTGCAATGCTGGGAATTTCACAAGTTTCACTCAAGCAGCTTCAAACAGCATTAAATACAAAGTAAAAAAGTATACCCTCAGGCTAGAATTTACAGCCAACTTACCTGCAGGAGAATGAAGCTAAATTTAAGCCTGAAGACAAAGCTTTTGGCTAATGCTGAGAAAAAAATGAATGACAAGGAACATTTTTTCCAATGCAAATCATCACTCTCTCCCCCATACACCTACCTTTGGCTAGCAAGAAATGTTATGCTCAATCAATACATGATGGGGAGTTGTTCTGAATTATTTAGCTTCCTCAACTACCTTGTTTGTCAGCAAACTTCTAATGGCTAACTTCATTGTTATCATTTACAGTATATATCTGCTCTTGCTAAACTAAAAAAAAAAAAAGATTTGTGATGTCAGTGAAAAACAGGATGGTATCTCAAGGTTCTATTTAATACGTTCCGTGAAAGTCAAACTGTCCTGATTTTGTAGAATTGAAATTAAAATTAACTTTTTCCTATGTTGCCTTTGATGGTTCTGATTAATATATAGGATAGACTAGCATTAAAATAGATCTATTGGTCAGTTTTGGTTGTAGTGATTGTTTGGCAGCCATTTTACAGAATAGGAAACAATGTATTTCTCAATCCTTTCTTGAAATGAAGACCACTGGACTTGGGAAAATCTGCATGGCAAGCACAGACTCTGCTACATTAATTAATTTGAGGGATGAGGTTGGCCATGACCAAAGACTCTACCTCTGCAGCAGTGGTGGGATTCAAATAATTTAACAACTGGTTCTCTGCCCTAATGATTTCTTTCAACAACCAGTTCACCAAACTGCTCAGAAAGTTAACAACCGGTTCTCCCGAAGTGGTGCGAACTGGCTGAATCCCACCATTGCTCTGCAGTCATTACAATGAACTGCCCCAACCCTTACAAACTATCACCACCACTCCCAATATGTAATGGGTCTCAATCTATTGGCCTTTAGAAAAGCTATTAAGGCTTTCCCCCCAAATATTATGAATGGGCTTTTTCTGAGACTTTATTTAGTGTTTTCACTTCAGTCATTCTGAAGGGCAGATTCCAAAACAATGCCCATGTGAACCAGATCTGATGGAATCCATATGTTTTTCTAGATTGTGCTTCTTATTCCAATGTAAAACCATTATTCAAGCCATTGTATCTTGTATTAAAATGACAGAAATCATAAAGTCATCTACTTTACTATGATATAAAATGGTGCTACTTAGCAAAATGGCTATGCCATGAGAAAATCGCCATCATTGGACAAAATTATCATCTGCAGTGGCAATCTTATGTGTTTATTTAACTATTACATTTATATGCTGCCCCTCTCCCCAATAGGGGGGCTTTGGGCAGCTTATAGAACACAAAATGATAAATAGAAAGTAATAAAAATGTAAACTATACACATTAAAAATTTAAAACTATACAGAAAATTATCAAGGAGATGGACATGATGGGGATGAGGTCTTCTTTCTCCATCAACCATCTCTGGTGGTGAGCATGCCCCTTGGGTCTGAAACCCACTGGCAAAACCAAGTTTTAATGCCCTCCCAGAAGGCCAAAAGGGTGGATACAATTCTCACTTCCAGTGGCAGAATGTTCCACAGGGTCAGGGCCACAGTAGTAAAGGCTCTTCTCCTTGACCACACCTGCCAGAATTCTTGTATGAAAAGTATTGAATGTTTTGTCATGTATCTGGTTTTATTTATTATTGGCTTTCCTGTCACTAACCAAATAGATCTATGAACCCCAAAAACTCTGTATACAAAAAATAAACATTTTTTTAGAGATGGGAGAAAGAGATGGGACAATATGGCAATACTACTTGCAATCGGAAGGCAAAAATACCATTCTATCCATGGTGCAGGGTAACTACATAGCAAACACTTATCTTAAAATGCCTATTTGTATTTTGTTGCCCTCTGTACTGAAAACGATTTTGCCCAAATTGTCAAATTACAGCACTTGGAAGTGGATTGTTCAATAACCTTTACTAGTTCTCTCTCTTGAAGAGAAATATAAGAGATCGAAAGAATTTGTAGGGCTTAAGACATTGCTTGGAAAAAAAATGGACTGTTAAAAATTTCAATCTTTGCTTTTGAAAGAATGTTAATTTTTTGGACAGCATTTAATGTGTCTCCTAATGTGTCTGTTTCCTAATGTGATCTGATTGCTTATTTGTTCCCTATAACTATCATTAAGTGTTAGAAGTGTTGTACCTTATGATTCTTGATGAATGTATCTTTTCTTTTATGTACACTGAGAGTGTATGCACCAAGACAAATTCCTTGTGTGTCCAATCACACTTGGCCAACAAAGAATTCTATTCTATTCTAATCATCCTAATGCAACACTGATATATAGATTGATGGGTGGGAGCAGAGTTCTCAAATGATCAGGCTCAAAGCATCCTACTTTGGACACATTATATGAAGACTTAGCTCTCTGGAAAAGGCTCTAATGATGACCAGCAGCAAGAGGACAGATTCAGTTACAATGGCGATGAGTACAACATTGGAAGAGCTAAAGGACTAGGTTAGGAACAGATCATCATGGACAAAATCTATCTATTTGGTCACTAAGAATCAATAAGTGACTTAATGGCATGTAATCAATCAATCAATCAATCAGTCACTCAATAAACATGTACTTTTCACAGTATCAGCTTCTAGAGACTTGTTAGGTTAGAATGCATGAACAAGTGACTTAAGGACTAAGCTCTTTTAACAAACCCCTAGCAAGCTAAGTCTACTGACTGGACAAATCCATCAGCAGCAGCAACTTCCTTTCCTCTGAGGTTAAATAGCAAAGAAGAAACTTGCTGAAGACTTTTTCTTCTTTTGAATTTCCCTGGGAATAGCTACCAGCTGTGCAAAGGAAAAGAAAAAATTTGAAACCATATGCATGATCCACAAATTGTGTGGAGAAATCTTCCAGGACACAGGAAGGAATCTAATCCACACAGGCTTCTAGGTGCATTGAGTAATTAAGTAACAGTAGTGTTGTTTGGATGTGTATTGTATGTGCTCAAGGCTGGTTTTCTTCAAAGCTAATCTTCCTTTGCAGCGTAATCTTAGATGGGCCTACCCATTGTTCCTTTGTTCATGTTGCCTCTTTTGAAGTCTAATCCTTTTCTTTAAGCCTGACATACATTGGGGTTCTTCTTTGCTCTTGTATGTTCTTAATAAATTCTAAATGCTGACAGTTTTGATGCCAATTTCTGTAGTGAGGAGTTGCAACTGGTAATATGCCTTAGAAAGTCTAGTCGTCTTCAACTGAACACCAGATCCTGATCTTAAGACCTTGTTCCTATAATCCTGGTTGAAGGGAAGAAAAGAACATGATAGTAGCTAGTACCAGCTGTAGATGCTAATTATTGCTTCACTTTGGTGAGTTTGAACTGATGTTACATATAGAGTTAATGTGCAGCATAAACAATAACATTATAGAAATCATAACTAAGAAGTCTGACTTGCTATATCGTACTGCTGAAAGGACAATATAAAAAGTAAGAACATATAGGACACATGACACAGTTCTATGAATTTCCTATTCCTCAATTGTTTGGATCTTTAAAGATCAAAGCCAATAATTCAGTTAGCCTGGAGACACAAAGCAAATCAGATAGTATATGTGAAGATGTTACAAAAACCTCTCTCTCTGAACAAGTCAATACATTTTTCTGACTTTGTAGTCCCCCACAAATTATAAAAGGTATATATGTTTCAGTTTTGACTCTCTTAAAATCTTTTTAATCAGTATTGCCATATTTATAATGATTGGTGTATTTAACATTATTACTTGAGGGGTATATCCCCCATGGAGGAGTTATGGATGGAAATACATATTCTGGATGAGTTAGAGAAAAGCCAGTTGATGCAGTGTCTTACAGTAATATGCTTTAGAACGGTGTGTGCTTCAATTATTGTTCAGGAGAGGTGATTTAGAACAGGGGTCTCCAACCTTGGCAACTTTAAGACTTGTGGACTTTAACTCCCAGAATTCCTCAGCCAGCAAAGCTATGCCAAGGGTTTAAATTCACAGCCGTGCAGCACAATGTGAATATTAAATCTGTATTTTCATTGCAGTAAATGATTCTCTTGGATAACTGAATTATCTGGAGAAGCTGATTGAATGAAACTAATGAATTGAGGTATAATGGGTCAGATCAGAGGTGGGTTTCAGCAGGTTCTGACCAGTTCTGGAGAACCGGAAGAGGAAATTTTGAGTAGTTTGGAAAACAGGTAGTAAAAATTCTGACTGGCCCCATCTATTCTCGGCCTCCCAAGTCCCAGCTGATCGGAAGGAAATGGGGATTTTGCACTATCCTTCCCCTGGAGTGGGGTGGGAATGGAGATTTTACAGTATCCTTCCCCTGCCACATCCACCAAGCCATGCCTACCAAGCAATGCCAAGCCCACCAAGCCACGCCTACAGAACCTGTAGTAAAAAATTTTGAAACCCACCACAGAGTCAGATAAAAGAGAAAGGGAAGTTATATGGAAAGGTAATACACATGTATATTGAGATGCAGAATAAGAAAGAACATCTGACTAAGAATATAAGGAAGGGGAAAAGACAAAAGTCCTTAGTATAAGTGGGTGCTTTATACTGCAAATCCCGGATAATTCCTCAATAGTCTTGCTGATGGTTTTATTTTTCGAAAAGTCTGAAGGAAAAAATAGGGATTGGGTGTCCTACATGTGATCTTAACCACAGTAAAGAGCTGGATGAAGAGGTAAAAACTGGGAACTTTGGAATGAAGTAGCAACTTCATCTTGCAGTTCAAGATACCTACAAAAAATGGATCATAGTTATACAGACACTAGATTTCAAGAGAACCAATTTCAGCAAGGTAAGAGAGGTACTAAGTAGGATTCTATGGGTAGAAATCCTTAAGTGAACGAGAGAAAGGAGAATTTGGGACCTTTCCAAAAATAAGACACCAACAATGGAATCTCACATCCTTCCAATGAAGCAAAAATTGGAAGCAGCTTAGGAACAATTATGAATACATGGAGAACTTGGGGCTGAGTTAAAGGGTTAAAAAAGGTGTGTATGGAATATGGAGGTAATCACCATAGTGATATACCAGTAAGTCACTCATAATTCTATAAATATATTTAGAAGAATGAAACTACAGATGGAACTTAGGTTCACAAGAATAGCTGAAAGCAACAAAATGGGGTTTAGCTCAGGAGTGAAATCCTCTGAAGTCTGCTATCAGTTCTGTGAGTCTGTTACCGAGCACACACTTTGCATGCACATGCGCCCCTGAGGCGTGCCCGCACAGCGCTAAAAAATGAACATTTTGAAGCCTTCCGAGTCTGCAAAGGTAAGTAGAACAGCAAGTGGGGGTGGGGGGGAGAATCCGCTGTGCCACATGATTTAGATTAGCTAGAAAGCAGGAAATTGACGATTCTAGCTAATATAAATTGCACATCACAGATGACCATCACCCAGCTGATTGTTAGAAATATCAATTCGCCTGAACCGGTAGCATTTTTTACTACTGGTTCGCCTGAACTGGTCCAAACTGGTAGCATTTCACCCCTGGTTTAGCTATGCCATAGTAAAAGAAGAAAAGGAAATGAGTGAGCTGACTG
Source organism: Arizona elegans (assembly GCA_022577455.1). Taxonomy (NCBI): domain Eukaryota; kingdom Metazoa; phylum Chordata; class Lepidosauria; order Squamata; family Colubridae; genus Arizona; species Arizona elegans. Next base: position 83,761,219 of record JAKOOJ010000001.1, read on the forward strand.
CTAGGTGATGATGATAAGATAGTAACAGGTGACAAGAAGAGGGACAGCTGCTCAATTCATGTTTTATATATTGTTTACTTACCAGGATCTATTTAAAAATAGAAACTTGAAGAAGTTCAGACGGTGTTGTAGGCCACACCAGTGTAGGACTATAGATAGTTCTTAATGTTCATAAAAGTTCACCATTGTATAAGTGATTATATTCAGTGGTGGGATTCAAGTAATTTAACAACCGGTTCTCTGCCTTCATGATTTCTTCCAACAACCAGTTTGCCAAACTGCTCAGAAAGTTAACAACTGGTTCTCCCGAAGTGGTGCAAATTGGTTGAATCCCACCACTGATTATATCTCTCTCACACATGGCTGGAGTGGATGAGGCAATGGTATTCAAGTAGAAAGGTACCAGAAAGAACGAGAAAGGTATCAATCTGAGATTGGCCAATACTTGTTGAAAGCTATAAAAGTGGATGGGAAATGTAGCATTTTGAAGCCATCATGCTGAATTAGGTTCTTTGCATGATGAGTGTCTGTGTTTATGCAAAGCTTTTAGTTCAGAAAGTGATCAATAAAAGTTCTAAACCTGAAGTTGTTTTATGTGTCCTGGGTCTTTTAATAAATAAGAACAAATAATACTGGAAGTGCTATAAAGATCTTCTTTATGTGACACCGGGATTTAAATAAGAATTACAGTTTCGGTCAAGAACTTTAAGCCTTTGTCGTTAGGAATGATATATTTAAAAGCCATACAGGATGAGATCAATACTTTGTTCTTTAAATACGCTGGATTTTTCAGACATTTCATTTTCCAGTAAAAGAATTTATTCACAGCACCAACAGGTGGAAGCAACAAAACCAGTTTCTACTTCTCTTCCTGGGTTCCCTAGAGCAAAGATGCTAATGGAGGAGCAATCCATTAGCTGTCATGCTAATGGAGAAAGCCCTGTTACCCTGCCATGTTTGTGATGCCTGACCTGCAATAATTGACACTGCTCATTTTAAAATACATTCCCCTGAATGCACTCAGGCAAATCCCTTGAAATGTGTACGTAAGAAAGGAAGGGCTTATAGCTGTTGTTCCCCCTTACTGATAAAAACATCACTGATGAGATAATTTGTTTATTCTTCAATACTCTAGATTTCCATAACTGTCCCTGTGCTTCCATTTATTAAAAACCCTGGAGAAAGCAAAATGAGCATTGTTCCACTTAATGGACATCAAAAGATCCCAGGAGAGACATTTATATTATCTACAAATCACAAAGGTTAGGTCACCTACTCAGTGACAAGCAGGTATGATCGTAAGTCAAAACTCAGCATAGGAGACCAGAATTATTATGGCAGGGTAAGTGATTTACAGAGGAAAGAGACTTTTTAAAAATAAAGTTCATCATACAAATCCAAGTTTTGAAAGATGCCTCAGAAGATTCTAGTTCTGAAGTTTACTTCAGAAAAGAGAGCAAAATAACATGCTATATTTTAAATTACCACAAACAGTTCTATATTTGTAGAAGAACATCACATATTCTTTTCCCCAATAGCCTTTTTCAACATACTAAGAAATGGAGCCCAGGAGACAGTCCTGAGTTCAAAAAACTGTTACCAATGGAAATTTTTATCTGCCTGGTCTCAGGAGTTTCTTCTTCTGATTCCTATTTGGTCTCCTTCAGCCATCTCTGCTGCTATCTTCCTTCCCAGCAAGGGTTTCTGTGACTGCTTCCCCCAAATCCAATGTCCCAAAAGACATGTAGTTAAACAGCATGGATGCATTTTGTTACTTGAATACAGAACAAAAGTTAAGAACAATGCTGTTGTCCTTTTCATAAAAGAATGACCACATGGGTCTACAATTGAAGATAGATAGATAGATAGATAGATAGATAGATAGATAGATAGATAGATAGATAGATAATGGAGGATGGAGATAGAGATAGTAGATGATGGATAGATCAATGGAGACAGAGGTAGATAGATAGATAGATAGATAGATAGATAGATAGATAGATAGATAGATAGATAAATAGATAATGGATGGATGGAGATAGAGATAGGTAGGTGATGGATGGATGGATGAGATAGATGTAGATAGATAGATAGATAGATAGATAGATAGATAGATAGATGGAGATAGAGATAGAGAAAGGGAGATGATGTATGGAGAGATGGAGGGAGATAGAGATAGATAGATAGATAGATAGATAGATAGATAGATAGATAGATAGATAGATGGAGATAGAGATAGAGAAAGGGAGATGATGTATGGAGGGATGGAGGGAGATAGAGATAGATAGATAGATAGATAGATAGATAGATAGATAGATAGATAGATGGAGATAGAGATAGAGAAAGGGAGATGATGTATGGAGAGATGGAGGGAGATAGAGATAGATAGATAGATAGATAGATAGATAGATAGATAGATAGATAGATAGATAGATAGATAGATAGATGGAGATAGAGATAGAGAAAGGGAGATGATGTATGGAGGGATGGAGGGAGATAGAGATAGATAGATAGATAGATAGATAGATAGATAGATAGATAGATAAATAGATAATGGATGGATGGAGATAGAGATAGGTAGGTGATGGATGGATGGATGAGATAGATGTAGATAGATAGATAGATAGATAGATAGATAGATAGATAGATAGATAGATGGAGATAGAGATAGAGAAAGGGAGATGATGTATGGAGGGATGGAGGGAGATAGAGATAGATAGATAGATAGATAGATAGATAGATAGATAGATAGATAATGGATGGATGGAGATAGAGATAGGTAGGTGATGGATGGATGGATGAGATAGATGTAGATAGATAGATAGATAGATAGATAGATAGATAGATAGATAGAGATAGAGATAGAGATAGAGAAAGGGAGATGATGTATGGAGGGATGGAGGGAGATAGAGATAGATAGATAGATAGATAGATAGATAGATAGATAGATAGATAGATAGATGGAGATAGAGATAGAGAAAGGGAGATGATGTATGGAGGGATGGAGGGAGATAGAGATAGATAGATAGATAGATAGATAGATAGATAGATAGATAGATAGATAGATAGATAGATAATGGATGGATGGAGATAGAAATAGATAGCTAGATAGACATATACCTACATATATGCACACAAAGACAGAGATACAGAGTGTTTATTTGTCTATTTACATAACAATAACTTTTGAACTCAATGGGAATGAGCCCCTTCCCCAATTCTTGAGGCTTTTTTGAGAATGCAGTTCCTTTCTGTCACCCAGCAATCATGCAGGTTCTTTTCAAAATCCATTGCCTTTTCACACAATTCAACATTTTGCAAAAATCTGAGGAAGATGTTCTCTCTCCCTTCCTCTTGGCTCTTTCTGATGCCTCTTCCTTGCTCTGGCCAAGGTGAATTGTTGGTCAGTGCTTCCCATCTCTGTCTTCTCTCCAGCTCCAACACATTGAGCCGGCTTGTCATTCTTTTGGCCTCCATCAACCCTCCAGCTGATGCTCTTCCCCAGTGAGATGTGCCTGCCAATCTCCCTCCTTGAACCAAGCTGCGGGCAAATCTTGTTCATTCACCTTTTGCCTATTCCTTACAATCATCTTCTGGCCAGTTGGTCTCCTATCTGGAATGCTTTGTCTCTTTTCTTTCTTTTACTTTTTTAAGTTGCCTAACTTTTAAATAATCTTTCTGTCTTGCCTTAAATATAACTCTGATTCCTTTTTACTTCCTCTGCTTAGCCTTTTCTTTTCTTTTTCCTACCCATTGTGCTCTCTGGGCCAAACTGCTCTGGGTCACATTGAGTTTCTCAATCTGCTTCTTGCCAGTTGATCTAGAAGGCATATTGCTGCATACCCAACTCCAAATATTTTTTGTCATTTCCAGACTTCGTGCTTTGTGTGTTTCTTCCTTTCACTTCTTCAGAGTGATCTTCCTCTCTCACTTATTCTGATTTCCTCGTAGGTTCTCTTTTATCTGTTAAGGAATCCCTTATTTTGTTTAGAGATCCAACTACCTTATTTCCTATGTTCCCATTTGCCTTTATATCCAAGGCATCATTCCTACATCTACCAGGTACCAATGTTGGGCACCCAGATACCTAGCATGCAAATTATTATTTTTTTTAAAGTGTTTTATTGTAAGAAATTATAATAATACAATTTTTATCCATCCGGTTATATAGTATGGAAAAAGAAATAAATGCAAATTACATATTATACATATGTAGATAATCTTTGCAGACCAGATACATAGTAATACATAGCAATAAATAAAAAAGGAGAAAAGAATTGTGTTCTCATATCATTTACAGCGTATATATATATATATATATATATATATATATATATATATATATATATAATAATCTTTTACTATAAATTAGTAAATACATAAATTTTGTCTCCTGCTTATCCGTGTATCCTCTCCTTTCCATCTTATCCTTCCTACCATCCCCAATACATCTTCTCTTACTATTTCATTTTACTATTTCTTGTTCTGGTCTCTTTCCTTTTTATTTCAGTTTCCTCTTCTCTAGCCACCCGTACCACTTGTCCCATACGCTATAATAATCCGAATCTTCTCTGTCATTAATTTCTAATGTTAATTTATTCATCTCGGCACAATCCATTATTTTGCCGATTACTTGTTCCTTAGTTGGTATATAATAACAGCAGCAAGAATCGCTTTCGCTCAACAATGGAAAGAGAAAAAAATACCACCTAGCATGCAAATTATTATCTTGATTCTCATGGCTAAGTCCTACCAGTTTATATTAACTTCATGTGTTTCCCCGAGTGTAGTTCAATTATCTGAATTCAAGAGGTATAGTATCCTCTCCCCAACCTCAAGGCACCCACATTCCTTCAAGATGTCATCAGCAAGTCTAAGCAAGCTAATTTAAAGACCATCCATGGGAATATAAGAGATTTCAGAGTTTTCATGTGAGATTACAAGAGATGTAAGAGAAAGATTGCAGAAACCTTATAAAATGTGGCGGTTTTATGAATTTCCAGCCATTTAAAAATGTTTATTCTTTGATGCTCGTACCATTATTCAAGCACCTGAATGGATTGCTATATCCTTTTGAAATTCCAATGTCTGTTCCAGCATTCTGAGGCCAAATTCTATTCATAAATCATATTCCATAAATGCCCAATCCATAGACACCTTCTCCAGGATCCTCCCCAGGCCAGGATTATAAAAGGCGTAGAAAGCTAAAAATTTCCATGAAAAAGGAGATCTTAACAACAACAACAAAAATCCTTTCATATAGGAAGTTCCATTCAGATAAATGTGAATGGAACCTACTTCTTTCCCCCCTTCCATGATAAGATTGGAAATCAAAAGGATATTCATGAATACCTTGACAATCAACTACAGGTAGTCTTTGACTTACATCCATTTGTTTAGTGACTGAAGTTACAATGGCACTGAAAAAAATGACTTATGACAGTTTTCACACTTATGACTGCTTCAGCGTCCCCATGGTCATGTGATCAAAATTTGGATGTGTGGCAACTGGTTCATATTTAGCATGGTTGCAGTAACCTGGGGTCTTGTGATCGTGTCTTGTGACCTTCTGACCAAATCAATGAAGAAGTCTGATTCAACAACATTGTTTCTAACTTAACTGCAGTGGTGCAGTGGCAAGGAAGGTCGTAAAATGGGGCAAAACTCACTTAACTAACGTCATGCTTAACAACATAAATTTGGGGCTCACTTGTGGTTGCAAGTTGAGGACTACCTGTACTCTGCTTAATTTAATCCTTGAGCAAAACTATTTTTTTAACATCAGACTCAAAGATGATTTCAGTAATGAAGGGTATAAAATGGGGAAAATATTGCCCTGATTATTTCAGTATATTATTTTGGATGTTTTCTTGTATACAGTATCTTCAGGGTTATTTGAGCTAAGTCTGTTTCATCGCTTTCAGCCCTATTCATTTTTATTTAGTTACCTTTTTAAATAACAATAATAAAATTAAACATTGGAGCAGTGGTGTGTGTTCAGGCAGGGGAAAGCAAGATAGAAATGGACTGTGTGCACCGTGAAAGCTGACCCCTGTCCTTTCGTTTCCTTCTCATGCAGCAGATGTCAGTGTGGTGCAGGTGGAGGCAGCTGAATCAGAGAAGATGGTGACAGACATGTCTATTTACCTCATGATAAGTGCCACAGAGTGCCACAGCACACATACATACAGAAGCCCTGATGCTTTCTGTACAAGGATCTCACTGCTGAGATAAGGAGGAATGCATTCTTCCAATCCTCTCAGAGGTCTCTTACTTCTCTATCAGCGGGCAATAGTTTGTGGAGGTAGAATATGATCCATGTTTTGGTCTCTCTGTTAGTATAAGAATGCCAAAGATCTGGACTCATCATCCATGGTTTTCCATGTGAGAAGACAGTAGCCAGAACTTTTCAGGTGAGTACTAATGCAAGAAAGGTGGTGGTGGAGGGAATCCTTTTTCCATTTGCTCCAAATTGCTCCTGGAGGGGCCTCACAGCTGTCCTTACAGATCACCTTTCAGTACTGGAGCTATACATCAGGCCGAGAATGGAAAATTCTTAACATGAATGAGGCAACCAAGATGAAAGAGAGATGCTTTCATTGGACAACCAAACCTTCAGTTTGGTAGAGCATGAAGGGCTTGTTATCGCATAAATCCAGTAACTCCAAAGAATGTTTGGAGAACAATGTCCTTTTAATTATTTTCAGTCTTATGGGGATGCTTCCTTGGATGCTGATGCAGTGAACCTTTGATGGAGTTGCACAGGAAGTTTGGCTATGCATGACTTTACTTCTCTCTTCTGATGTGTGTAGCAGCAGGTATGAAGCTATATTTACCTTTCTCTCAAAAGTCATTGGAGAGAGTCAGTGATGGGATTCAAATAATTTAACAACTGTTTCTCTGCCCTAATGACTGGCTGGGTGGGCATGGCCATGGTGGGCATGGCCAGGGGTTGTGACAGGCAGCACCCGGCCTCCTGCACCCCCCTGGGAGTGAAAACGGGCCATGGGGGGACTCCTGGAAGGGGATGGGCAGGACGGGGTGGGACAGGGCCAGCCAGCAATTTAATTACCAGTTCACCTGAACCGGTCTGAACCGGCTGAATCCCACCACTGGAGAGAGTCCGTCGAGGCCTAAAAGATGGGTCATTAGGAGATACTTCTATGTGCAGAAGAGATTATAGACACCAAGAATTGACAGTCTGATTTGTTTTGTAGGTCAGGACAACTTCATCCTAGTTTCATGATGATTTAAAATTCTGCAAAAGTTCTAATAATGGTCTGGTGCCTGCTTTATAGGTATCTGTAGCTTTGCTCACATGCTCCATCTGTTCATCTGGAAAATGCTACTGGGTGAATCAGCCAAAATGATAATGTCGATTATCTGATAGACACATGCCACAAAATATTCAGGCTATTTTTACACGGGAGAAATTCGTAGTGATGGCCATCTTCAGTATTACCTTTTTAATGTTGTAATGATTAAGTTTGCTTGAGCAGCAACAGGCGAAATACAAGGTGATATTTGTGGGGAATAGTATCAACGGGCTACTCAGCAGTTTTTCTCTTTCTTCTTTTTTGAGGCCATTGAACAGAAAGGTCCTGGATGACTTGGCTCAGCCACGATCTTCCTCCTTGTGAAGTGTCTCCATTGGGCAATGGGCAGCTTCGTTTTGCCCTTTTCATTCAGAGAGCTATTGAACTCACTGTGATGGAATATGCTGAGGTGGTTTAGGTGAATTAAAGAAGGCCATTAACACATAAATAATCCTAACCTGAAGGGAATCATATGTAGAAACAACATATTTCCACAGCAATGGAAGTAAAAACTAGTCACCGCTGCCAGAAAATTTAAGATCAGAAGATAAGCAGTGGGAAGAAGGCTTCATTTTTGTTAGATGGCAGTCCTGGCAGCAAATTATAACCCAGCACAAACAATGCCTTTCAGGAGCAGCCAACATATTATTCCACCACTTCTGAAAGAGGGATAGCTTCCCTGATTTTTATCTACAGTAAGCCACCTAATCAAAGAAGATGAACAGTGCAGTGAATGGGAATCCCCAGGCTCCTATTCCTTAGCAGTATCACACCATCACACCATAAGCTCTGCCCGTTTTGAATGTAGAACATAGAATCCTAGGGCTGGAAGGAACCTCAGAGGTCTTCTAGTCCAACCCCCTGCTCCAGGCAGTAGACCTTATATCATCCTGGACAAATGGTTGTCCATCTTTTTTTTGGAAACCTCCAGTAATGGAATACCCACAACTCCAAGAGACAAGCTATTCCACTGATTAATTGTATTCACTGTCAGAAAGGTTCTCCTTACTTCTAGGTTGGATCTCTCCTTAACAAACTTCCACCCAATACTTATTGTCCTTCCCTCTGTTGCTTTGGAGAACGAGTCAATCCCCTCTTCTCTGTGACAGTTCCTTGAGTACTGGAAAACAGTTATCATATTTCTTCTAATCCTTCTCTTCAATAGCTTAGACACACCTAGACCCTTCAAGCTAAAAACTAATTCAAGCTAAGTCCCTACAAACTCATTCATACACTTTTGGAAGTGTCTGCAGTATCACATTTCACTTAAGAATCAGGGCTTGCATTGCAATAGCTGGCCTGTTTGATAGCTGCTATTGGTACATAGACATGCATTTAGGGAATCATATCCTCTTTACATGGGGCTCCCCTTGAAGAGCACTCGGAGGCTCCAACTGGTTCAGAATGCGGCCGCGCGGGTGATTATGGGAGCGACACGGCGCACCCATGTAACACCGCTCCTGCGTGAGCTACACTGGCTCCCGGTGGTCTTCTGGGTGCGATTCAAGGTGCTGGTTACCATCTTTAAAGCACTCCATGGCTTAGGACCTGGGTACCTACGAGATCGCCTTCTGTCGCTAATAGCCTCCTACTGGCCAATATGCTCCCACGGAGAGGGACTCCTCAGGGTGCTGTCGGTCAAACAATGTCGACTGGCAACCCCCAGGGGGAGAGCCTTCTCTGTGGGGGCACCTGCCTTCTGGAATGAACTGCCCCCAGAGATTCGTATGATCCCTGACCTCCGTACCTTTTGCCATGCCCTTAAGAGTTTACTGTTTCAACAGGCTGGGCTGGCTTAAGAACGGATTTTAATGGGTGTTTTAGTTTTTAATATAGGGCCAAATTATTTAATATGTTTTAAATCTGTTTTTAAATTTTATGGATATATGTGTTTTATTATGGCTGTGCACGCTCTGAGTCCCTCAGGAGAAGGGTGGTATAAAAATGTAAATAATAAATAAATAATAAATAAATATGTAGGTCTGCAGTATCTTTCTAAGGATGTGAAGGAATTCCCTAACAACTCCCTGGAGTTGGGTAAGAAGGAAAGCATAACTTCTTGAGCAGATTGCCATCATCCAGAGGTTGCCTAAGCTGTGGGTAGATGTTGATATACAGGTAATGAAATGTCCTCTGGAAACAGGTAGTAGGCTTTTCTCACATTGAATAATCTGAAGACAGATATGTCCAGTTCTGGCATAATAAACAAGAGAATGTTTATTATGGCTGCCATGACTATTCTAAGCAGGAAGAACAAACGGTGTTGTTATATTGAGGCATCTCCCTGGAACTGAACTCGCTAGAAAAGCTTTTGTTTTGAAAAATGAATCTCAGGAATTTTAAGCTAATTCTGCAAACAATATAAATGCCATCCTCACTCTGATGTAACTGTTTTTGCTTAGTTTTATGTTTGCTTGTTTTGAACTAATTTGGATTCTTCAATGCATTTGTTCAGCAAAAGTATTGAAATAATCTAGTTTATGATTGATTAAATGAAATATTTTGCTCTGGGAAGTCTGGGGGGGAGGGTGGGATGAAGGGGGGGAAAGGGTGGGGGGAACATGGGGGAAATTTTTTTTTGTATTTCTTCTTTGTAAAACTTTTCAATAAAAAAAACAAAAAAAAATAAAATAGTAAAAAAAAAAAAGAAGTTGTGCTTTTCTTCTTATCCCACCTCAAGATGCCGCATATGGATAATGTAGGATGTATTTATACACCTGAGAGAAGACTTAAAAGTAGGCAAACTTGCGGTTGCAACTCGTTTTCTCAATCCCTGTAAGATCACTTTCTTTCATCTTGTCTCAGACCTTGTTCTCTCATCTCCTGTCCTCCGTTGACTATGAGGGAAATCAGAATCCCAGCTTCCACAGCCATGATTCTTGTTTATACATATCCTCTATTTACCATCCTGTACCCAGGGGTGGGTTCTACTTACCTTTACTACTGGTTTGTAGTGGGGCCGCGCGCGTCTGCACGCTTTGCTCTCGCACATGCGTGATCTTCTGCACAAGCGCAGAAGTGTTTTGATGACAGTGGGGTCAGTGGGCGGAGTCTCCTGCTGGTTTTACTACCGGTTCTATAGAACCTGTGCGAACCGGGGGCAACCCACCATTACTGGTACCATATCTTCTATTATACCAAAATAAAACATAAACAAAACACCTAAGACATGTTGGTATTTTCCTCATTATAATTAGTGCTTAAAAAAAGAAAAACAAATGCAAACATTCCCTTCCCAGACCAAAAATATCCTTCTGTGGAGAGCATTATTGAATGAATATCTAATGTTTTATGCTGAATTGTTCATTGTGTTATATAACAATCTGAATTAATATTGTCCATTCTTGTTAAACACATTTAAATTAGCTGATAAATCCTCAGAAATACAAAAAAATAGTGGAAAAATATCACAATCACAATAAGAAAATGTTGAAGATAATTATTTTGGTTCATCGCAGTCAGCCAGATGTTTAGACTGGGTTTGGCATTTTAATAACAATAATATTTAATAATTTAGTTACGATGGTTCATCACACAGTCAGTCAGATGTTTAAACTGGACTTGGCATTTTTATCTACCTATTGAATCCTTCCCAAGAATCTGGGATAAGCAGATGTTGTTTAATGGTGTTAAAGGTATTGTTGCAGGATGTAAGCTGTTTCAAGTAAAGCTCCTTTTGTAATTGATTGATGGTGATTTTACCATTATTTCATTTATTTATATCCAGCTTTTATTATTTTCATAAATAATCCAAGGCGATGAACATATCTAATAGTCCTTTCTCCCCCTATCTTCCCCACCACAACTTTGTGAGATGAGTTGACTGAGAGAAAATGAATAGCCCAAAGATACCCAGCTGGCTTTCATGCCAAGGTGGCACTAGAACTCACAGTCACCTGGTTTCTTGCCTGGTACCTTATCTACTACCGTAGATAAAACTGGCATGCTAGAAGATAATTAATTATGCTTTTCTAATATTTTAATTCACAGACCGTTGTTAATGTTTATATTGCATTTTGGTTTATGACCATAAATTTGAATTTGAATACATTGAAAAAGAGATCTTGATCCTGATCCAGATTTACATGTAATTTTGAAGTGGCCTGAACTAAATAGTGCTGGGTCCAGATCTCGAAGTAGGAAATTTAGATGGAACCACATCACCTCCAAATCTCCCATTCAGATCAGTTCAGGGCTGGTGTGCCCAAAGTTATTATTTGCCTAGCTACATAGTTCTTAGGAAGTGTCATCCAGGCATCTGCTTCACTCCAGGGTGATATACATGATACACAATGCCACAGCATGCCCTCCATTAACTTGAAGCATTTATCCTGATGTTCTCTGGAAAGATACAGTGCATCAGAAAATTAATGTAGAAAGACTATACCTGTTGCAAAGTTCTCTTTCTCCACTTAAAAGACTTCATAGGTCAAAGGCAAATAGCTTTAAATGCTCCCCAGTCAACCACAGTATTTAAAGTACTATACAATAAACCCTGTTGGGTGCCTTTTACACCCTCCTGAGTGCTTTTCTTCAATTGATCTACTATTGACTTCCCCTGATTTTTTTTTCTTTTTTTTTTTTGGTATACATGTGTTATTGTAGTCAGGAACAGCAAAGTACATCTTACATTAATGGTGATTAGTGGTTAAAACCATACTTTCCAGTTAAGGAAAAAAGAAAACCAACCATAGTGGTTTGTTCTTGGAAATATCAATAAATACAATCCTCGAAGTTCACCTGGTGCAGCTTTAAAAGACAAAAGATTTTGCCTTTAAAAAAAATGCAAAGCATGATGGAAACAGGATATGAAATAAGGAATTCAGTTTGTCCTGTCAAGTGCTAATTTGTCACAGATATTCATATACAACTTGAATGAATTCTTTTAACATTATTCAAAGTCTCTGAAAAATCTGAAAAGCCATAAACTGTTCTCCACAGCTAATAAACTGCCATAAACTATTCTCCTCAGAGGTTCTCAGATGTATAGGAAGTGCGCCATTTTTGGACTTTTATTTTTGGCATCACAACTTTCCATTCAAGAGTGAGAGGGCCAGTTATGAGAAGCACTGAGACTCTTAGGCATCTCTCTGAGTTTTCACATGTCTGGTGCTTCACATATCAATTTACACAAATCAGACAACTTCCAGCCTTTGCTCCATTATTGAGGCAGGGATGTTGAAGTTTAGTTTGTGAGGAGCAACTTTCCAATGAAGTGTACTTTTTCCTGTCCAATACTTCTTTATGAGTTGTCAACAATTCATGCAACAAAGTTTCATTTTTTTTCAGTCAGTAAGTGCTTCATGGTTATGTAGTCTTGGAACATGCTGAGCTGTTATTGATAGAAAGGAGAGACTTCAAAATTCTCCCTTCAGGCATTTAAAGAATGAATTTCTAAAACTGGGGATAGGGACAGGAGTCTCCACCTCAAATCTTCCCATTATGGTCACTCTGGATCCCTGTTTTGACTGGCAAGGGAGATAAATACACACGGAACTGAACATTACCAGCACTCTGTTTAATTGGGTGTTTTTAAAATAACATACACAACCCCTGCGTAGTCCCATAAGATGCTTGCCGCCTTGCATTGTTTTAATATTGCATTACTTTTCAATTCCTGAGTCAGCTTTCTGTTGTGATGTGCATTGGCATTTTTAACAGCAGTCATGAGTCGAGATGCAGTTTTGTTGTTACAGGCATGGAGCAATGAACGTTCCATGTTATTTTTCTTGTTGCATTTATATAAGGAGTAATTTACATGGAGAACATTACTGTATCTGTCATGTTCCATCCAGATGCACTGATGCAGAACCACTTGGAGACAGGCTGAGCAGTACTATTGATGCCCATGGCTGAAAAGAGTCAAATACCATGAAACACTAATGGTGTTAATGACAGAACTGCTCAGTTACATCAGTGGGAAGGGAGCATTTAAAAGGGCAACTTATTTAAAAATAAGTATGTCTGTGTGGAGGAGGAAGGCTGTTTCTGTCCTCTAAATGGAGAGGAGTGATTATTGTAGCAATCACGGCTTCTCTTCCTAAACTGCTGCGAAGCCAAAGAAAGTTCATCAATAGTTTATAAATTTCATTATAAAGTAATTCTAGCCTAGTATTAGATCATATATAAGAAATTCATCCCACATATGATGTATGTGTGTGAGAGATTCCACAGCAGAAAGAACGTTGGTTTAGGGCAGTGGTCACCAACCGGTAGTCCATTGACCACCGGTGGCCCGCAAGAAAATTTTGGTGGTCCACAGAAAAATTATTTGCATTTTTTATATTACACTAAATACTATTTATCTTTTTTAAAAATTCATATTAGTGGTCTGCAGGATTTAAAATTATGAATGTAGTGGTCCCTGAGGTCCGAAAGGTTGGTGACCCCTGGTTTAAGGAGAACTTCTAAGCAAAGATCCCAGAGTCCTGAGTAATGAGTTTGTCCTTTCATGTAGCTCCCCCACTTGTTAGACTCCCCTGACCAGGATTCAACAACAAATCTTAGTCCCTGATTTCACATGGCTTCACTTGGCTGCTAGGCTCAGACTCTCACCCAGGGCAGCTAGATAAGAGAAATAACACGAGAGTTTTGAGTCTAGCAAAAGCTACAAAACCAAGATGTGGTGAAGGTTGGAGTAGCTGCTGTTATCCAGAAAGACTTAATGGCTTTTAGAGGCACTGCACCACAATTACCCATAACAGCTTGAGGTTGAAGTTGGGGTCAGTTGGGTTCGTTCTTGCTATACCAACTTCTCTATTGAACAGTGCAGGAGTTGTTCAATTCCATCACTGGATTAACAGTGGTGCTTTCAAGTCTTTTAGGAACCGTGATGGGGCACTGGTTAGAATGCAGTATTGCAGGCTGGCTCTGCTCACTTTTAGGAGTTCGATCCTGACAAGGCTCAAGGTTGACTCAGCCTTCCATCCTTCTGAGATCAGTAAAATGAAGGTCCTGATTGTTGGGGGCAATATGCTGACATTGTAAACTGTTCAGAGAGTTTGTGGCTGAGTTCATGGCCATCATAATAGCTAGGTCATTGAGGGCCTGACTCATTATGTTGGTCACTCATTAAATCTAGTTTTTCTTTCGAGACAGTTGCAATATTATGAAAGACATTGCTATGTCATCAATCCTTTGTCATCGTCAGTACACTCTCTCATTGCTTTTTGGCTTGCTAGTGTTATTTCATCATTCATGTGTAAGGAGCAGAGCTCTATTACACAGCCTGCACCAAGAAACTAATAGATCCTGATGACTTTCCGAAGAAGGTTTTTTGAGTTTTTTCTTAGGAACTAATGGGCAGTTTGACTGAGTCTGGAAGGGTTAGTTTTTGAAGACTTGAGATCAGATTGTTCCTCTGTGATCTCTCTCTGTTACTCAAACCTGAAGACTCTCTGGTTTTCTAAGGTGCTCCAAGAGATGATTAAAAAAAGAAGAGAACTCTGGAGTTGCAGAAATCTGAAGAGTGAATTTGACCAAATACGTATAGAAACCGATATAGGGGATCATATTGTGTTAAGAACAATAATCACTTTTGGACTTTTTGCAAAAAATTAAAAGAAATGTAATTTTGATTTTGGGATTTGATGATTGGAATTATATGAGATTATAGAAATAATGTAGAATTATTAAGAACTTTAGAGTAAGGTTTAACCAATTCTTCCAGTATCTTGAATGTCTCAGAAGCTAAAAAAATGCTGCTGGTCCAACCAATGTTGTTAACAGATGTTATAGCTGTAAATATTGACACTGAGTTACATCTGATAAATGATATTTGTCTCCTAGCACAGCATATGTTAAAAATTCATCCTCATCATCTATCAATTGATCCCCGCTTTCATCCAATTTTTCCATATCACCACCTTTTCCTCAAATTTTAATATAGGTTTTATTATTTATACATGAGTGTATAACTAAGCAGGTGCTAATATATTTCTGAGCAAAGCATCAAATGCATCAAAATGCAGATAAAAGCATAAGAAAGAAAAAAAAAACAACCCAAGAAATTTGGTAGAATTACATACCATCTGGATAGAAGTAAATCAGCCAGTAGGCATTGCCAGTGTTAAACCCAAAGCTTTCTCACATAATCAAACAAAAGTTGGAAACCCTCCTGCATATTCCTATGCACCTGTCTGCTAACAAAAATAGAGCACCCTCTTCAGCAGACTAACTCAAGCTGGCAGTGAATAGGAGCATTAATAACTCAGAGTTCCACATGGTTAATAGAGAGGACACATGCAAAACTGTCTCAGTTTTGTCTGGAAAAGGGCATAGGCAATGTTGTTGAGGTACATTATTCAATCTCTCTTCTCAGGATCAAAAATGGTAACATCTTGAATCTGGGTAATTAAAATGTTTTTCGGGGTGTGTTGATATGAATATTACAAAGTCATAGGGTAAAGATAAAGCTGTTACCATAGAAGCAGGAATTACAGTAATCTTATCTGTCTGCAGGTTCAATTAACAGATTCATTGTTTAACATTTAGGATGGTCTTCTTGGGCCCTGACGTTATAAGAAAATTGGAGTGAAATAGCACAGCATTTCAGATATGAGGGTGTACTTTTTTTCTAAGAGAAAGTAAATTTACAGCTAGGATTAATTAGGCCCAAAACTATGTCAAGTAATATAACAGAAATGCATGCATACTTCTACATAAGTCAAAACAGAGTTTAAATTTAAGAACACTAGAGACCCAGCAAGGAACATATAACATAATTCAGTAAAATTTAAATTGTGTTGTTTCATGTGCTTCTCTCATGGTGCACAGCTGAAATCTATGAAGCACAAGACACAGTACCGTGGCCCTGAATAACTGAACTGCAAATCAGATTAGCCCTCTCTGGTTCAAGCAGTGGTTTTATGTATTTTTTTTAAAATTACCTTCCAAGCAATGTATGACTGGAAGAAAGTTCCTAGATATTTAAAGTCATTGACTTGTTTGGTGTGGATTTTAATTTCTAGTTAAAAAGACACTTAGCATTCTTCTTTGTGAATAGAACCACCAGGTTTTAGAATAATGTACAATATGTCTCTTTTTTTCTTTACTATACAATACAATACTATACAATACTACTATACTGGTACTTGCTGATCTCGCTGGTTAACTTATTTTCTGTCATGGACAGAATGACTTCATGAAGAGAAATGTATATGGGTTTATTGGCCAGAAGCTAAAAATGGAGGGAGGGAGGAAGGAAGGAAGGAAGGAAGGAAGGAAGGAAGGAAGGAAGGAAGAATAGAAAAAAGGAAGGAAGGAAGGAAGGAAGAAAAGAAAGAAAGAAAGAAGGAAGGAAAGAAAGAAAGAAAGAGAAAGAAAGAGGAGTACATGGACTTCAGAAGTTGCATACCAGAAACATTTAGTGTCTAGGTAGCCTTCCAGTGAATCAAATTCTCAAACCTGCCTCTCCTATGCCAAAAATCCAGAATATACTCTATTTTGAATTTTCCACCACTTCCAAGATGATGGAACTGGTGGGAATGAAGTACATAAATGGTAAGGAGCCACTTGAATCAGGGGAGTTCTTGAGCCATGGTGGTGCAGTGGTTAGAATGCAGTACTACAAGCTTACTCATGACTCAGTCCAGGAGTTCAATTCTGACCAGCTCACGATGGACTCAGCCTTCCATCCTTCCGAGGTCAGTAAAATGAGAACTCAGATTGTTGGGAGCAATATGCTCTGTAAACTGCTTAGACAGGGCTATAAAGCACTATGAAGAGTTATATAAATCTAAGTGTTATTGCTATCCAGGAAGATTGATTTATGTTATAATAATAGCTGAAACTTGGCATTGAGTATCTCAGACAGTTGAATGGAAAGCAGAAACTTAATAGGATGCCACACAGGAACTCCAAAAGCAATCCAGATGCTTTTCTGTTAATGATGGTCAGCAGAGCACTTTGTAAGTAAACTTAGCCCCAGGCAAAAGATCTAGCTTCAGGTAAAAGATCCAGCCAGTTCAGGCAATGAATATATTTTCTAAGTTTCTACATCTGACTATGGATAAGGAGCAGAAGACAGCTGAAGGTCATTCATGCTGCTGCAAAGCAGGAATCTGTTCTAAGCTTCTGGAACCCATATTTAGTGTGGTGGTGTAGCTTCCCAAGCTTACATTGATATCCTAGAGGCTGGGTTGTGAAATGGCCAAGAATTCAGAGCCACCATGGCTTGTCTCAGACTGTGGGTTATCCTAGACAATCATGGTTTATGTTTGAGTGGAAAGTTGCACATTAGATGAAGATTTTGTCTTGGAGCTGCCCAAGACTGAAGATAAACTTGCCCCTGACCTCATGTCAGTGAACGGCTCAAACAGATTTTCTCTGTTGAAGAACAGAAGACAGAAACTGATAAACCACTGAAGAGGATAAAAACCCTACAGGGGAATTTTTCTCACCAAGAACAAAGCTCCTTTTGTTTCTGGATTGCTCCCCAGAATTCGGATAGTTCATTTCTGATATATCCAATGCAGTTTGTGAATAGAGCAAACTATTTCTGCATAGCACTAAGTAAAAGTCATCCGCATACAGGGAATGCCTTTCTTGGAAGATCTATTGATGTTTAAAGATTGCTCTGTTTCTCTGAACAGTTGTGTGTAATCTAATCCGGAAGAGTTTATACTGAGCATACATCTGAAGTATTCTTTGGGAAAACTGGACTGGCACTCGATGATTCTCTGATTTTACAGAAGAAAGAAACATATCATTCAATCAGAAATGCTTCCAGAGAGGCCAGTCAGTGCTATCTGTTATTAAATCATCAAAAAGTAAAGCAGGGTTTTTCTTTGGTACTGTTTGCAAATTGAAAGTCTAACAACTTTACCACTCAACTGCCTGATGATTAGTAGGCAGTAATTTAAACTATACACATTATGCTAAGTATCCTTATATTAATTCAGTTTGAGTGAGTTTTTATAAAATCCTTTGTTCTGCTCAATAAAGTTAATTATATGTTCTATGTTTCATAACTGAAAGTCTTGATTTTTTTTTAACATAATAGAAGCTTCAATTGCACTTTCCCTATAAAGCTTGATCTGTAACAAAAAGCAAGCCATATAAGGAAGTAAAGCTGTACAACATAAGCACAAAATAAGGAACTGGAAGTCTTATTTGTTTCATGTATTTTATTCTCTGACTCAGAAAAGAGAAATTCAATAGCCAACATCCTGCATCTGATTAGCAGGGAATGTTACAATATGTTCGCATTTAATTGCTTAAATGAAATTTAATTGGATAGTAATAGAAATCTCCAACAGGCCAGGGTTATCCAATCTCTTCTAAAGTTGTCCTAATGTGAGTAGGGTACGATAATTACTCTCACAGTTCAAACAACTTACTATGAGTAATAGTGTCAATTTTCTTTTGATGCTGCATTGGAGTATATACTTTGAATAAATATTGTATCTTTTATAAAATATCAAATAATATTTAAAAAAAAACACTGTTTTTTTAATGTTACTTTAAAATGGTGCATGGAATCAAACCACATTAAATTTTGGTAACCAAAGTGCTACTTTTCTTCAGTCTATGAAATTTAGCTCCACAACTTCATCTGCTAAAATGAATTTCGTTGCCTCTTAGAAGTGCTAAGTACTTTGTAGTATCACCTTGTAGTATATTCACAGTATCTTGTAGACATTACAACTAACAGAATTCCTCTGATAGGTTCTGAATTCTGAAAGGAACTGAAATAGGTTATTTTGTGTCTAAACTGTGTACCTCATCATATGCATTTTCTTGAACACTATCCAGATAAATTCCCTTGTTTTTTTTTTCCTAGAAAAAGAGCAATAAGGAATAAGATTCATACCAGAGGTGGGTTTCACCGGTTCTGGAGAACCGGTAGTGGAAATTTTGAGTAGTTTGGAGAACCGGTAGTAAAAATTCTGACTGTCCCCACACCCATCTATTCTCTGCCTCCTGAGTCCCAGCTGATTGGGAGGAAATGGGGATTTTGCAGTAACCTTCCCCTGGATTGGGGAGGGAATGGAGATTTTACAGTATCCTTCCCATGCCATGCCCACCAAGCCACACCCACAAAACCGGTAGTAAAATTTTTTGAAACCCACCACTGATCCATACAACACAGTGACAAGCGTGTTGCCAAAATATCACTGTTTCTATCTCTTCCACCAATGAAGATAAAGAACAATGTTATTTTGTCCATTAATCAGAGGTAGTTGCTTTCAGAGAAATGTGCTTCCTTGACAATAGTGTGTGGTTGCATAAATGATTGAAAGAGACATTTGACTTGGCCAAGGGTTGTGCAAGATATAGGAGTTAGGTGATGATATTACTGAATGGGCACAGGTGGAATTTTCAACATTTGGGGAACTTTATGGAAGAAAAGAAGGATTTGTAAGATAGGTGCCTTAAATTTACAAAAAATGTAGCACAGCTGTTTTATTATTTAAAACAAATAAGGACGAAAAGAGAGAGATGCAGCTGAAAATTGATAATTTACTAATACCTTTCAGCAGTGGAAAGGGTAGCAAAATGGTCCTGATCTGAATACTGATGTCACCTAATTGTGAGGTTTACTCAGCTGCAAAATTGATCTGAAGTTCATTGGGTTCTCAGGACCAATCGCTGTGATTCACATTTATAATAACACTATCTCCATTTTACCTGTGTCATAGCTTCATTTTCATTATTTATCGTATGCCTTTATTTCCCTGTAGACATTGTTTTTCTTTTTATATACATTTTATATCTCAATAGAGTACAGGTAGCTCTCGACTTACAACAGTTCATCTAGGGACCCTTACAACAGCATTAAAAAAGTGACTTATTACCGTTTTTCACACATATGATTGTTGCAGCATCGCCCTGTTCATTTGATCAAAATCCAGATGCTTGGCAACTGACTCATATTTATGATGGTTGCAGTGTCCCGGACTCATGCAATTACCTTTTGCGAATTTCTAATAAGCAAAGTCAATTGGGAAGGCAGATTCACTTAGCAAATGTGGCAAGAAAGATTGTAAAATGGGGCAACATTCACCTAACAACTGTTTTATTTAGCAATAGAAATTTTTGGAGTCAGTTGTGGTTGTAAGTCAAGGACTACCTGTAGTTGATCAATTGAAAGGTTAGGGTTTTAGACATTTTATAATGAACTCTTTTTTCTAACCATCTGCAATAAAGAAACCATGTCCTGTATATGAATGGCAGAACGTGAGAGATATTATTGTATTGGTCAGTCATGGAATCCATAGTTCAGGGGAAATTGTTGTCTAAATCTTATGAGATGTGAATGCTTAACCTTCTTTTAGATTTCTTAATAATTCCTATTATGTAGTAAACAGGGATGGTAATCACTTACCTTTGCTACCCGTTTGCAAATGTGAGCACGCGTGCACGCTCATTTTGCTCTCATATGCCACCTCTGTGCATGCACAGGACCTTCCGCGCATGCAAAGAGCATCAAAAACAGGACGTGATGACATCCGGGTGGGTGGACGGAGCCTCCCGCAGCCACTGCTCCCGGTCCACCCGAACCTGATAGAACTGGCTGAATACCACCAGTGGTAGTAAATGATACAAAAGTATACAAAAGAAGGTATTCTTTTACAGTTCTCTGTCCTTGGTGTGCTTAAAAACCACTCTTCAGATAGCACTGCATGCTTTCACCAGGTAAAAAGAAGCACATTCAGCACAGCATTGAGAATTCTTTCCAATCCCTTAATAGCAGAACTATTTTGCATCACATTAATCTGTGGGTGATTGAATGTGTTTCTGTCCATTTTTCATGTTGTGGCTGTGTTGTTGTTGTTTTTTTTTGGTAGATGCTTCATTTAAAGTCACATGACCAGGAAAGAAAATGGAAGGCGTCTAGAATAGAGAAGCTGGTAACTTTCTGAGCCACTGTCCAGTTGCATAGTGATATATGAGGGGATTTTCTTTCTTTCTTTCTTTCTTTCTTTCTTTCTTTCTTTCTTTCTTTCTTTCTTTCTTTCTTTCTCTCTCTCTCTCTCTCTCTCTCTCTCTCTCTCTCTCTCTCTCTGTCTCTCCCTCCCTCCCTCTCCCCCCTCCCTTTTTTTTCTTCTCCACAGCCCCCACCCCCTAGTCCATTGATGTTTTATTCCCCATAATGGGAAAAAAGTTGTTTTCCTTGATCTTTTCAACATCATCAGCTGGCAGAAAAACTGGATTTAGACATCTGGCAGCCACATCCCACCCCCTCTCTTATCTTGAGAACCAGTTGTCCAGGCTAAGAGACATGGCAAGTAAAGGAGGAAAGGAGACTATGTACCAGCCTGGTCTCCAAGATAATCCTTATCCAGATACGTGGATAAGTGAGGGATCCTTAATTGTTTTCTCACAGATATTTCATTACCCAAACTAGGCAACAGCATAGTGCTGGGAAGGGATCAGGTTTACTCTCAATTTATATTCTAGTGGCTTGCCCTGTCTGTGTTGGTGGGAGTAGTCTTAGAGGTTCTTTGGTTGTTTGGCTGTTTAATGTTAGCTTAGTAATAAACCTATACAAGAAACTTCTAAACAAGCTAATAGTAAAATAGGTCAATTAAAGAACTACCCAAACCACTCCCACCAACATTGACAGGGTCAGTAGAATATAAAATGAAAGCAAACCCCACTCCCTGTCAACACTGATAATGTTACCTAGTTTGGGTAACGAAATGTCTGCAAGAAACTACCAAGCATAGACAGCACCAAAGACCCCTCATTTCAACCCTGAGCTACATATATTCTCCTTTATAACTGTTGTATAGGGATAAGCCCTATACAACAGTTCATAGGCATGGTGGATGGAAGATCTTGTATGAGCTAGTTCTTCCTTTTTCTCTGCAGCTTTGTGGGATAACGTCCCGTCTCTCAGCTGTTGTTCTTTCAGTAGAGCATTAAATCTATGCTTTTCCTGTAAAGTGATAAACCCATGTTTCAGAAACAGCCAAAATAGGTAAAAGCAGGGGTGAAATGCTCCCGGTTTGGACCCGATCACCCGATCCGGTAGCGATGGAGGCGGGTGGTTCGGAGAACCGGTAGCAAAAATCCCTGGCTCCCCCCAAGCCCAGCTGAGCCGCACAATCATCAGAGGCTTTTTTTTTAACTTTTAAAAGCATTTTTTTACAACCTCTTCAGCTGAAAAAATGCTTTTAAAAGTAAAAAAAAAAGCCTCTGATGATCACATGGCTCAGCTGGGATTGTCAGAGACTATTGAAAACATTTTTTGACAACCTCTTCGCTGAAGAGGTTGTAGAAAAATTGGTTTTAAAAGTAAAAAAAAAAAATTGGCCATGCCCACCCAGTCACATTACCCCCACCACCACCAAGCCACACCCACAGAACCCGTAGTAACAAATTTTAGATTTCACCACTGAAAAAGGTATAGGGTATTGTGACAAAGACAACCAATCTCCCACTCTTCTGTTTCATTACAAAAAAACCTTCACTTCTATTGCTGACCAACAGCTACTCAACCTGGTCCAGGACTCTGACCAGTCAAAAATAATTAAGTATAGATGTTTTGTTGCATGGTGGATCTGTTTTTCTCCTCTTTTCCAAAACAGTTCAACATATTGAAACCTGCTTTCTAGCCCATTACAATAATAGAAGCTCTAAAAAGAAGGATCACAGCAACATTCTAATTTTTCTTGTCAAATGTTTTTTTTTTTAAATCAAAGCTTATGGTTTATTTTAAAAACTCCGTAAGTTTAAGCTTGAGCAAGAGAATACAGTACTTTACCAAAGTTATCATTGCCTTATATTAGATGGTTTTTCATATCATTCAGAACCTAACTTCACCGTAGAAACGTACATTGTTATCAATGAAATGAAGAGTTTCTTAAAAACATTTAGAGTAAATTTAGAATGCACTAAAGCTGTGGTTTGACAACTGTAGCAGGAAATTAGAAATAGGTAAGTCTTCTTGGATGATCTCGCTCACAATTGCATTGTCACCGAGAGACTCTATAAGGATTCTATTTCTGGATTCTACGGTCATAGCTGATGAGGTCCAGGAAGATCTTCCAAGCGGTTAGCTTTCCCCAAGCCAGGATGCTCTGTGGGACAGTTAGGGTTTCTCATCCAAGCCATTTGGGAAGACACCCCTAGAAAAGGTGGAAAACCCGCCATTCCGGGAAATCCAGGATAAAACTGAGCAGGTGCTGGAACTAGGTATTGAGCTAGCGGCAACCCTGCTGCATTCATCGTAGATGGGTCAAGTGGTAGTGGTAGTGGTATAGGAAGCGGTATTGGTATAGGAGGTATGTTCACCCCTGCAGGTACATCTGGTTTCTGTTGTCGAGGGAGTAGGAAGCGAGTCATGCGCATTTCATTGGATGCACTTGCTGATCTCTCAACACGTCTTCTGACACCATGATGTTCTGTTTCCGGTCTCTTTGTGACTCTTGTTGGGTGTCTTACCCGGACAGGGACTGTAAGCACCACATTCAGAAGGCAGGCAACAAGAATCAACAGTTTCATGTTGGTAGGGAAACCTCCTTGTGCCAGAATTGAAGTGTAGCTTGCAGATTAGAAACCTTTAGGATTGCGACATCTCATCGCCGTGGCTCAGCTCAGTGCTTCAGCTCTGCGAGTGTCTTCGCTCGACCTGCCATCTCAGGATCCAGAAACGAGCATTTTCTTGTCAAATGTTAAATACAACCAACAGCTGATCTTGCTTGACAAACACATTAAATATAACAACACCCTATTGTGAAATGTTGTTCTCTTTACTTGACAAACACAGATGAAAAGTACCCTCCTTTGCTACATTGCTGGAATAGGATACTAGTTCTGTGGTGCAGTTAATAATGCATCTTGCACAGGGGTGAAATCTACTTACCTTCCCTACTGGTTTGGAAGTGCACGCGCCGTGCATGTGCAGAGGGTAAAAAACAGGTTACTTCCTGGTTAAAACCAGGAAGTAACGATGACTGGGTGGGTGGGCAGAGCCTGGTGCTGCCATTGCTACTGGTTCTCCAAACCATGCGCCGCCATTGCTACCGGTTTGGCCAAACTGGTCTGAACCGGTAGCATTTCACCCCTGATCTTGCAATACAAAATGCTAGCCCATTTAACAATGTATTTCAAAATAAACCTCCCAAGTTTCAGGCATGCTCACAGAATCACTCTCTATAGAGAATGGGTTTATACTTTGATAGATGAAGCTGCACACTGCAAATCAGAAGTTACTTGTGCTGGTTGCTTCTTTAATGAGATGTAGCACACAGCTGGATAAATTATCTGCTATCCAAAGTGACTTATCATGCCAAAAGATGCAGCATATATTGTCATGGACTTTTCTTTTACACTTTTTTTTTTTACTCTACCGTATACTGATGAATTATTTGCACACGTTTTCTTTTTTTTCACGGCTGCTAGAATAATCAAGTTATGTCTCTTGAACATCAGTCTATCATTTTCATTGACTTCCTCCCTTCTCAAAGATTCAGGAGGGAAGGAAAAACCACACTGTTTAATTTCACAAGGCATTCTTGCATTTCCTTGGCAGTCTGTGCTTCCTTTCTCACAGCTTTTTGCATAAGGACAGATGTTTAAAGTTTTCCAGTTGAGACCAAACTAATGAAGTCTATTCATGTTATTTATTTGTTTTATTGCTACATTCCTCATACCATAATCCCGAAGTTTTATATTTTGCCCTACAAACCTTTGGCCCTCATATGACTTAATATTTTCTTTTTTCTTTCCAAATGCTTCATGTAGGCCCATCTTGTACCTGGCATCAACAATGGTTAATTCGGAAGAATCACTCTATGCTTGAAGAAGCTGGCCAAAGTATCTCACAGTATAAGGTAAAGGTAAAGGTTCCCCTCGCACATATGTACTAGTCGTTCCCGACTCTAGGGGGTGGTGCTCATTTCTATTTCAAAGCCGAAGAGCCAGCACTGTCCGAAGACATCTCCATGGTCATGTGGCCGGCATGACTAAATGCCAAAGGCACACAGAACACTGTTACCTTCCCACCAAAGGTGGTCCCTATTTTTCTACTTGCATTTTTTATGTGCTTTCGAACTGCTAGGTTGGCAGAAGCTGGCACAAGTAACGGGAGCTCACCCCATTACACGGCACTACGGATTCGAACTGCCGAACTGCCGACCTTTTGATCAACAAGCTCAGTGTCTTAGCCACTGAGCCACTGCGTCCCGGTTGTCTCACAGTATAGGTAGTCCTTATTTAGTAACCATAAATAATTCTGATGACTTGGTCATTAAGTGAAAGGGTCACTCAGTGAACATGTGATTGAGACAGAAAAAGAGAAATTGTAAAGATCACTGGTTACTGCTGTCTCATTCAGATAAAGTTCCCTCTACACCAGGGGTGTCAAACTGGCGGCCCGCGGGCTGGATGCATTTCTTTGCAGGACAGAGAGATTGCCTAAGCAAGCTACCTCTGAGCTACTTTTCTTTTTAGCACAGCACTTCCCTAAAAAGAACTAAGAACAAATTAACAATGTCAGCTCCATCTTAGTTAATTGATTAGAAACTCTAGTAACCAGTGCTACTATCTGAAACTGATGAGACCTTAATCAGTTTCACAATGAAGGCTTTTGTTATCATAATTGCATGCATTGGTTGGAAAATGAATTTTTATAATTCCTGTTAATTTCTATTTATTACCATCTATTTATTTATTATCTATTTATTTCTTGCTTTCTTGTATGATGTCTTAACAACTAGACTAAACTGGGTCTTCGTAATTTTTGGCGGATAGGAGTCAGTGTTAATAGATGAGTAAATGTCATAATAGTTGCTAGGAGTTTTTGACCAGTTTTAGATTCAATTTCCTGACTGAGCTCCATGTTAAAATTGTTTATTATAAACTACCCAACTTCAGCAACTGGCATAATAAAACTAAAGCTAAATACTTTCATGCAGAGGCTTTGCATCTTAAATAAATAACAACAAATTCATATGTGGTGACTTCAACCTGTGATATAATAGCTTTCATGAAGTCCAACATTTCATCAGTATTTTTTTTTTAATCTGGAATAACAAATCCTGCAAAGGTCTGATGGTAAATTTCTTTCTAGCAAAATTAAATTACATTTCAAATGATTTAATTTCCTGGAGCTGCATCTACAAAGTAGACCTCTGCCTCTCATGCATACAGTATATCTCTGCAGGAAAGTTTTTGAAGAGATGCATCCACCTTGTAAATGCTGTGCAAAAGCTCTAATAAACGGCACAAGGAACATGCCAAGGTCAGCCATGTCCCTTTGATATTAAAACTTTTCAGAATACAGAGTACGGATGAATCAAATTTAGTCATAACATACTTTTCAGAGACAGTCTAATAGTATTCTTTGATTGCATAAGAATTTTAATTTTCATCTCTTTTCCAGGATTATGCAGCCTTGCCTTAACCCTATTCTTACTCTTAGGTAAATATTCTAAAAAAACCAAACCTATGTATACTTGCTACTCTAATAAAAGTACACAAAGGGCTATTGGCTTATTAACTTATTTCACAATTGTCCACATCATGATACTTTTTAATGAAATTTGCTGTTTTTCAACCATGTACCTTTCCATAAGCAAATAGTTTTGAATCACCAATGAAGGCAAATATACCTGTCCTAAGATGCCAAATTGAATTTGTGTCTGTCACTGGGACCAGAGATTTACTCTTCCAAGCTTTTGGATTCATGCTGGAGCCCATCTTCAGGGAATTTCTCTGGAATATGTGCATTGGGCTGTTCTGTGAGTCATGTTTATGTGGTCCCTTTCTATTGGCTGATTGGTGTGTTGATTGCTGACAATTGGCAGTCCTACACTACCAACTCTGTTTCAGTTTCTGCAAGGACTGAAAGGTGTATCCAACAGGAAATTTTTACTCGTGCCAAAAGCCTCATCATCAAGGACTCTGAAAATCTCAGGATTACCAGTCCAGTTCTATAGTTAACTTGACTGTTCCCTTATATTTTTGTAAATAATTTGATTCCTTCTTCTGTTCAGCTTCTTAATAGTAGTTCTTTATGACTTTGCAATTTAGAGCTCTGGGTTGTATATCTAGTCTAATGGAAAAGACCTCTTTTTGAGGGATCAAGAAATATTTTGAATGGCTGCCCATCTCAAAAGTGACTCTGGGTAATAAAATAAATTGAAAACCATTCTAATCACAAATACAAAACTTGAACTACACAATAACCATATCATAATCAACAGTCTGCTAAGCAAAAATAAACCATAATGTATGTGGATTTCCTCTATGTGATAATAATATTCATCATTTTTGCTATTTTACTGAGGAGATTATATAACTTAAACAAGATAAGGTTGTATCCTAGAGATAAGCTTCATTAAACAGTATATAAACATGCTTTGTCTAAAGTTTTATAGAGAGCTATTGTTTGCTAGAAATGCATTTTAGGGAAAGAAATGTAAAGTAATATATCTGCAACAAGGCATCTCTATTGCTACTGACTCCAAGCATTTTTTGAAGGCCTGCAGCATTAAAGCACATAGAAGATAGGCCACAATTAAAATGTTAAAAAAAAACTGCTGTATTAAGCGTGTGCATAATATATATTAAGTGTGTGCATAATATATATTCAAAATGATAAAATAATTGCTAAATTATGTAAATTTTTATGGTAGACCAAGAAGCAAGTAGATTTTTATTTAATTGCCACCTTTTGCTGATTCAAGTATGTTAATCAGAGGGAGTTCTAATAGTTCCATGCAGCTTCACTAATATATTCAAGTAAAATGAGCACAATTATTAAATGTCTAAATATTGATTTAAAGTGCTCAAAGTATTAATGAAGTTGTGCTCTCTGTTGCAAATGGGTTAAACTGGTTTGGATAACTCCAGCCTTTGGATTTGTGCCTGACTGTAAACACTAATAGAATTGGAAAAGATTGGTGGAGAAAGATTCATAGCTGTGAAAGGGGCATGAAATTATTAAAATTTCCTCTGGCTGCAAGGTCCTGTTTTTTGTTTTTGTTTTTTAAAATTATACCAGCATGAACCTGGCAGGCTAAGATGCCCTGAGCCATTTCCCCCCCGCCCCCCAATTTGTTTCTTGAAAATACCGGCTTTTTACCTATAGAAATCTAAATGCATTACTAATACTGCTTGTATTTCTACTAAAGATTTCCTTCAGGTGTCTCTTCATTCTGAGGCTTGGAAGGCCATCTTTATTGCTATTTCTCAAGTTCTAGAATTCCAGAATGGTTCCATTTTAAAAAATAGTTTTGGGCCACAATTAGGGTAACAAGAGACCAGCATTTTGTCTTCAGCATCTCAGCACTCCAGTTATAAAAAATTATTTTGGAGAAAGGGGGCAGGGGACTTTTAAAACGCCAAGGGAGATTTTTGTAGGCAGGTAATTAAAAGTACAATGTTGAAGACTTCTGATCTAGATAGCCTTGAATGAATGGTAGACTTCCTACTATCTATTTTCTGAAAGTTTCCTTAAGCAGAGTGAGATAGCTACCATTTCAGTTTTTTTAAAAAATAAACACAGATATTTCAGCTGTTTCAGACTAGAATAGACACATGTGGAAGTTTCTATGACAAAATGTTGTTTTATACCCTCATGCAATAAACTAACAGCTTCAATGAAAATACCCTAAGCACTGTACAGAGACACGCTCAGAGAAAAACCAGCCTGTGTTAGGAGAACAATATTTTATGCATTGGAATGATATTCAAGTATTCATATCATTTTTGGGGGGAGGGGGGGAATAGGAATGCTATCTTACCTGTGATTTCCTGCTGCATATTGCTGATATGTCTGTTTTACTGGCACATACCATAAAATGGAATTTTCATAGCAGCAGAAGAAGAATCTGTATAATTGAACAGCACCAGGATTCCCTTCCCTTCTTAATCTTTCTCTCTGAAATCTAGACAAACCACCAATCAATATATTTGGAAGAACTCTTGAAACCTTGAACACCTCTAGACCAAGGAGGCAAAATATGAGCCTTGGTGGCGCAGTGGACTAAAGTGCTATTAAGTAGCACTTAGCTAACAGCTGCCTGCTATTACTGCAAGTTCAAATCTCACCAGGCTCAAGGTTGACTCAGCCTTCCATCCTTCCGAGCTAGGTAAAATGAGGACCCGGATTGTGGGGGCAATAAGCTGACTTTGTATAAAAAGTACACCATTGGTGGGGGGAGAGAAAGCCCTACTAAGCAGGTATATACAAAAGTATGAAGGCTATTGCTTAATGCATTGTAAGCCGCCCTGAGTCTCCGGAGAAGGGCGGCATATAAATCGAACTAATAAATAAATAAATAAATAAATAAATAAATAAATAAATAAATAAATAAATGTGTGATAGAATCTCAAAGGATCTTCTTCTCCATTAGATGGATGTCATTGCATTGATTTCATGTGTGTGTGTGTGTGTGTGTGTGTGTGTGTGTTGGTTGTTGAGGTAATATCCATTTGTCACAGAGAAGAAACAAGGTAAGCGCTATTGGCTCTGTTGAAAATCCAGCACAGATTTGGCTCCACTTTTCTCTTAAATGTGCTCCTTTAACTTTCATTCTGGAGGAGAATGTGCTGGGAATTAGACCTCTCAGTTGCTTCTGAGAAGACTGGAATTGCCTTCAGTTTCTTCTCTCTCAGAATATTTCCAGTCAAGCTGGTCATTACAATGCTCTTGTAACTGTAGTGTTGAAATAGTATTTCAGTGGTTCTTTGGCCTGCAGTAAGCTCAGATACAGCTTTCCACAGGAGAAGTAGACTGGTAATCTTGTCACCAATAAAATTTGGAAACTACAAAGACCTCTTCTCAAGCTGCTTTTGAAAGGGAACTATCCCCTTCCTTGTATTATATTGTATTGTGTCGCTCAGTTTTCTTTATGCACCAGATTACATTTCAAAGTGGGTACCTTTGCTTGTTTCCTCTGCTATCTAGGCATATTTTCCATTTGGGTAATAATGACCTAATTGATATTAGGTCTATGGGCAGGGATGGTCTGATTTTTGTATTGGTCTTATGGGTAAGATGCTAAGAATTCATATATTAAAAGATTCTTCAATCTTTCAATATATGACACAGTCCTTAATATGTTCTCTATCCTCAAGTTCTTCACAGAAAATACTTGCAGTTATGGGGACATGTTTGTGTAATTGCATTGTTAACCTTCCGGATTAAAGCTTTTGGAGCCCATTAATCAAAAACACATATACAAGTATGTCAGAATACAGAAAGCAACAATTCTGTCCTCTTGGCAATTAATTATGATGATGAATGCCCTTCCTTTCCTCAAACCCCGTTCTGCCTGGCACAGCTCTTCCACTGCGAAATTATAATGCATATCTAATTAAAGGTGACCTGATAAGTAGGTTTCTTAGCCTTCCTAGTCAGGACCAAGAGATTGTTAATCAGAAAGTGCTTGCTTTCCTCTCATACGCCTGCTCTCCCTCCTCCTCCTCCTTCTCTCTCTCTTTCTGTCTCTCTCTCTCTTTTATTTTGTGTTAATTTCAAATCCTCTTCCTGCATCAGTGAGCAGATGAGATCTTCAGCCAGCTTTCATCTTTCAGAAAAATGAATAGTGCAGAAAGAACATTATCAAATGAGCTGTTGAAGAAGTCAGTGAATATGTCATTGAGTGTGACTGTTTCCAGAATGAATTTAGATTTATCTCTGTTATCTCCTTTCTCCCAACCCACTCACCATACTCTGTCCACATGTCAAACAGGCTGAGTCATAATGAATCATGAGGGACAGCTACTTGTAGTTAGGTGGCAGGTCCAATTGTGATACAGCTTGTTCGGAAATTAAGTTAGCATTATAAATTGTCTCATTTGACCAGAGATTTAAACACCTAGCTACTTTTATGCATGCAATTTCTTAAACTATTCAATTTCCATTAAGCGGCTCTTCCTTTGCAATATTCCACATGCAAAGTTGTTTTATCACATCAGTTGTTGCACAAAACAATGGTGACACCAGGAAAACCAATTTGGTTTCTTCATATTTTGGGAAACAGATATATCATAACATAAAAATAGCTGTTGATATCCCACTTTTAAATCTTGAAATATTTCTCAAGGAAGCAGCAATTTTTATGCAACCTGCTGCTTATGAAAAAAGGAAAGGAAATGTGCAGAAATGAGGAAGGTACCTTACAGTGTATCAGACTGGTGGTACTTCTAATCAGTTTTGCCTACTCTGATCAGCAGGAATTATTTCCATTCTTGCCTGGAGAAACAAAGGATGGAATTGAGGGTGCTCTATTTGGTCTTTCAACTTCAGAAGGATTTGCAACAAAAATGTATGTAAGGATTTGTGGACTATTGCTTGATAGTACCTTAGTCCAGAAGGCACAATTACAAATCTTTTCCCTATGATCTCCTTTTTCCTTGATCTCCTAGCCGATATAAGAAATATTTTTTTTTTGCTGTTTGCAGAAATGTTTAATTTTGCAGTTACAATATACAAATGTATATTCTAATTGGCTCAATATTACTTTGTTTCCATTAAACGTACAGAAAATCTAGGCTGCCACCACAGGGATATACCTTGTGAATTACTCAACCCTCCCTTCCCTCATGATGACATGATTAGAGAGGAACAAGAAGTTCAATCTGCTGGAAAGTTATAACTTTAAGAGGCTAGAAGATGTTGCCATTTGTTTTCCTTTAATCTTTCTTTCTAGGGTTGAATAAGAAAACAAACACAGTGAAAGGTATCTAGATAATAATTGAATGGAAAATAGTGTATGAAAGGAGCATCTTTCTTAATTTATTATTCAGATGTGATTGCAGCACTTGCTTGACCCTAGACTACCGTATCTGGGTTGCAAAATTCTATAAAACCATAAATGCTGTTGAAATATGGTAGTCTTAGACAGACATTATTTGGATTTATTTACTTGATTAATCACCGGCCAGTACGCTCCCACAGAGAGGGGCTCCTCCGGGTGCTGTCAGCCAAACAATGTCGGCTGGTGGCCCCCAGAGAGAGAGCTTTCTCTGTGGGAGCACCTGCCCTCTGGAACGAGCTCCCCCCCAGAGATACGGACGATTCCGGATCTATGTACTTTCCGTCGGGCCCTCAAAACTTTTTTATTTCATCAAGCTGGGCTGGCCTAACTCTCTAATGGTGTAATTTTAAATTTGAATTTTAACTGGGGGATTTTAACTGTCGGGCCAAATTGCTTAATATATTTTTAAATTGTTTTTAAATGTTGTATTCTATGTTTTTTATCTATGGATGTTAACCGCCCTGAGTCCTTCGGGAGAAGGGCGGTATATAAATTTAAATATTAAATTAAATTAAATTAAATTTGAATTGGAAACCTCCAGAGAATTCCAGAATTATTTTTCAAATGGTAAATCCAAATAATCTCCTCCTCTTCCTCCTCCTGGAAAAAAAAAAAGTGTAACCCAATGCTGTAATGTCAAAGAAATTGGTCTCAACTTGAAAGAGACTGTCCCCCAACTTTATAAAAATATCTAAAGTTAATAGTAGCAAATCATTGATTCATCATATTCTAGAATAGATTCTACCTTAGTATTTTTGCTCTATACTGGTATATTTCATCAAGATCACATGATCTTGGTTTACAATGGTTTACAATGATAAAACATGACACAAGAGATTGAAGAAAACTTGGAACAAGTTCAGCTTAATAATTAGTAAACTTTACAATGCAGTAACATCAACCCACATTTGACATTTATCATTCATTTTAAATGTGTTTGCCTTTGTGAGCATAATCAGCTCAAGATTGTTTACATTAGCTTTTGAAAAAAAACACGTACAATTTGGTGTATACGTATATAATGCCACCTCAAAATTTAAGAAGTGGTTAGCAATCTAATGTGAAACATCTCAACAAGATAGCATTGGAAAAAATTAAAATCCTTTGTGCGGTTTTAGCATTTGGACAGCTTCATACCGGTAGAAATACCACACTGGGCTGTAAACATCCACATGACCATTAGATGGCAGCAAAGAAACACAGTAAACTCATAGCTCTTGCTCTGATTCCCTGATTTTTCACCATTTCTAGTGATTGCTTGAATTTTGGCAGACTAAATATGGTTATGCCTTCACATACAGGTACGGTAGCTCTTCAGATTTAAATCTATTGGGCGCTTTAAAGAGTAAGATTATTTTTTTTAAGCAATAGATGGATTATGAAACTAGTGCAATAATACCTGTGATTCATACAAATACTACAGCAACTACATTCTCAATCAGGAGATATTTTTGAAATCTTTAAAAGCAGCTCCATTCAAAACATGCTCAAATCTGGTTACACCAGGTAACGGGCAAGATTTTGTTTTCTTCTGTATAGATTTTTAACATTTGCCCTTTAAGTTTTATTTATATTCAGAATTGTTTCTTCCATCAGGGAAAGCCTTGTGTTAATATGTGCAGCATTCCTTTGACCAACCAACAACCTGAAGCTATTTTTGCAATATGTTGAGTGCAGATGAGTGCAGAAAATGTGGGCGAAGAATTTAGAACTGGCCCTTAGTTGACTAATATTATAAAAGGGTAAAAGCGAGAATGAGAAAGAGAAATCAGTGGTGTAGATTCTGGCCGTAATTATGCTCATGTAAATCTCAGATAATGCCAATTACTTCTATGGAGATCCTTCAGATTTACCCCACTGGAACAGAAAATGAAAAATCTGGCTCATTGTCTTAGCAAAAATACACCCAGTCAATGTCAGTTTATTACAGAGAGAAAGGGAATGTGAAAGAAAACAAGGATTTCGTTAGCAATGTATTCTGGAGTATAAAAGATAAGAAGGAATATCTAATTAACACACCACTATAATTGCTTGCAGATATTCTTTTTTATTTAAAGATGAAATAGCTAAGAGTTCTCATCAAAACTGGGGTCACAGCCTACATATTAAATGAAAGAAATTGATTGGGCTTTATTACACCCTGACTACTGCAAATGTGCCTCAATCACTGATTGCTATAAATTTATTCTTATAAACTACTAATTGCCCAAGTCATAATGGTAACAATGGTATAATGAAATTATCTTGATCAAGCTGATGCACAAATTTTGCTTGACAACATGAGAAGTGTGAGAAAAAAGGAAAGAAGACATGCATACAAATACATAATCTTTCATTAAAATTAAAACCAATGTTAAAACAACTGTTCTCTGAAGCATACAAAGTTCTCTATTAGAAGGCTTTTCTTTTTTTAAAAAAAAATTTAAGAAGACAGGCATTTACATTTATGATAAAATGATCTTGCATATTTTATTTTTCTTGAAAATTAATGACTTACTTAATCACATTTGATCAAAGGAGATAAGTTGATGTAGCCATGTGTTTCTGATTGCATTAGGCCTGATCTGAAGTGGCATGATGGATAGCCCATAGTCTCTCTGTCCCTTCGTATAACATCTCCATTATTTGATATGCATGGATACTGTGGAATAACACTAGCCCTCAGAACTGTAGTTCCTATGTCAGAAGACATTACTCTTCCTTCTGGAGATCAAGAGCAAAGGCTAAGTATCTTACACAGCAAGCTTTGTAAATATTACTTTCCAGTTAGCAGGGCATATAGTACCTAATTTTATTCTTCCTTCTTGGTTCAAACACATTGGCTTGCTGGTAAAAACTGGGGCATACTGTATTCCAGTAATCATCAGTCCTGTGTACAGGTAGGTAGTCCTTATTTAGTCTTAGATAACAACTCTTTGCAAATAGAACAGTAATTTAAAAAGTTGCCTATTTACACAATAAAAACCTTCAGTGTGAAACTGATTAGGATCTGGTCAGTTTCTGGAAGCAGCTGCCAGTTGGGAGGAGGGATCTAATCAGCTAAACAAAGTCACAAAACTGGGATGATTAACTTGTGTTTTCTGTGGAGAAAAGCAGCACAGAAAGAGATTGCTTGTTTAATGTATCTCTTGGCTCCATTAAGGGGGAAAAAGGGAGAAAAAGCAGATCAGGCATAGGGCACTGTACTTTATCTGAATGAGACTGTAGTGCAGGGATGTCAAACTCGCGTTGTCATGGTGTCATCATGTAACTTATTGGGACTTTTTCCCCTTCACTAAGCTGGGCATGGCCATGGCCAGTGCATGACTCATCTGGCCCGCGGGCTGTGAGTTTGACAGCCCTGCTGTAGTGACTTTGCAGTCCTCTCCTCTTTTTCTCACGTAGTGTGCTTAGCGGCTGTATTTCTTAATGACCAATTTGTTGGAACCAATTGCAGTCACTTAACAAGAATCACCTTGTTAGGGAATGGGGTTGAGGGGTCCCCCGGACCTGGAACCAGCTCATGATCAAACGCACTAGGAATGAAATAAATCTGACAGAGGAGTCTTGTGTAAAAATATAATTTACTTTAAAATGTTTAAAAAGCACTATGTCTTTAAGAAAGCACATTAAAAACAAAGTCTTATCTTGGTTATGTGAAGCAAGACTATCTCCCTAGATTCCTCTCCACAATACCGAAACAGTTCACAAGAGAATAAAGCTAACATGAAGATAAGCAGCTTCGGTGTCAATACATCATCGAGGTAGTAGAAGGGCGGCAGCACAAACTTCACAGCTAAAAGTCACCTGAAGTAAAAACAGTTCAAACAGCAAACGTAGCTTGAAGTTTGTGGGAGGAAGAATGTCCAGCAACAGCAGTCCCGATGATAGCTTGCGTGCTTCAAAACAGCAAAAGGCAAGCATCTGTAGGAGTTTCTCTGCAACAGCATCTGGAGTCCTTATCTGTGCTTCTCCTCCCATCTGCGACGTTGCACAGAGCTCTGCTTGCAGCTTCCAGCAAGAGCTCTTGCATCTAGGCCTAAAACAGCGTTTAGGCCCGAGTATAAGGTGACCAGACGTCCCGCTTTTGGCGGGACAGTCCCGCTTTTGAGCAATTTGTCCCGCGTCCCGCGGCGTTTTAAAAAAGTCCCGATTTTTCATTCTGCCTCCTGGTTCCCGGCTGCCTCCTGAATCCCCGCTGATGGCTAGAGGGAAAAAACCTGTTTAAACTCTTGCCGCGGGGCTTCAAAGGGCCGCCCTACGTTAATTAGCTCGGCTTCCCCCTCTCAGCTGATTTGCACAGGGCTCTGCTCTTGCTAAATTGCTCAGTTTTTT
Organism: Arizona elegans; assembly: GCA_022577455.1. Classification (NCBI taxonomy): domain Eukaryota; kingdom Metazoa; phylum Chordata; class Lepidosauria; order Squamata; family Colubridae; genus Arizona; species Arizona elegans. The sequence goes on from JAKOOJ010000001.1 coordinate 83,797,568, forward strand.
TTTCCTCTTTGTGCAAACCAAGCTCAAAACGAAACTGAAAGTAAAACAGGCTGTTGGCTTTGCGGTTTGCTTGCAACGTTGGAAAATTAGGCAGCAGATTTATTTTCCTTTTCCTCACCAAAAAAGGTAAGTGCAAACAATGGAAAATTATTTAGGGCAAAAGAGGAGAGTTCAAGATTTTAAAACACAAAAGAAAAAAAAGCTCTTTTTAACTAGGGAATTGTAATAATTGAGATATTATTAATTGTATACTGTGTTGAAAGCAGAAATGGTTAAGTTGTGGTTTGGAGGAATATATGGGGGAAATTATTTGGTTTATTATTATTGGTAAGTATAATTAATTGATTTGTAAGAAATTGGATTGCATGGAAATAATTGGAATATTCATGTTCATATTGATTAATATACAAAAAAGATAGTTATATAACTAATTGATTTATATTAAAATGTTGAATTTGCATTAAACAACTGTATTACATAATTACATAATTAACCAATGTGAGGATGGATATAAAAATAGATGACAATGGGAAGGGGTATAAAATAGAATAGAAGGGAAAAATTGAATTTGATTAAGATTAGAGATGAGGATGAAGGGTAAAATTGTTTTTTTAAAAAAATAGATGAGGAATAAATATGGCAAAAAGGAAATATAGAAATTGTAAATTTAATTGAAATGACTAAACACTGTTTAAATTTGTGAACCAGCCAAATATTCTGTTCAAAGAAAATACATTGTATGTATGTGTGTTTCTAATTATTGCTATTTATTCATATTTGTTCTCTTTTATTCTTTAAAGTTTAACAATTCATTCTTTATCTTAATATCTTTATATTTGTTTGGGGTTGGCTTTCTTCCCTTTCATCTTTTTTATTGTACAGCAATCTTTCTCCTCAAACCTACCACCTCTCTTTTCTTTCCTTCTTACTTTCTCTTTCCCCCCTCTTCTTCTCCTCCCTACTTCCTCTTCCTTTCTCCTTCTCCTCCTCTCTTCCTCCCTCTCTTAACCGTCACTCCTACTCTAATTTCCCTTCCCTTCCTTCATCCCTCTCTATTACTGTATCCTTTTATGCATATGGACTACTCAGAGGGCTGAAAAAGTTGTTTTTGACTGGTCCTCGCACTTTTGACCAGTCCTCAAACTTACGACTGTCCTCACATTTTACATTTTTGCCCTATCTTGTCATCATGGTGAAGAGAAGCGGTTGTGAAATGAATGACATGGTTGTTAAGAATGCTGCACGGGCATAAATGTGAGGATGGTCATAAGTGTGAGGACCAGTCAAAAGTGTGAGGACCTGTCAGAAATGACTTTTTTCAGCCCTCTGGTTAGTCCTTTTGTGCATATGGACTACTCAGAGGGCTGAAAAAGTTATTTTTGACTGGTCCTCGCACTTTTGACCAGTCCTCGAACTTACGACTGTCCTCACATTTTACGTTTTTTGCCCTATCTTGTCACCATGGTGAAGAGAAGCAGTTGTGAAATGAGTGACATGGTTGTTAAGAATGCTGCACGGGCATAAATGTGAGGATGGTCATAAGTGTGAGGACCAGTCAAAAGTGTGAGGACCTGTCAGAAATGACTTTTCAGCCCTCTGAGTAGTCCCTATACACACAGCCATGGCCACCCAGTCACATGACCAGCTAGCCACGCCCACCCAGTCACATGGCCTCCAAGCCACGCCCACACAATAAGCCACGCCCACAATGGTGTCCCTCTTACCAATGTTAAAATCTGTTCACCTTACCCTATACACATAGCCATGGCCACCCGGTCACATGACCAGCTAGCCACGCCCACCCAGTCACATGACCAGCTACCCACGCCCACAAAATAAGCCACGCCCACAATGTCCCTCTTTACCAATGTTAAAATCTGGTCACCTTACCCGAGTAGCAAGCGAAAAGGTCCTTGCTTATATGGGGAGTTAACCTGCAATTAACTAGGGCGGGGAAGGCTGCAGGTAATTGCAAACAGAAGATGGCTTGATTGAAACCATACTGTTTATGACTGATCAAGTAGCCACAGCAATCCTGAAAACACTTGTGACACACCTGCATATGGAATTGCACACCTAAATGTAACTCTACAGCAATCATAGATAATTGCAATCATCAACATTCCTCCGTGTTTAATTCTGCTACTGCTTTCTTTTTGTTTGCTGATAGGTTTTCTCTATTGTTGTAGTTTTCACTCTCTTGGGCCAGTCACGCTCGGCCCTAGGAAGCAGGCAAGGGCAAACCACTTCCCAAAAACTTTGCCAAGAAAACTGCAGAGATTAGTTCAGCCAGAAATCAAGAAGGCAGAGAGAGAGAAAGAAAGAAAGAAAAGAAAAGAAAAGAAAAGAAAAGAAAAGAAAAGAAAAGAAAAGAAAAGAAAAGAAAAGAAAAGAAAAGAAAAGTAAAAATAAGTGTATCTAAATCAACAGACTGTCAGCATTTCAAGCTGCATTTACTCTAGTGCTGACATAAGAAGGAGAAGCGAAGGCGTCTGGAAAGGGACGTTTGACTTTTCACCTACTTATTTTCCCTGGAGATAATATCCCCTAGGAGATGGGATGGGAGGGGGAAAATTCCTTTGAGCTGGAGTACATTAGGGGTAGAATGACTTGGAAGATGGCCAATGAGTGCAGGGGAGTGGGGAACGGAAAGGGAGGGTTTTGGGGCTGGAAGTCAGTGTTGGCTTTGATAGAGTCGGGTCTAAAATGTCGTGCTTAATAAATAGGAGTTTTTCTTCAAAGACTTTGTTTGAAATGCAATTTATTTGAGACGACCTCGAAACTTGACACAGACCTTGTGTGCTAAAATTTACTTTTGATCATTACTTCTTGTAACATTAACTAGTTTGTTAGTGAAAAGTCTGCAAGACAACCTCCAAGCTCAGAGGCCACCAAAGATCACCCAATTTATTGGCCTAAACTGAAATTGAAGGTGTAATGAAAATGTTTCAAAATATTTTTCCCTTTAATTCCTTAAATTGTTTATACAGTTCAAATACAAAATAGTGAATCATCATCATCTTCATCATACTTTATTGCGGTCATAGATCAAAAAACCAAAACATCCAAGGCACATAGCTGGCACACGACCAGACTGAAGTGCAGTACGGCAACAAGATCAGTGGTGGAAACCACTCCGTCAGACTCACAATTCATGTAGTTTAAATTTTTAACTCCAATCTATATGGACTATAGTCGATTAAAATTGTACATAGGTAGAAAATACTATATTGCAATTTGCATAAAATCCACACATTGGCACTTTATACAACCACCAGCTAACTCAACCGCTGGCAATCAATAAAGCTAACCTCAGTCAATGGGTCCAGCCTGTCCCTTCCCCCGGCTCTTAATCCCAAGACAGCAGCAAAATTTTTTGCTACCTTTAATGTAATCTTAGAATCAGTATCTTGAAGTAAGAAGTGAAGACTAAGATTCTCAGATAATCCAGGAAATCTTTGGCAAATGGGAGAGATAAATTCTGACCTTACCTCCCTATAATAGGGGCATGTAAATACGATGTGAGCCAATGATTCTGGAAATCGACCATCACATGAACAGTGGGTAGATTTCACACACCCTGAGCACCTGCTATCTAGGACATTCGAGGGAATCACATTAAAATGTGCCTTTAGAAAGGCCAACCTGTATTTAACAAAGGATAGCGTAGAGAGTTATTTGGGGGGGGGTACAAAATGGTGAATATTGTACTACACATACATTGCATAGGAAGGTACTGATGACTATAGGATATATATTTGCAATTTTAAAAGAAGTGAATAATTTTATTATCAGGAATAGAATATGTGTGTCTTTTACTCACCCCTGGGGAACACCCCCCCCCAAAAAAAAATCTGGTACTATGCACTAGGTTTTTTGAAATGCTTATGTTTTTTTATTAATTGAAGAAAAATATTTTAGAGACTGGTTTTTATAAGAAAATGTATAGGGAAACAAAGCCATATTATAATATAGAGATTTCTATAAATACTTTTGTTTTTATTGGCCAAATTTTGTAAGATAATATCTAGTCCAATATTTTTAAGTATCTGTAGAAAACCTGTACATCAATTTTGATTCTCTTTCCACAGTGTATGAAGCTTTCATACACAATTTTCTTTAGAACAATACGATACTTGTTAATAAAATTTCCCCAGATTTCCTTAACGCAATTGTTAAGATGGTATTCTGCCCTATAAATTTTTCTCACACTGCCTTTTCAAACCATTTTCCAATATCATTTTTTCTTTTCAAAACCTTGTTATGTGCAATTTTCAGAAACCATGTGTATATGTAGGCTTTTGACTCAGAAAAAAGGAACATTAGTGCTGCTGCCATGGAGTTATTTTGGAAACTTGGAAATTCAGGATGATTTCTTCTGCAAACTGTGGAAACTGTACATGAACACAGCTAGCCAGATTCTCCTGCATTACAACTGCATTCCAGAAATCCATAAATGGATTGTTTCAGAGGATGCTGTCCTAATATTAATCCATTTGAGCTTTTGTGAAGTCCTTGATTTCAAAAGAAGCCACTCTTATTACTATTCCTATCTAATTCCTTGTTGGCCATAAAGTGACAATTCTAACTTACTTTAACCTCTCTAAAGGTATGTTCTTAAATGTTAATGCTGAGAAAGTCATCCTGATGACTAGTGCTTAGGTTTAATATATAATGGCTTTTGACAGCTGCTTCTATAAGAAGAGTAAGTGTTGACTGCATTAATGTCAGCTCCTGTCATATGCTAGTTACCAAATCTGTGAAGCGATGATGACAGGGAACCAAACTAGAGTGACAACAGGAGCCAAAGCAGTGATTTGAAAGAAGAGTGGACATTTTCATGCATTTTTCATGTGTTCCAAAGTTGTTCATTCTGTTCAACATGAGCCCTGCATTGTGTTGAGAAGGGGACGTTGGCAATGCCTGATACGCCCCTTCTCGTTGAGTGGAGACAGCAGCCAGATGTGGGTTATGCTCATTGGTCAAATGTGGACTGAGCCTGTCAATTAATTATTAAATACCGCCCCTATTCCTAGGGATTCCAGCTTTGGTGAAGGAGGAAGACAGACTCTGAGTGTGGAAAGTAGAAAAAAACAAACAAACTGTTAGATAAATTCTACTCTTAGTGCCCAGACTGATACTGGGTGGGACTGGCTGCTGTCTCCACTCAACGAGAAGAGGTGTATCAGGCATTGCCAATGTCCCCTTCTCCCTTGAGAGTGGAGACAGCAGCCAGATGTGGGACATACCCAAGTTCACTGTCCCAACTCATGGGAGGGAACAGTCTGGGCCGAAAAACTCCTCCCTGACCTCAACACCTTGTAATACTCTTCTCCCAAAATCAGCCTCTGCAGAGGCAAATTTATCTAATTTATAGTGTTTAACAAATGGAGAAGGAGAGGTCCAAGCAGCTGCTCTGCATATTTCAGACAATGAAGCCTTAGAAGCCCAAGCAGCTGTAGTTGCAGCACTTCTGGTGGAATGAACTGTCACCTTGGTAGGAGGAGGCAAAGATCGCAGCTTGTATGCCATCTTAATCGTTGTTCGGATCCATCGACCTAACGTCGAAGAAGATACCTTATTTCCTAATGAAGCTGGAAGATAGGAAATGAACATTGACTCTGTCCTACGAATATCAGCCGTCCTCTGGATGTATAACTTCAGTGCCCGTCTGACATCCAACATGTGTAATCTGTTTTCCAATGGATTGGAAGGTGAGGAATACAAATCTGGTAAAACAATTTCCTGCAAATGATGAAAAGAAGAGTTAATTTTAGGTATAAAAGTAGGATCCAATCTGAGGACCACTCTATCTACATGGAATACACATAAATCATCTCGGACCGACAATGCTGCAAGTTCTGAAATATGTCGCGCCGAAGTAATCACGACTAGAAAAACAACTTTTTCTGACAATAGGCGTAAACTGGTAGAGTCTATTGGTTCATATGGCGAACCCATAAGTGAATCCAACACAATTGAAAGTTCCCAAGAAGGGTATCGATGTATTACTGGTGGACAAAGGTTAGTTGCTCCTCTGAGAAAACGATGAATCATGGGATCTTGTGACAAAGAATTATTGGAATTATATGTCAGGATAGATGAGATAGCAGCCATCTCATGCTGCTCTCACGTCTCTTGAGAGTGTTGGGAGAAAGTCCTTTTTCTAAACCAGCCTGTAAAAACATCAGTACCTGCAAAACAGAAGCTTGAAGAGCAGAAAAACCTTGGGTCTCACACCAAAATGTAAATGTGCGCCAAGTTGCTGAATAAATTCGTTGTGTTGATGACCGCCTAGATGCCTGCATGGTTCTAATTATTGGAGATGGAATGTGATTTCGCTGGAGAGCATCCCGCTCAACCGCCATGCGGTCATCTGTAGCCATTGTGATTCCGGATGTGTGATTACGCCCTGGCTGAGGCAATTCATGATACATGGTATCCTCCAAGGAGGAGCCACTGATAAATTCATGAGGTCTGCAAACCATGACCTTCTTGGCCAATGTGGCGCTACTAGAATGATTTCCGCCCCTTCCAGTATTAGTTTCCGAATTACCCTCGGAATTAGAGGAATCGGTGGAAAGGCGTACAACAGACCTTGTGGCCAAGGGGAGCGTAGAGCATCCACAGCTTCTGCAACGTTGGACGTTCTATCTTTTATGACCCTGGCCACAAGAGATCTCAACCTGGGTTACGATCCAGGTAGAGGAAAAACTTACCTTCAACTAAATCAATTATAGTTCCTAAATGAAGAATTCTAGTCATCTAGGAACCTTAATTCTAGAATCATAGTTCCCAAATGAAGAATTCTAGTCGAGAGTTTCAGATGGCTTTCTCTATGTTAACAGAGAAGCTGTGCGAGGCCAGTTTCTGAATGGTAAATTGGAGATCTGAAATGTCCTGCTGAGGGGTTAAACAGAAGAGACTTAAACAGAGCCTGGGGAAATAGGCTTGTGAATACAGGTTAATCCGGAGGTAAGCCCTCAACCTCCGACAACTCTGGTTCCTGAGGCTCCATCTCTTCTGATACAGAGTGTCTACTGACATAGGAGACGGATGGAGAATCTGAGCCCGCAAGCGAGAGGGCATCTTCCATATCGACTCCGTCCAGCGAAGCCGAATAGTCCGAATGGACCGAATACACTGTAATCGGTCTGGCAGTCGAGAAAGTATGAGTCGACAGGGATCGTTGCCCCATTGCTGCAATCATACATTGACTGTCCTCTGGACGTAAAGGGGTAGAATCATGGTCTCAGGCTGGGCCGGCCTCTGTAGAGGCTTGAACCAGAGCAGAAGATACAGGTGGATGAACCACCAACCCAGCTGGAGTGCTATACTCCACAGCAGGGCCGGATTTTCCTATAGGCTAACTAGGCTTCAGCCTAGGGCCTCAAGATCAAGAGGGGCCTACATTCAAATTGTTAGCAAAATTAAAATTACACTTTCATTATAGGTGAAAGGGCCTCATAAGTGGAATAGCCTAGGGCCTCTTTTCATCTAAATCCGGCACTGCTCCACAGCATTGATACCCCACAGGCGGGGGAGATCCCAATAAGTCAGCTGACTCAACTGACACAAGGAAGTCTTGCAGCAACATCTGATCTGGGGTCAGAGAGAGGTTACGTCTACGTTCCCCTGGAGAAAACCTAGCTGTTGTAGATGATGTAGGATCACTTTCCTTGGCCTTGACTACAGGCTTCCATAGAAGCTTTCCCTTGTGTCTAGCAGAAAACTTAGCCTGAGGTTTAATGGATACTCCATCCCCTTGCACATGCTTGGCATCTTATGCTTGGAAGCAACTGACTGTTCCCTTACTGTGGCCTGGTGGCCATGTTTTGACTTGTCCAGAGCCTTAGGCATGATAGGCCATATAACACCCAAGAAGTGGAAAATAGACTCCATGTTAAGCAAGGCAGTCCTGTATCAGGGGAATGTCAAATTCTAGATGCATTCTAAGATAAATATGCAAGGCAGCAACAGAGAAAAGAGAAGGCAATTAACCCCAAGCCTGTAAGGTGAAGCAATGTCTGCCAAAGGGCTGAAGGCAAGGTTAGGCCAGGGTAGCAGGCACAGCCAGAAAGACTGGAGGCCTGAGAGAAGCTCAACGTGTCGCCTCGCCCCTAAACATAATGGCGGTCAAAACTGCCAACTCAGGGATCACAAAGCTCCGTTACTGATCAGATCAGCAATGTCAAACAGCTGAGATGCGGACCAGTAAGAGAAGTCAGAGTCGAGCAGGTATAAATTAGGGTGATTTTACATATCACCAAGCCCTTGTGATGTGACCACAAGTGGCAAACCACAGGGAGCACGAAAACTCCACTTTGAAGCCAGCGGCAAGGTCAATCAGCTGAGAAGCGGTTAATAGTGACAGCGGGCAAAGCTTTGTTCATTTCTGCAGGAGAGAATCAGAGCCTGGAGGAAAAGAACCGACAAGCGGTGATAGTCAGGGAGCGCAAAGACTCCACTCAGAACCCGGCAGCTAGTCTCAAACAGCTGAGAAGCGGCTCTATTGAGTCTGCTGGAGAAAAGCTGTACCTGAGTGAAAGGCTGACAAGCGGCGAGAGGCAGGGAGTGCGAAAAACTCTACTAACAGTTATGCGGCTGGCAGTGACAAAAATGGCTGCCCAAAGACCATGGGGAGTGCAAGACTCCGCAAAGAGAAGTCGCTGTTTAAAATGCAGGGCTCCACTGGCAAAGCCGGTGATTTTTAGCCACCCACAGGAGCGGAAAGCTCCATCAACATACAGAAACTTACCAGTTTGATGAAAGGATGTCCAGCAAACAAAAGAATAGCCAAGTACGACATCCAAGGTCAAATCCAAAGAATCAGGTATGAAAGAAAACAGTCTAACTCTGAAAACTGTCAGAGCTAGCTATCCACAAACTGTGCCACCGTAAGAGTGGGAGTACTAGACTCCACATTATTGTTACTTCGAACAGGAGGAGGAGATCCCCATAAATCAGATGGCTCAACTAATAGTGGGAAATCTTGTATTGACATGTGATCCGGGGTCAGAGAGGAGGCATGTCTACATTCTCCTGGAGAGCCAACCGTTATAGCCAATGGGGCAGAGCCAGTGCCTTTGTCTTTGCCAATAGTTTTTCTTAGTAGCTTCTCCTTGCGCTTAGGAAGAGCCTCAGAACAAGGCTTAATTGCTACTCCTTCCCCTTGTGTATGCTTAGAAGCTTCCATTTTAGAATCCACTGACTGCTCTTGCACTGTGGCACTAATTTTGACTTGGCCAGACCCTTAGGCATGACTGGCCTTAATTAATCAATCGGGTTGAAAGGACCCCCTAAAATTTTATCAGCCCTGTAATAGGGCAACGTAAATTTAAAAGTAGTTTAAATTAATATAAACATGTTATAGATGTAAATTATATCTCCAACACCATTTCCAGTAGCCAGATGTGGCAGTCTTAGTTTATAAGGACAGAATATGCTTATAGCCAGTACAGAACTAAGGATTGGAGGCTTGATAGAAAAAAAAAACAAACCTGTGCCCTTGCCCTTAAACAAAATGGCGGCCGAGCAGTCACCTAAGAACTCGAGCTGGCGTAACTGTCAAAAACTGAAGCACTGCTCAGTCTCAAATGAAGGCAGATCTGTCTTAAACAGTCTAATTTGGCCAAATAATCAAAGCACTGATAAACGGAGATAGCCAGAGAAAGTCAAGCCTCGTAGTCGAAAATGCTAATTAGCCTCAATCAGCTGTGAGGCAGTTTAAAATAGCAGGGAAAAACTCTGCGCTTTCTTAAAACTGCCGACAAGCGGCAAGAATCAGGGAGCGAGATAACTCCTCAAATGCAAAAGTTTATGGCTATAGTGAAATAGCATCATCCATATTAATCATATGTTGAATGTCCTCTGTGCGCCAATTGATTTGCGCTTGATCTCGAGCCTGGTCCACTTCATTAGAAGTTTGGATAGGAACAGAGGATGTAGGTGCATTAAGCACTGAGAACGTGGGAGCGCTAGACTCCTCAGTAGTGGTTGTACCCATAACAGGATTAGAACCCCAAACTTCAGATGATTGAACTAAGAAACCTTAGAGTCAGTATAATTATTTCTTTTACGTGACTTTTAAACAGTCTTGTCCTGACTGATGACAGTACTGGGAGTCACCAAAGAATGTTTTGCGGTTGTGCGCATAGGAAGTACACATTCCTTTTGTTTCTGATTATGATCCTCCCTAAATGAAGCCTGTGATTGCTCTCTTACTGTGGCCTTTCGGCCATGTTTGGATTTTGAGATAACTTTAGGCATAATAATAGATTTGGGAATCAGACCAAATCTATAATCAGTAAGATGTAAGTTATTTAAAATATTTATTATTTTTCAATAGTTTGAAAGGATAGATAAAGGCTAATATGTTTAATGTTCTCAGGTAAATGTAAAATTCTAGCTGCGCCAGTAATCAAAATGGCGTTTCAGCACTCAACTGGCACAGCCTGATAGGCTGGAGGCTCTCAGGAATGGAACTTGAGTTATTGCCGGTATTCAAATGGCAACCGGCTCAACTGTCAATGTGAGCGCAAGGCTCAACTGTAAGGCAGAGATAAAATTACAACAATTAAAAGCCGTTAAGGTAACTATAAGTACCTATGTAGAATAATTATTAAATGAGGCTTTAATTGCTCTTGGGAGCGTAAATTGATATTGGGAGCATGATTCTCCTCTTTCAGCTAGATTTGAAGCCGCAACTCAGCTCTAAGCAGCTTAAATCAATTTATGTTAGAAGAGGTTTTTAGATGATCTTGGGAGCGTGAGACTCCTCTTTTCGGCTAAATTTTTAGCCGCATTTCAGTGCTAAACAGCTGAAATCAGTTAAAGTCAGCAGCAGCAAAGGGAGGCTGTTTTTAAAAGCGTCAAAGCCGACTTTGATGTAAAGATTGTAGCAACAATCTGTAAAGCTGTGACTTTATTCAGTGGCCGACAAGCGGTTAGCATGAGGGAGTGCGAAACTCCACTTTAATGATCAGCTTAAATTAGCTGTGACAAGGTGAGCGCAAGATTCAACAACATTGGTTTTTTTGTTTTTTGTTTGTTTTTGTTGTTTGTTTTTTTACATTTAAAATAGCTTCTGCTGATAAAGGCGAAATTAACCCCCCCGCCCCCTTAAGGGAGCGGAATGCTCCAAGGAAATGATTAACTGACCAGTTTCAACGATGTTTTCTGATGCTGAAAGTAGAAAACGTTCTCAGATGTCCTAAGAATCTTCTGAGGTATAGGTGAATTAAATTAAAATGTTCAATAGATAAAAGAACTGAAGAAATTAAGCAGAAATAACACTCTAACGCTGAAAAGCAGACAGAGCACACTTTCCACACAACTGTCCAGTCTGACGACTGAGCAAAAAAGCTGGAATCCCTAGGAATAGGGGCGGGATTTAATAATTAATTGACCGGCTCAGTCCACATTTGACCAATGAGCATAACCCACATCTGGCTGCTGTCTCCACTCTCAAGGGAGAAGCTCTGGCGGCAGCTACTGGCATCTGAAATTCCCAGAATCAACTCAGATTTTCTCAACGTCACACTGATCAGATTGTTTTAATAGTGGAGTAATTCTACTTTTGGAAATGTCTGAGCATGGGTGTTAGGTGAGAGCTTGACTCAAAAGAACAATGGTCTTTTCTTGGAACATAAGAACTGAAAATATAAGGAGAAGGCCGCTGAATAAGATCCAAAGATCACCATTGTCCTAGTCCCACATTAACAAACTAGATACTGGTGGGAAACTTATCTGAACTTCCCATTATGTTTCCCAAGAGGCATTGGGAAGAGGTGTTTCCAGGCAAATTACCTCTAAAGTTGAAGGTTGCTTATCTCTAACGATGGTATCACCTTCCATTAAATACGCACATCGATAGTAATCCATACACCTTGTGGAATCCAATTATACAATTCAGTTGGACACTCTATGAAGTAGATTCTCTTTTCATCTATTCTGTTACATGATTTGAGAGACATGAAAACCTTTCTTCTGGCTCTTTTTTTCTGAATTTATCTTTCATTGTAGCAGGTTGCCCTTTCCATAGTTTTTTTCCCCAGAAATATTTATTTTTTTTGGTGGGGGACATGGTAACCCAAATTGCACCCAATATTCCATGTGCTCTTAAAAGAGACACTGATTATGATATCAGCAGTTTTTTAATGACGTCTTTTCTAATAACTCCTAAACTAAAATCTGCCTTTGCTACTATTATTATCACTGTCTTAAACTTCTATTGAAGTATTTTGGATTCACATCTTTACTGAATTATCCACTACAATCCCAGATAGTGCCATATAAACCCCATCATTTTATATGCATTATTTTAAATTTCCTTGCATAGAGCTATACTTTCACATGAAATGTTACAAAACATATTGGCATGAACAAAGCATTCCTTCTTGAAATGTTTAACAAGCTCCTCTTATTTTTCAAGTCTAGAACATCTGAGAAAACATTCTGAATAAAATCGAGGGAGAATGGTCAATAAATCCTATTTCATGAGAGTCATTCAAGACTACATGTATACTGTAACTCTAGCATGTACAAATTGCTTTGTGTTGTTTTATAAAGCAATGTGAGAAAGACCATAGTAAGGATGCTAAAAACATAGTTGTTCTGACCTAGGCTTCCTGATACAGTAAAAGCACACAATGAGTCCCCAAAGCCCTATTTTTATTTCCATGGCTGTGAATTCTGCTCATTCCGAGCCTGTTCATTCTCAATCTGTTCATTCACAGATGAGTCCCAAATAGTTGTAAAGAGTCCGACAGAAGTCTGTCACAGTTCTTCTGATAAGGCTGATAAACACCCACCTTTATCTCCCTTGACACGCTGCCAAGACCTAACTGGCAATTAACTTTGCAAGGCCACACGGAACACAGAATCAACACGGAGCTGCAGTCTTGAAACCAGCCAGCATGAACAACAGTTGCTTCCTGCAAAGGCCCATGTGCCTTTGCTCCTCCTTTATGTTTTATGGGAGGGGGCAATCATCTCCAAGCCCTACTCCCAAGTTGACCCTTTTGTTTTAACTGTTCTTGCCTTCTGGCAGCTCTGTGCATGCGCGCACTGGGAACAGGCTCCCCCTGTTCCTCTGCCTCACTGATGTCCGACTCTGGAGGCTCCGGAGTCTGCACATAACTCCCAGATGGCCCTGGCCCCATCTCTGCCTCTGACGCAGAGCCCTCGTCCGAGCCTTCCCCAGACTCCAGGATTGGCCCATGTTCCTCTACAGCCTCCTCAGTGTCCGACTCCGCTGCCAGCTCTGCAGGTCGCCAGCGGACTACAATGAAAGTGTACACTAGATATTCTTTTTGGCAGCCATACAAAAGTGGTTTGCCATTGCCTTTTTCCTTATTTTTTTTTTCTTTTAATGTCAGTCTAGACTACAATTTAGGATTCCCTGGTGGACTCTTGCCCAAATATGAATCTGCTCCCACCTGGCTGAGATTTTTGGGATTAATCAAAATTAGTGAGGTGATATCATCTGCTGCAGCACAATTTTTGAGGATTGGTGTAGAATATCACCTACATATAGCTCATTAAAAAAAAACCTGGTTGGTGTGCAGAAATTATGAAACAATAAAGCAAAGAAACAAAAACAAAGGGATAGGATCAGGACAACAAGAAGTGATAGTACCATGCTAGTGAGACCACACTTAAATACTGCGTACAGTTCTGGTCACCATGATATAAAAAGATATTGAGAGCCTGGAAAGTATGCAGGGAAGAGCAATGAAGATGGTAAAAGGTCTGGAGATCAAATTGTATGACGAACAGTTGAGGGAGCTAGGTATGTCTAGATTATCAGAGAGAAGGATTAGTGGGGACATGATAGTTGGCTTCCAGTACTTGAGAGGCTGTCAAAGAAGAGGGGATTGATTTATTCTCTAGGGCACTAGAGAGCAGGACAAGAAATAATGGGTGGAAGAGAGATCCAACCTAGATATAAGGAGAAATTTTCTGACAGTGAGAGCAATTAATCAATATAGTAGCTTGCCTCCTAGGGTTGTAGGTACTCCATCACCAGAGGTTTTCAAGAATAGACTGGACAATCATTTGACTGGGATCATATAAGGCTCCTGCCTTGAGCAGAGGGTTGGACTGGAAGAATTCTGAGGTCCTTTCATCCCTAGGATTCTAATATATTAAAATACGATCAGTACATGAGGAATGCTTGCTCTCGTGTTTTATTCCAGCTGCCGAATATCAGTCACATTGATTGATACATAGAAATTTGCCAGTTAATTTGCATTATTATATATTTTGCTGTTTATGCATAAATGAATTCAGTGGGTGATATTAATTTGGATCAAGCAGCTGATCTCTGTATTCAGAGTTGTTGAGAGTCGGGCAGCACACAATAATTTAATAAATTATGCTTATTCTTATTTATTGTAACAGTGATTCCTTTTCAAATAAATTAAGAAAATTGGCATCACTGTCAAAATGTTAGGATATTTTTATAGTAGATTTAATATTCTTTACAGTGGCAGATATAACTATTGTTTAATTTGTTTGTTTATATTACAATACATTAATCTATTTTTATATTACTATTTATTTTTATATCACTATATTTACCATTACTATTGTTTAATTTATTTGTTGCAAACAAACTAGAAGAGTAGTAAGTTTTGTTTTATATGTCTGTGGGTTTTTTTTTTCTTCCTTTTAACATATAATATTGGTCATCATCTGCTGTAGGAACGTATACCTCTCAGGTAATTTCCTAAGTACACAGAATTTTAAAATGCTATATTGATAGGCTTTCCTTTTGGCATTTGTGGATCATCTTGAAATTCAGAAATTCTGTAATCAACACCAAAGGTATGTAGGAGAGGCTCTTCCACTGCAGAGTATTCAGTTCTGTATAGTTTTATAAAATTTTATTAAAATTTATTTTTCTCAATAAAGATGGTCTGAAATACTTAAAATGTGAACATTCATAAATGGTGTGCTGGGATTATCTATTGTAAAAATGTGGATAAATTGTAAGGTGACAGGTCCTTAAAAAGGGGGAATTCTATCACAATGCCACACAGTTTATGTAAAATCTTTTGGAAAAGCCACACTGGAAAAAGAAAAACGAGAAACCATGTAAAATAGGAATAAGGCTTGAAAAGGAGATTTTTCTCCCATATGTCTGTTCCTCAGAGAGAATGTGAAATAATATTTTTTACATTAGCCTTGTGGAGGTATTGAGCCTGCAGAGTTTAGGATTAAAAGCTCACATGGCATGAGACCCATGCAAGCAAGCCCTATTCCAAACTACTCCATGCCCAGTTCCCTTGGGGAATTTGGACTTTCAACTGAATGAACCAACAATGTCCTGAAAATTACAGATTTCAGCCCTGAGGCCAGCATTATGTCACCCATGTTTCCTCAAAAGTTAGGGTTGCACTTTTCCTTACCCACTACCCTTTTAATGCTGACAATTGTAGTATGTATGACTGCAGCTCTCTGCATTTCACCTACAGCTCTATGTATCGAGTATCTAACGTTTAAACATTTGAAGTCACACTCTACAAATGTTTGAATGACTTTGAGCATTTCTTGGATTGAAGAGGCTCTTCCATTTGTTTTCTGCATTATTGAATTTGGGAAGATCCAGGCTGGAGAGGGTTGGTAAAAATAGCAAAACTAAGATAGCTTTTTATATTTCAGATCAAACATTAAACTTTAAAAATACTGTTTACAATAGAAAATCCATCCAGGCAGGGAGCTCCAATGCTTTTGGAAATGCTGTCATTACATTTAGAAGTTAAATGAAATCTAAAATAATCTAAAACATGCAAAGGCCTATGAACATAGTTACAGGATCATCATGTAAATGTAAGGTGATCATACAAGCATGATCTATAGATAGGTAAAATATAATCTATAAAGGTAAAATATGGAATACAGAATACAGAATAACAAAGTTGGAAAGGATCTTGGAGATCTTCTAGTCCAATCCTCTGCCCAAGCAGGATACTCTATACTAGGGCTGTCAAACTTCCGGCCCACAGGCTGGATGCGTCACGCATTGGCCACACCCATGCCCATTTTAGTAAAGGAGAAAAAAAGTGCCGATACGTCACGTGATGCCGCCGTGATGACATGACTTTGACACTCCTGCTCTATACCATTCTGGATAAACGGCTATCCACTCTCGTCTTAAAAACCTCTTAGGGTTAAGATTTGCAACTAGTAAAATATTGATTAAAGATCATAGAATAACCAGGTTGGAAGGGATGTCTTCTAGCCCAGACCCTAGCTCAAGCACAAAAAACAACAACCCTATTGATTTATTTATTGGTTTGATTTATATGCTGCCCGTCTCCGGAGACTCAGGATGGCTTACAATGCATTAAGCAATAGCCTTCATACTTTTGTATATACCTGCTTAGTAGCGCTTTGCCCCCCCCCAAGCGGTGTTCTTTTTTTTTTTTTTATACAAAGTCAGCTTATTGCCCCCACAATCCGGGTCCTTATTTTACCTACCTTGAAAGGATGGAAGGCTGAGTCAACCTTGAGGCTGGTGAGATTCGAACTTGTAGTAATTGCAGGCAGCTGGTGCTATTTAACAGCACTTAGTCTGCTGCGCCACCAAGGCTCTTTTAACCCTATACCCCTGCAATCTAAACCCTACTGCTGTCCAATCTCCTCTTCAAAACCTCCAGTAATGGAGCAGCCACAGCTTCTGGAGGCAAGTCATTCCACTGATCAATTGTTCTCAGTCATCAAGATATTTAGGACAGGTGGATATTAGCAAGTAGAATGTGGGCCTTTCACTTTTAAGAATGTAGATGCAGGCAGTTTTCAAATATCCTAGCAATAGCACTAAGTAAATGATCTTAAAACTGACAAGGAAAAAAAATTACTCAATCCTCTTTTTTCAGTCAGCAGCAATTTCTTTTCTTATTAATTCCTGATCACTTTCTGTAAAACAACTCTCTGGTGGAATAGCAAAATGGGCTTTCCATGTTTCAAATTATTTTAAATTTCATTTAACTTCTTGTTCAGGCTCTCCATTCAAAGGAGGCACAAGCCATGTTTGCTTTCTTATGATGCTATTTTAGTTCTATAAATGGTCAGAGTTTGAGCCAAGAATTGCACTATAAAATTCAGAAAAGTAACTAATTGGAAATACAAATATCTTCCTTCCATATTGTGCTTTAGTGTGGGGAATGTAAATTCATCTGGGCCACCACAAAACCTAGAATTCCATCCCTTTCTATAAGGCAGTTTCCTTATGTTGACTAAAACTGCCAATTTTTGAAAAATGTAGTCAGTGTAATGTGTGAACTCATTCTTACTGTTGTACAGTATTTCTCTTTGCAGAAAATGTGCCTTCGGTCTACCTATTCCTGTTGGATATAAAAGAAGATCGCTCTGTACTTTTAGGGGTTTCACCTGCCATAAATTACAGCTGATGAAATATCACATACAAAGGAAATTTTTACCACCTTTAGAAGTGCTGCATGCTCATCATATGCTTTTCATGGTCTGTTTCTGTCAATGGCTTTTATTTCAACACCTTTGACTCTTTTGTAATCAATTTTCAAATTCAATTGCTTGATGCATTATACAATCTATCTAACAGTCACTGCAAATCATTTGGGTTCTCAGGCAATAATACATCATATTCGGCATCTCTGACAACAACACCTCTATCTGCACAAGCATTCTTTATACCGTTATCCATAAATACATTCACCAGCCAATGGGACGTTCCATTTATTTTCATGTATATGTTACATCCATCATATACTACTCTTCTCTTATTCAACAGCCAGCCTTCAACTACATGTTTATACCAAAACCTCCATAATTCAAGACTATTCACATTATAGGCAAACCTAGTCTTACAGTATCTAGCTAAATGCTTCCTCTGATTTGGAGCTGGCTGGGTGATTTGCATGTCTTTCCAATGCAAATATTCTTTTAACTCTAATCAATAGAATAGAATAGAATAGAATAGAATAGAATAGAATAGAATAGAACAGAACAGAACAGAACAGAACAGAATAGAACAGAATAGAATAGAATAGAATAAAAGAATAGGAAGGGACCTTGGAGGTCTTCTAGTCCAACCACCTGCTTAGGCAGGAAACCCTACACCACTTCAGACAAATGGTTATCCAACATCTTCTTAAAAATATCCAGTGTTGGAGCATTCACAACTTCTGGAGGCAAGTTGTTCCACTGATTAATTGTTCTAACTGTCAGAAAATTTCCCGTTAGTTCTAGGTTGCTTCTCTCCTTGATTAGTTTCCACCCATTGCTTCTTGTTCTACCCTCAGGTGCTTTGGAGAATAGTTTGACTCCCTCTTCTTTGTGGCAGCCGCTGAGATATTGGAACACTACTAACATGTCTCCCCTAGTCCTTCTTTTCATTAAATTAGACACACCCAGTTCCTGCAACTGTTCTTTATATGTTTTACCGTCCAGTCCCCTAATCATCTTTGTTGCTCTTCTCTGCTCTCTTTCTAGAGTCTCAACATCTTCTTTACATTGTGACGACCAAAACTGAATGCAGTATTCCAAGTGTGGCATTACCAAGGCATTATAAAGTGGTATTAACACTTCACGTGATGTTGATTCTATCCCTCTGTTTATGCAGCCTAGAACTGTGTTGGCTTTTTTGGCAGCTGCTGCACACTGCTGGTTCATATTTAAATGGTTGTTCACTAGGACTCTAAGATCCCTCTCATAATTACTACTATTGAACAATACCACATATACGGTACCTGTGCCTTTTGTTTTTCTTGCCTAAATGTAGAACCTTACTTTTTTCACCATTGAATTTCATTTTGTATTATTTTCCTCTTCTTTTCTTCAGCCTTGGCACCTATATCACAGAAATCTTGCAAGACAAAATTTTCTAAACATAGTATTATTTGGAAAAGAACCTTCTGTTTAAAAAAAATGATGTGTTCTCAGCATGGTAGAATCATTTTTTTGGCTTTCATACATTGCTGGTGAATCATACATTGCTGGTGGACAGCATTACAAGAGGGGACTATTTCAGTTTAAACGTAGCCAGATCGATGAAGGAGTGACCTACAGAGACTGTGAGATAGAAGCTCCTGAGACAGGCTTTAGCTATTAATTTTCTTGTTGCTTCTAGTGGTTTCTCCTTCTTACCATCACTTACTTTTTCAAGGCATTTGTTTACTTGAGCATGCTGCTACCTGGCAAAATCTGAAATCTGATGAAAGGCAAATAGCCCCTAAGGATCACTTTGGTTTCCATTTGCTGTCTTTGGCTTCTTTCTTTTTTCTGCTGGGAAAAGAAAACCTAATGTTGAATTCCTTGCCTGAATTCTAGCTCTTCTGAATATGGACACACACAGGTAAGACTACTTATTAGTCTAAGCTAGTGTTTCTCAATCTTAACAACTTTAATATGTGTGGACTTCAATTCCCAGAATTCCTAGCCAACATTCTGGCTGAGGTATTCTGGCAGTTGAAATATACCCATTTTACAGTTGCTGAGCCAAGCTAATGAAATAAACTGTGTTTAGTTCTGTCTATTACTATTGAGGCGTACAAAACTGCTAGGGTGTCAACTGAATGCAGGGCCTGCAAGTAATGCCATTAATTCCAAGATAAACACCAGAAACTTACACACATGAATTTGTTGCTTCTCTTTCCCATTTCCTGTTGGGGTAGATCAGTGGTGTCAAACTGGTGGCCTGCGGGTCGGATGTGTCACATTCAGGCCACTCCTAATCCCAGCTCTGTGAAGGGAAAAAACATCGTGAAACATCACGTGACGGTAACGTGACGTTGTGAGTTTGACATCCATGGGGTAGATGGACTCTAAATGAGAATTATTAAGGATATTGTGGTGTTACCAACCAGCAGAGTAAGTGCACAGAGAAAGGGTACTGAGAACAATGAATACAATACATACAAACTGGTTTAACAAAGCTTTTACTTTGTAGTGAAAAACAATTGCATAGTCTTTTTAATCAATCCAAGTCTTTAGCCATTCAAATCAGTCCGAAGTTACAGATATCTTCTTACCAGACAAACAACAGTAGGTAATAAACAGCAATTCAACGCTGGTAACAAATCACGATGGTAGCATATCCATCCACGTCTTCACACAAGACAGTAACAGTTTCAACCAGCAAGTCAAGCAATAAGTCAAGCAATGATGAGAGCAGGTCCAACAATGACTATAGCTCGGCTTCCTTCTTATATACAGTTTACACTAGTAATTATCCACTTAAGATAAGTGAAGTCAGCAGTACAATGACTCAGCAGTACAATTATGATAATTACAGTCAGCATTCAGTCAGCTGTCATTAGACATTACAATGACTCAGCAGTACAATTACTCAGCATTACATCTGTTACAGCATTACATAAAGTTACAGAATACATTTAAAGTGATAGAACACATATATTGCCTAAACAACTTGTTAGACTTACACAATATCCTAACAAGAATGGTTGGCAGTAGATGAAGGACAGATGAGGCAAAGTAGTTTTTCATGGAATACGCAATTATATTGGGAATATTCTGATTTAGCATGTGGAGATTCTCAATCATCAAGGTCAGGGTTGTCCCAAAGCTGGTTTCCAAAAGGCAACTAAACTTTCTTGTTTTTTTTTTTTTTTCCTTGAAAGTTCAGTTTGAACTGAAGAAGCTTCTTGAATGAGAAGGAAAACATTTAAAAAACAAACCAAACAAGAAAGTCCGGTAGCTTTTGACATGTGGTAACAGCTTTTAACTTAAGTGGGGTATAGAAATGAAAGATATTCCCACAGAATAAGCTTCTCATCAGAGCTAATAGAGCTTGTAGAACCTCGAAGTTCAGAAGAGTCTGTCTTCTGTGAATAACAGCTGCTTTGAACATATCATACCCATTTGTGCTTATTTATCATGAGCCCATGACTGAGACAGAGGGGAGCATGTTCTGAAGCAGTCACACCAAAAGGTGAAGCTGAATTCAAGAATTCATAACAAGTTGCCTCAAGATATCCAGGAACATCCATGAAGCAACTTTTGGTGAATTCTTGATTTTTTAAAAAGTGGTATAAGGCCTACCAATTATTGCAATTTGGAATATAAGGCATTGGCTTACTTAAATTGGACTTCTTCTACCTCAGGTCAAAACCCTGCTGGTTGGGAACTCTGGAAATTGTAGTCTCAACACACTTGGAGGGCATCAGGTGGGAGAACCTTTGGTTCCCTCTAGTGAAAGGCTACTCTTTCAGTTTCTCCTCTATGTGGAGATAATTACTATTCTCATCTAGTAGAATGCTCTTAAGCACTTGGACTGCCAATGCGATGTGAAGCTTCCTCTATAAATGTAGACAATTAATGCCACAAACACAATCCACTCCTGGTATAGTAGCTTTTCATGCTAACATCCTGCCATCAAAGTACTGAATGCCATCGTCAGAGGGAGCTTGTAGCTCTTCCACATATTCAACAAATGAAAGTAACTGGAGCTAATGGAAGGCCTTTGTGTTTGCTACACAAAGGCAGTAGAATACAGAGTAGATTTTATAGACTCAATTTATTTTAGCTTCCGGAGAATTCACTGTAGTTTCTAGTTCCCCTCCCCATTTTGAATGAATTCTCCCTGGTTTCAAAGTTTCAGAATTGGACCCCTCATGACTGTCTTTGAGTTCATTCTTGCTTTTATGAAGCTTCTTCACTGAGTAGCAAGGAGGCAAAGCATGAAATATAATAAAAATGAGGAAGGGGGAATTGACAGAAGAGAGATAATGGCAGAACTACCTTTGCAGAGGATGACAGTGTGAACAAAGACCATCAATCTGACAATAAGGCAAGGTAGGGAGATGGGTAGGATACCACCTGGAACACTTTTGTTTTGTATTTCCATTTTTCATTTTCCAACACTGAAAGAATAATATGTAATAAGTAAATTGTTTAATGTCAGCTGTCCTAGAGATGAGAGAAATGTATTATTTACTGAAAAGAAAAACCCACCCTTCTTTTTGGCTAGTACAGGGCTGGTTAAAACTGTACCAAAATTATCCAGTACTGTTGAACATAATATTCTGTATTTTACTAGTGTTTTCTAAGGACAGGATGAAGTCCTTGAGCTGGCTGAGAAGATAAAAGGCAAGTAGGTGATCATTCCTGAATTGAAGGTAAACAATCAAGGGTCATTCACACCAAGCTCCCCTTTGGTAAATGCTTGTGTTTTTCTGAAATATTTCTTACAATAAGATCCTTAGATTATATTGATAAACGTTTATTGAAAAGATACTGAAATAGGAAAAAGAGAGCTTTGCAAAAGAGAGCTTTTAATGTGTATTTACTGTATATACACCTCGGTATTGGGAAGGTTGATTGGAAATGTGTAATAATGGAAATTTACAGTACTGTGATCTAATACAGTGTTTTTCAAATAATGTGTGGACTTCAGGTCCACAAATTCCCCAGAGAGTTGAGAAGCACTGGTCTATTAGATACCTGTGGCAAATCTGGGGGGAAAAAATAAAGAGATTAAAATGTAGATATAAAGAAGATGATCCATACAGGTAATCCTCAATTTACAGCTATTCATTTAGTGACTATTTCAAGTTACAGATGCTTGGAAGCTGGCATATATTTATGATAGTTGCAGTGTCCCAGGAACAGTTTGTGACTGTCACAAGCAAATTCAATGGGGGAAGCTGGATCCACTTAATCCAATTCACTTAATGACTGGAGCAAAAAAAGGTTGCGAAATTAGTTGCGGTTCATTTAACAACTAGCTCACTTAGCGATGGAAATTCCAGTCCCAGTTGTGGTCGTAAGTCAAGAATTACCCGCACCTTGTATAACATACATGCATGTTTTATCTGAAACCAGTTTTATACCTCTATTTTAATCAATGTTAAAGGTTTAAAACTATGGATTCCCAGTGGAATCTGGGATTGTATGGAACCATCATTGCCTTAACCATTGCCTTCATGGAAAGCATTTGCCACTGCAGGCCTGTAGATGAGATGACTAGGGCCTTTTTGTCCCTGACTTTCCTTTTTTTTAAAACAACCAACAATTATGAAAGAACAGACAAATGTCTTAAATTTTAGTTTTAATGCTGTAAATTGCCCATATAGCATCAGTGTTCATAGGGCATGGTAAAAAAAATTCAAGATGGCGGTCACAACGTACAAATGAAGCCCTGCCCATTTTTTATGTGGTGTGTGCACCCTTGAATTATAGGCCAGTCAGAGACCAGTATCATATTTGGATTTTAAATAAGATGCAGTGAATATTGTGGAAATATCAAGTAATCCTGATCAGGAAGTAAAATGTAAAAAACATTTTAAAAGTAAAAAACTTGCACACCTTACTTATTTCCTGATATAATTGAAAGGACGTTGCTATATATCAAGCTAGGCTGATAACATGGATTTTCCTTGGAGAAAATCCTTGGAGATTCTTTTCTATTAGTGTTCTTTTCTCCTTGGTGTTCTTTTCCTTGGAGAAAATAATCATCTCAAAATAATCATTTCATAATCCACAAGAATATTTTTTAAAATTTAATTTATTTGCCATCCATCTTTCTACAAGCGTATGGCTGACCAAGATGTAAGTGGAATAAATTCAGCCTGTACTGGATTTATTTTGCAGATATATTTGTTACTCCAAATATTAAACCCAGTTGTCTAATAAACCTGGACATTGTTGTCTTTTTAATTTTTCTGCTACAGCTCTGTCAAAGTGGTGGAGTAAGAATAGTTCCCAATTGGTAAATGTGTGTGATTTATACTCGATTGCTTTGAAATGACAAGTAATTAAAGAATGCAGTATTACTTATTAAATGTACCATCGGCCAGAAGAAGAGAGCTTTATTTTTACTGACTGCGACAAAATAACACACCTTTTGGAGCACCCCACTTAATATGCAAAAAATGCCCAGTTTAAATCACTGTAGTAACATTTTAAAATCACTATTTATAAAATCTTGTTTCCTCAAGTGACTGAAGAGCAGAACAAATGGCTGCTAATTTTGAGCTGAAATCTATACCTCTGAGAAACATTTTATGTTAATTTCTTGATACAGATGCCCTGGGTCTCCTTTTAAATAACATTTGAATACTCTTTTAATAACATTGCGAGTTAACCAGAGATTGAAATGTAGCTGATCTCACAGGCAAATTTAAATAAAAATGGCATTCTGCTGACACAAGTGTATTAGAAAGAAAACCTATGTAAAAGAGCTGTTAACCCAGATCTATTGTAGGATATATTATATATTGTCTGACATACTTTCATAAGAGCAAGCAGAAGTATCCCATCCTTTAGACTCTGGTAATGTTCCTTATTGTTAAATTCAATAGGAAAAGCTATTCATACAGAGGTATGATTGAAAAGAAAATTGAACCCTTTTGATGTTATAAATGTGTCTATTACAGCATGTGCACACAAATTTTCCATGGAAATTATTGTGAAAGTAGTGATTCTCCTAGAAAAATGCATTAGTGTTGACATGTTCAATTTTATCTGCATCAGAATATAAATACCTTTTAACTGTGGCAAAATTGTTTAGAATGTATATACTGTAAGTTGGTTGTCTAGCTATCCATTCCACGTCGCTTTCCTGGAGCCTAATTGTGTTCTTTTTCATGTCTGTAATACGGATATTAAAAATAAGGCCTTGAAGTTGTAATATGCTTCAGATTTATGTTGCTATGCTCTCCTTTAAAAGAAGATTTGAAATGAAACATTTCTAATACGATACAGGTAAAAATATTTCTTTTTACTACATTACATTATTGTAGCTTTATAGTACCAAACTGTACACCTAAAAATAAAGGGAAAATAAAAGCAAAAGTAGTTGGGATAAATATAATTAAAATGAAAGAAGTTTTATTAAAATAATAGTTCTACCATTCCAATGAAACCAAAGTGTGCATGCAAGCTTTGTACCATAGTGCCGATTAAGATAATTTTAATCAGAGAAATTAAAACCCTTAGCTGATAAACCACACTTCTTGTTGTGTAATGCTTAGAGAAGCGCAGTGCAAAGAAACGGAGCCTGGAACCATACATAACATAAGGCTATCCTCCATTGTAAGCAGTGACACATCTATAGCATTTTTTGTGTCATTAGAATGATTCAGAAATTCTGAACTCCAGATTTAGCAACAGATTATTGTTAGATCAATACAGATCACCACATATGTAAGCTAATTAAAAAAAAATTAAGCCATACAACGTCAGGAGATTAAAATTGTCTACATGTACACATAAGAAGAGTGTGCCAAATATTTTGACCAGTTCTGGTCCAGTTTTTCATTTTAAAATATTCTGAAAGGAAATGTATTGCATACAGCTCTGATTTATCGTTCTTTCATATTTTGGTTTTATTCCTATGTTTTAAATCCATCATTAGAGTCTTTGGAGGTTTCATAAGAAGAAGAGTAGTCACAATTAGTTTTCTTCCTTCGTAGATTAAGGTTGGGGATGTGTGTGTCTAATTTTTCTCTAATCTCTGAATGGAAAGAACTATGTCTTTGCTGCAATTGCAGTTCCCTTTCCCAAATGGATGTTTTCTGTGCCAGATCAGAAAAAATAAAATGCCAAGCAATGTTATATTAAACAATACGTTTCTCTGTTTTCAGATTGAATTTGCAGAGTATCATAGAACTTTGAAATGAATTTGAAAGTATTTTTTTTCTACACAGAAATGCCAGAATTTTAACAGGCAGTACGGATTAGAAAAGATTTTCCAGAGCAACAGAGAATCCAAGGACATGAAATGCCAAGGAAACAAAATTCCAGCTTCAGGAATTAGATGTCTTGGGAAAGCTTTAACTGCTGAGGAGAAAAAGAGAATTTATAAATCTTATTGGGGTAGTTTTTAAAAATATACTCAGAACATAAAAGTACTCTGAAACAGACTTTCGTTCACAGTTTCAAACAAACTATGATGAACCTACAGCACAAAAAGAAAATGCCATCTATGTAAATATTCATATGCATATGAAAAATATTCTCTGTGGTCATCCAGGGTTAAATTAAATTAGTATTATTATTTCAGAAAATACATTTCCACTGTGCCAACATAAGTACCATGAATTCACTGTGTTTCAGCTCACTAACTAAAGCTGACTTGTCATTTTTGCTCAGCAGGGTAACATTTCTACAGTTATTTTGAGTGTTTGACAACTACTTTAGAACTGAGCGTTATTTCATATTGTTTTCCCAACCTTCAAAGGTAGGAATTGACCTAACGGTATTTTTTTTCCCCTTTTGGGAATTAAAAAGAGAGAGAGAGAGAGAGAGAGAGAGAGAAAGCAATCTGGTTATTAAATGATTAGGCACCAAATTATCACTTCTTTCACATTGGACCTAGATTACTGCCATTTGCCATTTTATTTTCAATTATAAAACATATAATTTTATATAAACAGGAAGCCTATAACTCCTGAGAAGGTGGCAAGTGAAACATGTAAAATACAAACTGTAAAACATGATAAAACATTGCAATTAAAATCAAACCAAAAATTCAAATATTTTTTGCCAAATATTGATGAAGTTAATTGTTTGAAAGATTCATCTGGCTATTAATTTATCTTAATCTAAGTTTACATCTTGAAGCCGCATTCTGCTTCTAAACATTTAAAAAAATTACCTTACTTAAAAAAAAATAGTTTAGGACAAGATTTGATGTGGCAGCAATATACCCATTTTTTTAAAAAATCAGGTTTTGCCTAAAACATATGTAGTTTTTACACTTTGTAACAGCAAAAATACCCAGTGGGAAAGAGAGATGAAGAGAATTAGTCTTCTAAGTAATTTTCTCCTTAGCTAAATTCCAAATCAGGAAGTAGACTGAACAAGTAGAAAGTCATCTGGAAGGAAACAGGTTCAAGTAAATAAAATACTACCTTCTTTCCTAGGCAGACCTCAATTTAAACAAACTGGGTGGCCTATTTTGGTTTTTAATATTAGTATTAGGTCCTCTCTCTGTTACTTACCTCAGTAGCATAGGTTCTCTTGATGGTGCCATAACTGAGGAATAAAGTTTTATTCCTGTAATGTAGCCTCCTTTTAATTATCTTTCATGCTTCTGAAATGCAAAATATGACAGTTATTAGAAAGTTTCATTCAGAGTGACGTGAGTATTCTTGGAAGTGATGACTGCATATGTGGTTTATTCAGAATATGTTTACATTGTATTTAATGTACGTTTAACTTTTATTAACAGGTGGAACATAGGCAGAATGTATCTGTGTATTTGTGTGTGTGTGTGTGTGTGTGTGTAAAACATTATAAAAAATCTGTGATATGAAACCAGAATAATCATTGGTAGTTCATATGACCCAACTGTCTTTTTTAACTAGCTAGACTTCCTATTAATATTTTTGAATACATCTGCCTATATATGCTCCTCTCAATAACCCCCCTCCACCCACCCACAATAGAAAATATTCAATGCTTCTTGTTAATGTATGTTTTCATTTAGATTTTCTTGGCTATAACTTTAGTCCTACTGCAGCCTCCTTACTGTTCCGAGTTATAGCAGACATTTGATTTAATATAAATGCAGTTTTCGCTTCTTTTTGATATTAGCATGTTTACTCCATTTTATTTATGTACTGCATTACAAGAAAGCAAGACTATCTTTCCAGAGTGGATTAGAACAGGAACAGGATATGCTTTTCAAGGGTAGGCTCAATTTTAATAATATTTTAATAATATTTTAAAAAGAGGGGGCCAAAATCTATTGTAGCTAGTGAGATTTTGGAAATTTGTGTCCAGCAACCAGTAAATAATTTTTTAATGAAATGGGTAAAAGGTAGTTTTGTATATATTTATTGCCAAGAAAATGTATTTATGATTAATGCATAACAAAATTAAAACCCAAACAGTCTCCTACAATGAGCTACAGACTGAGTTGATCACAGGTCAGATTCTATTAGCTACTGGATAACACAGTTATTCCATTTCCAGCAAAATAGTAATTGCTGTGTACATCAGTTTAATCTGGAGACGTGAGCTCCACCTTTGTGGTTTTGGAAACTTCTGGAAATGAAATCACCATCCTGAGGTTCTGCTGAAGTTGTCAAGGCTATTCAGCCAGCACTTTGGGATATTAGGGAATTTTGTTGCAGTAATAATTTTAAGGGAATAGATCTAATTTACCCTTCCTTTTAAAAAGTATTATTTTTGCAAAAGAAAAACTGCATAGTTATAACAAAGTTTGGGTTTTTTTAAAAAAATGGAAAAAATAGGTATAACACTTGGGAGACTATGGAGAGAACAATCCAGTCCCAAGTTTTGATCTTCTGTGAATAACAATGTTACTGTATAGTGAATTATATTGAAATGGATGGAAATCTTTGAATATTATATTTTAATATTGTATTGGGGCAACTCAAAGAGTTTCAGTGACAATTAGATGAGGCAAGAATACTTCATGTTAGGTATTTGCCTAACATACCTTATAATAAATGAGGAATTTACCTCATGTTAACTGTTTGCCACTTTGAATTATACATAAAAAGGCAGGATTAAAAAATATCATCATCTTACTGGTCCAGGGAGGGAATTATTTTATTAAAATTATAAGATGACCCATTGCAAATCTGTGCACAATACAGCAAAATCTTTACTAAAATAGAAATAAAATCCCCAAAGCATCCAGGAAAAGAAGCACCCTTTCTAAAATGGTAAAAAAACACATTCAAATGCAGAGAACCTAGGCATCACTCGATTGCTCTTTCTTACAGATTGACTCTTCAAACTGAATAGCTGAGACATGTATTTCTCATTTTTATCCACAATACAAATATGTTTAAACTATATTAGGTTAACTATGTAACATGCAACTCAACTGCAAGCCTTTTGGGGTTTCTTTTATGAAACCATCAGTGGATCTCTTTAGTAGGATTGGGAACATTGACAGTAGGAAATTAAGATTTAAGGTTCCCATCAACACTTTCTTATACTCTACACATTTTTTAAAATTTTTTAAAATCATTTGTATTTCATGCATTTAATTCATTAATTTAAATAAAGAGATTATTGGGGAAGATTTAAGTCTCTGTCCATAATAGTAATCCCCATCCAGATTGAATTCGTATATACTTAAAGGTAAAGGTAAAGGTCCCCTCGCACATCTGTGCTAGTTGTTCCCGACTCTAGGGGGTGGTGCTCATCTCTGTTTCAAAGCCAAAGAGCCAGCACTGTCCAAAGACGTCTCGTGTTCATGTGGCCAGCATGACTAAATGCCAAAGGCGCTGTTACCTTCCCACCAAAGGTGGTCCCTATTTTTCTACTTGCGTTTTTTTACATGCTTTCGAACTGCTAGGTTGGCAGAAGCTGGGACAAGTAACGGAAGCACACCCCATTATGCGGCACTAAAGATTCAAACCGCTGAACTGCCAACCTTTCGATCGACAAGCTCAGCGTTTTAGCCACTGAGCCATGTGTCCCTAGTCATATATACTTACTCTCCTCTAAAAGTTCCCAAGGGGATAAGTTATGTTTTATACAACTGGCATAATATGTAGTCTGTTCTTAAAACAATTGGCTGAGCATATACAGGTAATCTTTGACTTATGATCACAACTGAGCCCCAAATTTTTGTTGTTAATTGAGATGTTTGTTAAGTGAATTTTGACCCATTTTATGACCTTTCTTGCCACTGTTGTTAAGTGAATCACTGCAGTTGTTACATTAGTAACATGGTTGTTAAGTGGATCTGGCTTCCCCATCGACTTTGCTTGTCAGAAGATCTCAAAAGGTGATCACATGACCTTGGGACACAGCAACAGTCATACATATGAATCAGATGCCAAGTAGCTGAATTTGGAACATGTGACCACAAGGATGCCACAACAGTCATAAGTGTGAATGGTCATAAGTCACATTTTTCAGTGCCATTGTAATTTTGAATGGTTATTAAAATAACTGTTGTAAGTTGAGGACTACCTGTACTAATAATGCTATAATTGTACTTCTAGCAGCATTTCATGATTTAGATTGTTCCTATCACTCATCTCCTCCCACTTATGAATATATGACTGTAACCTTGTTGCTGGTATCCTTAAGATTTATATTGACTGTTTCCCTATGACTATCATTAAGTGTTGTACCTTATGATTCCTGACGAATGTATATTTTCTTTTATGTACACAGAGAGCATATGCACCAAAACAAATTCCTTGTGTCCAATCACACTATTCTATTCTATTCTATTCTATTCTATTCTATTCTATGCTATGCTATGCTATGCTATGCTATGCTATGCTATGCTATGCTATGCTATGCTATGCTATGCTATGCTATGCTATTCCATACCCTTTCCAAGATACAGGACAAATCCAATATTGTTATTACAGAAATGCCAACATCTTTTATTTGGGAAGATCACCCTTCAAATGAGCTGACAGCATTTATCAGAGAGTCCGATCTATTCCCAGCACACATGAACTTGTCTGAAATTAGGTTGAAAGTTGATTTCCTTTCCAAACAGAGTAAATTGAGACAGCTTTCAATGACTGAACTTTCAGTGGGAGTCAGTCAAAGGCAATATGCACCTTACAGGTTGGTGTGTGAATTTCTTACTCCATGAGGACAAGTGTTGGTCTGAATAAAAGCATCCCCCAGTCATAGGTAGACAAGATATTTACAACTGTTCTGACTTTATATTAGTCGTGTCCCAGAATTTCAGGCTCCCTAGTTCAAGGCTATGCAGGTGTAATACTAATAATCAGCGACATTATTACAGGTTGCTGGTGTAAAATTATTTCTCTCTCTTTGCACTCCTGCATAGATTTCATTTGCATGGCTTCTGACAGGCTCTCATACCCATTACTAGAAACCCTCAGCCGTCATTGCTTACTTTTGTTGTTGGCTGTATTTGTGTGTCGCCAGTCAATAGTCTCTCCTTCACATGGCTTCAAACTAGAGCAAGCACAGGCTTGCTTCCAGCACTCATTTCAGTGTGTTGAGCATTCAATTAAACAGGGAGATTTTCATTTTATTCAAGGGGAGCTGCATCTTGTCTAGCTCAGTAGCTATTTGCTTGGATGGCCACCAAAGCATTAAAACAAATCTTTGAAGATGGCCTATTGTCCCCAGATCCATTTGGAAAAAAAAAATCACAGGATATCTTGTTCCTAACACTATTATTTTGTTTCCAACTGAGTGTAAACTTTTAAAGGGCGAGTTTGCCTGCTTTGCAATATTTCTTTTGCATACATAAAGTAAGAGCTTGGAAAGTAGAGCTTCAATTACAAATAATAAGTAGATGCATATTTTGTCTGCTTCTTCCACATTTTATTCAGGTTTTAAGCATGATTTGCCAAACAAACAGTCATCTTTTCAGAAAAAAAAAATGAAGGTATCAAAGAAATTATGGGAATGGTTCCATGTATTTCAATGGCAGCATTGAATCTGCACTCTCCAAAAATGGTCAAACTTAGAAATGTATGCACAGGTAGTGGGTTGCAAAACCTGTCATTACCAGTTCACTCGTGCGCATGCACTCGTGCGTGTGCGCAATGCATCCGTGCATGTGCAGAAGCATCTGGCACGGGTGGTCGGAGCCTCCTGCCGCCACTGCTACCGGTTCGCCGATCCGGGTAGAACCGGTAGCAACCCACCTCTGGTATGCACCCAAGTTCACAGTAGTAAGGATCCTGTCCTCTTCCTCAAGATCAACTGGTCTAAACTCTTCTCAGATAATTTTGCTTAGACATGCCTTGATAATTTTTCATTTCATTTATTTAGTTTGTCTAACATGCACATGATAACAGGTATAAGTATAAACATAAATAGGAACATAGTAAATGGGTACCAATAAATGGAGACAGTAGGACAGGGACGGTAGACATGCTGGTGCGCTTATGCACCACAACATCCACATCTGCCTAGCCAGAGTCCAATTATAAGCCATGCTGAGTGTCACAATTTTTTTTCTACATATACCCAAGTCAATGGGCTCCACAGCTCAAGAGAGACAGATGGACCCAAACCCCAAGAGAACCACATAGATTCCTAGGCAACATGCACAAACATAAAGGCTAGAACTCATTACTTACTATTCCCTCTTCTCACTTCCACTATATGACTTTCTACTGCTTCTCCAATTACTACTCCTTGTGAGCCCTGCAGCTGGAGAACAATATTTTTTTTCTATCTGCTTTAGACTGCTTTATTTCTGCCTCCTTCCGTCTCTCACACATAGAAATCAAGATGATACTTGCAACTACACATAAAAAAAGAGGCCACACAGTTGTTACTGTAGCCTTTCCTTTTTGACCACTTTTTGACTGGAGCTTCTGTCAAACTGGTGCAGCATCCTCGTGTGGAGGAATTCTATTGCAATATGTCCCATCAGTGTAACCCTTTGCTTCATGAAATCTACAAAAGACCAGATACTTGTTAAACTTGCAGCTTAATTAAAACAGTTATCCTGAAACATGCTCTTCAGAAAAATAGCTTAAAATCACAGGCAGCAACTACATGTCTTTGAATTCAGATGATAGTCCTACTTTTGTTCCTTTAAAAGCCCTAAATGTAGCATCATTCTAGAATGCTTGGATAGGAGAGATGGCAATCATCTAAAATTATTTCTGCTAGTGGGTTATCCTTTTCCTATAAGCTGTTCTCCGAAAAATACATCTTTTGTAGGTGGTGGTGATGGTGATGGTGGTGTGTGTGTGTGTGTGTGTGTGTGTGAGAGAGAGAGAGAGAGAGAGAGAGAGAGAGAGATATGGGGAAGGGAGAGGGAGGGAGGGGGAGAGAGAGAGAGAGAGTTTAATATTGGAAATAACCTTAAAAACACATTCTTATATCTTGTCTACTTTGAGCATACTACTATTCCCACTTAATGCACAGCAGAGTCTTCCTTTCCATAGTT
Source organism: Arizona elegans (assembly GCA_022577455.1). Lineage (NCBI taxonomy): Eukaryota > Metazoa > Chordata > Lepidosauria > Squamata > Colubridae > Arizona > Arizona elegans. The sequence goes on from JAKOOJ010000001.1 coordinate 83,830,410, forward strand.
TGCAGTAAAAATACCTCTAGCCTTGTCTAGAAATCAACTACATGGTTGTAAAAATATGTTGCAATGTGGATAACTTCCCGTTCAAGTTACCAACAGCCAATCCCTTGGATTTACCCTCCTACAAATTTTCAATTCTCATCTGTTTTTGCTCCCTCCCCATGACTACAGAGCATACTTGAACTTCCCTTGCTTGTTTTGATTCTCCCAAAGAGATTGATACACTTGTGTAAACCGTGCATTCTCCCAAGTACTGCCCTCTGGTGAATGGTTGATGTTACTTGGCCATTTAAACCCTGTTACTCAGGGATTGCTTTTAATGTATTGATATCTTGCAATTTCAGTGAATCACTTGCATTGGTTTTGATTCCTGCTTTCTGATTTTGCAGGGAGGAAGTGTTTACCCCTTGCACAAATATAAATTATAAACCCGAAGGATCTTGGTTTGACAGGCCTACACACTGCTTGTCCTTGCTCACACTTTCGCTGCACCACACAGGATTCGCTTGCTGTTACAATCTACTTAGCGCCACCCTCTCAAAATGCATTGTCAGTAACCGAATTAGCTCCTGCTTGTGCTTTAATTAATATTGCCGCCTGGATCTATCAACAGCAAATCAGCAGGCTTCACACCAGAGGATAAAAACAATCTGCACCTTGTCAGGCCTGGCACTTTGGAAGTCGTTGTGGGGCTGCAACCTTGTAGTAATTACTCACCTGGGTCTTTGCACTGCCTTCATTTCCGTGTTTGATTGTTGACATTGTACAACACTGCATCATCCACAGAAGGGGAGAAAAGTGGGGGGGAAATTGTGGCGGGCCTGGTAATTATGCCTCTGTCACTTCACCCTCTTCCTGCCTTTGGACCCCCAACAGCAAAAATGATAGACATCATATTCAGGGTAACTGTTCCATTAAAGAGAATGATTATGTTAAGCTGAGTGAATGAGTTGACATGAAGACTCAACACCTCCCAAGCAGCTGTGAAAACATTTAGAAGACATTCATGTAGCAAATGAGCAAGGAGGTGGGGCAGAAAGACGGAGAACAGAAAGACACTTCCGTTTTCTCTCTTTCTCTCTCTCTCTTTCAAAATAATATGCGTTACTCCAAGTTGTGCATGCAAGAAATCGAGGGTGGAAGTGTGAAATCATAAACTTGCTCATACCTACTCTACTCTTTTGTTTCTCTAAAGGAATGCAAGAACAATACTGCATCAAGTCAGCCTGCCGTTGTGTGTTAGGTATTTTGCTGTTCGGAATAACAGAAGCATTAGCAACAATATAATAAATGATTTCTGGGGATTGTCAGACAGAATAAACAAATGCCTTTGAGGGAGTTTTAACCAAGCCAAGAACTGTACTGCAAATGTAAAAAAAATTCTCATAAGCATCCTATGGGAAAGTGTGGGGTTTGGATTGTGATTGAAAATATGAAAGCTATCGTTAATACTTTGGAGAATGCATAAAAAGATTGTTTTAAATGAATAAAGAATGAAGTGTTTTGTGTACAATATTTCTCTTTCTATACTAATTTGATGGCTAGAAGGGCCATATTGACATTGATATTATTTTGCCCCAGAGAAGAAGATAACAAATATGGAAAATTCTACCTGAGCAGATGCTCCACCTGTACTGGGCAGATGGGAAACTCTCCAAAAGGCATTCTGCAGATAGAAACAAAATGATAGCCTGGAGAAGCCAGCTTTCAATTTGTCCAATCCACAGTTCTTCCTTCCTCCTAGACAGATTTCTTGGCCATTTTAAATAAATAAATAAATAATTTTATTTCTATACTGCCCTTTTCCCGAAGGACTCAGGGTGGTGTACAGCCTATTAAAAGCACAAAGACAGACATCAGTTAAAAATAATTAAAATTATTAAATAATTTTGGCTCAGATTTAAAACCCCAAAAATTTAAAACACCCAATTTAAATCATTTTAGCTCTCAAAGAGCTAATTTTCTCCTGAAAGTGTGATCAGCCAACTTTTCTTTCTGCCCTTCTCGTATTGGTACTAGTTCTGCAAATAGCTGTCTTAACAATCCTGGTATAATGCATGACCTCATGACATTCTTGGATGAAACAAATCCTATATTTTCACTTCAAACTGTCTGGGGACTAGGATTCCCAAAGGAGATCATTATAGCTTCCTTCTGAATCTCCCAGATGTGAAAGATCAGGGAATGATGACACTAATTCAAATTTGGATAGTGGTGTGGTGGGATGATATCTGATACTGTCAATATTGGCTTCCTTTCCTCCTGGTTTGGAATGATGAGATATATTATTTTGCTAGACAACCCTTATCTCATTGGGTCAATATTTTCACTCGTGGGTGCTTGGGAGCATGCAAGAAGTGCCATGTGACTCAGGGATGGGGTAGGTGGTGATGTGGTCAGGAAGAGTGCATAGGGTATGCAAGAGGTGCTGCATGGTTTCACAAAAGGATGCATAGGGATTCATTCACTCCTGTTCCTCCCTCCCTTTCTCCCTATACTTTCCTTCCTTCCTTCCTTCCTTCCTTCCTTCCTTCCTTCCTTCCTTCCTTCCTTCCTTCCTTCCTTCCTTCCTTCCTCCCTCCCTCCCTCCCTCCCTCCCTCTCTCCCTCCCTCCCTTCTTTCCTTCTTTCCTCCCTTCCCCTCCTCTCTCCCTTCCCTTCCCTTCCCTTCCCTACCCTTCCCTTCCCAGCAAGCAGGTAAGTGGCTGTTACTGGGTGGGGGAGGGCGGGATGGATTGCAGGAGTCTCTTGGAAACTATCACAAACATTGAAAATGAGGTGGCATAGAAGCAGCAGCAGCAGCAGCTTGGTAGTGATGAAGAAGCCACAACTTCGCCAAATTTCCTTTGGGAGTAACGATCCCAGGATTCTGTACATTAGCCCATTTGAGATACCTTTTTAGACAAAATGTTTCACTATGATGTGCACAGTCAGAGGTTACAGAGATGAAATTTTTAGTAGTATATAGTTAGAGCCTGTTTTTAAAATAAATGGCTGTTTTAAAAAATGGCTGCAGATTTAAAGTCCTATTGCAATGCACAAAGGCATTTTACAATACTAGATTCCAAATTTTGTTACAAAAGCCAGGTTATTTAAAAGAACATAGTAACCTCATGAACATTTTTGGACATCAACAATCCTCCCTTCAGTATTAAAACCAAAACAGACAGGAGTGCTATTCAGTGCTCATAATTTCCAGCGATCTAATTCAAATGAGCATTAATTTATAATATTTATATCATACCATTGGATATATTCTAATGGCAATTTGGGACCTTTTCCCTATTGCTAAGTATATGCTAAATATCTGCAACTCAGTTTGGATGATAACATAAGCAAAATAAGCCTTAGTCTATATCATTTCGGAGATGCTGGGGTGATCCTGTCACCAAACTTGGTGAATATGGAGTCCCCATATGTGATTGGATAGAGTCATACTTACCTGTCATTATTGGTTTGGATGCTACTAGCAGTCTGGACTTTATGCTTCCAAAAATGCCCTCCAGCTGGTCCAGATAATGTGACACCCTTTTCTTAAAAAAACAAATGAACTTTAAAAGATTTACTCAGTCAACTTTCTCATTACCTGGATTGTTCCCAAAGGAAAATTAATTTCTAATGCCCCTGTGGCCTTTTTGGGAAAAATGGACAGATGGAATCATTATTTCTCAATCTCTTACTAGTCTATCACTTGTACATTTTACTTCAATTGTTGATTCAGATGTTATTGCATAAGAAGGATAATGTTTCATAAGTTTATATCACAGCAAAACATGGTATGGCTTTATTTTAATAGGATATTATCAATCGCCCCAACGTGATCAGTTAGGAAAGAGAAAGAAAGAAAGAAAGAAAGAAAGAAAGAAAGAAAGAAAGAAAGAAAGAAAGAAAGAAAGAAAGAAAGATGGAAGGAAAGGAAAGGAAAGGAAAGGAAAGGAGGAAGGAAGGAAGGAAGGAAGGAAGGAAGGAAGGAAGGAAGGAAGGAAGGAAGGAAGGAAGGAAGGAAATATACCCCATTGCTTTTTCTTTCCTATAATGGGATTCTGGATAGTTTACGTAGATTTCCAAGCTGCCTTACCATCTAATTTTTACTATTCCAGACCAATTTTTCAGGAAAACCAGAATCCAGTAATTACTTATTGGTTTGTTTATTTTGTTTTCTTTGTTTTCTTTTCATCCTCTCAAGAGTGCCCAGAATTTTGCCCAGAACCCCAACCAATCATGTTACTTGTCAAGGAAGCAATATACCAAAAAACAATTGAGGAGCAGCATGTAGGTGTACAATTTAAAGCCAACTTCATTTAAAAGTCTAGTTCTGGATCTCCCTGTATGTGACAGTACTGATTTTCAGTAAGAGAATTCTTTGCATCTGGAGTCTTTGTGTTTGTTTATGTATGATGCACCCTGAACATTATTTAATCAATGGATTTTTTTGGAATAGCTTCCCCTGGAACATGACCTGGCTTCCACCATACAGCCATACATTAAGCATTACTTCAATGACTGAAACAGAAATACGAATGTGATAATATCGGTACATCCATGAAACTAATATGCCATATGAAGTATAACTCTGGGTAGCTCACAGCAAAAGCAAAAACAATTAAAACCAATATAAACAACAATTCCCATGGGCCAGCAGAATCTGCTGGGAAAAGCTCTATTTTTAGTCCAGGTAATTTAGATAAAATTCATAAAGTTTATGAAGACATATGATAAATCTTTCAGCAAAACGCAAAGCACAAATGTTTATTCAAAATAAATACCCACCTGGAGTCAACTGTCATAAAGCCCCCTCTCAAAATATACCTACTAACAACCAAGTAATGGAGAACTTTTAAATTGTCAGAGTCAACCCAAAAAATAAAAATGTTTTCTTTGCATCCGGGCACTCATGTATGCAGATATATGCATCCACATGTGCATATAGGTACACACACATAATTGGGTGGAGATAAGAAATATTCACAGGAATGGCCTCCCTGTTGTTTTTCTGAAAGAGGTTGGACTAGATTTCGTTTCCTTTTGTGACCAGAAAGATCCATTCTTCACTAAAGAGATACAAAGATCTAACACTTAGAGCATTTTCACATGTCCTATAGGTAAATCCAAATTATTTCAAGTTCAGATATAAAAGGTAAAGGTAAAGGTTTCCCCGCACATGCATACTAGTCATTTCTGGCTCTAGGGGTGGTGCTCATCTCCATTTCTAAGCCGAAGAGCCAGCGCTGTCCAAAGACATCTCCATGGTCATGTGGCCGGCATGACTAAATGCCGAAGGCTCACGAGTGCTGTTACCTTCACATCAAAGTGGTCTCTATTTTTCTACTTGCATTTTTATGTGCTTTCGAACTGCTAGGTTGGCAGAAGTTGGGGCAAATAATGGGAGCTCACCCCGTTACGCGGCACTAGGGATTCAAATCATGGAACTGCTGACCTTCTGATCAACAAGTTCAGCATCTTAGCCACCGAGCCACTGTGCCCCAAAAAGTTCAGGTATACAGTAATGTAAATCAATGAGTCTCAACTCTGAGATGTGCCCTGGTTGGGAAATTCTGGGAGTTTAAGACCACACATCTTACGTTTGCTGAGCTTGAGAAGAAAACTATGACTGGGTGGTGGGGGATAGACAAACTTTCTTGTTTTTTTTATCCTGATGAAGCTATACACAGCTTGTTTGTGTGTTTCTCTTTGGAAGAAAAATTATCCTCTCTCGTCAGCTCCTGAGCCTATCAGCTACTTAAAGAGATATGTTGACTTGACATAACAGGTCATGTTGACCAGAGTAATGTCTCCTTTCCCTCTCCATTTGGTGCAGGGTACAAAGGGTCTGATTTGGAAGGGTTTTCTTCTTTCGTTTTGATAGGAATGAGCATTTTGGGGTTACTCCAGTGGAGGAGAGACAGTGGCACTGTTGTTACAATGATTCTTAGGTCTTATAGTCTTGAGTTCTAGACCTGCCTTAAGCTTGAAAAAATAACAACAGTTCAATAGTGGCCAGGGGTGAAATCTAGCAGGTTCTGACAGGTTCTGGAGAACTGGTGGTGGAAATTTTGAGCAGTTTGGAGAACCGGCAAATACTACCTCTGGCTGGCCTCAGAGTGGGCAGGGAATGGGGATTTTGCAGGATCCTTCCCTGGAGTGGGGTAGGAATGGAAATTTTGCAGTATCCTTCCCCTGCCATGCCCACCAAGCCACACCCACCCACCAAGTCACACCTACAGAACCGGTAGTAAAAAAAATTGGATTTCACCACTGGTAGTGATCTGACACTATCTCAGCCCAACTCACTTCACAGGTTTATTTTTGTAGGGAAAATAAGTATGTATAAATAATTAATAAATAAGTAAGTATACTTATATAAATATAATAAATAAGTATAACTATGACTGTAATAAAGATTTATTTGAGTTTGATTGATTTTCTCTCCCTTTTTTTTGCAAATGACATGATATATGCCCTCAATGCGAGGTAGGAGGATCAGTAATGTATTTCATCTCTTTAGTGTGGAGTGTAGGTGAAGGTGTTCGGATGAATATTTTGGAAATGCTCAGTTGAAGGAAGAATACTATATACGTTATGGTGTGCCAACTATTTAAACAACAAGAAAATAAGACAGTCTGCAGGCCTAGCTGTGTTAGAAGGATCGTTGAGCGCAAACAGTACTGTGTGGAAATGCCCTGGGTATATTTTTCAACTCCTTTGCTACTAGATAATTGAAAGTAGCAGATGATGGATAGATGGTCTCAGAAGAACATGCAGTAAAAGTCCTACTCCTTATTTTAATTCTTGCTAGAAGGATTAGCACAATTATGTGGAGCACCCAGAGATATCCTGTTATATTAATAATTGGGCAAAATTAATACATCTTCTTTGATCAAGTATAAGAATGAGAAGAGAAGCTTGTCACAAAGAAACATTTTAATACTTAATGCAGAGCAGTTATTCCTCGGGTACGTTATGTAAAGAACAAAATAATTATTTTATATTTGGAACAAGAGGTCTGTTGACCCAAGAATGTTCTGTACAAAATTTCAAACTTTTTGTGTAATTTCCATTAATTTATTGTTTATTACTGGGCAGAGCAAAAGCTTGATTTTTTAAAATATATTTCCCCTTATTCCCTTGGCTGGTAATCTATTATTTCCCTGTACATTAAATGTAGGAAGGATGTGCTTTTTCTTTTATTGTTGAAATGTGGTGCTTAAAAGAAATGTAAAATGTTTTTTTAAAAATCAAGAAATAATACAGTCAGTGGTGTCACTTCCCAACCCCTTGGGGACAGGGAAATTCATAAGCCAGTCAATTAGTATGTGCATAGTATACAATATACTTAATTGAATATTATTCAGATAAAGATGTTATGTTGCTCAAATGCTAATTGCTGCATATTTTATTCCAGTGTTCTATTATGGATAGAGTGGGTGGCACAACATTTGGCTCTCACATCAATAACTAGTTAGGGATTTTTTTAGATTAATTAATTAATTTATACCTTTTTCACAATTCTCCTTTCTATCAATCCGTTTGTATGCATACACAAGTTTCAGTTCAAGATCCTGTTTTCCAGGGGAGTAGATTATATCCCACATTCTTGGTCCTTCAGCTGATGGACTCTGCAGAACGCTTGATTAGGAAAGCAGATAGATCTTGATCAGCATGTATCTCTCTGGAAAACCAGGGATGCCTGGACACCATAAAAAAAAAGCACTGAATTGAAAATGATTACAGCAATAGAGAGAGAGATGGAAGAAGGAGTAGGGAGATTGAAGGAAGGGAGAAGGAGAGAGAGGAATACAAGAAAGGGAAGAGGAGAGGAAGAAAGGGAAGGGAAATAAGAATAGGAGAGAAGGTTAGGCAGGGCGGAAGAAAGGAGGAGGGGAGAAAGGAAGGGGAAGTAGAAAAGGAATAGGAGAGGAGGGAAGAAGTTTGGAGAGGAAGACCAAATAAGACTCCCATGTCAAGACTGTATATCTGATAACTGATGACCCAGGATAAAGTTTGAAAGGAGTTGACACTGTAGCTACTTCAGAATATAGAAAAATGCTATCCCATTTACCTAATTCTTGAAGTTAGCTGACTGCACATTTTTTACTTTTTCATGGGGCTCAGTTTTTTCATGGAGCCCACAACTCAGGAAGTTCCTACAAGCTGTTCAGATGTCAGTCTGGAAATTTGCATGAATACACTGAGTGTATTACAAGCCCAGAACGTGCTAAAAAGAAAAGCAAAACGCTATTCAAGTATGTGGCAGACTATTATATGTCACTGTTTTCCTTACTTTGCTTGCAGACTTATTTTGCACTGCAAGAAAACAAAACGCTCTTTTAGCATTATACGGAAAGCAGAAGTTCATTTGTGCCTGCTGAATTCCTTTCATTTCGGTGTCTGTAATAATGTGAAAGAGCTCCTTCACTCTGTCACAATCTCACTGATCTGAAAAGCACAAAAATGAAATTGAATGGATATTTTCGTTCCATTGCAACGATTAGGATTAACATCTTCTTCTTGTTCTTTTTTCTTTAAAAAAAATATAGCCTAATAAAACAAAGACAAATGAACTAATATGCAGAAAAAGAAGAAAAAAAAAACAGTGGCAGAATGCGTTTCCATTTAGTATACTACAGATGCACATTCTGTTTTTATTCCCCACCCCACCCCATTTGTCTTAAAGCACGTTGTTATCTTAGCCTTTGAAATGTAAAACTGCGGGAACATCAAAGAAATATTGTGACAGTCAAAGAAACAGAGCAAGAGAGACTATATAATAAACACTTAACACCAGAGATTTACTTCCCGCCTCATGAAGCTATCCATTGTAGTTATAGTGCTGGAAAACAAGGCATGAAATTGTTTGTAGAAAAGTCAGGATGTTGCACATTAAGCTGTTTATATATTTGTGTGCATTCTCCAGTTGCAGGACGTAGATACACCCACATGGTTCACAAAGAAGTACAACTCCTTTGATATGGGGTTGGGGAGGGGAGGAGGGAGAAATAAAAGTAGCTAAAGTCTGGCAATGCAGTTGAAAAAAAGAGGACATTTGTGGTAGAGATACAGTAGAGGTACAAGAGATTTGAAGGTCTCTTGGTGCATACTAAGATCATGCCTGGACATCAGTTTGGCAAAATATAGAAATTGTACATTTTGTTTTTGAAACTTAGCAGCAGAAACAGAAGCTTAAAAGTAGCCAGGAATGTAAATAGATCTCCAATGGCTTCAGAGCCTGATTGATTAAATTAAATATATATGAAGAAATGTTTAGATTCCTATGCTGATTCACTCCTGAAAATGGTCCATTCCTGAAACATTTCTATGCTGAATAAAGACTTAGAATATCATCTTTCATTATGTATCTTGTGGTTCTTTCTATAGCCATATTGTGCATGTGCAATTCATGATTACCTTAAGGAGTGCTTAGAGCTGCAGTTTGGCAGTTCAAATCTCACGGCTCAAGGTTGACTCAGCCAGGGGTGGCTTCTAATTTTTTTTACTATCAGTTCTGTGGGCATGGCTTATTTTGTGGGTGTGGCTTGGTAGGAGGGTAATGTAACTGGGTGGGCGTGGCCAACTTTTTAAAATTTTATTTAAATGCCAATGTTATTACCGGTTCTCCGAACTACTACAAATTTTTACTACTGGTTCTTGCGAACTGGTGCGAACCAGGAGCAACCCACCAATGGACTCAGCCTTCCATCCTTCCGAGGTGGGTAAAATGAGGACCCAGATTATTGGGGAAAATATGGTGACCGCTTATGGGCTGTAAAAGCACTATGAAGCGATATATAAGTCTAAGTGCTATTGCTATTGCTATTAAGGAAATGTCATTGCTGATTATGGCTGCACAGCTAAAGCAAGATCATGCAGATTTTGCAGAGCAAACTGCTTTCAAGGACTTATATTAGTTTTTTTGGTTTTAGTTTTTATTGAATTTCTATACCGCCCTACTCCTGAAGGACTCAGGGCGGTGCACAGCCATGAAATAAAACACATAGATATACAAAATTTAAAATCGAATAAAATGAATTAAATAAATTTGGCTGAATTAATACCCATAATTTAAAATACCCATATTTTAAAATACAGTAAAAATTTAAAATTTACACTTAAAAGGGAGAAGATTTAGGTGAGGCCAGCTTGATGAAATAAAAGCGTCTTCAGCTCGCGGCGGAAGGTGCGCAGATCCGGAATCCTCTGTATCTCTGGGGGGAGCTCATTCCAGATCGTTGGTGCCCCCACAGAGAAGTCTCTCCCCCTAGGGGCCAACAGCCGACATTGTTTGGCCGACGGCACCTGGAGGAGCTCCTCTCTGTGAGAGCGTACTGGTCGGTGGGAGGTTATTGATGGTAGTAGGCGGTCCCGTAAGTAATCAGGTCCTAAGCCATGGAGCGCTTTAAAGGTGGTAACCAGAACCTTGAAGCGCACCCGGAAGACCACCGGGAGCCAGTACAGCTCGTGCAGGAGAGGTGTTACATGGGAGCTCCATGCTGCTCCCATAACCACCCGCGCGGCCGCACTCTGTGCCAGTTGGAGCCTCCGGGTGCACCTCAAGGGGAGCCCCATGTAGAGAGCGTTACAATAGTCCAGACGAGAGGTGACAAGGGCGTGAGTGACTGTGCGTAACGTATTACAAATTATATTAAAATCCTTGTCAAAGTTGCCCCGGTTCCTACACTATTCCTAGATTAAAAATGAAGCAGTGATACTGGTATACCTCTTGATGTGCAGCATATGACCTCACAGTCTGTCACAGGAATCCATGTCGTTTGTAAGCCCTGCCTGGCCGACCAGATACTGGGGCAGAAACCAGGAGCATCGGGGGGGGGGGGTTTCATTTCTCTCTTATTGACCCTTTGCTTATTGACCCCTTTTGCCATTCAAAAAATGAATGGGGAAGTTTGTAATTTTGTACTTAAGTTTACAATTTTATTTTAGTGGTGTATAACCTCTGCTACATACAACATAGAATAATAGAGTTAGAAGGGATCCAAATGGTTGTCCAGTCTCTTTTTGAAAGCCTCCTGTGGTGGAGCACCCATGACTTCTGAAGGCAAGCTATTCCATTCATTGATTGCTCTCACTGTTAGGAAATTTTCTTTTTAGTTCCAGGTTGTTTCTCTCCTTGGTTAGTTTCCAACCATTGTTTCTTGTCTTGCCTTTTGGTGATTTGGAAAATATTTTGATCATCTTTGTAGGAGCCCCTCAAATATTGGAACACTGCTATTTGCTATTTGAACATCTCCTTTGCTAGAGTTGTTCAAAGAGTTGGGGTTGCTCAAGGTTTGTCAGGCAGGATCCCTCTAGGTCAGTGATGGTTAACCTTTTTGGTGCCGAGTGCCCAAAGCACGCAGCTGCTCACGCAAATGCGCGTGTGCATGCCGGAATCCCCAAAATGTAATGTAAATGCCCCCCCACGCATGTGCCCTGCCCCCTCCCACTAATTTTTGGCTTCCAGGTTGATGCAGGAGGCTTTCCAGGCCCAAAATGGACAGCAGGGTGGCCTCAATCAGTGCCCCCTGTGCCAGGTTTTGGCTTCCAGGTTGGTGCAGGAGACTTTCCAGGCCCAAAACGGAGCACGGGGGGGAAGCCTCGCACAGTGCCCCTGTGCCCCATTTTGGCTTCCAGGTTGGTGCAGTAGACTTTCCAGGCCCAAAATGGGGCACGGGGGGTATGTGCATGTGCACCCACCCCCCCAAATGCAATGCAAGCACCCCCGCGCATGCACCCCATCCCCCGTGCATCCGCAGCAGAGACCCGAAGTCTAGCTGGCTGGCAGGAGGAGCGCACACGTACATGGTGGAGCTGGGCTGGGATGAAGGCTGGAGTGCCCGCAGAGAGGTTTCTGCGTGCCGCCTGTGGCACGCGTGCCATAGGTTCGCCATCACGGCTCTAGGTTCTATCCTTCTATCTTGCTCCCTTTCCTTATGACTGCTTAATTCCTTCTTCTGGGTTAGACCTCCTCACATTTGAAATTGGTCTGCTTGTTTCACCAGTCTTAGTCTTGAATTCTCTTCCCCTTCCCAAGTTGATCCACTGGGTTATTTCTTCACAAATGAAATTTGCAAGCCTTTCATTCTTTTTGCAGTCACTCCTTTTATCTCTTACTCATAAGGAACCTGTACAGGATCCTGTAAGGATCTGTGAGAATAACCTTGGAAAACAGAAGGAAGAGCTATAGCCAAAGCAATGGTCTGATAAGAAATACTGTATCTCAGCTCATAGAAAGAATGGGGCAAACGAAGAATCTCAGAAGGGATTTCCCCAAGTTCTTAGGAGAGGAAAGGCGAGAGATGGGGAAAGAGCTTTCAGACTTGCAAGATTCTATTCCTGTAAGCATACAATAAAGGTCTACAGAGATTCTCAGTCACCCAGGTCATAGTTGTCCCAAAGGTGCTTTTTCAAATGGCAACTGAACTTTCTTGTTTTTCTTTGAAGATGTTTCACTTCCAAGAAGCTTCTTCAGCTCTGACTGGATGGTGGGGAATGGAAGGATTTATATTCCTTGCAGACCGCTGGTCATTTGCATTCTTTTAGAGAGTCTTTGAGACCACTTGGGGGTTTGTCTGTGTCTTCAGGGTCACCTGAGTAGTGCAAATGGGTGCAGAACTTTCTTGGAACTGCTGAAAAGACCGTGTTGTGGAGCTGTGCTTTCTTCAGGATGTTTTCTGCCCTATTTTCCTTCACAGGCTGTTGGGGATGAATCTGTTGTCTGCATCTCAAATTGAAGCGCAAATGGTTCCTGTAGTCTGCAATTTTTTTGGAAATCTGTTCATACTCCCATACCATTCAAAGGGTGTTCATCCAAAAGTGCATAGCTAAATGTCTAAGGAAATTCTCAGTCATTCAGGTCATGGTTGTCCCAAAGATGCTTTTTCAGTACTTCTATCACTTTACAATAAAGGTATCTTTACAAAAAAGTATTCAATTTTTGGTTTTTTGTCTAGACATCAAAAGGCTGATTGCTGATTCCATTCTACAACTGTAGCTTAATGGCTCTTTCTGGCTTGAATCAACTTCATTTGCAATGGTGATCTATGTTGGAATAGGTCCATTGTTGTTTCATGCATTTTTAAAGAGGCCTTTGGCACATATAAACTATCTTTTCTCCAAATGCCAAGAAAATTCCCTTCTCTCCAATCTTTCTCAATTCAACTTTCTTACCTGAAACAAAGTCAGCAGGCAGAGAACTTTGCCTTACAAGATTTATTGAAATTAAATGACATCTTCTATCGGAATGATTTCACTTCATGGAATTTTCTATGGTTCTAAGCTGATAAAATTCTGCATCGAACGGTTTTGAAAAGCAGATCAGAATGAATATGTGTGTGTGTGTGTGTATGTATATGTATATGTATATGTATATGTATATGTATATGTATATGTATATGTATATGTATATGTATATCAGTGGTGGGTTCCAACAGGTGTTACCACCAGTTCTCTTCATACATGCGCTTTGCGCACAAGCGCGTTAGGTTTCTGCCCAGCTGAGGTGCTGCAATCCACTCTGCCGTGCCTATCAGCTGGGCTAAAAAACAAGAAATGAAGGTAAGAATAAAGCGGGGGTGGGTGGGGGGGCCCAGTTCCCAGTCAAAGAGAACCGGTTCGGTGATGTCACATCATTACCACTACCAGCTCGGCCGAATCGGGCCGAACCAGGAGCAACACACCACTGATATATATGTATATGTACATGTATATATATGTATGTGTATGTATGTGTATGTGTATGTGTGTATGTATATGTACATGTACATGTATATGTATATGTATATGTATATGTATATGTATATATGACAGAGTATTTTCTTAAAATTTGAATATAATTGTGTGAAGGATTGGTCCCATATTGCACCAATATGGGGGTGGCACAGTCATTAGAATGCAGCATTGCAGGCTAACTCATTGCTCACTACCTGGAATTTGATCCTGACCAGTTCAAGGTTGACTCAGCCTTCCATCCTTTCAAGGTCAGTAAAATGAGGACCCAGGTTGTTGGTGGCAATAGGCTGATTCCGTAAACTGCTTAGTGACAGCTGTAAAGCAATATGAAGTGGTATATAAGTTTAAGTGCTATTGCTATGGCTACTATCTGATATTACTATCATGGAGGATGCTAAATAAGCAGTTAAAAGCTAATAAATCATAATTTCAAAGTCATTTTGCAATTACACCCATATATAGCTTTTTAACTAGCCTTTTCCTGAAGGCTGATAAATGTCTGTCATTTGTGTTTAAAATATCTTATCCAAGTCGGTGATATTGTCGCTCTTTGAATTTTCATGTGCACATTTCCTTTCAATGAGATAGTATATTTTCACTGGTGCAATTAATCCTTTATTCAACTCTTCATCTGAATCACACCCATCTACAAAAAGGCCTGTGATTGCAGGCTATATCCTAGAATTCTTTTTCACTTCTTATTGTCTCACACCATTTTCCCTGCTCCTCTTGACACTTTCAGATGATTTTTGACATCTGAGAATATATATCTATCCAAATTATTAGAATGTTCCTGCCTGGCCTTGGTTGGAGCTAACCACAAGACATATAAAAAAGTATTAGAGAAAGAGGAAATTAAAAGGCAATGATATGTTATCTCTTTCTCATGTTATTTACTGAAATATCAGTTGAATGTCAATGAGGAAACACCTTTGCTTTCTGCCTTGATTTTTGATCAAGCAATTCTGTCCTAATAGTCATGGCAGCATAGTTTTTTGCAAACCCTGCAGATTTATTTATTTTTATTTAAAAAATTTGTGTAGCCTCTCATATTATAACCACAACCCTGGCCAAACTCTTTGAATTGTATGGAGTATGTGAAGGACAGGAATTGTGATATCTCCCTGGCTTTGTTCCACTCCTTCAACAAAGCAGTACCAATCAATGGGAAAACAACAACTAATGTAACTTTCTCTCTCTCTAATGTAACATGAACCTGTGATATTGCAAAAAGTGAATTTTGACATGAATTTAGTCATTTGTCAAAACTTGCTCTAGTTTTGTAGTTTTATGCACTCAAAGAGACCTTGACTACCAGCTCATAGCTGGACTTACTTTGGATATAGGCTTAATGATATTTCCAAGGAACAGTAATTAAAGTAGAGAAGCATTCTGAAAAACAGTTAAAGAGGATGAAGAAAGCTGCACCATAAGCAGCAGAAGGAGAGCTGGTTCTTTCTTTCTAGTTTCATTGCCTAGCTTGCCACTACTAGCAGTCAGTCAGTTGCTGCTCAGTCTAATCCAGGCCTCCTACCTGATACCTGCTGGGTTCAGGGGAAGAGCTATGTTTGAAAGAACCAGACTCTCTTGCCATCAAAAGCCAATTGGCCTGTTATCATGTCTCCCTTAGTCCTTCTTTTTATTAAACTAAACATACCCAGTTCCTGCAACCGTTCTTCATATGTTTTAGCCTCCAATCCCCTAACCATCTTTGTTGCTCTTCTCTGCACTCTTTCTAGTGTCTCAACATCTTTTTTACATCGTGGCAACCAAAACTGAATGCAGTATTCCAAGTGTGGCCTTACCAAGGCATTATAAAGTAGTATTTACACTTCATATGATCTTGATTCTATCCCTCTGTTTATGCAGTTGACTGTGATGTTGGCAGAATATGTCATCAGATTGTATCCCTAGTAAACCTGTGCCAGTGGAAGGAGAAATGCTTTCACAGCTGAGGACGATAACATGTATAAAGAGAAATTTGCCTTTTGTCAGTATGAAAACTTCCCTCTACTTAACCATTCAATAAAAACAACTAATCCACTCCAATGAAAGTGGATAAAATGCCACTCCAAATCTCCCTCACCTATAAGCAGGCGGTTAATTTAGGGCTTGGGATCAGTACCCACTCTATTCATGTAATAAATTAAAAATAAGCCTTCAATTTTTTCCAATACTTTTAAAGGATAATTGGATAGAAGACTAAAGTCTCTCTATGTTCAATTTATTAGTGTTTGCACTGGAAATATTTGTATCAGCTTGAGTAATACTTCTATATGAATAATAATGAGAACACTGATGAGACTATGATATATTTTAAATAGCACAAGCAAATTAGATCATACTACATCCATGCTAGAGATGCTGGATTATTTTGTTCCCTCACATATTTAAGCAATTTGACTTATATCAGATTTACTGGATTGGTGTGCAAATTGGAACATGTTCATCTTCCTGATTCATATTTCTCCAGATTAACAGGGCATTGCTAAAAAACCCACACAGAAAAATGTATACAAAATTTGGGAAAGTTTCATATAAAATCAGAAGAGAGGAATTAGCAAAATTCCTCTCTACTCCCATGCAGCTTTTTGGTATCTTTGTTTACTTCATTTCTTCTACGAATCTCATCGTGGTACCCAAGTACCTCAAGACTACCATGGAAACCTTTATTTTCATGTCCTCCAGGTTCTCTTGTCCCAAATGAAAATTGGTGTGCTAAAATAGAGCAATGCAGGATATCAGCCTCCAAAATAAACTGCATTTTCAAAAATGCTTCTAGGCCTCAAGGGGAAGCCTGTGGGAAGCTTTGGTTTAAAATTTTGATTGGAAGGTGCTCCAATCTGGAGACTAGGCTAACAGACAATAAAGGGTTGAATTCAGGGGTGAAATCTAAAATTTTTCACTACTGGTTCTGTGGGCATGGCTTAATTGGTGGGTGTGGCTTGGTGGTCAGGTGACCTGGTGGGTGTGGCTTGGTGGTCAGGTGACTGTGTGGGCATGGCCAATAATAATAAATAATAAAAATAATAAACAAAGTACACAAAACAATAAGAGGTACCAAAAACCAACTTTCACACTTTACACACATACAACAGAACACAACACAACTGACTCATACACAATGTAAAAGCAGCTGCACTTGACCCAAAATGGCCCCTGCAACAAGCAGGAACCTCACACAGCCACAAAAAGCTCAAAAACTAAGTTTCACACTTTTTCCACACGAAATGCCATATACAGCTTTGTGAGATTTTGTGTGTTTGTGTAGTTAGAGTGAAACACTACAGAAACACACCAAATCTCAGAAAGTTGTACAAATATTTTATTTTATTATTTTATTTTATTTATATTTTTAGATAAAAGCAGCTAAATTTAAAACTTCCTTAACTTTAAATTGCTGTCTACAAAAAATAATAAAACTCCTAAAAAAAACCCAATTAACTATTTTTTTAAAGCCCCCCCCCCCCCCCAAAAAAAAAAAACTGTTACCCAATCAAAGGCACAGTTGCTCACCGATGAGATTGATTGCAGGCAGGCCAATTCAATTGCTAGCTGATGCAATCAATTGCAGGGATTGCAGCAGGCGAAGCACGGCCTGAAAAGCGAGCGAGTCAGAAAGAAGCAGCAAGCAGCCAAGCAGGCAAGTGGGTGACCAGGTGATTGGGTGGGCATGGGCGGGGGGTGGGCAGGGATTTTTGCTACCGATTCTCTGAACTACCCGCCTTTGTTGCTAACGGATCGGCCAATCCGGTCTGAACCGGGAGCATTTCACCCCTGGTTGAATTATGTTTCAAAAAGGGAAAGCAAAATAAATGGAGTTCAGTTTGCTATGCCAATAGCTGTGAATGAATTCTGTCTCTAGATTAACATATATTTTTTTCTATTTTGATGTGGTACTCTTGGTTGTAACCTATATAAATTTAGCAGCAATATCAGAACAGGGAGGGAGGGAGGGAGGGAAAGAAGGAAGGAAGGAAGGAAGGAAATTCTTAATTCCTCACAACATTGAAAGACTTTTTATTTATGTGTTCACCTCATTTAAATTAACAAAAAGCTAAGAATCTGCTTGGTACTAGTTGGATACCAGTCACAGCAAATTGCATTGTAAAATAGTTGCAAAAATAGTTATGCTTGCTGTAACACACCGGTAGCCATTAAAGCAAAATATAAAACAAGAACAAAGATGTAACAATTTCACGATCTGATTACCTGGATATAAATTATATTTATTCGAGATTAGGATAGCGTCTTACCCTGTGGGATAGGAAAGTTCTATTTGAGGCTGTTTCATTGCAAAAAATGACGATTTTAATATAACATCAGATTTGGCTATTCCAATTCGGCAAACCTCTTATAAATATAATTTGTTACCATTTTGCTATGACTGGAGTTTGGACAGTGGAAAGCTTCTCTCTTTATTTCCATGCAACATGTAGAACATTTATTCATTGTGTCTAATGAAAAAAGTAAGCTAAACTTTGCTGAGTTGAAACAACAACTGTGTCTCATAATGAACAATGAATTTGGTTCTGTCAGCAATGCTAAATCATGTCTGAACTAGGGCAAATGCTGAGTGATAACTGAAAATCAGCTCAATGTAGATTTCTTCTGAACCAAAGTATTTCACTTTATGATTAAAAGCTTGGCCTCATACAGTCGCCCTGAAGTGCTATTTAGCAGTTTATATTTAATAAAGATAAAGGTCAAGAACATTTCTCACTCACTCAAAAATTTCCAGGGGCATGTCTTTTAAGGCAGTAAAAAGGACATTAAATATTGGCAATGCTAAATAGTGTCAAAATTACATTTCAAAATTACAATCATCTAGATCTTTTCTGGTTATTAAAATGACGACGCAGCTGTTGCAGTTTTAGACAATTAGCAATATTATATCGCTACCAGGCAAATCAAAGCTTAAGGTATAGCACAGCACATGATTTTCTGGTAATCAAAATAGCCCACATCCACTGGGATATTTTCCTGGAAATAAGAGAGTTTGCTTTTGAGTGTTCCTTATTCCTGATTGTTATTACTATGACCAAATAATTTACTGCCTCACTATTACAGTATTAATGAGGAATAACAGGATTTCAGTTGTACAGAAAGATCAAACAATAGTTGTGGACAAAACTCTATAGTCGGCTCCCAGACAGTTTGTGGCCTGCTTATTATGGAATTCTAGGAACTGACACGGAATTCCGGGATCAAACAGAAAAGGTTTATTGCGCAAGGTTCAGTGGCAACACAAGAAGCAAAAACTGAACCCCGAAGGGTTCTGATGCAGTTACTCTTATACATACTTTTGACATCTTATGATTGGTTACAGTTCTGACAGCCCACAGCCCTCCCCCTTGTTGCTACACCATACTCTTTAGCTAGCCTTCCTTTGTTTCTTAAGCAGGAAACTCCATGTGGGTTAGTTCTGCAATTTGACACAAGTGCCTCTGCGGTTTGAATTCTTGAACTCTCCAACTGTAGAATGGTGAGCTAACCTGTGGTTTGAGTAACCTTGCAGTTTAACTTTTTGAACCCAGTATTTGTCTCTTATGTTTATTAGTTAAAGGACCCTTAGAGATCATTTAGGCTGACCCCGTATTATTTAACTTTTATATCCAATTTCATTATTCTATATTATGCTGAAATGGGGAACTGTTTCCTATTGTAGAAGAGTTACTCCCCAAAAACAGAACCACTCCTTGGAATGAACAGACTGGCAAATTCAAGAAAGAAAACAGACCATTCTGGGACCAGAATCAACGATTTTGTACATCCTTGTCCCATACTAAAACCAGTATATGAGCCCAAATTATTTTTTCCCTCAGTATTTAGATGTTTTAAATATGACTACCTCTCTCAGATTAGAAAAATCAAACAGTTAAATTGATTCATACATTCTGCTAAGTCATGGTTAGCTAAATAAGATTCACAAGTAAGATTCACAATGGCTGGTTTCACACAGCACTCTGGGCTAAAAGTATAGCTTAGTACAATGTCTGAGTTAAAGGTGGGTTTCAGCAGGTTCTGACCAGTTCTGGAGAACCGGTAGTGGAAATTTTGAGTATTTCGGAGAACCGGTAGTAAAAATTCTGACTGGCCCCACCCCCATCTATTCTCTGCCTTCCAAGCCCCAGCTGATCAGGAGGAAATGGGGATTTTGCACTAACCTTTCCGTGGACTGGGGAGGGAATGGAGATTTTACAGTATCCTTCTCCTGCCACGCCCACCAAGCCACGCCCATCAAGCCACACCCACAGAACGGTAGTAAAAAAAAATTGAAACCCACCACTGGTCTGAGTCCACTCAGCATATAGTTTTTTTAGTGCCCTTCCTTGTGTTTTCTTATTACATTGCCCTCCAAGTGTGATGGTACTATATGGGTAGTCCTTGACTTACAACCATTTGCTTCTTGACTGTTCAAAGTTACAACAGCAATGAAAAAAGTGACTTATGACCATTTTTCACATTTACGACCATGTAGCAACCCCATGGTCACATGATTAAAATTTGGCATTGGACAACTGGCATGTATTTATGACAATTGCACTGGCCCAGGATCATGTGAACACCATTTGTAACCTTCCCAGATGGCTTCTGATGAGCAAAATCAATGAGGGAAACCAGATTCATTTAATGACCACATGATTCACTTAACAGCTGCAGTGATTTGCTTAACAACTTTGGCAAAAAAGGTCATAAAATGCAGCAAAACTCCCTTAAACAACTGCATTGCTTAGCAAAGAAAATTGTGGGTTCAGTTATGGTCCTAAATCAAGGATTACATGTACTTTTAGAACTAACCATGATGGTTAGAAATTCTGAAAGTTGTAGTCCCAACATTCAGAGAAAATATGGGACTGGGAAGGCTGGCTTAGCTGATTACTTGCATGTCTATGAAAAATACCAGGATGCCATTGGCGCTGTTCCTTTTATAGTAGCAGTCATTATTCAAGCTCTTAGAAAGAAAAACATGGATTATGATTGCTCAGTTGTCCACCCATTCACATCACACCAGGAGTCAGCACTGATTGAAAGGCATGTGTGCACACCAGTGGTGGGTTGCCCCCAGTTCACACTGGTTCTATAGAAATGGTAGTAAAACTGGTGGGAGGCTCCGCCCACTAACCCCGACATCATCAAAATGCTTCTGTGCATGCACAGAAGCTTCTGCACTTGCACACAGCTCCGTTGCAAACCAGTAGTAAAGGTAAGTAGAACCCACCCCTGGTGTACGCACAAATACACCCCAAACACTGTGATAAAGGATGCATTAATATCCTTCAGTGGATATTTCTATTGACTTAGGAAGCTACATATAGGTTTGTTATCTGTGTGTGTTTGCGTGTGTGTGTGAGAAAACAACATGTTCTTAAGCAGTAGTGGGATTCAGCCTGTTCGCACCTATTCGGGAGAACCAGTTGTTAACTTCCTAAGCAGTTTGGGGAACCGGTTGTTGGAAGAAAACTTATTTTGGTTTTTTCCACTTTGCAGGGCTAATCCTGTAAGGAACTGAAACATTCTGGTGTTGTTTCTAACTTAATCTTTATTGCTCTGCTTACAGAAACTGCCTCTCTGGTTAACCCTTATTACATTGTAACAGCTAAGGCGAAATGCCCATTGACGTGAGTGATGTTGAGTTGGCCACACCCACATGGTCACATAACTACCGAGCCACGCCTACCCAGCTGGTCATTAGGGCAGAGAACCGGTTGTTAAATTATTTGAATCCCACCACTGTTCTTAAGTATTCCTTTATATTTCCTATTTTGTATGTCTTTGATGTGATACTGGACTAGAAATGCAGACCTATGCAAATTCACTTTCCAGGATTCCAGAGAGCCAGCAGCTCACGCCCCATTTTTCTTGGACCTAAATGCTGATAAGCGTCAGTAACTTTGCGGTCCACATCTAGCATTATGCATGGATTTCTGCAGGTTCCAAAGAGCAGCTTGCAAAAACAGAAAACATTTTCATGCAAGGAATCTAGGTTTTCCTATACAGTTTTAGCCTAAGATGCTATACAACATCGCATGTCCTTCTAAAAGAGTGCCGGTCCTCCATTTTGGTCAGCATGAGGGAGAATGGGAAAGACAGCAATGAAAAAGGTAAAATAGGAACTCTACTGAAGCTGAAGAAACTTCTTGGATGAGAAGCGAAACATCTTCAAAGAAAATCCAGAAAGTCCAGTTGCCTCTTGAAAAAGCACTTTGGGACAACCATGACCTGGATGACTGAGAATCTCTGTAGACATCTACTGCCTCAACTGCCTTACTGCACCTTGTTTCTTTTGGCAATGCATTTATTGTCACAGCATGGCAGAAAAGGGTATTTGGGTCAACTAAACCCCATCTCAAGGGTCCAAGCTCTGGATTTACACTGGTAGTACACCACACATGTTGAGGCTTCCTGAATTTAATAAGCCAGTCTCTGGCACACAATGAGTTCCAAATCAAAATTAGATGTATAGTCAGTGCTGGGAGCGTCTGCCTTCCAGCATCTTTTAAAGTATCCCCTTCGGGCATGGCAAACCCTGGGCTCAGGGTTTGACACCCCATTTTCTACAGCCAAGATGGGCCAACATGGATTACTGCAGGGGCAAAATCCAGGTTTGTGCAAGGAGGATAGGGAAGGTGCCTGTGAGTAGGGGAAAAAAAAGGGATGGGCAGATTTAGTCTCACAGCAAGAATTTTGTAATAAGAAAGTGAAGAAAACCCATGGCATACCGCCATTTTTAATGCCGGCAGAAAAGAAGGAATGAAGAGAGAATGAAACAATTATAGGTGCTGTGGCAATTTAACTTTTACAATATACATGTTTGCTTCTGCACAAAGCTCTTTTTAAAAACACCATGTAAAATTCCCAACTCTAAGCAGTTTAAAACTAGCGGTCTAGACCTCTCTATGTAGCTGTACCATGCTTCAGTTTTCATTCCTTTCTTTCCATCCCTTTCTCTTACTTCAGAAGCAGAAATTTGCTAGACAGTTGGCAGGCCTAAGATTGGATCTATCTACTGTATTCCATGCAAGCAGAGTAGAATGATTAAGAAACTTAGAAAGCTTGAATCCAGATTACCTGGAAAAAGCAAGGCAGATCTTCGCCACATGTCTCATGATTTATTCTTATTTCAATTATTTAGTGGTTGCATCAGTTATCCCTTTACATTGCACTGGGTTTATTATTCATTGCCACAATTGAAGAGAAATTAGTTATATCAACTACAGGACTGATTTATTCCCTTAACCTCTCGGGAGTGGGAAAACTTTGGAACTTGTAGATCCAAACTAGATAGTTCAATTTATTCCTCCAGGCATACTTTGTACCTCTTCTGGTTTTGGATCTGCAATATCAGGTGATAAATAAGGCCAAGGAACAGGATATCTGTTCTTAGATTTCCTCAAAGAATAGACCTCTCCTCATCCATAGAGGTGGTATTCTAATATATATTAGAATATATCTTCTAGGATACCTTTCCAGGAATTGCAAGGTTGTAGTCTTAATATTTTAAATCATACTAGTAATTCAGAGGCCTTAGTTTCATTTGCATATACATGAATAGCTTCTATTCTACATAGCAAACATTCTGCATTGCTTTTTGCTGCATCTTCTTACAGTTCATTACAGTTATTGTAGGCTTGAAAAAAAATCAAAGTATAATTCTATTTTTTTTTTTTGCAAACATTTAAAATAGTTCTAGAATGAAGATTCCATAACCTATGATCATAATTCCCCTAATTCGTGGATTCTTCTCATCTGCTTTTATAAATAAGCACTTTTTCTCCTTGTTGAACCTGTACTTCTCTTTGTTAGAAAAAAATGTTCAGCTGGATTCTCATATACTTGGAAACAATTACTCAGTTTCTATTCTGCTGTTTTTTTAATTTTAGAATTACTTGAGCAGGTGGTTGCCATTTCTTCCTATGCAAAGTAAAGTGAAATAAAATATTATCAATTTGTCCTTTTCTTAGAGAGCTCATTATGCCAAAAATGCTCAATTGAAGATTCCTGGTCACACATTTCTTAATTCCCCAGTACTGCTATAGTTTTCAGCTTAATGTTATCTGATCATGGTTAACATATTTTTGTGCAGGTTTTAAGTACTTCCAAATAATTATTTGATGATGTCAGATTTAAATTTCTGCTTTTCCCGTTTCATACATTATGGAATAAAATATCCTCAGAAGTCAATCAGTTCTTTTGTTGGGTCCCATTCTGCTTTCCAGTCTTAAAGCCCAACTTCTTTTAAGTTTGTGTCCCAAAATTTGAGCTATCAGATCAGAACTGCAGAAAACTGGAGGATTGTTGGATGGTAGCTAAGAGATATTTTAGCCCATATATCTTTGGGTTTTTTTCACAGGGAAGGCACCAAGGAAGAGGCCATTCCTATCTCACTAGCAAGGATTTACAGATACACGACTTTGCCTTAAGCACTGGGATCCAGTGAGCTACTGAAAATTTCCTGGCGGTATCAATTCACTCTCTAATTTATGTTATATTTTTATTTACAAATGAATGGATTACTGACAACATCTTGAAGCAGAAAACTCTCATTGACTTCAGGCACATTATTTGAAAATAAAATAGTGGGTTGCCACCATCGTGAGTTTTGTTTGATAACATATATTTTGAGATTAATCTCATTGCAGTTCAGTTCATGACATCCCATACCATGCTTCCAATTTTCCAAAGTTGATTCAAAGAAGCTGGACTCATTTGTTTTAAATCATGCAATTTCAGTGGCTCATTCAATCCACAAGACCACTTTTGCACATTTTGCTATATAGTCTATAGTCTTTCTATAATAGTAAGGTAAAGGTAAAGGTTCCCCTCGCACATATGTGCTACTCGTTCCCGACTCTAGACTCTAGGGATGGTGCTCATCTCTGTTTCAAAGCCAAAGAGCCAGCACTGTCCAAAGACATCTCCGTGGTCATGTGGCCAGCATGACTAAATGCCAATGGTGCACGGAGTGCTGTTACCTTCCCAAAGGCGGTCCCTATTTTTCTACTTGCATTTTTTACGTGCTTTCGAACTGCTAGATTGGCAGAAGCTGGGACAAGTAAGGGGAACTCACCCTGTAATGCGGCACTAGGGATTCTAACCGCTGAACTGCCGACCTTTCGGTCGACAAGCTCAGCATCTTAGCCACTGAGCCACAGCATCCCTTCTATAATAGTATTGCTAGCTTATTTCATGGGACAGGTTGGGAAATGAATGGTCCTCATTCTTAAGTGGTTCTAGCAGGCAAGATAGCGGAAGTTGAAATCACTGCAAGAAGACCTCATTAAATGTAACTAACTAAAATACAGTAAAGCACTGAACCTGTTTATTTGAAGTTTGGACCGCCAAATTCATTGGTTATTTTTGAAGTGATTTTTCCTCAAACTACCATCCCAGTCTATACATTATTAACAATGATTTTCATTCAACAGATTTTGAAAAACACAATTAAGATTATGTTTAAACAATGCTGATCTAGATATGTTTGTATAACTGTGGCCCAAAAGACAGAAATTTTACCTGCCTTCTCATAGCAATAGCAATAGCAATAGCATTTATAGCACTCTTTGGCAGTTTACAATGTAAGCATTTTTTTTTTTTTTTTGCATATCTGGGTCCCCATTTCATCAACTCCAGAAAGTTGAAAGACTGGGTCAACCTTGACAGTCAGGATCGAATGTCAGGCTGTGGGCAGAGCTACAGAGATTATTTTTGTCCTGAGGAGCTAACATAACATGATTTGTTGTCCTGTAAAATAGTACTTTAATTGATAGCAAGAAAGATAGATTAAGAAAGGAAGGATTGTGGAGCAAGATAATTATTATTGGCCTCTTCCACTTTTTCAATTAGTTAAGTCATGTTTACATACTTCAAGCCATTTAATTGATTTTTACTATCTTAGCAAGCATTCTTCTCTTCAGCTAAAAGCTGTTTAATCATGTTGGAAAACTAATCTTTGATTTAGCATGAAGAACCACTATTCTTAACTAACAGATGGACTAATAATCTGACCTTGTTCCTCTTTCAAAGGAAAATATAGACAAAGAACCAATTAATTGGGTTTAATTTCCCATATCCCATTAATTTCCCACATTACGAGATTGCCTTCTGCTACCGATAGCCTCCCACCGGCCAGTACGCTCCCACAGAGAGGGACTCCTCAGGGTACTGTCAGTCAAACAATGTTGCCTGGCGACCCCCAGGGAGAGACCCTTCTCTGTGGGGGCACCCGCCCTCTGGAATGAATTGTCCCTGGAGATACGGATGATCCCTGACCTATGCACCTTCCGCCGTGCCCTCAAGATGTTATTGTTCCAACAAGCTGGGCTGGCCTAAACATTAATTTAATGGGTTGCTTTTGTTTTTTAATGATGTCGGGACCAAATTATTTAATATGTTTTAAATTGCTTTTAAATTTTATATATGTGTTTGTTTTTTATCTTTGGCTGTGCACCGCCCTGAGTCCTTCGGGAGAAGGGCGGTATAAAAATTAGATTAAATAAATAAAAATAAATAAATATATTTCAAAATCTGCTCAATGAAAATCATTCTACAGACATAACCACTGAAGAATAGCACCCATTTCATTCCCTTAGCATTTTTATGTATACCAACCTTTGTTCACACTCCCAAATTAGAATTTGGAATTAATTTAGTTAACTTTCAGTTTTCACATTTCTTTGGTTTTGACCCTTTCTTAGATTTTTTTTTTAAAAAAATATGAATCATAAAAAACTTCTAACTCAGATTAGAAAGCTATTTAGATGGGAAAATGTGTTTAAAATGGGATGTTAATGACTCCAGGACAAAACTGCCTCTAAAACTGTGTGATATTTTTTATTTCTGTCTCTCAAAGTTAATTTATTTTTTTATTTATTACTTAAGCTTTGCTGATTTTTTGCCATTGTTTTATTTAAGATGTTTCTTTGTAAATTACTCTGCATGGAAGAGGAAGAGAAGAATGATGACAAGGATTTCAATACTTCGAAGCAGAAAAGAGGTGGGATGGACTTATGAACAAATGATTGAAAAATGACACATAGTGTAATCTTTGATTCATAGAGTTATTTTCCTTTCTAAAGTTGCCATTCATAGCACATACCACAGATTTAGAATATCAAGCTCAAAACGGTTTAGTGTGTTAACGTTTTTTTAAAAAAATGTGTGGCATAAAAGTAGGAAGGAGGAATCCTGCAATATGTCATCAAATATTTCAGATTTAACCAAATTATCTCTTCAGCTAGGATGCATTTCATAAATTCAGAGATATGAATCCATGAATCCCAGGAGTGCTAACTAGAATTCTATATATCTGCTGCATTAGGGGAAAAAAAAACAAGAAATCTATCCTTTCAATTAATTAGAATTTTAATTATGCTGATAACTAATCAGCATATATAATGAACTCTGTAATTAGGGGAAAGACCCATGTAGGAAAACTCTTGAATTCCAGGTGCAGTTATGAAAATGAGAGAATGAGAGAGAGAGAGAGATAGTGTAGAATAAATAGGTTGAGATCCTGATGGGATCTCCTAAAATAAAGAACTGTGAGCAAGCATCAGTGAATATAAGATTGATACTTCTGAAACATAGTAGTGCAGATCAATATTTATTACATCTAAATTAGATTTTTTGCCAGGATAATCTGGCCTTTAATTTCCAAGCAAATAATACCTAGCTACATGCCTAAGACTAGTGTTGTCGAATATATTTAAAAACAGCAGCAACAACAAGAGATAGAATGTTGGCAAGATAATATTAAAGTTATTGGGAATATGTTTGTGCAGATCTGTTCATACACTATGTCTCAGTTCACACAATGGTTGGCATAGAGTGATGTTGAATGCAAATGCGAAATGTTCTAGTAGAACGTTGATTTGGTTGGCTTGTGGAGTTTATATAAGTATGTGCATTTGGTTGAGCTCTTGCCATTATTGAAATTTAGGGTCTTTTAAAAATTCTGTGAGTCATTAAAGACCTCCAAAGATTCATAATTAGCAAGGAAAAAAAAAAGAGCATGCATCGAGCGCACATGCACAACGCAGCTCAGTAAGCTATCCCATCATCTTATTTTCCTCCAAAGTTCTCCATATTGATGGTTTGCTTTGGGTCTGCTTAAATAATGGCTTTTTTTTTTTTTTTGGAGCTTCTCTTTTGAGGGTATTTTAAAAAGCAAAGTAAAGCGAAGATTAACCGTTTTGCTGCCTTGAGAAAATGTTTGTTGCACTCACTTTTTGCCCTTTTGCAAGGGGAGACTGAGAGTGCATTTAAACATTCAAAGATTCTGCGTCGGCTGGCTTTGGGAGTGCTGGGGATGTGCACTCCGCTCGGCCTCTTTATGGATTGTGGATGCAGTCCGTGAAACATTTTGTTACAAAGTCATGTTTGAACTTGTTAGTTTGCTCTGTTTGCTGCAGATTTTCTGTTCTTTTAGCACTTCAGGTGTAAAAAGACTTGTTTTGCTGAGAAAAGATGTGAATGTGAAGCTGAATGCTTCCCCCTCCCCCTTTCTGTGTTGTCAAGTGTCTTAGGATGTCAATGCAGGCAGACAGGCAGGGTTGTGTTTTCTGGGGTGGGGGTGAATCTCACTATTGAGAGCAGATACTGTCCTTTTTTTTCTTTTATTAAACTTTATTAATGTTCTCATTCCATCAGACTAAATCTTTCTCTTTTTTTTTTCCTGGTAGCCAACCAAAGTCAGGTTAAAGAAAAAAACAACAACGCTTCCTTCATACCCCTCAAATCTGAAAACTGAACCTGCAAAGGAAATATACACTGGAAGGTAACAGTCTGTGCCCCTGACTCTGTAGACAAAGACATCTTTGAGAAGGCAGTTTGGTTAAAAACATTTTTGAAAGAAACTTCATTTTGTACTAGTAAACTGACTGAAATAATTTTTTTGCCCGGATATTCTCCCATTCTGGAGGAGTCAACCTATTTGAAAGCAATGTGGAGAGACTAGGTTTTGTGTTCCTTAAAACAATAACACCACAAAGCATCTCCTTCTTCCCTCACATTCTTTTCATACCTCTAGGGCAAAAGGGAGATACTTGAGTTCCAGAAAACATTATACTAGGAAATGGGACCAGTGGCATTAGCCTGATTTTCTTAGCAAAGAAGACACCTTCCAAATAGTATTTCATGTTTTCATGGAGAAATCATCATTGTCATGTTTTACATATAAGCAGGATGTGCAATCTATCCCTTGTCGTTCATAACCTAAGTATTTCCAATATCCTGAGGATTCTTCAACAATAGATAAAGGTAAATGTAAAGGTTCCCCTCGCACATACGTGCTAATTGTTCCCGACTTGTTTCTAACCTGAAGAACCAGTGCTGTCTGAAGACATCTCTGTGGTCATGTGGCCAGCATGACTAAATGCCAAAGGTTCATGGAACGCTATTACCTTCCCACCAAGGTGGTCCTATTTTTCTACTTTCAGTTTTACATGCTTTCAAACTGCTAGATTGGCAGAAGCTGGGGCACGTAATGGGAGCTCCCTCTGTCACGCAGCACTAGGGATCCAAACCACCGAACTGCCGACCTTTCTGATTGACAAGCTCAGCATCTTAGCCACTGAGCCACCGTGTCCCCTTCAACAATAGCTAGCTCTAGATATATAGACAATCGTTGGAAATTTCTGTATCACTAGATTTTAAAAGTGGGAAACTAAGTTACATGTTTGAGAACAACCGAGGATAGCCCCATGAAGAAGTGGCTCCCCATCAAAACAGAACATCTAGAGAAGTTGGCCTTCAGTTAAGGCAAGTGTTCCCTCCCAAAAAAGTCCCCCCCCACTTCATTTTTACATGACTGCTTGCTGCTCTGGTGACAGAAGTAAACTTCTGGGCACCCGGCGCTCCAAATGATCTGGCAGATACTTGGAGGAGTTGAGATAGGTGTCAGCTATTCCCTTCATTTCGATTAAATCATCATTTCTTTAGAAGTACACATTCCTGGCTGTGAAATCAATTGAAACTAATTATCTGTTTGCTTTTTAGTACTAAAAGGGGTGACGAGATATCTGGCTGTGGGAAGCAGTTCTGCAGTTTTGAACTATTTTTGCAGCAGAGTCCCTGTGTGAGACTGGGCTCAAGTCGAATAGCCAGTCCTCTTGGTCTTTCACAGCCTCTGAATATAGTAAGAGCACCCCACCTTCCTGAGCAAGGCAAATGCCTGCATTGAAAAGATTTACATTCATCCTTCCCAGGCCTCTGAAATATAAATATGAAATATCCAGAACCTTGTCACTTCAGTAATAATTAAGCTGATGGCCTATTATGTTCAATTGCAAATCAATATAGTATCTTCTGGTGCCACTTGAGTTCTTGAGGGTTGGCTTGGGGCCAGCTCTAGTTATACAATTGAGGATCTGCAGCTGCATCGAAAAACTTCACTGCCATTTCCATTCAAAAAGAATAGACTGGTAACAATGGTGGCCAGCCTCTTCATAGTAATTGTGTGCAAGTACACATTTGGAAATCGTGTTTTTGTTCAGCAGGTGCTGTTATTTTAGTTTAATTTCAATTTTGAAATATTGAGGAGAGCGGGGGCCTAGTCTTAACAGCATCTAACCTACAGCTGTTCGGAACAGGACAGCAAACAGCATATGTTGCTTTAGATGGAAAATCATAATTGCTCATTCTTCCTGGCATATTAGCAGACCAGATATACGCCTCAGAAATTATGTGGTATTTCAAGCTTTTCTTACTTTATAAAGTGCTCTGCAATACTCTGGAAGTACAATTCTAGAACATCTGACGATGCTTCCCCATGAAAATGTGACTTTGAGTCCTGGTGGGTTGTTGTAACATAGAAAAGGCAGCACATTGGATCTCACAACAGAGTCACTTTGATATCATCCATAGCTTCCTAGTTGCTTTGCTTCTCCCTCCCTCCCTCCTTTCTTTCCTTCCTTCCTTCGCTCTCTCTCTCCCTCCCTCCCTTTTTTCTTTCTTTCTTTCTTTCTTTCTTTCTTTCTTTCTTTCTTTCTTTCTTTCTTTCTTTCTCTTTCTTTCCTTCCTTCCTTCCTTCCTTCCTTCCTTCCTTCCTTCCTTCCTTCCTTCCTCCCTTCTCTCTCTCCCTCCCTCCCCTTTCTTTCTTTCTTTCTTTCTTTCTTTCTTTCTTTCTTTTCTTCCTTCCTTCCTTCCTTCCTTTATTCCTTCCTTCCTTCCTCCCCCCCTCTCTCTTTCTAGATACAAATGCATTAGAGCAAAAAGGGTGAATTCTTTCAGGTTTTAGAACTTATTGGAATTCAATTACCTTCTCCCACCACAATGTATTTTTATGGCATTTAATGAAAAGGAATCTTAATTAAATATTCTTTTAAAGAAAAAATATAGAAAATTGTGGGAGGTTTACTGGATACAACTGGATCAAGCTTTCCCCTTGATCCAGTTGAATGCACTATCCTCTGCATTCCTGGGGAAGGGGCTCTTTTTTTTTAAAATTTGATTTATATGCCGCCCTTCTCCGGAGACTCAGGGCGGCTTACAATGTGTTAAGCAATAGCCTTCATACTTTTGTATATTTTATACAAAGTCAGCTTATTGCCCCCACAAACTGGGTCCTCATTTCACCTACCTTAGAAAGGATGGAAGGCTGAGTCAACCTTGAGCCTTGGAGAGATTCGAACCAGCAGAAATTGCAGGCAGCTGTGTTAATAACAGGGTGCGTAGACCACTGTACTATCAAGGCTCTTATAAAAATATCCCTCTATAGCAGTGGTTCTCAACCTATGGGTTGGGACCCCTTTGGGGGTTGAACTACCCTTCCACAGGGGTCGCCTAAGACCATCGGAAAACACATATTTTCAATGGTTTTAGGAATAATTTTATGGTTGGGGGTCACCACAACATGAGGAACTGTATTAAAGGGTCGCGGCATTAGGAAGGTTGAGACCCACTGCTCTATAGTAGTGTGTATTACACATAGCTCCATGGAGTCCTTGGCTTACAAGTTTACAGTTCTTCCATTTGACCAGAATTCTAACATGTTCTCCAGGTTACACAATTTTGATATTTTTTTTTTCTATTTCTCAATTCATCTCACCCAAGATTAAAGACTAGTACTAATCTTTAATGCAGTATCAAGCCAATGTTACTTGGATTACAATATTATATTGCATTTTCTGCTTACTTTTACTCATAACTATCCTTTTAGGCTATGTGTTTCTAAGAAGTATCTTCTGGCCTGAAGGCCAAAATGAAGCTTTGTTGTTGAATTTACCAGAATAAGAAAGGGGTGCTAATAAAATAAAATTTACATATTCATAGAAAATTTTACATATTCATGGGAAACAGAGATTCTCATTGGCAAGTTCATTTGCATCCCCGATTGCCTCCGAATGGTGGGGGGGGGGTATCCAGGGCATTCTGGTTAAATAAAACCACAGCTGCCCAAAGAAACTCCTATTAGGGAGCAAGTAAATCAGAGGGGATGGTCAACAGCAAGAAACTCAACATTTTAGCTATCATTGATCAAAACTACCTATCCTTTGAACATAAAGACCATTGTTTGACTGAGTGTGCCTTATTCGTATTACTGAATTCTTAGCACAAGAAGGAGAAAGGGGAAGAACACATAGCAAGCAATCAGAAAATGGTCTTAGAAATTATGAGTTGTTAAAAAACATAATGCACACTGGTAATGGCTAGAGGCATTTTAGATCTGCCTTATTGACTGATAAATGTTACCATATCTTAAAGATAATATAATGCTACCATGAGGCTTATCACACAGGCTTATACAAGCTGACTGTATTGATATATGTGTATCAGAAATGTAGACGAATATTCATAATGGCATTATTTGTTAACATTGCAGGAATGCACAGAAACTGCACCTGTACTTACCTATAATGGCACTCAACTCTTATTAAATGTCTGCTACTTTCAATTTTCTTCGTCTCCCATGTCTGAAGAGGTCAGAAACACATAGAAATATCAGAGTTAATGAATTTGAACTAAGCTCCAGAGGAACTAACAAGTAACATTAAAAACATCATCAACATCATCATTGTAAAGCTTTGCACATACGATTTGTGAAGAATTTCATAAAAAAAAATTAGATGTAGCAATAGTAAAAATTTCTAATAATAGAAAAATAGAGAGTATTGAAATTCCTTAGATAACATAATGGTGAGGGGGAAATTGTTCAGTTATTATTTTAATATGAGAATGAAGTACATTGTGAATGTATATATTAGAGAAAATAACATGTAGAGGAACAATATATCGAGAGCATGCTACAAAGAGACATGGGTTAATTCAAATGTTGTATCCAAAGTAAGAAGAGTACAAATATCAGTGTGAATTTTATAATAAAGATACGGGAAGAGCTAAAGCTGTAAACAGAAAAAACGAATTGTACAGAACCAGAACTGTCTTCTCCGTATATCCTATATTTATCTTTGACTGTCATAAGTTTCTGAAATGTGAAGAAAATCTAAATATAGGCTCAATACATGAAGCAATGTTTTTATATATTCATCACTCATTTAAAAGAGAAATAATCTTGTCAACCTCTCTAGGCATTTATCGGATCATGGTTATGCTTTAGCCAGTCCACACCCTCTGATTACCACTCTAAATAATACAATCAATACATACAGGCAGAATGAAATCTTTGGAAGGGGCCCATCCACAAGGTGTTTCTCCAAAGTTTTCAACATCTTCCATCCATCGACATGTACAAGTAATTTTTCAGATTTAAACTTAATACAAATTAAATTTAAAGAAAGAAAAAAGCACAAAGCACCAAATTTATATTTCTTTTCTTTACTTTTAACTTTTAATCTTCAGTGAATTCAAATATTGTCATAGGATTTGACATCATTTCTTCTTCATTCCATCACATAGACTTCTTCGAGGATTTAACAAACCTCCTTTGTAGATTCAATAAAAAAATCCAGCTCATTTTCTTGGTTTGCCATTTGTATTTCACTTTAATGTTTAAAAATTCAGCCGCTTTCTTTTGTACATCCTATAAAATAATCCTTTTCCAAATTATTCTCTTGGTTGTTTATAGAAAGTATAAGAAAGTATTTTTGGTACTTTCACTGTCCTATGAGTTAAGATTTATTTCATTTCTGTCATTCTCTCACTGACATCTTTTGGACATTATCTATCCACAGAATCAGACACCATTAATGACACTGTTGCTATTGTATTGTCAATAATTTCCAAATATCTCCTTTAATATTTCTAATATTTCCCAGTTAACCAAACCAAACAATGAATTGTATTTTTTCCTTCTATTTACAATTTTTAGTTTTCTTTAATGCTCAGTTTCTAAAATCAATGTCATTTATCTTTGTTTGTTATAAACCAAGATAGCCAAAAGAACTCTGCCATAAGAAATATTTATTTTTTATAATTAATTCCAAAATCCTACAGTAAAAGTCATTCTAAATTTCTATATTTAACTGGCTCTTTAACCTATTTGTAACTTTCTTACATCAAAATCTTCATATTTTGCTGTTTATTTCGAATTCTTTAAATTCTTATTTCTTATTCAGAATCAAAGTTAATCTCACCCAACAGCCTTTCAAACTTGTCATTCCAATGTTTCTAATAACTTCAAGGCAGTGGTAAAATGTAAAATTTGTTGCTACCGGTTCTGTGGGCATGGCTAGGTGGGCGTGGCTTGGTGGGGAGGTCATGTGACTGGGTGGGCATGGCCAACTTTTTTTTGTACTTTTTAAAGCATTTTTTACCACCAGTTCGCCTGAACTGGTAGTTTTTATCACTACTGGTTTGCCCGAACCGGAGGAAACTAGTAGCATTTCACCCCTGCTTTAAGGTAGTTAATAAGTAATTTCCAAATGTGCTTTAAAAGTGAGGCTTGCAGACTTAGTGTCCATAAAAAGGTTCTGCTGCAGTTGCAATCAAGATGGCTGATCCTTTCATCTCTTGGCAATCAACTTCATGGAAGACTGCTGTCCTGTTATCTTCTCATGAAGAGAACCTGTCTGCATTACATGTGAATTATTTCCTGTCCAGAGAGGTTCCAAAGAACCTGTCTATTCACTTTAATGGAAATATCTTCAGCTCACCATGCCTATCCTGGAAGACTTGAAGATTTGTTAGCCTTGAGCAAGTAGCCACTCCAAGTCTACTTTGTCTGCCTGGAAAGCTAAGCAAGGTAAGTATTTCACAAGGATCTACCTGAGAATCCTGGAGGGGTAGATTAGACTGGGGAGTTCAAGGAACGTGTTAAAAGTAGGCAGTGATTTCTCTTGTGCTACGAAGAAAACTGTGAATGTAATCACCAACTGTTGAGTTCAATTGAGTCTTTTCTGATTATTTTTTATTGTAGGGGGAGCATGTTACTAAAATATGACTTGACTTTCTGAATTATCTGCTTCACTTCAGTGAATGCTAAAGATGAAGCGGTTGGAAGACAACAAGGGCAGCACACTACAGTATGTAAGTCAAAAGGTAAGCCTGTTACCTTTTGATTGGATGCTTGAAGACTGAAAACAGGAACAAGATTTTCTTTATTTTGTTGCAACTCCATTCCGTCATTGTTCCAGCTGGTCTGAGATGTGGTTACCCACAGATGCTCACTCAATTTAAGAAAATGTAGCAAAACTTCTGATCACCTGTCTGATTAGCATATATTCTCACAGTCACCACCTGTTATCCATTCTGGAGCCAAAATGAGGAAACAATTTCCAAAGCTATCGGCCATCCAAGTGTATGGATTTCAAGGACACATGAACCTGAGATAGTTGCAGCATTCCTACTGTCTCACCGAGTCCCCAGATTTATTTGTTGATTGACACAGCTCCATCAATTTCCATGGTGTTTTACAATGAACAGGTACCTGATACATTGCAGTAGATTATTGGGAGACAGATATCTTTTCATCCTTTCCTCTACAATTGATGTAGTTTTTCACTCCATCTAGCTACTGTGCAGAGTTTTGATTTCAGTTTTTACTTTAAAGTATGAATGTGCTGTGCTCCAATCTGGCCAAACCCATAGCAAAGTAGAACAATTTGGGTAAGGTTTAATTCACAGCAGATATGTCAGATCTAATTTGCCCTGCCTCTGATACAGGAGTCTCCATGGAAGTTTCCTTTTGATACATAATTTGTAAGTTTTGCTACATACCAAAAAGGATATGCAGACATACCCATCATTCATCATGTTATTCTATTTCATGATGAACAACATAATGAAGAGTTCAGAAAAAGAATAAGAAATAATAGGTTAAAGGAATTAAAGGTATGCCATAAGAAAAGCAAATGTAGCTAAAAATACGTTTATAGCAATACTACTTGCTATGACTCTCCATAATATTCTTTTCCAGCAAATTATCCTTCTATTTATTTATTTTTATTTTTATTTATTTTTCTCTAAATTTCACATTTCTCATCAGCTCCATCCAATTATGACTTGCTCAGTTTTCCCCAGTCTTTAAGAATCAATAGGCAAGCAAGCAAAAGAGCTTATTCATTTTTGCCTCATATATTTCTTCTGTAATTTGATGCTTAAATATTCTGTTTATATGACCAAACCACCTTTCTTTCATACTGGCTTTACATTTGGTTCACATTCTTTCCAAATCTAAACATTCTCCATTCTATCTCTTCTGGTTTTGTCGCATACCCTTCACAAGTGCTTCGCAAAATATTTGTATGTGTTGCTCCTGACACACCTAATTCATTTGCAAGGCCTGTTTCAATACCAGAGAGGACAGACTATCGAATCTCTCCATAGCCAACTCCATCTTGGCTAGCCATCGTGAGAGGATGGCCTGGAGGGGCACCCTCTGAGTTTTGTCGAAATGGCATGAGACTTCTCCCACTGTCGTGAGAGGACAGTGGAGTCCAGTTTTACCCACATCTTGAGTTTGCTGCCTCTCCATTTCCAGGATGTTTTAGATTACTCTGTGGAACCCTGGCTAGATGACATTTCCACCTTTTCCAGTCTTTTGGATGCACTCAGCCGCCGAACTTCTTGCACTGCGAGACTCCCCCCTCTCGCAGGTCTGGTCCTCCACATTATCGAGGGCCTATCTTGATGACGGGCTTTGGAGCCCAGAGAGGTGGCATGCAGTGAAGAGGGGGTTGAGGGTTTTTTTACATAAATTTTTAGCTAAACTTTTAAGGGGTTCCAGGGAGGGGGAGGGTCGGATTAGAATTAGGGTTGTGGGTATGGGGGATAACCCACCTAGGAGAGGGCCAGGTCTGGTTGCGAGGCGTGGCATGGGTGGGGGTTCCAGGATCGAGGAGGGGGTTAGAGCTTATCCAGAAGATGTTTTTGCCATCAGTACTGTGGGTGGGAGGGGCAGGCATGGCTGGAGCAGGGGTCCATATCGTGTCGCAGGAGCGCGCACTCGCTGTCTTCGAGCAGTGGTGCACTCCAGCCCCCAATGCTCTACTCGTTCCCCAGGTTGCACAGATCCTCAGGGCCCGGGCCTTCAGCTGATGTTGTGCAATGCCAGGTCAGTGGAAATAAAGCCCCTCTCATCTGTGATCTTGTTCAGGAGGGGGAGCGGACCTGGCGGGTATTATTATTATGACAAAATCACTCGGATTCGGGAAGGTCTGGACTCCGACTGGGTAGTTTCAGGGGGGGATTACTGAGGCAGGTCTTGAGAATCAAACCTCATCTGGGATGAGTTTGATCCTGTGACTCCTGATGACATGGACGGGATTCTGGGTAGACTGAATGCGACCACATGTTTGTTGGACCTGTGTCCCTCCTGGTTAGTGCTGGCTTCTTGGGAGGTGACACGAGGCTGGCTCCAGGGGATTATAAATGCTTCATTGAGTGAGGGTGACTTCCCCGCCACCTTGAAAGAGGCGGTGGTGAGGCCTCTCCTCAAGAAGCCTTCCTTGGACCCGGCAGTGTTGTCTAATTATCGTCCGGTCTCCAACTTTCGCTTTGTGGCGAAGGTTGTTGAGAGTGTGGTTGCGCGACAGCTCCCCCAGCACCTGGATGAAATGGTGTATCTGGATCCATTCCAGTCGGGCTTCAGGTCTGGGTACAGCATGGAATCGGCATTGGTCGCATTGGTTGATGATCTCTGGAGGGCTCGGGACAGAGGTTGCTCCTCTGTCCTGGTCCTATTTGATCTCTCAGCGGCTTTTGATACTATCGACCATGGTATCATGCTGACCATGGTTGGAAGAGTTAGGGGTGGGGGGCACTGTGTTGCAGTGGTTCTCCTCCTTTCTCTCCGACCGGTTGCAGTCTGTGTTGGCAGGGGGACAGAAGTCGACCCAGAGGCACCTCATATGTGGGGTGCCACAAGGGTCGGTCCTCTCGCCCCTTCTGTTCAACATTTATGTAAAGCTGCTGGACGAGATCATCTGTGGTTTCGGAGTGAAGTACCATCAGTACGCTGATGATACTCAGCTGTAAATCTCCACCCCGGACCACCCCAAAGATGCCCTTGAAGTGATGTCCCGGTGCCTGGAGGCCATGCGGATCTGGATGGGGAGAAACAGGCTCAGGCTCAACCCATCCAAGACTGAGGGGCTGTGGTTTCCAACGTCCCAATATAGTCAGTTGGTGCCATCACTGACTATTGGGGGCAAATCGCTGGCCCCCACGGAGAGGGCTCGCAACTTGGGTGTCCTCCTGTCTTTAGAAGAGCATTTGACGGCTATGACCGGGAGGATTTTTCATCAGGTTCACCTGATTCGCCAGTTGCGTCCCTTTCTGGATCGGGACTCCTTACGCACGGTCACTCATGCCCTCATCACTTCCCACCTGGAATACTGCAGTGCTCTCTACATGGGGCTCCCTTGAGGAGCATCCGGAGGCCCCAACTGGTGCAGAGTGTGGCTGCGCAGGTGGTTATGGGAGCGACATGGCGTTCCCATGTAACACCTCTCCTGCACGAGCTGCACTGGCTCCCAGTGGTCTTCCGTGTACGCTTCAAGGTCTTGGTTACCACCTTTAGAGCACTTCATGGCTTAGGACCTGGTTATCTACAGGACCGCCTGCTGCCACCAGTAGCCTCCCACCGGCCATTACGCTCTCATAGAGAGGGGCTCCTCCGAGTGCCATCGGCCAAACAATGTCAACTGGCGGCCCCCAGGGGGAGAGCCTTCTCTGTGGGGGCATCTACTATCTGGAATGAGCTCTCCCTGGAGATATGGAGGATCCCGGATCTACGCACCTTCTGCCACGCTCTCAAGACCTTTTTATTCCATCAGGCTGGCCTGGCCTAATTTTTTCCCTTTTTCCCCCTTTTTAAAATGCAAATTTTAATTCATTCTTAATTTATTGGGGTGTTTTAAATTTGTTTTCGGCCAAATTGTTTAATTCAGTTTTATTCAGTTTTAAATTTTGTATTTATGTGTTTTTATCATGTGGCTGTTCACTGCCCTGAGTCCTTCGGGAGTAGGGCGGTATACAAATCAAATCAAATAAACTAAACTAAACTAAACTAAACTAATAAATGGTCATTTTTGCAGCTTTCAGGATTCATTCGCTGAAAAAGAAAAAGAAAAGCCATTTACTATCTACTACATTTCTACCAGTGTTTGCACATATTAAAATTTCTCCATCCATTTCTTTATCATTAGTAAGCATTCTACCAGAGTACACCCCCATAAGACAAATTAAGATAAAACAAAGCTGATAAAAAGGGGAAAATTATAAACTGGACTTAAAAGAAGTGCTGTTCCCACGCTCATATATTACTCAGCGATTGCTGAAGAGCGAAAACTTCCTACTTGGCATAAAGCTATCTGCGGTTTCCCATTTTTGCTCATTATCACTTCTTACATACTTGTAATCAGAAGTCTGCTAAACAATGTCCCAGGCACATTTAACAAACTCACTGCCCCCGCCCCTGTAGTTTTTGCATTGATTCTTTCTATCTTTCCTTTTGTGTAAGGAACCAATAAAACTAGTCTTCCAATTTTTAGTAATGGATCCACTCATCACATTCATGTCACACAAACCATGTAGTAATCTCTATGCCAACACATATTTGTGTTGTAAAGTTTCTTCGGTGGCACCATCTAAATTTTTATTTTTACAATTTTTTTAGTGTTCTCATAGCATTTATTATTCTGTTGACATTTTTTTGAAAAACAGACACTTACAGCATTTTAAAAGTTTTACTCTCTGACATACCACTGTAAACCTCATACAAATGTTTGAAGTATTCCTTCCAGCATTCCTTAATCAGTTCTTTTTAAAATTTGTTTCTTGGTTCAATTCAAGGTGTGGGTTTTGACCTTTAAAGCACTATATGGTATAGTACCAGGTTATTTGAGGGATCACATCCCAGTTACAGCTACCCATCCCATCAGGTCTGGCAAAAGGGATATGTTATGGGTCTTACCTGCTAAAGAGCACCATCTGATGGGATCCAGAAGGCTGGCCTTTTCTGGATGGCTCTTGTCTTCTGAAACATCATTCCCTCCAGGGTGAGATTAACCCCAATTCTACTGGCATTTAGCAAATCTGCAAAAACTGGTTCTTTAAACAGGCTTGAGGATCCCCAGGAAACAGAGAGCCCACAAGTTGGCTTTACTGTGTGTAGGATGTTGATCTATTCTCCAACAGTTTTATTTAAATTTGTTTTTAAACTATTTTAAATTGTTTAAATTGTTGTGTGCTGTTGTTTTATAATTGTTTACTAGATTGTTTTATTTTACATTTCCAGAGTCAGATCAGTGATGGATGGCTATGTAAATATAATAAAATTTTAAAAGCCACCGATACATGCTTTCTGACATACATTTTAGCTATTTCATTCACAAATCTACAGACTTGTTACCCTGCATGTATTCATAAAGATCTCACTGCCTTCATTCATATTTCTATGTTTCCCCCTTCCTTTAGGCTACAGACACACAACATGTCTCTTAAAATTGTATTTGTAAATACATACTGTTTAGCATTTTCCCTGTCTTGTATTTCAAGTTGTAGTCTTTCCTGTGTTGTGGACCTCAACAGATGAGGCCATAAATACTGATCTCTGCTATTTATCCTGGCTTTGGTCATTTAAGACTTTTATGCTTTTAGTAGGAAAGGCATAGACTAGATTACCAACCTTAATCATTTCTAGGCCATACTGTACATAACACTTCCTCCTAAGAGTAAAGACATTACTGCTGAGT
The DNA here is from genome assembly GCA_022577455.1 of Arizona elegans. Taxonomy (NCBI): domain Eukaryota; kingdom Metazoa; phylum Chordata; class Lepidosauria; order Squamata; family Colubridae; genus Arizona; species Arizona elegans. Next base: position 83,871,223 of record JAKOOJ010000001.1, read on the forward strand.
TCTAACACATTTTGGTGAATCTGCTTCAAAAAGCCCTCAAGTCAAAGCCCATTTTATCTCCAAAACAGTCACCTTCTTCTTTGCAGACTAGGAGCTCCATTCAAGAGGCCCTGTTGTGAGCCATGTTACAACCCTTTCCTTTTGTTATCAGTTGCAAAGTCGTGTCTGACCCATCATGACCCCATGGACAATGTTTCTCCAGGCCTTCCTGTCCTCTACCATCCTCTGGAGTCCATTTAAACTCATGCCTATTGCTTCAGTGATTCTATCCAGCCATCTCGTTCTCTGTCGTCCCCTTCTTCTTTTGCCCTCAATTTTTCCCAGCATTAGGCTCTTCTCCAGTGATTCACTGGAGAATCCTTTCCTACATCCCACCAAGACTATTGCAACATGCTCAGATTTTACCAATAATGATTTTCAAAAATAATTTGGTGGTTGAATTCGTAAAACATTTTGTAAGACACGAAGGCAGGAGAAGGGAAGTTCTGGATTTGCTGACTAACAAGTCTACTCACATCTCACAATGATTCTGCTGATCAGATTGCTATTAAATATATAACAGTTTCTGGGGTTGTGGGTCAAATAAAACCTGAGGGAAAAAAAAGCCTTAAATATTTCTCATTTCTATTAACTGGAGTTAATATTATGTTAGTGGCTTTCTCATCTAACCCTAACCCTCATTCTAACCCTAGCCCTGAACTATATTGTATTTTAAGAAAAAGATAAGTGAATTAATCTCTCATATTTCTCATTGACATCAACTCTGAAAGCCAGCTCTTGTGTAATCAGGAAGAGATGCTGTTATTTTTGTCACCATCACTTTCCTTTTGGCAAACCCCCATCAATCTGTCTGTTAAAATTGTAATAGATATTTCTCACTACACTGGATCTATTTTTTTCTGCAAATTTCAGGACATTTACCTGAGAACAAAAAAAAAAAATTATCACTTTAAAAAAAATGAAAATGAGCATAGTTAGAAACCCCTGCCCTAGTTTCTATGAAAGTATTTAATAGCAACCTAGCTTTTAAGGCTGTTAAGCATTCCTTGAATATTGCTTTATTATGCAATAGTTGCTCTAATCTTTTAAATTTTTAGTTTCTTCTGTGAAGAAGTCTTTTGCTACTGGATATGCCATGGTAGGCCTCATCTCAACTCAGCAAGTTGGATCATATCATCACCACACCTCCTTGAAGTGAATTGAATAAAATATATATTTGAGGCAAAGCACAGCCATCTTAAACATATCTAATAGTTTTCCAGTGAAACTATCTGTATTTCCAAGTTCCATGGGGAATTGGAAATATAGACTTCTACCAAAACTTCCTGATTAATCATAGACAGAAATTGTAAATGTCTTTCCAGCATGCTCAAGATTGCTACTAGAAAGTTTAGAAAGTAAAATTATCATTACCTTCTAGATTACTGAATGCTCTAGATATAACCTCGTGAAATCTTTGTGATGAACTCAAACTTATATTTCCTAAACTGGTTTTTTTTCTCTCACAAAAGCATGAATTTAGTTATTCATTTATTCAACTTGGACACTACCTGACTCCAAATGACGTTGGGTATAAACATAAACAACAAATATACAAAAAGCCTATAACAATAGCAATAACAAGACTGCAGAACCTGTCAACAAGAGACAATGTCATGCAATGGGTTCCAGCCGTACCTTGTCCTTAAATACCTTCCAGAATGCATCAGTTGGAAGCCACACAGCTCTAACCTCATTCCCCCTTAAGGGTAGGTTCTAAACAGAGAACGTATGCTTTTGGGATCTAATATATGGTAGTGTTTGAATGAAGGAACCCGGAGTGATAATTCTGCAAATAACAGACTTACAGTAGATGAGGGAATAAAAGGAGAACTCATCAAATTTGTAGATGACTCTAAACTGGCAGGAATAGCCAACATCCCAGAAGACAAGCTCAGGATCCAAAAAGATATTGACAGACTTTAAAAATGGGCCCTATTCCACAGAATGAAATTTAATCTGGACAAAAGCAAGGTTTTACAAGTACAGATTAGGGGAAACTTGTAATTGTGAGAGGGACCTTGGACTCCTAGTGGACCATCACTTAAACATGAGCCAGCAATGTGTAGCAGCAGCCAAAAAAGCTAATACAATCCTCGGTGTATAAACAGAGGCATAGAATCAAAAACACATGAACTATTAGTACCGTTTTATAAAACCTTAGCAAGACCACACCTGGAATACTGCATCCAGTTCTGGTCTCCAGACTACAAAAAAGATGTTGAGACTTTGAAGAAAGTGCAGAGAAGAGCAACTAAGATTATTAAAGGCCTGAAGACTAAAATATATGAAGAACAGCTGCAGGATTTGGGTTTGGCTAGTCTAGAGAAAAGAAGGACTAGGAGTGACACAATAGCAGCATTCCAGTACTTGAGGGACTGTCATAAAGAAAAGGGGGCCAAGCACCAGAGAGCAGGACAAGAAACAATGGATGGAAACTAATTGAGGAGAAATGAAACCTGGAATTAATGAGAAACTTCCTAACAGTGAGAACAATTAACCAATGGAATAGCTTGCCTTTAAAAGTTGTAGGTGCTTCATCACTGGAGGTTTTTAAGTAGAGAATGGATAGCCACTTGTCTGAAATGGTATAGGGTCTCCTGCTTGAGCAAGGGGCTGGACTAGAAGACCTCCAAGGTTCTGTTCTGTTCTGTTCTGTTCTGTTCTGTTCTGTTCTGTTCTGTTCTGTTCTGTTCTGGATAGCCACTTGTCTGAAATGTATAGGGTCTCCTGCTTGAGCAAGGGGCTGGACTAGAAGACCTCCAAGGTTCTATTCTGTTCTGTTCTGTTCTGTTTTGTTCTGTTCTGTTCTGTTCTGGATAGCCACTTGTCTGAAATGGTATAGGGTCTCCTGCTTGAGCAAGGGGCTGGACTAGAAGACCTCCAAGGTTCTATTCTATTCTATTCTATTCTATTCTATTCTATTCTATTCTATTCTATTCTATTCTATTCTTTCTTTCAAGCTGGACTAATACCACAGGAAATAACCAGATTCTATGCCATGTAGGACTTTAATGGTCCTTGAACTATACCCTGAAACAAACTGGCAACCAGTGTACTTCCTGAAGCAGTGTCACATGGGCATAATTGGTCAACTGGACCATAATTACCTATGCCCTACATTCTGGATCAATTGAAGCTTCTGAGTGCTCTTCAAGAGCAGCCCCATGTAGAATGCATTGCAATTGTTGAGCTTTGGAGTTACCATGGCAGGAGTGACTATCTGAAGGGGCTGCTGATACAGAAAAGGGCACAACCTGTACAATGGATGAAGCTGCACAAAGACCTTCCTGACCACAGCTGCCATCTGCTCATCAAACAGGATCTAGGAGTCCAAAAAGACTCTCAGATGACATACTACTTTTTAATAAGGAGATGTTATCCAATGTTAAAGATGGACTATCCCGAAAATCCTGAACTGATCTTGTCTTTGAATGATTTTTTAAAAGGGATGAGCAAACCTGATTTATTCATTAAACCTAAATTTAATAGAAAATAGAAAAAAAATAGCAGACATAATGTTCAAGCTGAATTTGTAAAGCAAACAAGCAGTCCATTGTCATCCATATTGGATTTTAGAAACTCCGAAGTTGTTCTCCATGTTAAGATCAATCTGAATTCCTCACTTCTTTTCATGCCTGGGCATCTAGTAGAAGCCATAATGACTTCAAAATAACATGACACGCATCATGACATCATCACCCAAATATTACAAAGTAAAATATTACTTGTATCACCGTGCAATGCAACCACTCTTGCTGCCCCTCCCCCCCACCCTCTCAGGTGGCTGCCATGTTTTCATGGACTATATTTCCATTACTTTTAAAGTCTTGCTATATAATATAGCATTATACCCAGGAAGAGGCAATAACATGCCTGTCAGATTAGATGGATCCTTTTAAATGACTTCTGCAGGGCATTACATAATTTGTACTTTCTTTGTAAAACCATTCCTGCAATTTCCTAAAAATAGGTGTTTAAACTAGAAGCTGACACGCTGAGGAAGAGAGGTGTGAGCAGAACTGGTACAGAATTGTTAAACATTAGGTATGTAAAAAGGCAGGCGAGACCCCTGTGGCTCATCAAATGCCAAATTAGATATTATAATGAATGGTAATTGGTTAAATTATTAATCATTCTATTGCTTATCCCACAGTAACTAAATGGCCTTTCAGTTGCTATATAATTACCAGGTGACTGATGCTCTGTTTTCTTTCTTTGTAGGCCTTGTAAGCACAGAGATAATGTCTAAATCCTGTCATAACACAGCAGGGGAAAAAAAAGTTGTAACAAATCTTTGCAAATTGACTGAATGGAGTTGAAAAACTCTTGGATCCTCTTCAGACTTATTCATTAGTCCTGAGGTCTTTGAGACCCATCTCATTAGTCACTTGAATTGAGTAATCAAAGCAGTGTCATCAAAAAAGTTTACCTGTGATGTCATTAAGGGGCAGCAGAGGTGAGTTTACTATACAAGAGCTTCACAGGCTGTTCTTTCAGAATCACACACAGGGCATCCTTCCAATAGTCCTCATAGAACCTACAATATAACTAGGATTTCTCTGCCATTCCTCCCTTCCCTTCTAAGATTCCTACTCTGGTTTAACTCTAGCAGATAGGATAGCAGAAGGAATTTGATCTTCACAATGTAGCCCACCATTGTTTCAGCTACGCATGAAATGTCCTCGATTTACAACAGTTCGTTTAGCGACCATTCAAAGGTACAATGGCACTGAAAAAAGTGATTAATGACCATTTTTCACACTTACAACCATAGCAGCATCCCCATGGCCACACAATCAAAATTCAAATGCTTGGCAACTGGTTCATATTTATGATGCTTGCGGTGTCCCAGGGGTTTAAACTAGATTGCCTTTGGCGACCTTCTGACAAGCAAAGTCAATGGGGAAGCCAGATTCACTTAACAACCTTGTTACTAACTTAACAACTGCAGTGATTCACTTACCAATTGTGGCAAGAATGGTCATGAAATGGGGCAAAACTCACTTAACAAACGTCTCTTTTAACAACAGAAACATTGGAATCGATTGTGGTCGTAAGTCAAGGACTACCTGCACTGAAGTACATCTTCCCAGTAACAAAGAAAATTGATACAGTCATTAATCCTTGTTCTTTCAAGACATTTTAGAAATTTTGGATAAACAGGCAAGATTGTAAGTTAGATAAACTGAATGGAATGGCACAACATGATGTCTTTGCCCTAGAAAGTTAGAGTGAGCAAGCAGAGAGTTGCCTGTCTTAAAAATGAACTAGAGCCTTTCAAATAGTATAGAATAGGTAAGTTTGAGTATTCCTTGAATGACCATTCTGAAGGCAATATGAATTGTTCTTATTTGCACTAGGGTCTCCAACATTTTGATATTTTATTGCATTAGAGTCTTCGTCATTTCCATAACACAACTATTTGCTATTTTATCCTGCCCCAAAGGCAAACTTTTCCTACCTCAAGACCACCATGGGGCTCATGAATCAGCTGTTCACAAAGAGAATTGGAGCTGTGTGTTGGGCTACCAGATCTGGCTGCAAAAATCCTGCAACAACCAGATGGAAGCAAGGAAACACAACCATCAGTCTCTTTGCTACCATTTACTGGTCACCTGGAGTTCTGCAAGCCAGCTTTGGTTGATCTAGCTGTGTGGCCCACTCTAATTCTCCTCATGAAAATTGAACAGGAGTGTTTGTTTATGCAAGCAATCTTACTTGACTTTTCAGACACCCCTACATTAAACTCTAAATGATCTGAAACTAAATGTATTACTGAATGAAACTGTCCATTAACTTAGCACTTCATAAAAAGCTCTGTTCTGAGTACCCGCTTTAGAAATTAGTTTGGTGTAACCAGATAGAAGTTTTCAGATGGAGATAGTCTTCTGCCTCTGGGATAGTCTTCTCAAAAAGTTTGCTTACAAGTTATATTTCCAGGATTGATCAGATCAGAAAGTCTTCAAGAGAAGAATCTTTCAGAATTCTCAGAGCAGCCTTATTCCCATAACTGATACTTTTCCATCCCCATCTTTGCCCCCAACTATGAAATATTGCCTTATTGTCTGATCATTTTGACCCTAAGTCAGGAAAGTTTTCTTGTATTTTCTGATGAATACATATAGGGTTCTATTTGTAATGGGAGGCTGGATTGAGGCAGCTCCCTGCTTTATGCCCCGTGTTCCATCATGGGTAACTGTATGCATAGTTTGAAAATGTTTCAGTAAGATATGTAGCTATAGCATGCATAAGCAGCTAAGATGGTCTCTTTATATCCTTTAAAACATAAATGTATTCCTTTTATCAGGCATTATGTGTGATCATCAATATTCTCCTGAGTAAATTACCTCACTGTATTTTTTAATTTTGACTCTGTTTGGGGCAGACTTTGAGAAAAGTATTTTGTTGGTTCTTCCAAAATCTTTGCACAAGTTTTACTTATGGAAACTCCAAAACTCAGGATAACTAGTAGCTTCTGCCTCACATTTATATAGAGCCTTTATACTTTAAAATGCAATGTGCTAAGAGACAGTTATCAGCAATGATGGCCTTCATTAAGCTTAAAGGCTCAACAATCTAGATATGACCAGAAATAAGATGCTTGATTTATGGATCATTAGTCAGCTCCATGGAACAGTTTTCTTGTAAGCCTCTTCAGCATCCAGTATCTCCCTACTACTAGGTAATGACTGTTGTCAGATATTATTACATGATTATGGATAAAAATGTTTGCTGAATAAAACTTATGTTATACTGTTGCAGAAAGTATACTATTGTGGAGACATTTTCTATTTCGTTGTCCTTTGGCTTTGGTTTTTTTTCTTTTCTAAAATACCTTTCAGATAACTGAAAGCTAACTGTTAATTCTTTCTTATTACAAACAATTCTGGATAGGAATGTAAGGACAAAGTGCCCAAGATGGCATGCAAGTTTATATAAAAGGAATAGGATTTCAATTGCCTAATCATTCCCTCCATCTTGGCTCCTTTGTCACCCCTCTCAATGCTACTGCCTCTGGGGTCTCCATATTTTTTGTAACTAGAAAACATGGATCAGATAGAGTGAGGAGGAGGAGGAGAAGGAGGAAGAATGAGTCAGAGGTAAAGTTAATTTAACTATGTACATGATATTTTAAGTTTAATTTTCATGTATTTTTTAAGTGTGAAGGAAGGAAAATTCTCATCCAGGCAAGCTTACAAATTCCCAAGTACTCCATTTATAAATTGGGGGGAAAAATAAAACCTTATCTTTCTGATAGCACAAAAATAAACAGACTTTAACATTCTTTCCCTTTAAAATGGTCAAATAGTTAGCTCCAGTTTCCAGGATTTATACATTTGTAAATATATTTTAATAATATAAAGAATGCTAAGTTTGTATATATTGAAACAAAATGGCTTCTTTTAAAAGAAAAAGAAGACGAAATCAAGAGGGAGAACCTATTACAAGCTTTCCACTTGCCCTCAGAATCTAAGGGCCCTTTTGAGCAATGCTGAGAATTAAGCAACAATTTTCAGGTAAAGGACAGGAGAGAGGGAAAAAGTGAACACCAGATTTTGCAAGAGTCAAAAGAACAGCCTCCAGAAATAGGAAACCACCCCTGAGTTATTATTTCAATTTCTATGGCTATCCATTTACACAATTCTAGGTAGTTTGAAAGGGTTAAAAACAAGCAATCAAACAGCTGACATAAAAAATTTATAAAAGGTTTTGCTGGTGGAAATTAAAGAACAAACAATCTCAGAGATGTATGAAGGAGAAGCCATAACTGAATCTTCTTTAAAGATATTAAAGTATCTGTCTGAAAAGTTAAAAGTACCCAGTTGATTACATCATGCATATATTATAAACAATAGCTTTGTTTTAAGATTATAGTTGGAACTACATTTTGCCATACCAACAAAATGATATGATTCAAAAACTGAACTTGGACATGCAGTATTGCTTTTTGTTCTTCTAGTCTTATGCTGTTCTTGGAACAGTTTTGTTGCCATTTTCAATTAATTGTAGATACTACCAGCAAATCAATATAATACAGGAAGAAATGGAATAAAGCATGATGCAGAAACCATGGATTACCCTGCCTGCTCTACTACTACTGGGAGTTTCAGATTCATTCATGTCTTCTTAAATCAAATTATGTCCTGAATCAGTGAAAATGAAGCACAAGAGAGTTGAACTAAAAGGGAAATTGTGGAGGTTTTTCTTCCTCCACCTGATTAGCAACAGAATGGAATTGTGGAAAATTCTCCCCAGGTATTATTCATTTGGTTTTGAGGGGTAGTTTCTGTATTTTACCATGTATTTTATCATATTTAAAAACATATTTAATTGTCATTTCCTTTTCACTGAGCTCCAGAATGACGCTAGGTGCAAGTTACAAAATGGTAAGCAAACTTCCAGCAAAATTACAGAGAAGGGAGGGAGGGAGGGAGGAAGGAAGGGAAGGATGACTGTTGCCACTCATTATGTAGCCTGATATGCTATTGAGACATTTCATTTCTCCTTGAAGATATATAAGGGAAAAGTCATCATCAGACTTCATCAATGACTTGGAGGAGGGGATGATGGGGAACTCATCAAATTTGCAGATGACACCAAGCTAGCAGGAATAGCGAACACTCCAGAAGATAGGCTTAAGACACAGAAGGATCTTGACGGACTTGAACATTGGGTGCTATCTAACAAAACGAAATTTAATGGTGAAAAAAGTAAGGTTCTACATTTAGGCAAGAAAAACAAAATGCACAGGTACAGTATATGTGGTATTGCTCAATAGTAGTAACTGTGAGAGGGATCTTAGAGTCGTAGTGGACAGCCATTTAAATATGAGCCAGCAGTGTGCTGCAGCTGCCAAAAAAGCCAACACAGTTCTGGACTGCATAAATAGAGGGATAGAATCAACATCATGTGAAGTGTTAATACCACTTTATAATGCCTTGCTAAGGCCACACTTGGAATGCTGCATTCAGTTTTGGTTGGCATGATGTAAAAATGATGTGGAGACTCTAGAAAGAGTGCAGAGAAGAGCAACAAAGATGATTAGGGGACTGGAGGCTAAAACATATGAAGAACGGTTGCAGGAACTGGGTATGTCTAGTTTAATGAAAAGAAGGATTAGGGGAGACAGTGTTCTAATCCCCAATGATAGCAGTGTTCCAATATCTCAGGGGCTGCCACAAAGAAGAGGGAGTCAAGTTATTCTCCAAAGCACCTGAGGGTAGGACAAGAAGCAATGGGTGGAAACTAATCAAGGAGAGAAAGAAGCAAGTTAGAACTAAGGAGAAATTTCCTGACAATTAGAACAATTAATCAGTGGAACAACTTGCCTCCAGAAGTTGTGAATGCTCCAACACTGGAAGCTTTAAGAAGATGTTGGATAACCCCTTGTCTGAAGTGGTGTAGGGTTTCCTGCCTAAGCAGGAGGTTGGACTAGAAGACCTCCAAGGCCCCTTCCAACTCTGTTATTCTATTCTAGTCTCTATCTCATTTCTGTCATCATGGAAGACAGCTCCATTGCAGGCAATTCCCATTAATAAGAGAGATTAGCAGAACAAAACCATGTGATATTTAAATAAATGTGTCTTTAAAATGCTTTATTTTGGTTTGATTGTACCTTAAGGTTTATGAATTGTTTCCTCATTTAAAGACCATATATTCCTTCTTCCAGGTTACCATTTCCCAGAAGGAAACCATGGGAAAGACCTGTGAAGTTGCTTCTGTTCTCAATGCCAACCAGCTTTAGTTTGGCTTTATTGACTTCAGTCCCCATCCGTCCTGCATGCATTTTGATGCTGCTTGAGCATCAATATACTACACTGTAGATGGCTGACATCAAAAGGCTACTTTTCCAGAGTGATTCAATTGACATTTTGTTTCTTTGCTCTAGACTTTCAGAATGTTAAGAGTATTGATTAAACATCTACTATTTTGGTAACTTTCCCTGTATCTTTAAAAGGAACAGTTCTCAAATGAGTTTGAGACTCAAATAGCTCAAAGGAAGAACATGCTGTTTCTCATTTTAGTAAAAAAAATAAATAAATGGACAGACATTTAAAAAAGGAAATGAAAGAAGGAATAGAAGAAAATGTGTACATATATGTAGGTCCCAATGTTATCACATCCTCAGTTCTCTCCCATCCATTAATAATTGTGAAGCTAACAAGAGAAGATTTTTGTTTCAACTAAGCAGACAAAGAGAACACGACTCCAGGGGGGGATATGATATGATCATATGATCAATGTGATCAATAGTGTTTCTTAATATATACAGAGGCAAGGCTATCCACAACCCTACCTTGAAGTGTTTTGATGTCAGACCAACAAGACTGGATGCAAGGAGGTAAAAGATTTATGTATTTATGCAATATACCATTGGGAGTCATTTTTGTTGAATCTCATATATAAACAGAGCAAACAAGCAAGAAAACAAAGAAATGTCTACCTGATTTTCCAATACAAGTTCAGGGAGTAAATTTTGTTAGGTTACTACAGTTTCTCTTCTAAATTTATCTTAGATTGAGGTATGGACCTGAAAGGGCTTTAAGAATCAAGAATGCATTATTAGTTAATGTATGTGTGTGTACATTTCTCAACTCTTGATAGTTTGAACCTGGTTAAAGAAATGATCACTTCCATAAATAATTGGCAAATTAATAGTAAATTTCAGTGCCAGTATATTTGTTAGCTTAGTCTTGATAGTTGGTCTTGGATAGAATTAACTAGCAGAAATCCATTGGTCTATCGATACCCAAACGGCTGCTAGAAAAATCTACACATGGATTTTTTAAAACTGTATTTAAAATAATACAGTTTTACAGCTTTTGAATAATCTTTTGAATATTTTTATTAATCTCTAAAATGTAAGTTCCATGTAACTTCCTCAAATATGTTTAAGCCAACAAATATTTTGAAAAAGTCTATATAACTCTGTGAATTCTATATCAGTTTTGTGATAAGTTGCATTGTTTTCAATTGCACTGTTTTGCTCGAAAAGAAATCCACTGTGGTGTATCTGCACACAATTTTTTATACGTTGAGCTATGTATTCCTTTTTTAAAAAACAGCAAACAGATACAAAACCTAACTACACCGAGTTTTCTTTAGTGAGGCTTTAAATGCTAATATTTTTAGTGTCACTGTTTTATGTCATATGTTTACTATTTCTTTTTTTAATGTTCTTGTGTTTTCCATCTTATCCATTTCTTTAAGCATACTGCAAATATAAACTTAAAGCAGGTAAATCCATAGGGGAGAGACAAAAAAGAATTAAGATATCAGTCATGAACGTGCAATTGAAGCCTACTCCATCTTTATACTTATATGCACAGGTATATTGTACGCACAGTGACATTAATAAGGTGCGTATGTGTGCTTTGATCATGCAGTTGTGGCTACTGTCTCATCTCCTTTTGATCTCCTCTGAGGATGCTCTTGAGTTATGATATCAATTAAATAAATAATCACAGATGCAAACACCCGTCTGTTCTTTTTGTACTGATGCACACTATAACTGACAAAGTCCTGGATACTAAATCAAAAGTGATCAGGAAGAAATGACGGCTATTATTTCACTCTTGACTTCTATGTATTCAAAGATCCTTAGATAGCGGATTACAAGAATCTTGAACTTTGTACAGCCTCGAACTGTGCCTTCTGAGCAAGGTGAATAAGGCTCAAATGAACTTTGCTATGGGTTAATTAGAAATTTCTGGTCTGTCCATTTCTCCTGCTACTATATTGTTTTAGTCTCTTCCAAACCTAACATTATTCAAATTGATAGATTTTTGTGGTTGTCACCTTGTTTCTTCTTCCTGAAGTACCATCTTAGACTGAAGATGTGATTTTTTTTCATCTCTGAAGTTAAGACCAGAAAATATGAAAACTGAAAGTACAAAGGAAGGATATATTTAATCAAATTCAAATTCAGTACATGTCAATTAAACATCGTTAGCAATTGAGCAGCTTTGCTTTTCTGTACCCTTCCGCTCTCTGACAATATTTCTAGGGCTCTCAATCTAGGGAATTCCTCTATGCCAGGATATCACATTGTCATGTTGTCATGTGACGTATCATGACTTTTTTCCAGTGGTAAAATCCAAATTTTTTTACTACCGGTTCTGTGGGTGTGTCTTGGTGGGCATGGTGTGTCTTGGTGAGCGTGTCTTGGTGGACGTGGCATGGGAAGGATACTGCAAAATTTCTATTCCCACCCCACTCCAGGCAGTGGTGGGATTCAAGTAATTTAACAACCGATTCTCTGCCCTAATGATTTCTTCTAACAACCAGTTTTCCAAACTGCTCAGAAAATTAACAACCGGTTCTCCCGAAGTGGTGCGAACTGGCTGAATCCCACCACTGACTCCAGGGGAAGGATACTGCAAAATCCCCATTCCCTCCACTCTGTGGCCAGCCAGAGGTGGTATTTGCTGGTTCTCCGAACTGCTCAAAATTTCTGCTACCGGTTCTCCAGAACCTGTCAGAACCTGCTGGATTTCACCCCTGCTTTTTTCCCCTTTGCTAAATCGGGGGTGGAAGTGGGCAGAGTATGATGCATCCAGCCTGTGGGCCATGAGTTTGACACCCCTGCTTTATGTTCTCCTACCTACTATATATATTTTAGACCTGAAGCACAAAATCAGATTGGGTGAAAATTGGAATTGAGGGTGCTGAATTTTCCTCTCTTTCTACAATTTACAATGTTAACAATTAGATTAGTCTCAGTGAGATCTTCAAGCCATCCCACCCAGGCTTGCATTCATGGAGTGCCTTGCGGGACAGTCCACCAAATTCCTGTCAGAAATCAAAACCTGTGCAAGTTTTGTTGTGGTTATTACAAAATGTCAAAAACAGGGAAGCAAATAGTTCCCCAAATATTTCAAAAGAAGTGCACTTAGTTATTATTATTATTATTTATTGGTTAATCTTTAGTGAGATTCACAGCCTTTGAGGCTGGTTAATAGCTCAGCAGCTCGAGTCCTAACCAAGGACCTAGGAACTGTTAAGGTATCGTCGGAGGATGTAAGCTGTTCCGAGTAAGGTGGTTTTTTGTAGAGTCAAAATGTTCAAGTCCGGCAAATTTAGAATTTCTAAATAGCGGGGTAGCCCTTTGGGTATTGCTCCGAGGGCTCCAATTACAATCGGGACAACACACGATTTCTTTTTCCACAGTCGCTCAACTTCAATTTGTAAGTCCCGGTACTTTGTGATTTTTTCTTGCTGCTTATCTTCAATTCATGCATCACCAGGTATTGCAATGTCAATGAACCATACTTTTTTCTTTTTAACTATTGTTATGTCAGGTGTGTTGTGGACCAAGTGCCTGTCAGTCTGAATCCTAAAGTCCCACAAGATCTTGTGTTTCTCATTCTCTAAAACTTTCTCAACCTGATGTTCCCAGTGGTTTTTGCTGTACTCAAATCCAAACTTCTGGCACAATTTCCAGTGAATGATTTTAGCAACACGGTCATGGCGTTGTAGGTAGTCAGTTTGTGAAATTTTGCTGCATCCACTGATCAGGTGGTCGACTGTCTCATCTTTCTCATTGCAGAGGCGGCATTTGCTGCTGGTGGTGACATGTTGAATTTTTGCCTTCATACAGTTTGTGGTTAGGGCTTGTTCTTGAGCTGCCAAAATAAAGCTTTCTGTTTCTTTTTTCAGTACTCCTGATCTTAACCAGTTCCAAGTTAGTTTCTGGTCAACTTTGCCTTCAATACTTTTCATGTATTGGCCATGCAGAGCCTTGTGTTTCCAATTTTCAGCTCGCTGCTCAATTACTTCTTTCTTATATTCTGCTTTTGTTTTAGTTGTCTTTAAAAGGCCTCTTTTATTTACTTCCTTAATCATTGGTTCTTCACTTTTCTGGATGTAATCATTCAAGCTGCATTTTTCTTCTTCCACAGTCTGCTTTACTTGTAGGAGTCCTCGACCACCCTCTGCTCTTGGTAAATATAATCAGTCAACATCACTTTTAGGGTGCAAGGCATGATTCATTGTCATAAGCTTCCTTGTTTTTCTGTCCAAATTGTCTAACTCCATCTGGGTCCAGTCAATTATTCCTGCAGAGTATCTAATCACAGGTATAGCCCAGGTATTTATGGCTTTTATGATGTTTCCTCCACTCAATTTGGACATTAATATCTTACGAATTCGCCGAATGTACTTGGCTGAAGTTAATTCCTTGACTTTATTATGCATTAAGTCAGAGGCTTCTAAAATCCCCAAGTACTTGTAGCCTTCTTCTGATTTTACTGCCTTTATCATTTCTTCATTCTCTAGTTCTATTCCATCCTCTTCTATGATCTTGCCTGCTTTGGTTGCTATTGTTGCACATTTGTCAATTTCAAACTGCATACCAATGTCTTGGCTGAATTCTTTTGTGTTTTCAATTAATAAATTCAGTTCAGCTTTTGTTTTACCAAACAGCTTCAAATCATCCATGTACATCAAGTGCGAGATTTTCAGTCCTTTCTTTGCAAGTTCGTATCCACAGTTCATTTTCTTCAAAATGATTGTCAGTGGTAGCATTGAGAGTATAAAAAGTAGGGGTGAAAGGGAATCGCCCTGGAAAATGCCTCATTTAATTTCAACTTCACCCAGTTCTTCTTCATTAGCCATAAGTTTTGTTTTCCAGAGGTTCATTGAAGATTCCATGAATTTTTGTATGTTGCTGCTGATGCCTAATATTTCCAGGCATTTCTTGATCCAGCTATGGGGAACTGAATCAAATGCTTTCTTATAGTCTATCCAAGCCATGAACAGGTTGGTTCGTCTTTTCTTTGAGTTCTTTAGGATTAGCTTGTCGATCAGCAATTGATCTTTGGTTCCTCTTGAATTTTTGCAGCATCCTTTCTGTTCTACAGGAAGCAAGTTATTTCTTTCCAGGTATCCATAGATTTGGTTTGCAATGATACCAGTAAGAAGCTTGTATGTTGTTGGCAAGCAGGTGATTGGCCTATAGTTTCCAGGGTCCTTTCCTTTTTCTTTATCTTTTTGGATCAAAAATGTCCTTCCAGTTGTCATCCATTCATCATTTTCAGGTGTTTTTAGGATCTGGTTCATCTGGGTTGCCAATCTTTTGTGCAGACTTTTAAGTGCCTTTAACCAGAAGCCATGCAGCTCATCCGGTCCAGGTGCACTCCAGTTCTTCACTTTTCTTGACTGTCTTTGCACCATTGCTTTTGTTATTTTCACATCTTCCATTTTATGCACTTTAATAGAGTCCTCAACCTGTTTGATCCATTTTGCATTTCTGTTGTGCTTCTTGTTGTTTTCCCATAAATTCTTCCAGAATTTCAGAGCTTTCTCTTTATCAGGCTTTTCATTTGTTGTTACTCCATTTCCATTTTCTAAATTCTTATAAAACTGGTGCTGATTTGCTCTGAACTGTGAGTTTTCCTTGAACTGAGTTACTCGGTTTTCATACCTTTTAATCTTTTCAGCGATGGCAACAACCCTCTGCTTCAGCTCTTCAATTACTACTGCAATCTCCTTATTCCTTAGATCGTATCTTGCTTCCAGGCTGCTTTTGAGCTGCTTGTTCTTTAGCTGACCTTGCCTTAGGTTCTTCAAGTTGCTCAAATCTCCACGTACTTTTTTGATCTTCAATTCTAACCGAATTTTCCACTTAGGCTTCCCCTTCTTGCCTCTTTTGTTCTTTTGTATTTTCAACCCCAGTTCTTTGGTGGTTATGACAGCTGCTGCATACATCAGTTGGTTAGTTTCGGCTAATGTAGTGGTTCGAATAGTTTGCACAGCCTCATTGACCTTTTTTAGTACATTTCTCAATTCTTTCCGGTTCACTTGGTTCAGCTTTGGCAAACGTGTTCTTTCAGCATCTTCCATTTGGTGCTTTATTTTTCCAGCTAATTGAGCACTATCTGTTGGTGTTTGTTCTTCATCCATTTCAGTATCCTCTTCTTCCCTTTCTTCCTCAATTTGCTTTTGAGTCTGGAAATCATTCTTGATGTTACTCTTCTTTGTTGTTGTACTCAGACCATTAATTGCTTTCTCTTCTATTGCTATTAATTCTCCTGTAGTGAAAAATTTGTGGTTTAGGATTACACGTCGTTGGTCCATTAACCTTTGTTCACTGGTGTCACAGTCCGTATGGTTCATCTTCCAAATCTGATACATTCTTTTTTGAAATCCATGTTTTGCTGGCTCAGACTGATAGTAAGCTTTCATAATAGAGGTGTTTTCTTCCCTGGTCCAGATTTTTCGCTTTTTGGGTTTTTCTTCCAGTAGCTTGTCAGCTCCATGCCCTGGTTGCCTAGCAGAGGGAGTTGAGGGAGCCCTCTCTAACTCCCTCTGCTAGGGAGTCTCTGTAACTCATTTTGCGTAGAATGCCCAGGAGCCATAGCATCCAACGGAACCCTTGTTAATCCGGGCGACGGTTCAGCCGGCATAAATTTCATTTTTTCTGTATTCACCATGTTTGAATGGGTTGTGGAGCAGATTTTGTCTGGCCCTTCACCTAAGGTCTGTCTGATATGGTTGCACCTGTTCAGCATAGCCCTTAGGATCACTAGAGCACGCAAGCCCCTCCACCACGACAAGATAGAGCTTCTCAGAGGGGTTGTTGTTATTATTATTATTATTATTATTATTATTATTATTATTATTATTATTATTATTTGCTTTAATTTATATGCTGCCCTTCTCCGGAGACTCAGGGCGGCTTACAATGCATTAAGCAATAGCCTTCATACTTTTGTATATTTATACAAAGTCAGTTTATTGCCCCCACAATCTGGGTCCTCATTTCACCTACCTTTGAAAGGATGGAAGGCTGAGTCAACCTTGAGCCTGGTGAGATTTGAACTTGCAGTAATTGCAAGCAGCAGATGTTAATCTGTTAATAACAGTGCTTTAGTCCACTGTACTACAGGCTCTTCCTGTAGTACAGTGCCTACAACTTCCTTCAATTTTGCCATCCTTCTTAACATCAGTTTCTGCTTTGTCAACTAATCACAACACCTCTGAAAATAGTGGCACCCCTAATCTTTCCAAAGATCACAGGTAAGATCCTCAAAACTCCTGACGCTTGCTTTAAAGCCTTTCACGCTGCCTTGTTAAATAATATCAATACTTCAGATACATAGGCCTTGAAAAAAATGTCCGGCTGAGCAAGTACTATCATTTTGTTTTGTTTTGTTTTTTAAAAAAAGAGGAAGTGGGAGGAGGAACCTTGCCCATGCGCACAAGACAATGTAGGATAAGATTTCAGACACTTGGGTTATTTTTTAATGCTAACTTTTTTTGAGCAGTTAATATTCCAGTGTGACAAATAGTTAAGCCTTTCATCAGCTGTCATTTTTTCATGCTTTGTAAAAGTTGTATATACTAAGGCACAAGTTTCAGTGTTCCCAGCAAATCAGTGCTGAAGAGAGAAGTGCTGGTGTATTTATCTTTGCCGTTTAAGGATACAGCAACACTTCAATTTAACAGACCACTTGGGAGGCAGGGATGAATGTAAGTTAAAGCACCAATTATGTCAGATGTGGCAGCTTACATCATTGAGGCAAGTAACATCATTTGTGTTATGAGGTGATTATACAAATGGTTTTGAAGATCACAAGTAGCAGAAAATTAAAATAAACTTAAATGCCTTGTTCAGACTTTCAAATACAAAAAACCCTTGTGTTTTATTGCAAGAGGCTGTCTGGACAGAAATAGGATTTGTTGCCTTCATTGTCAATTAAATGGGAAGCTAGAAGATAGAAAACTAAATTGTCTCAAAAATGTGAATATAAATATCGTTTTTAAAATTTTTGTTCAAAAATTGCTGTTGATATTTGGCTTTCCAGATAGGTTTCCAAAACTTAAAAATCTTTATTCGTTGTTTTTTCTTTATCTTGTCAAATGAGATATTTCATTTTGTTCCTTAAACCTTCTAAATCATACAATACTCCAGCATTTGGGATGTTCTCCATCATGAATTTATCAATAAGCACGCATTTGAATATTCCTGTCATATTGCTGTGAAAAATAAACTAAAAAGAGAGGCTGAGTTTGCACAAAAAATTTTTAAATGTGACTGGCTGCAGAAATATGGCCAGGATGTCAGGACTAAACAGCCTTCTACTGATACAAGTCCTTCTGCACACTGAAAATGGCGTTTTGGATAGCTGAATATTTGGGCCTTAGAGTATAGAGCAAGAAAAAGCCAGCCCTTTACCAAGCTTTCATGTAAAATATGGAAAAAATAAATCAGATATTTCTTTCTTTTCTTTTTTAAATCTTATGGTTCAAATATCTTATGAATTTTTTAGCTTAAAAAAATTAAAACAAAAGTCAGTTCAAAGTAACGAAGAAATATGTTCATTAGTTAGCAGCAAAACCAAATAAATAATTAATGACTGCTGTGAGGAGGGCCACGCTGAGGGTTTTTTTAATCCCAGTAATGAGCTTAGTTTCTTTTGACTCTTGACAAAACATGAATATTGTTATTAACAACCTTCTGAAATAAGAATACCTGTATATCCTCATTTTATGAGTCTTCCAAAATGTTGGCAGTGAGAGGAATGAATGAGTTTGTCAATGTCCTTCATGCTCCTTCTCCTTTTTTTCTCTCTCTCCCTTCTTTGGCTACAAATTCAGCTGGAAATTCACATGAATTTTCTTGTGTATAGATTCTTTTATACATTCTTTTCTTAACATGCAAATGTTTGCACTTAATTTTTGCTAATACAGTATCATGGTTTAAGGGTATGTTTTGTGCCAATAATACACTTTTGTGCTCACTTTTTAGTATGTTGATTTAAGTGCCCAAGCGTGCGGTTCATATGCACATGCAGGAGTGAAAATTAAGTATGATAGTACAATTTGTATTTACTTTAACAATTTAATTTAATTTAATTTAATTACAGGGTCCATTCTAATATAATTGCTCTAAAGATTCTACTCTCTTCCCTGCTAGAACTTCAAAGGACATGATGCTGAAACACCTTGTTTTTTTGAAGACACACAACATGGTGCTTACATCCCACATATTTTTATCTGCAAAACTATGGAACTGCCTAGAGGCATACTTCAAAGTTCCATAGTGGCAGATACCAAATAACCAGATTCTGAGTCCTAACAATATCTTAATAGCATCAATTTTTGTTCCCTGCATTTATGGAGCTGCGTTAGGAGTGACTTATACAAGCATAATGCTGAAAGGACTTGAGGAAATTATGAATGCGTTGCCTCAATATTGCTATATTCTCCAGATCTATGATGCAGTTGGCATCCTATCTCCGTCCAATTGATGGAATGAACTGTGGTGTGCCAAACTGTATAATTCTTTCTGATTTCATACATCATAAATCTTTAAGCCTTTCTATTTTACCCTTGGCATAATGATTAAAGATTTACGAATTAACATTAACCATTGGGCTTTCAAACAATTCCAGGAACTGCTTTGTTAGAGGCCAGACTCTAAGAGGCTAGGGGAATTACAGTGGCCTTTAGTTCTCCAATGTGTGTTGCTTCACTGGCTAGCTACCAATCATACAATCAAGCATCTGTGCACCAGATGTCTATAATGTTATATCCAGCTGTGTTACTGCTGCTACATCTGCAAACCATACCATACGTCAATTGCTATTGTAAGAATATTTTAAGGAAGCATCTGAATAATTATTATTTAAGGAAAAAAAATCTGAAGTGGAAGTAGTACAATGTGCATTTACACATGTATATTTATTTTCTCTACGTTGGTCCTTTAGAATGCTGTTTCTTTTCTGGTAAATTTAAACAAAGCTAATCTGAGAAGTCATAAAAGAATGTTGATCCTAGTTCCCTATACTTTAAGAAATGCTTTATATATCATGATTTGCAAGAATGACGGAACGTTATGCCCGCTCTCTCCAATTTCCCCAATGGTACACAATATTTGTTGCAAAACTGTAAGTTAGATACCAGTTTAGGTATCTAAATTGCCAAAACCCACTGCCCTGCATTAATGTGCCATACAGCATAATTCTATGTCTGTTTATACAGAATAAAGTCTCTTCGAATTCTCTTGGGGAACATCTTACCATCTTCCATTGAATGTTGTGGTCCTTACTTTCAAGCATCTGTGCAGCTGATGTATCTTGCATTCCAGCTGTGGCAAGAGTCACTATGGCAGGGGTGTCAAATTCAAATAGTCACGGCTTCGTCATGTAATGTATCGGGACTTTCCCCCGCCTTCACTAAACCGGGCGGGGGTGGCGCCACCATGTAATGCAGCCAGCCCGTGGGCCTCGAGTTTGACATCCCTGCACTATGGGATCAGCTCCTTTAAGTCCCACTGATTTCAATGGGAAGATTGCAACTACAGAAATTGTATTCTACAGCAACTCCATAGATGACCAGTTAATGCCTACTTTTTTCATTACATGTACCATAATAATTCACCTATCCCAGAATCTTTGCTCAACACCATTTTTCAGTGGCAAAGGAAAGTTCTGGTTTAGATTTTACCAGAATTGTTGTTTGCTACGTCACTCAGGGAATGAAAAAAATATATTATATGTAATCTAACAAATCCATTCTTAGTCAGAGAAGGAGAGAAAGACCACAGTTTTTAACTTCATTTCATTATTTGACTTAATTCTTACTGTACTTCATTACCTCCTTTGCTCAATGGAAACATTGGATTTCATTACTACTAAATGTGCTCAGAATGGGAAGCAAATCTCAAGTTGTATGGTATGTGATGATGGGACCTTACAACATATACAACCACGGATTCACATGTGGTGTCCTCCAGATAGGTTGGATTGCATCTTCCAGAATCCCAGCCACATTCCTTTCATAATTTTATTTTATTTTATTTTATTTTATTTTATTTTATTTTATTTTATTTTATTTTATTTTATTTTATTTTATTTTATTTTATTTTATTTTATTTTATTTTATTTTATTTTATTTTAATTTTATTTTATTTTTTTATTTTATTATTTTATTATTTTATTATTTTATTATTTTATTTTATTTTATTTTATTTTATTTTATTTTATTTTATTTTATTTTATTTTATTTTATTTTATTTTATTTTATTTTATTTTATTTTATTTTATTTTATTTTATTTTATTTTATTATTTTATTTTATTTTGAATTTGTATACCGCCCTTCTTCCTGAGGACTCAGGGCGGTGAACAGCCAAGTAAAAACATCAAATACAAATATTAAAATACAATTAAAAGATATATATAAATTTGGCCCCATTAATTAAAAACGATAAACAAAACAATTAAAAACACTTAAAAAATTAGGCCAGCCCGGCTTGCTGGAAAAAGAAGGTTTTAAGGGCACGGCGGAAGGCACTGAGGTCTTGGATTCTCCTTATCTCTGGGGGCAACTGATTCCAGAGGGTAGGTGCCCCCACAGAGAAGGCCCTCCCCCTGGGGGTCACCAGCCTGCACTGTTTGGCTGATGGCACCCCGAGGAGGCCCTCTCTGTGGGAGTGCACGGGTCGATGGGAGGTCGTCGGTAGCAGCAGGCGGTCTCGAAGATAGCTAGGCCCTATGCCATGGAGTGCTTTGATAATCAACACCTTGAAGCGCACCCAGAAGACCACCGGGAGCCAGTGCAGCTCACGCAGGAGCGGTGTTACATGGGAGCACCATGCTGCTCCCATCACTACCACGCTGCTGCATTCTGGACCAGTTGGAGCCTCCGGGTGCTCTTCAAGGGGAGCCCCATGTAGAGAGCGTTGCAGTAGTCAAGGCAAGAGGTGACGAGGGCATGAGTGACTGTGCATAGGGAATCCCGATCAAGAAAGGGCTGCAACTGGCAAATCAGGCGAACCTGACAAAAGGTCCCCCTGGTTACAGCCGTCAGATGTTCCTTCAACGACAGCTGCGTATCCAGGAAGACTCCCAGATTGCGAGCCCTCTCTGTGGGGGCCAACAACTCGCCCCCAATAGTCAGTGATGGAGTCAACTGACTATATCGGGATGCCGGGAACCACAGCCACTCAGTCTTGGAAGAGTTGAGCTATTGATTGTCATGTCTTATATAGAAGTCATGTTCTTCTTACAGGTACACACATTTCTTCAAATAAAGCTCACAGCATGTAGCATTTCTTGGGATGCCCATGTATTATGTGATATCAGCAGAATACATGCCCTTGTGAAAGAAGTTGAAATTTAGAGTACAAATCTACAGAATATTTTAAAAGTAAAAAAGGAGCTATCAGTCACACTATACACTTAATAAGATAGGCACACTTATAAAATTTAATAAAAGTTCTCTCTTTTCTGAGGTTGTCCACAGATCTCTTTGTTTGACTGTCCTCCCCATCCTCTCATAAGGATGGATGAAGGAGGATGGGGAGAAGAAAGGAGAGAAGTTCAACTCAGCACAATTCTTTTCTTTTTGGCTTGGTTCTCATCCTCCCACTCGACTTCTTCCTCATAGCATTTGTGGATTTGAGACAAAACTAGTTTACACATTTGCCTGCTCTCTGACAATGTCAAAGAGCAGACAAACTTCATGGAAACAGCAGACATAAACAAGATAACACCAGCTTATTTTCTGAGGCCTAAATTACAGGAATTGTTATCTGAACTCTGAACCTCATTTGCATCCAGTTAATAAAGGGGAAAGCACAATGATGCATTCCTGTGTCCATGCCAAACTGTTGTGTAAAAAACAGTTATCTGTAGCCAAGTTTTGATCTTGAACAAATGGTTTGGGGGTGTTCTAGAAATCACTGCTTCTTCTAGAAAAAATGAACATCTGAGGTGCATATCTGAAAACACTGTACATTGATCTTAAAGGGAGAATAATTGGTTTTCAGAAATGACTATTTCCCTTTTCCAAGCCTCCGCTCTTTCCATTAAAATACTTCTTTTCCCCAAAAAGCTACATTTGCTCTGCCGAACGGAGTCCAGAATACATCTGAGTTTTGCATGAATCATCTAGATTTCAATTCTTAAAAAAATGATGGCTTGGATCCAGAAAAATGGAAATCTTCCCTCTGTCCCTGGCAAGCTTTGGATGTTCTGGAGCTTCTCACAGACTGACTAACAGACAATAATTGTTCAATCCTGTCTCTCATGCAAGTATTTGTTTCAGAAAGTGCCTTTAAGAAGTGGTACTGGGAACCACATAGAAATTAATTTCATCTTCTTAATGAATGCAGGGGCTCCCCTTGACATATCAAAAAGAAACTCGGGTAGCTTTGGCTTGTTAGTCTCTCAGTTTAACTTATCTCACAGGGAAAAAGTAGGAAGGAGATACCTTTGTCATATTTCCGAAAGATGCTTTAATTAATTCATGAGCCTCGAGCCAAGTTTCAAAAGAAATCCAGTCATTTAGTAGGAACAACATTTCAGCAATACCCTAGCCGAATCAGATCTCACCTCACATGAGTTATGGTGAACTTTACCCCTATTTCCCCCCTCCTCTCAGTCTGTGTCACAAATCACATTCTCCAATGAGGTGCTCCAGCAAGCTATAGAATTGTACATCTCACAAGCCTGCTGTGGTAATCTGAGCTCCGACTCTGGCTGAAGGTATGCGTGGAATGTTCTCCCCACTTTCTGCCCATGGCAACTCAATAACAGACATGGAAGTGCTTTGCGAGTCGACAATCTTGAGTTCCTGAATAAAAGTAGGAGGTAAATCTAAGGCAGATTAGACTAGACTAGACTAGACTAGACTAGACTAGACTAGACTAGACTAGACTAGACTAGACATCAAAACAGGCCAATACTCTGCTCAACTGGTTGACCAGATACAACCATGCATTAAAAAATATAGCAGCGCATCATTCCTTATTGTTCTGTATATCAATGTTCTGAAAATTACCAGAAAATTCTAAAGGAATAATAACACCAACAATAACAAACCACCCAGCAAAGGCAGAATCTTCTTTACCACTAAAAATAAGAATGAAAAGATCTCATGTCCCCATCCCACTCAAAAGTGCTCAGGCAGTGATCATATACTGCAAATAGACAATGGAAGTTTAAGTCAATATTTGGAAAACAAGAAGCCCAAAACTTTTATTTTTAATATATTTAGAATTTCTACTTCTATGTTTGTGTAATATTGTAGATGTTATTGTTCAAATCATATCTATATTATGATGCATTGTTTTATAGAAATTACAAAACGTGTGGAAACGCTCATTTCACAAGAATCTGTAATTCTTCAGTTATTTTCCCAGATTCCTACTTAGAGTCATCATTGCACTATGAATGACTTTCATGACAATTATATATAAAAAAGAAAGTATGTGTTGTTGTTCTCTGAAAATATGCTAAAATATAAATTTACATTGGTACAAATTTTCAGATAATATTTGAAATGTTTCAAGCTGTTAAATCAAACTGTTTATTTCACAGAATTTCATTACTTTCCTAATAGAGTCTTTAAGGAGCAGGCTCAATATAATTTGCAAATTTAATGATTTTTCAGCAACATAATTGTTTTTTAAAAAATCAACATTTTGAGCTACTACCAATGTTTAAAAGGTACACAGGAAAAAAAAGTTTGAAAGGGATCTAATTTGTGGAACAATCCATTCCCCAAAGATTTACTAACCCTTGTGATATCATTTAATATGGTCAAACAGAAAAAATAAATTATTGTTGTATATCACTGTTTAAGAAAAGTCAGATTCCTGCCCACATAAAATTGGGGTTCAGTGTCAGCCCAATAAGGCAAATTAGTTTGCATTTTGATCAATCAGATCAGATTCTGAGCTAAACCTCATGCCAGTGCACTTTTTCGCTTTTGGATGACACAGAATTATTTTCTTGGAAGATAGTTTAGCACAAACATTTTTTTGTTTTTGTACTTCGTACCTTAAATTTAAGGGAGGTGGTGGCTTAGTAGGTAAGCTTGTCGATCGAAAGGTCAGCAGTTCAGCAGTTCAAATCCCTAGTGCCACGTAATGGGGTGAGTTCCGGTTACTTGTCCAAGCTTCTGCCAACCTAGCAGTTCGAAAGCATATAAAAAATGCAAGTAGAAAAATAGGGACCTCCTTGGTGGGAAGGTAACAGTGTTCCGTGTGCCTTTGGCATTTAGTCATGCCGGCCACATGACCACAAAGACGTCTTCGGACAGCACTGGCTCTTCGGCTTTGAAACGGAGATGAGCACTGCCCCCTAGAGTCGGGAATGACTAGCACATATGTGCGAGGGGAACCTTTACCTTTTTACCTTAAATTTAATGTGTGTGGTTGTGTGTTAGTTATTTCTTATTTCAAAGGTATTTAATCCCAACATTGGACCCAACATTTTACATTTTTACTTACTAGAAAAGCTGATTTCATTCACCTTTGCAAAGTTCATACTTCTTAGATTCCAGAGCCTTTCTATGACTTTCAAGTATTATCACTGCACTGTTCATAACAGTCCTGTCACTGTTGTCTTTTTTACATTACCCTTCATTTGTTTTGACATCTTTTGCTTCAAAGAACAGGTGGAAGCGTATGATTTTTTTAATTATTATTTTTACTGCCGATAAATACTGTTTCTTTGACATCCCAGGTGTCTAAGATCTAGATACTGCTAAATTTTAATTCACAACCCATGAGTGAAAATATCTATCCTTATATCAAATTCTGAAGAAGATGGCACAAAAGAAAAACAGTGATACTGTACAAGAAATGCAGTGAGTAGTGGGATCAACAGCAACATTAAAAATGGTTTCAAAAGCCTGTAGTGCAAAGGTGCAGAAACACTTCTGGTATAAATAGAATAATCAAACTGAAGAATAACAGGCGATATGCAAGAATTTATATCATCTTTATCGGTATAAACCTTAAATTTATTTATTTATTTGTTTTTTGTTTATTTTATTTTATTATTTATTATACCCTGCCCTTTATTATAGTACTATCACACCTAACTACATGCCACAAAACGAGTTTAGTTTATGTTTGTGATAGTAGGAGATTCCTACAAGGATTCTTGAATGAAAAAACTACAGTACGATATTTACTTCTTCCTTACACTCTTCCTAACCCAGTGGAACATTTACACTAGTAGAATTTTCATCCGCCGTGAAGGAACCTTGTTATGACATACATATTTTCACACCATTGTATGAAAAAGTATATGTCAGCAGAGTCTGTAATTAATTATAGATACAATGTGTGGGATTTTCAAAGAATCACAGTCAGATATAAAATTCACGCAGGATTAATTTATGAAATTGTGTGTTCTAATTTGGACTGGACTGGACATTGATTAACCCTTTTCATGTGACAAGAAACAATGATTGAGGCATTTCCAAACCAAACAGTATTTGCCTAAATCCTTTAGGAAGTATTTCTGGAAAATATAATATTATGGCTAGGACAAGCAACAGATTTCAACTTCCTTATCCCTTCTATACAGTTGCATGAACTTTTGCAGGTTTGCAGTTATTTGATAGCAACTGATTAATATAAATATTAAAATATTTTAAAATATAAAATAGTAAAATATAAGATATTTTACGAGAAGAGTCCTCCATTTCTCTAACCGCAATAAAATACCTTGTGCCACCAGACTTCAAATTTTGGGCTTAGACATCTTAGAACTACGCCGACTTCAGTCTGACCTAAGCATAGTACATAAAATTATCTGCCACAATGTTCTTTCTGTCAATGACTACTTCAGCTTCAATCACAACAATACACGAGCAAATAATAGATACAAACTCAAGGTAAACCATTCCAAACTCGACTGCAGAAAATATGACTTCAGTAACAGAGTGGTCAATGCCTGGAATGCACTACCTGACTCTGTAGTTTCTTCCCCAAACCCCCAAAACTTTAACCTTAAACTGTCTACTGCTGACCTCACTCCATTCCTAAGAGGTCTGAAAGGGGCGTGCATAAGTGCACCAGTGTGCCTACTGTCCCTGTCCTAATATTCCTTTTTTACTTACTCTTTTCATGTATTCAAATTATGTTTATACTTTTACCTGTTATCTTATATATGCTTGACAAATAAAATAATAAATAAAATAAATAAAACTGGTTCATCAAAGGATTTCTTAAAATACTAAAATGAAATTGAATTTTTTCCCTTATTGTTCCAAAATAGATTTTGACAGGCTGTGTTAAGTCATAACTCTCTTAGTCCACCATATAGTGCTTAATGTCCATAAATAGCTTATTCAGGTTACTTGCTGGAGGATCTGTTTGTCTAATATATTCATGCAACGTTGCTGCAATTTTATGAGCATTGTATTCAGTTGTGACTCACATCCTTCCTTATCTGTATCTCTTTTATTTTCCCCAAGCAAGGGTACAATTTAATCAGATTAGCATCATGCCCTTGTAATCTCATAAGGCATTTTTCTTGAACACATTTAATAAAAGCCAAGTTCCAATTTGTAAGGAATACTGCTCATTTGGATCTGGAAAATTTAATTTGTTTGAACAAAGATTCTTTTTTTTTCCCATATCAAGGTCAACAAAAGAAGAAAAAGAAAAGCATGTTTCTTATCCCCAATTATTATGCAGTTTAAAAATCCATAATTTTAAGGAGCTGTGCTAACTATTCCATTTTAGACTGACAAAAGAGTATCCACTGAATCATGTTAAAGACATGCTTCTACATGCACATTCTGATGGAGAATCATATTTGCAAATGGGTGCTAGATATTTCATTCCCTTCATTCTAACAGCCAGGGTTGCATGTAGACTGCTAAAGCAATCTGAAATCCTGCTGCTCAGAACATGGGAGTGCTAAATTTCTGCTTTCTATTCCTGTATTGCTTACATGCATTTAAACATTAGGAAGTCTATGCTGTAAATCAGGAGCTTGGATTGCTAAAACAAGAGTTGCCCCTTCATATTCATACTAGATTATCGATCCAATACACTGATTCACTGTATACACTATTTGTAGCTTTTATTTTATTTTTATTTTTTAAAAATGCTTCCTCTTCAGACCAATTATTGGAGTCTTTTCAAGTAAACTGAGGTTTTATTTGAAATTTTTCTTCATGAACTCTTGTAGGTAGATCTTTAAAAGTAGAAGAGTAAGATAGCTGCTCCATGGGAAAGCCATGATCTAAACTATTAAGGACTGTTAAGTTTGTAACAATTTTTTTTTTGAACTGAGATTTAAGATTTTTGTCACTTGATGCAGATCTTGTAGTACACAATTTTATTATTTATTCTAAAAAAATTATATGGCTGTCCTTCCTAAAACCAAATTCTGGGTGGTTCATAAAATCCTGATTTAGTCGCCAGGGTGTCAGTGGAAGAGTCAGAAAAGTCAAATTGGAAGATGTGATGAAAGCGCCAACCTTTTTATTAATCACAGTTCTAACTATCATCTTGACTTTTTCAATCTCCTGCAGATGGCCCTGTTAGTGCCCAGTTATCAGAATCTCTGGCTTATTTCACAGTAACTGATGCTTCCAGAGCTCTTCAAGGAACTGTACTGGTTCTATTCTTCTAGGTACAGAGTAGAGCTATAAGGAGCTGCACTTCAGGGGTGAGTTCTAAAATTTTTTACTACCAGTTCTGTGGACATGGCTTATTTTGTGGGCGTGACTGGGTGTGTATGGCCAACTTTTTTTTTAACTTTTAAAAGCATTTTTTTCTACAACCTGAAGAGGTTGCAGGAAAAAATGCTTTTAAAAGCCTCTGACGATCCCAGCCGAGCTGTGCGATCATCAGAGGCTTTTTGTTTTACTTTTAAAAGCATTTTTTCGGCCGAAGAGGTTGTAGAAAAAATGCTTTTAAAAGTAAAAAAAAAGCCTCTGATGAGGTGGGTGGGGTAAGTGAGCGGTGACCAGGCCAGGGACTGGTTTGGGGGCATGGCCAGCCAATGTTATTACTGGTTCTCCGAAGTATTACAATTTTTTACTATCGGTTCTTGCGAACTGGTGCGAACCGAGAACAACCCACCATTGCTGCACTTGTGATTTTTCAGAAGTATGAGTTTCTAAGGGATTAAATTCTAATTCTGAAGCCTATGTTGACACTCCACAACACAATAACTATTTTTTTTCCTCTAGATTTTCTAGCTTCTTCCCCTGAATCTCAAGCAATAATCAGTGTACTTCTCTTCAATTATGGGGAAGATAAAGGGAAGAGGAGGACAAAATAAACTCACTTGTTTATCCTCCAAATAAAAATAAATTGCAAATAGGATAAGTAAACAAATTAATCTTAATCGTAAAGTAATAGATGTCTATGGAGATTCTCAGTCATCCAGGTATGGTTGTCCTACGGATGCTTTTTTTAAAAGGCAACTGGTCTTCCTTGTTTTTCTTTGAAGATGTTTTACTTCTCATCCAAGAAGCTTCTTCAGCTCTGACCGGATGGTGCATAATGGAAGGATTTATATTCCTTGCAGATAGCTGGTCATTTGCATTATTTTAGAGAATCATTGAGGCTACTTGGAGGTATGTCTATGTCCACAGGGTCACCTGAGTAGTACAAATGGGTGTGGAACTGCTGAAAGGACTGTGTTGTAGACTGGAGATAGATGATGTCATATCCCTCCCCTCTGTTGAGAGAGAACTGTTCAATTTTGACATAGACCCCTCTTTCTTTGACCCCTCTTTCAAACCAGTGGTCCTCTCTATCCAGAATGCAGTTGGACTGCTGAATTTTGTCCTGATAGGTTTGTTCTCCTATGTTGTGCCATGTGTTTATGAAGTGGTTGTTTTGTTTCCCCAATGTATAGATCTGCACATGTCTCACTGCAGGAACTCTGGGCAGGAACCTGAAGAGAAGATAGATAGATGATAGACAGGCAGACCAATGAACAGACCAACGAGATAGATAGATAGATAGATAGATAGATAGATAGATAGATAGATAGATAGATAGATAGAGCAAGCGAGCTATACATAGACCTAGCACAGTAACAAAATATTCAACATTTTTATTTAATCTTATTTATTTAATTTTATTTATTTAATTTAATCATTTATATTTAATCTATTAAACAAATTGGTTTTCATTTTAAAATAAGAATAAGAATTAAATTTCATTTGCTTATCTTGGATGCAAGTTGGTCAACAGATATGTCTGCAAATATCCTATCCTTCACTGTAAATAATTTGTTTGGCATTTTTCTGCACTGCTTCATATCAGTGCTTCAATTAAATCCCAAGGAAAGCATCCTGAGAAAGCCCCTGCCATTTGGTGAAGTGAAAAACATTGGAAGAACAGGTAATAGAAACACATGCAGCTGCCTTAGTTTTGTGATAAAAAAATAGTTAGTCAAACAAGAAGAACAAAAATACTGAATGCCTAAAAATAAGGGGGGGGGAGTCTTTCCATAAGAAGAGGAAAAACATGTGTGTGTTTGTGTGCTTTGCCAGAAGTCAGCACAGAAATCAGTGCTGATTTTTTGCAAATGCAGTTTTCTTGGCAATATTTTCAGAAGTGGTTTGCCATTGCCTCCTTCCTAGGTCTGGGAGAAGGGACTGGCCCAAAGTCATCCAACTGGCTTCATATCTATAAAGCAGGATTAAAACTCAGTCTCCTGATTTCTAGCCTGGTGCCTTAACCCTTGTACCAAACACTGTACTCTTCCTGCTCTGTAGGAGAAGAAAATTCAGAAATCACATTTCAGCACAGCCCAAATAATTGATTAAACAAACAATTTTTCTCGCAGTTCCACAAAGAGTAATACTCCTACTGGCAATGGAACCATTGCAAATGTGCTTTCCATCATCTAAAGTAAACCTAAATGTCTTTGAATGGCTTCTCTTCATAAGCTTGCAATTGTTCTCCTCCTCCTAATTATGTCACAAATCAACTTTCTTCCCCACTCCTCATGCTTCACTGGTTTTTCTTCCCCTTCCCCCCACATTTCATATTCCACTGGTTTTTCAATTGCTGTTGCTTTAGCTACTGGTCTTAAGGAATGTTAGCACTCTATGATAGTCTGTGGTTTGGCTCTCTCTATCTGGTTTCACATTCAGTTCCAGGAGTTGAACTGACTGGCATTGCCTTCTAGGTTTGAACATAGCCTGGCAAAGTGGAAAAATTCATTCCATCCAACTTCCCATGTTAAAGATGAGTTCTTTGTTAAATGTTTTTCTAGGATTCTAGCATGAAAGCTAGATTTATTCTGACTACATATGCCATTATCATTGACTATTTAAAGGGAGTATCAAATGTTTAAAGCACAACGCATTACCTTTACAGTTGGAGAAAACAATAGAACTGTACTGAGAGCTTACAAATAATTAATGTGCCCAGTTCAAATATAATGCTTTCTAAGTCAGATCTTAATATGAGAGCTAGAATCCTGAAAAAAAATGCAACAAATGTAATTTATCTACAAGGTGGTACACACAAATAGTGGAACTGAATAATGTTTTCCTTGTATATATACTTTGAATCAAGCAGTCAGCACAAATCATTTAATTTCTTTGGATATGAACAATTAAAGCCAAGGGGATTCTTTAATGAATATATGTTATCTGTGCATAGAGAAATACCCTCACATCACCCATGCCTTGTGATCATTATTGTATCATGAAGATTAAACATAGCTTTTCCCTTAAGAGGATGGCATTAGACTACATATTTGGTATATAAAACTTCCCACATTTAATTTAACCAGAGCTAAGTAAGATCCTTGTTTAAATCATGGAAAGCTGTTTCCAGGCAGAACTAAGCAAAACAGGGGCCTCCCAAAGGGTTGAGCATCACTTTCCACCATGTTGACAGTGTCTTTACCATTGTTGAGCTTTGCCCACCATCCACTTCTGCCCCATATCCTGCCTCTAAATTCTTTTAACTAAAAAGAAATAAAACTGCCTTCCAAATGTTAACCTCTTGAATAAGTGGATTCATAAAAGAAGCCTGCAGCCCGGTAAAGTTTTTAGATGGGCAACACTTTAAAATTCAATCAGAAAAGAAAACTAAGCTGGGATAATACAATGCATCTATAAAGGACGAGAGCCATTGATCAGCAACCATTTTGGTAAATGGATATGGTTTATGACTGAAAATACCTATCGTGGCAGCCATTTTGTGAAGAAAATCCCAAAAGTGGCCATTTTGTAAAGAATGAACTGCGTTCAGACTTCCTAATGTACTCACTATGCCCAAAATATGAGAGAAAGATTGCCTTCACCTAAAGTGTGTTCAATGCACATCATCTTAATTTATTTAATGTTTGGTAAAGGATAAGTCTTCATTCCCACATCATAGGCATACTGACATTAAAAATGACCAGTTTTATTTTTTTCAGCAAACTATATGCACATTCCTCTAGATTATGCAAAGTTGTCTGGATTGTATATAAGTATATGTGTATATACATATATTTGTGTGTGTGTATCCACACACCCACATATACAGTATATATATATATATATATATATATATATATATATATATATATATATATATATATATATATACATACATACATACATACATATACATATATACATGCATGCACACAGGAAGAGAGAGAGAGAGAGAGAAAGAAAGATTAAACATTATAAAGCTATATGTAACATTATAACCCATGCACCTATAAAAATGCTCTCCTCCCTCCTTTCTCCACCCCAAGTCAGGAAAGCCATACTTGCATTTTTTTCTTAATAACAAGTTTGATCCCTCTGCTGTTGGCAAATGGTCATTGAAAAAAAATATATCCTGACATAAAGAAGGTATCTGCAAGATAAAGTTGTACAAGGGATGATTAGCAGCACTTAAGTTTCCTTTTTGTTGAAAGGAAGAATCTCTGATTGAACAGTGCATTGAATGAGATGACAAGCAAGTACTTGATCCCTGTCCAGCTGGAAAGGAATTGTATTCATCAGCAGCTTTTTAAGCTAAGGATGTCTTTATATTTTCACTCTTTGTCTGAGTCTCTCCAGATCCTCCCTTTACTTCATGTCAGCACTATATAGTAGGTATGCCAAGTGGTTTTGAAATTTAAATTACAGTCTCTCTTTCAGATGTTATTGGAAAGAACATGTAATTTATAACCACGTGTTAGAAGTACAGGATGTTCATGGTTCGCTGCCAATTCTTCTTTTGTAAAGTTAATAAAACTTTTCATAAAACACTTATATACTTGTATATTTCATGGTAAAGATTCTCTCTCTCTCTCTCATCTCAGAAGCTAAATGTAAAGATTTATTAAAATCATTTTTGTTAAGGGGAGTGTCAATAGTTTGCAGCTGAGTATAATTTTGCATTCCCACTAGATGACGGTCTGACTGAAAAAATGACAGTAACAGCTTTGTTGATTTAGTGCTAAAAATACCAGAAAGGAAAAAGAGAGAGACTCTCAAATGATAGAATACTTTTAATGTTCAGAGAGAGTACTGATGAAATATACTTCAGGTTTCTAAGTTCTCTGCATGATGGACTTCATTGCTTATGCCTATCTTGCACAGCTACCTATCTTTTTTATTTTAATTATTCTATTTGTTAAGATCAACGTCTACCATTCAGAACCTCTGACAAAGCCCAGACAGGTATGAATAAAGTAACTCTTTAAGTCAATCTCCTTAAGTCAATCTCCTTAAGTCAATCCCTTCAATCTAAAAATCACGAGAAATAATGATTGCATCTCATGAAAATGTTCTCAATGAGCCAACCCAAACAAAACAAAAAGAACTTGTTAATATCAAATAAAGCCATCAAACTGTCCAACTTGTAAATAGTTATTTCTAGCATATGCTCAAAGATGAATAGATAGAAAAAAAAACAGGAAGCCTAAAACACATATACTCACATACACGCAGAGAACAGCAAACTCGTCCTTATCATCATCCTACAACAGTTTTGAAAACTGCCTAATTTCAAATTAGTTTTTGCCATAGGAACATCAGAAGTTATCTCATACTGAGTCTGTTCTGTTGCTCTATGGAATGCAGTATTTCCGACACCGACTTTTAGCAGTTTCCAAGCATTTATAGAATAGTATCTTTCCAGTTCCAAGTTGAGATGCCAAAATGTACAGGATTCTCTTATGTAGGACAAACCCAGAAAGGGTGGGTAATATAAATTTTTGGTATTTGGTAATTTTTTGATTCATAACTTTTTTAAAAAAAAATGTTTCATGTGTTTTTCAATCCTTTTAGCAATATCCATGTCATTAAAGAGTGTCCATATTTTGATAATATTATGTGCTAAAGCTTGTGGCTGCATTATATCCTTTAAATAGAGGGCATGGACATACTTTCTACTCAGTTTTATCTCACTTTCAGTATTGTTTGAACATGGTATTTCTCTCAAGTCAAAGGCTATCTTTATTTTTACTTTTTTTGCCTATTTTACAAACAAAGATCCAATTATATGGAAATGTCATGGATTAACTCATGTGTGCTTTTGCTAATGATGACATCCAAGACCCAGATGAAGAGGAAATCAAAGGAAGAATAGGAAGAAGATTTTGATACAATTATGTAAATTAAACAAATTAAAGAAAAAAATTAGTTGGGGCATATGTGGACCCCCAAAAGATCACAAGATAAAAAATGGACAATTGTTAATGATCCATCCATAAACTTTAGCAGGCAAGAAAATCTATGCATAACTAAGCACATATTCTACCATTATATTTTGTCATGTAGATTGAATGCAGCAGCAATGAAGCTATACAGCGTTAATTTGATGAGGATATGTTCTCTTAATGAAATGAAAATGCTATTTTCTGTAGGCCTGCACCAAAGTGGTATATATGTGAATTTCTAGTACAACCATGTATTATTGTAGTTGCCATGAATTCTGGCAACACTGTCTGGAAGTAGTTTCAATCATTCCTTTGAAAGATTGAAAATGAATGTTTGTCTGAGAAACAGACAAAGGAAAAAACTTTTGAGCAAATCAGTGATTTTACAATTGCTCATTGTGTAACATAATTTCTGAACCTCCCCATTTCCAACAGCTTTTTTACAGTTTTTATTTTTTATCAAAATGCTTATCAAGTAGGAGGCTATACCTCCATGGTAATGAACCTATGGCACGCATGCCAGAGGTGGCATGCAGGGCCCTCTCTGATGGCACTGGGGTGAGTCGTCACCCCAGTTCAGCTACACTGCACATGCGTGGTCTTTGGATCTCTGCCATGCATGCACAGGGCCCACACATGCGCAGGAGGTGGGTGTGTGCGGGGGCCCCACACAGGCATGCATGGAGATGGGGCACGTGAGGAAGGGCATGTGCATGTGCGGAGGCAGGGTGCTTATGGGGAGCTGTGCATGCACGCACAGGGGATGGGGTGCATGCACGGAGCCTGCACACACATTGTATTTTGGGGGTTCAGGTGCACATGTGAGCGCTTTGGCCCTCAGTCCAGAAAAGGTTAGCCATCACTGCTATACCAGATGGTCCTTTAATGCTGTTGTTTATATTTGCATTTTGCTTTTGTTTAGTTTATCACAATTTAAATAAAACAAAATAAAAATCCATGAATTGTTTTATCATGGAGGCATTGCTACACTTTTAAATCTACTAGACAGTAGTACTGTAGGAGTTATGGTCTTGGTTTTTTCATCTGTAAAATTTTTAAATTCCCAGAAAATATTTTGTTTAAACAGGATTGTGGGGTCTAAATGGGGTCCCTTCCATTAACCGAAGGCTCCTGATTCAATGAAAGCTTCCATCAATTCTACAAGAATGATAATAAATTTGATAATTTCTTTATGCCATCTGCAGGTAGTGCTGAGCTGAAGATTTCTCCTGCATTTTTCCAAACAGTTCTAACTTAACTGTATGAAAGAGAATTTGATTTTGAACTTCTTTCAGAAAAGAAGAAAATATTGAAGAAGTCCTCTTTGATGATATGCAGAGTACTTGCACTTATTTATTACATAGTGAACATAAATTTGATGCACATTTCCCGTCTTCAACTGTACAAGGGATTGCAGTATCTCTGGCTTCCCACACTTACATTAAATCTTGAAGGAAAACATCATGGGACTCTTTCCTATTAGGTTTCTTTAGCAATAACCTGCCATTGTGATGGAATGCTTAATAGATTCTGAGATCATGGGAGGAAGCCAAACCATTGTATGAAGGAGTTGGGTCATTAGAGAAAAGAATCTTGAGTCCAGAGGAGGAAGAAAACATGAGAACAAAGACCCAACTCTGCCTTCAATCAATCCAATCAATCAATTGAATCAATTTGTTACACTATATATAAAATAATCTAGAGAATTATTTTGACAGCTTTTCAAGATTCTGTTATATTATCCTAGTAGCCATAAAGTTTATCTCAAAAATCTAAAACTTCCTTCTCTCCTGAGTTTGCAACCTTGAAGAACTGGGTTCCTATGCAGTCTCCTTCCTATCTCTATGTTTCAGTGGAGGAAAAATGTGGGAAAGCTGCAATAATGAGGGGAAAAGGCTTGACATTACTTTCTGCCTTATTCCAGAGGGATGATAAGAGTTATAAATAGAAAATACTAGGTTGGAGAAGGCTTATCTACAAGCTCTTTAAAACATACCGGTAGCATTTTTTCCCCACTAAAAATGTTAAGGACACAACTTGCATGTCTTTTTCCTGGAGTGTAAAGGTTCCCAGACCATTATAAGGGTGGGTGCAACCAGATGATCAAAGCCCAGAAGCATCTGCTATTTTAGTGTTATTGACCCCACTTCTGCTTTCTTTCATATTCCATTCCTGTGTTTATTAAGAGACGTGGTGGCGCTGTATTGCAGG
This sequence comes from Arizona elegans, assembly GCA_022577455.1. Taxonomy (NCBI): domain Eukaryota; kingdom Metazoa; phylum Chordata; class Lepidosauria; order Squamata; family Colubridae; genus Arizona; species Arizona elegans. Next base: position 83,907,853 of record JAKOOJ010000001.1, read on the forward strand.
CTAATTATGCTGACTGCCAGGGATTCAATCCTCACCGGCTCAAGGTTGACTCAGCCTTCCATCCTTCCAAGGTCAGTAAAATGAGGACCCAGATTGTTGGGGGCAATATGGTGACTCTGTAAACCGCTTAGAGAGAGCTGTAAAAGCACTATGAAGCGAGTGGTGAAATGTAAAATTTGTTACTACCAGTTCTGTGGGCATGGCTTGGTGGGAGGTAATGTGACCGGGTGGGTGTGGCCAATTTTTTTTTTTAACTTTTAAAAGCATTTTTTCTGCAACCTCTTTAGAGGTTGTAGAAAAAATGTTTTTAAAAGGCTCTGACAATCCCAGTTGAATTGCCTGATTGTCAGAGGCTTTTTTTTCTTTTAAAAGCATTTTTTCTCTTTGGCCAAAGAGGTTGTTTAAAAAATGCTTTTGAAAGGCTCTGACGATCCCAGCTGAGTTGCCTGATCGTCAGAGGCTTTTTTTTCTTTTAAAAGCATTTTCTTTTGCTTTTAAAAGAAAAAAAGAGCCTCTGATGATCAGGCAACTCAGCTGGGATCGTCAGAGCCTTTCAAAAGCATTTTTTCTACAACCTCTTCGAAGAGGTTGTAGAAAAAATGCTTTTAAAAGGCTCTGACGATCCTAGCTGAGCCGCACGATCATCCGAGGCTTTTTTTTTTACTTTTAAAAGCATTTTTTCTACAACCTCTTCTGCCAAAGAGGTTTTTAAAATGCTTTTTAAAAGTAAAAAAAAAAGCCTCTGATGATCGCGTGGCTCAGCTGGATATGTGGGGGGCAGGGATTCTTGCTATCGGTTCTCCGAAGCACCTGCCGCCATTACTACCGGATTGGGCAATTCTGTCCGAACTGGGAGCATTTCACCCCTGATGAAGCGGTATATAAGTCTAAGTGCTATTGCTATTGCTATTAAATAGGATGGGATGAGTTTCCAGAATGGTGGAGCTTACCCAATTTGGGAATGATTAAAATCTCATCCCCTCTTTCAGCTTTTGGGGGAGATACAGTACTTACTGGCGGCCATCCTGCCATGATAATAGCCATATTCTTCTCCAAAATAAAATTAAACATTGATATATCATCACTATATGTGGTCCTTTTCTTATGAGATTTGCTTAAATAGAAATGGTAGCCAAAAGACAACAAAACAATTTAGGATGGAGAGCTGGGAGTCTTCACTTAAATACACCAAATTCTTTTCCAAGGAAAAAACCCACCATAATTGGGTCTCCACTTTAGTCCTTGTCAACTTTAAAGGAGCATGCTGGGAAAAAGATGCAGTATAGAGAGAGGAGGGGCTATTTCACGTAAGCACATTAACAACAACCAATTAAGGATGGTGTTTATGTTTCCAGCACTTGATATCTTACTGAATGGGATGTGAATTTGTCAGCTCTGTTAATACATTTAAAGCAACATTTCATGCTGCAGTGGAACATGAGTGTATGAGCCAGCCCAAGGTCTATTTGGATGGTATCCTGTTTAAACTGAAAGCAATAAAGTGTGATGGGACAATCTGATTGGTATAAAGAGGTTTTTTTTTCTTTTCGGGAAATAATAAAAGGCTATGGGAACAGTTACACATCCAACTTGATTGTGTTACTCCTCATTCATCCTTCCTGCATGAATAAATAAGAACCCAGAGCCTTAGAGAATCAATTAGTGAGCATAAATATAATGAGGAGGTAAGTGGAGGCAAAGGGACTTTAAAAAAATAGATGAAAATAGAATGTTTTTTGATACAGAGCTGCATTACTGCTGCTGTCTGACCTAAATTGGTCACAAATTACTAGTTTTAAATGGAAATGCAATGCATCTTGAAATAGAATTGTGTAATTCAGCTTCTGACACACTTTGAAAATCATTCAATTTTTTTTACTGTTTTTAGCCCTTGTTTTAAAAAAAAAAATTAAAAAGCCCTGAGGTCCTGGATCCAGAGGAGAGCAGCATATCTTCATACAATGGAGGAAAATGCAAAATGCAATCTTTGGAGAGCAATGTAAAGTTGATTTGATGGTCAAAAAGGAAAAATGCATAGGGATGGGGGGGTGGGGCACATGCTGAGGTCCATGCACACATGCATGATGGGCGGGGCACATGCTGGAGGCCGCACATGCATTGCATTTTGGGGGTTCGGGTGCTTTCACTTAGGCACTCGGTTCAGAAAAGGTTAGCCATCACTGGCCTATTATATTGATAGACTGGGATAATTCGAACCTGTTATTTCTATGAGGAAGCTTATTATTTATTTATTTATTTGTTCAACTTGTATGCCGCCTTTCTCCGAAGACTCAAGGTGGCTTACAATACATTTAAAAACCATATATAAAACATTAAAAGTGAAACCATTAAAAACAATTAAAACCCATTCACACCATTCATGGCCTGATCTCACCAAATCGCAGCAGCAAGATCAACGGCCCCAGGCCTGCCGGAAGAGCCAGGTCTTCACCGCTTTTTGGAAGACCAATAGGGTGGGGGTGGTCCGGACTTCAGGAGATAACTGGTTTCAGAGAGCTGTGGCAGTCACAGAGAAGGCCTCCCCCGCGGCCTGCCAGCCGGCATTGTTTAGCTGACGGGACCCTGAGGAGACCAACTCTGTGGGATCTTACTGGTCGCTGGGAGCTATACGGTAGAAGGCTTGGGATTTCATTGCTAAAAACCACCATGATAACAATAAGCTTTATAGTTGTCATGGTAGTTTTCACCAATGAAATCACAAAGACACAATACCTGAGAAGGTATGGGCAGCACATTAGATTTGGTTTGTATTCTGGAGTAATTGCAACATGGTAACCATGATGGTGAGCTATGAACTATTCCACTGCCATGGATAGATTACTTTCTAGTGATCATTGGGTTGTTCAACCCCACCAATATCTATTGTGGATGGGGACTAGTAAAAGAGGACTACCCCAAGCATTTCATGAACCAATTGATTTCCAAATTGGTGGGAGTTCCTCAGCAGTCTCTCTGCCCATTTTTGGCATGTGATGGCACGGTGGGCCCAGTAGGCTTGTTTGTCATCCTCCCCAGGCTCCAGAGGCTTTGTGGGAGCCTGGGGAGGGTGAAAACTGTCTTCCCCACCCTCCCAGAGGCCCCCCAGAGGACAGAAACAGTCCATTTCCCGACTTCCAGTGGGACCAGAAGGCCCTTTTTTTGCCCTCCCCAGGCTCTAGAGGCTTTCTAGGAGCACGGGGAGGGTGAAAATGGCATTCCTCACCCCCCAGAGGCCCTCTGGAGGTGGGAAACAGCCCGTTTCTCAACTTCTGGTGGGCCAGAAGGCCCGAAAATCAGCTGGCCGGCAGAGCTGAGCTAGGGAAACACTCACATGCCCACAGATATGGCTCCATGTGCCACCTGTGGCACACGTGCTATAGGTTCGCCATCACGGTGATAGGATGTCAGTTACAAAAGTCTCTGGAATAAGTGGCTATTTGGATTCTTTTCAATCACAGACCCAAATTTGGGATCAAAACTTATGTTGGGAGTTAGAAGGGAGCTAGTGGTTAGTCCTGCTGGATTTGTGTGCGTGTGTGTGTGTGTGTGATGGTATCCTGACCATGGTATCTGGACTGTCTGGAATGACGAATTGATGAGGGAGCTGTTCCAAGGCAGCAACTACTTCCTTAGTGAGCAGGATGTGGGAACAAAGCTCAAATTCTTGGGTATTTTGTTATGGGATGCCACATGACTCGACCCTTTCCCTTATTTGATTTAACATCTAGATTAGGCTGTTGGGGAAGGTCATCTGGTAGTTTTGATTCAGTATCAGCAATAGGTAGATGTCATCTAGGTGTACATCTCTTTTCCATATCATCCAGTAGAAGCAGAATTTTGAGCTAGTGTTTTGAAGCTGCAAGGATCTGGATGAAGAAAAACAGGTTGAAACTTAAATTTAGCATGATGGTATGGCTGTGGATTCAACAGTTGACTGATTCTGGCATATTACCAAGAACTAATGGACAATCTGTTTCTATACAGATACATACTGATAAGCAACATTTATACATTCAAAGGACCATGGTCTACAACAACCAACATACTGATAAATAGGGATTGGCATCAGACAAACAGTCAAGCAGAAAACAATACCCTAAACAAGGAACTGTGAATGAAAAAGCCATATCCCCACCAACACAGGCAGGGCAGCCTACTGTTTATAAATAGAGAGCATTCCCCATACCCATTTGCATTGATGATGTTACTTAGTTGGGTAATAAAACATTTGCAAGCAAACAACTAAGCTCAGAAAACACCAAGGATACCACAGTAATTATAATCTCATGTATAAATGATGAAACTTGAGTGACGAGCAAAATATACTATCAGTTACTAAACTATCATATGTAAATAAGCTGAAATGATAGGTGACACAATTCATTTGGATAGATTTTTTTTTTTAGAAAATAGCAAGTTGAAAAAAACATTTAAAAGGACAAGCATTTGCTGAAAACAGGAAATGGAATATTTGCTGTTAATAGGATGCAACTGGTTACTGAACTATTAATCTCACCATGACATATTGGCAGGATTCCTCCTCTCCTTGTTGGCTTAGGCCTTTTACAGATCTCTTAATTTGCTTTCTGTTTCAAATCTGTTTATTTTATTTTAAAGCCGTTTATGCATGACATAAAACAGTAGTGGGAAAAAAACACATTGCCATCCTTTTCGCTCAGTAAATGTTTCATACAGTCTTGCTGAGGGAAACTTAGCCTTTTACCTTCCCTTGCTCTCATCTGAAAGTTGTTAGAAGAGCAAATGCTTTGACCTCTAACAGAGAAGTCATTAAATATGTTATTTCTACAACTAAGTCATTCTACTGAGCCCTCAACACACCCCTCCACCCAGACCCAGCTTTTAGACACATTTCTACATTTTGTAGTTACACAGCTACATTTTGTAGTTATACATTTGCAGTCAGAGTGAAAAGAACTAGACGTGCTATGAGAACCGACCTGCGACTTCTGGCTCACGAAGTTAGACATATGACTAGTGTTTGATTACTTATTGTTTTATGCTGCTTAATTTATGTCATTACCTGTAATATGCTGATTGTTGTAAATCATCAGGGGACAGTTTGTTCTCTTGAGTACATGTGTCAAAATCAGCATGATGGTGATGACGATATTGGTGATCATGATATTTAAATTTATAGGCGATCCAACTCCAGTGAACTCTGAGAGCGGTGATGGTGGAAGGTGCAAGAAGCATCACAATGTAAGTCTGATCCCTTTTGTGTGAACTTGACATCGCATAAACTTTTCAAAAGGGGTACAGCCTGCATCATAACACTCTTCCGCTATCTTAGAAATTTAGGTATAAATTCAGATGCCACTGATACAACCAGTTAGGTGATAATCATGCTGAATATAAATGAGTTAAAAGTTTGCTCCAAAGTAGCAAGCGTGACCATGGTTTAAATAAATTGCAAAATAAGTGAATTTATATGCAAAGTAAGAGGCCACAAAAGGAATACATGCATGCCCAAGTCCAAATATATTTGCCTCAAACTTTAACAGACTTCTCTAGACCAGTCCAAAGTGCATAGCAAAGATCAGGATCAGTAATAAGGGACTTCTTGAACTACCCATGCCCTGTACAGAAAGTGCACAACAATCACAAGGGGAATCAGTACCATTTATATGGGATTTATCTGTTATGTTTTTCAAGCATGTCAAAAATTGTGGCTGTATAATAATGATCATTCCTAATTAACCACTTAGATCAGAGGTGTCCAACTTTAAGACTTATGGACTTCAACTCCCAGAATTCCCTGCATGGCTGTCAGAGAATTCTTTCATCAGAAATCCAATTTTCAAGCATATTGTTACTGATTGCAATTAATTTGATGCTGTAAATCCCCTCCCCAAAGACCATGATTTCAAAATGTGACCAATATTATATGTAACCATAATGTACAGGTAGTCCACAACTTAGAACAGTCCATTTAATGACCATTCAAAGTTACAACAGCACTGAAAAAAGTGACTTATGACTGTTTTTCACATTTATGACCATTGTGGCATCCCCATAATCACGTGATCAAAATTCAGACACTTGGCAACTGACTCATACTAATGACGGTTGCAGTATCCCAGGGTTCCCTTTGGCAACCTTCTGATAGGCAGAATCAAAGGGGAAGCCAGATTCACTTAACAACCGTATTGCTAACTTAACAACTGCAGTGACTCATTTAACAAATGTGGCAAGAAAAGTCGGAAAATGGGACAAAACTCACTTAACAAATGTCTTGCTTATCAATAGATATCCTGGGCTCAATGGTTGTAAATCGGGGACTACCTGGGTTGTAAATCGAGGACTACTTCTATTTATCTGACTAGAATGAGAGAGGGAGGGAGCGAGAGAGAGAGATAGAGGGAGGGAGGGTGAGAGGGGGGGAGAGAGAGAGGGAAAGGGAGGGAGAGAGAGAGGGAGGGAGAGAGAGGGAAGAGGGAGGGGGAGAGAGGGGGAGAGAGGGAGGGAGAAGAAGGGAGAGAAAGAGGGAAAGAGGGAGGGGGAGGAAGAGGGAGGGAGAGAGGGGGGGAGAGAGGGACAGAGAGGGAGGGAGAGGGAGGGAGAGGCAGAGAAATTTTGAAAACTGCATTCACTTTGACCATTCTTTAATGTAATGCGGTCCTCCAAAATAGCACATTTATTTATTTTTAAATATTCCCAAGTCTGGACATTCCCATATGACAAGAAACCTTTATTTCCCCTCACTGTTCTTCTTCCTGCTGCTCCTTTCCTTTCTCTAGACGCCAGCCTGATCAATCATGACGTCATCTCAGGAGATGTAGCACTGTGATGTCACTGGCAAAAATCATGTGGCATGAAACGGAAACTGGGATGGCTAAGAAGAAAGAAGAATGGTGCTTACAAAATACTGTGTAAGTAAATTGCCAAGAACAAGAGGTAATCTTAAAGGCTGTCTTGCAAAATAAGAGAAATGTTATTTTAGCTGAGCTGTAGTTTTCCTGTATATAAATCAAGGAAGAAGAAATCCTGTGTGACTTACTTTGGACTCTATTCAGTTGCCCATGCCAACTTATTCAGAGATGGCCTCTCACTGGTTGATTCCTAATAGCATTCTGATCAAATGAATGCATTCCCTTTCTAATTTAAGAGAACTATACTTATCCTTTCCCACCCCCCCACCCCCACACTCTTTTTCAAAGAAAATAAATGTTTAGCTCACACTGATTCTTGGCATCAACACTTACTTAATGAAGTGTTAATTAATGAATAAGAATGAATGGTGTAATCATTTTTGGCACAGTATGCCGAGGGGCTTTCTAGGAAAGTCGCCTGGCATGTGCATGCAAATGTGTTGTTTTGTTTTTGATATAAGGAGAGGCAAGTTTCAAATTTCAATTTTCTATTGACCAGTGCAATTGGATAACCAATTTACCCCTTGCAAAATGCGCAATCATGTTGGAGGATGCTATTTCTGGTTTATTATGTGTGTATTAATTTTGCCCAACACATAATACAGCAAAAGCATTCAATTATTAACTTCATCACGTCTGAAAGCCAAGCCATTGTGATGCACATATACAGTAAATGGAATTGCCAGGACATTTCCAAATGCTAATTAAGGTGCTGATTACTACTTTTCAAACCCTATAGGGCACAGAGCGTGGGTATCTAAGAGTCCTCTTGTCCAGAGGTGGTATTCAGCAGGTACTGACCAGTTCTGGAGAACCAGTAGCGGAAATTTTGAGTAGTTCATAGAACCGGTAAATACCACCTCTGACTGGCCCTGCCCCCATCTATTCTCTGCCTCCCGAGTCCCAGCTGATCAGGAGGAAATGGGAATCTTGCAGTATCCTTCCCCTGGAGTGGGGAGGGAATGGAGATTTTACACTATCCTTCCCCTGCCACCCCCACCAAGCCACCCCCACCAAGCCATGCCACGCCCACCAAGCCATGCTCACAGAACTAGTAGTAAAAAAATTTGAGTCCCACCACTGCTCCTGTCCTATATACTTTCTGGCCACTCAACCCAGAGAGGTCATGGAGGAGTCCTATCTACCAGGAGGGGCCTGGTAAAAGAAGACTTGTCTTTGAGTGTGCAAAGTAGCAGCTTCCTCTTAGTTGATGCCTTAAGGCAAAGATGTCCTCATCCTTATGGCCCTTCCAGAAGTTGTTAAATACATTACTTGACTTTTCTGAAGATTTTCAGAGATGATTTTAAAAACACAGGCATTTATAAACATGTGGGTGAGTATGTGTGAGTGTAAAAAAATGTTACTGATTTTTTAACATCTAATTTGATGTTAACATGTAATTTGATTGATTGCTATTTTAATATCTGTAGACCACCTATAATCTCTGAGGATTGAGGCAGTAGATAAATTGCATAAATAAATAATTTCTTGATCTGGGATGATATATTCAGCAACGTCCAAAGGAAACTGTAATGATGCTTTCTCTTTGATTTCTTTCTTTTTTCCTTCTTACTTTATATTAGCTTATATTGGTTTTTATTTTCCTTTTCAAAACTTTTATATATGGGTGTATGTACATGCACACACACTCACACGTACACACTTGTGTCTCAAAGATTCAGGATCTTTAAGGCAAATATCAGATTTTTTGACAGAAGAAGCAAAATATAGTTCAAGCACTAGTAATTAAATCCTTCCATTCCCCATTATCCTGTCAATGCTGAAGAAACTTCTTGGATAAGAAGCGAAACATCTTCAAAGCAAAAACAAGAAAGTCCAATTGACTCCTGAAAAAGCACCTTTGGGACAACCATGACTTGAATGACTAAGAATCTCTACAGACTTTTAACTAAACTGTTTGAGATGAACACCCTTTGAATGGTGTGGGAGTAGGAATGGATTTCCAGAGAAAAAAATTGCAGACTACAGGAACCAGGAGCACTACTCAAGTGACCCTGAGGACACAGATAAACCTCCAAGTGCTTCAACGACCATCTAAAAGGATGCAAATGACTAGCTGTCTGCAAGGAATATAAATCCTTCCATTCCCCACTATCCTGTCAGAGCTGAAGAAGCTTCTTGAATGAGAAGCGAAACGTCTTCAAAGAAAAAAAAACAAGAAAGTCCAGTTGCCTCCTGAAAAAAAGTACTTTTGGGACAACCATGACCTGGATGACTGAGAATCTCTACAGACCACTCTTAATTAACACTTAAGATATATTAGAATGTCACATGGAATTCAATATTAAACGGAATGACAGAAAAAGCCAACATGGATCATCTCTCAGGTGTGGACATTGTTTATATTATTTTATTTCTTGTTAAATAAAAAGGACAGGAATGGTTTATTCCACCCAATGTATCTAATACAAATTTTCCAGTCAAACCAACCTACAGAAAAAGAGCACAATCCCAACTGCTAAACTGACATAGATAAATGCTGGATGAGCCCATTTTGCAGATGATTTAACTGGCTTTTGCACTGCATGACTGGCTTCCAAAATATTTCTCTTCCAAACAAAATCCTAAAAAAAGACATTTGAATAAGAAAGGAACCTAATCTTAAGACATACAGTGTTAAAATCTAACAGAAACTTTAGGTAGCTCACATGTTTTAAAAATGAAGGCCCAATACATTTAAAAGATTTCTTTATAAAAAAAACCACAAAGAGCATCAAAGATACAACATAATTCAATCCAGTTGTACAGCCAACCTATTACAGGGGAAATTGATGTTGAGCAACTCAGCCAAAGATAGAGAGGAACAAATTCCCTGCTTCTTCATACCATGGCTGACTTCTGCATCATTTTTTGCAGATAGGTGCCAGAGATAAGGCAGCTGGGCCTTCTATGATGATGGCAGGATCCAGCCTGCCAGATGTTCAGACTGGATTTGGCATTTTTGTCTACCTATCAAGTCCTTTCCAAAGTCCGGCTACTAGACATGGCAGTACCTGTACAGTATAATAGTGCTTCATTGGGGGATGATCATGATGATGATGGTTTTATACATTGAATTTATTAGCTGTTTAACTACAATGGACTCTAGGTTTGTAGTTGATTGAGAGAAAAACACAGGAGCCAGAGATTGAATTGAATTGAATTGAATTGAATTGAATTGAATTGTGCAGCTCCAGTCATCAATAGTTATGTTTTTCTTCCTCAGCCTCCTTCTCTCCTTTCCCCATCATTGGATCATCTTTCCTCCCTCCCCCCGCTTTCCCCATTCCTTGATAACTTGTGGATTCCCATTAAATTTCTCCATTAAGGTGTATACACAGATCTAAATCCTAAAAATCATAGGCCTTAGAGAAGAGTTCAGCCTGGCAAATATTTCTGTGAGAGTGGAGTAGGATGGCGAATTGGATCTTTGATTTTAAAATGGGTTTTGACGAAACACGGATCACTCACACATTCCTCTGTTATTTTAACAAAGTAAAGGAAGCAAAATAAGTGAAATTGTAGCATATGGTCTCACAGCACTATGCTAGGTTGATATGTCATTATTTTCCTTTCTGTTGTAGCTGGCAGGTATTTTTTCAGGGAAACAGGAATAATGCTTTGTAAATCATAATAAGATAAATGTCACAAGGACAAAGGATAAAAACTGAGGTCACCAGGCCAACCTTGTGATATTGCAAATAACTGAAGAAAAGGCCCCTCCAAATGATGGCATAAGCCTGATCTATATTCATATTCATCTTCACTCATGGCTATTCTGAAAGAAATTTATACTCCTTGAAGGATTAAAGATGTCCTTCTGAAGATTCACCAGTTAAGAGCAGGAGTCCAGATGTTTCTCTCTGTGTGTGTCCCCTTAGCTTGCCTGTGTAAACCCAGTAGACACTTCCATCAGGCAGTCTGATAGGGTGACTGAGATATGAATTAACATTGCTTCAAGCAAAGCATTCCCTGAAATAATTTGTAGAGCTACAATGCACATGCAGAAACATATACACATCCAATAATCGTTGTGGAACCAGGTGGGATTATAGGTAGCCTAAGACTTACTTCTCTAGAGGCCCATGGAGACAGATAAAGTGGCTGCATAAAACAGTCCCAGAATTTCAGCAACTTGCAAGAAAATCATAAATAAAATCCACTTGTGCACTTGAAATTCAACTTCTAGAGAATGTAATATCCCTGTCTAAATATTTGAAAAGTAATTCATTTAAAAATAATTATGCGGGAGATGAAATATTTCCATGAGAAGTGAGCCTTTTTAAATAGCAATAGTACTCTGAATAGTTAATCTTGTTACAAATAATTATAAATCACTCTGTCCTACATTTTTAGCTTTCATATCCAATAGCTATCAGAGAAATAACTGATTTTTTTTCCTCCTAGAATGCTTGTCAATGCCTTATTTATGTGTGAACATCTTATGTTGAACTTATTTTGAGCAGAACATCAACAAGGATCTCAAAGGAAAGTTCTCCCAATGGGTTTTGCCTCCAAAAAATGAAATGACCAAGCCAACAGGTCTGAGCATGGTATCAATACAGTCTCTATCAAACTTGGCATTAAAAGTATGTAAGGTTTTCTAGTTACTTACTATAAAATACAGTAATATCTTCTTTACAGATGTTACCATAAAGATGTTAATGTTCTATTTACAGAACATCTTCTTCTTCCTCAAGGAAAAAACAGTCCAGTTGCCTTTGGAAAAAGCACCTTTGAGACGATTATAGACATAAACTCTATTATTCGTTTTTTAATCAAGAATGGACAGACAGATAGAGACAAAAAAGAGACAATACAATATCGATAGTTTTATTGCCAGAATATTGATTTGCATGCAGAAATTCCAAGAACTCGGTTCAGAGAAATTCAGGAAAAACAACCTAATGAAAACTCAAATAAAAAAAAAAAATCCCGAAAAGGACAAAGCTTATTGTGAAAAAGTTCAATTCTGTTTCAAGAATAAGGTATGCTTAGCCATACTGCATCTTTTCAGATCTTGGTATACAGCAATCATTCCAGGTTTATTACTGTATGTCGTAAATTTTAATTACTTTGAAACTTTCATTGTTAAACAGTTTTCAGAGCTGAATGCTCCTTAAACCCTCAAACTAGATCACATATAAATAAAAACAAGGAAGAAACAAAACATCAGTTGGGTTCAAGCTTAGCACTGATGAGGTCAGAAACCTGTGTAGGCTGTATAAGCTTGTAAGATAGGTAAGTTTTGGTCAAAAGGAAATTGCCTATGATAAAACTAGGGTGTATGTGTCAAACCTAATTTTAGCTTACACCTATAAAAACATAATTGATTCTAAATCAAGTAAACAGTTCAGTGTCTAAACTTTCCAAAGAGTATCTTCATGGAAGTTGAATGTGTTTATATGTTATGGATAGATGAATTTATAAATAGACATATTCAGTTGAAAGCTACAATGGAAGATTACTATACTCAACCTACATATACAAGTTCCTGTACTTTTAAATTAAAACACATTGGAATAAAAGCAAGGCATAAGAACAACTATCAATCATCTCTAAACTTCTGTTCGGTCAACTGCTTATCTCTCAAGTATTTTATTTTTGTTTAAAAGATCAAAGTTAAAATCAATTTCTTTTACTACTTTCCCTTTATGTAGTAATGGGGGTCTGGAAAACAACACACCATTAACAAGTATTACCTAATTATAATGCATTTATAGAAAAAAAAATGGAGGGCAAAACTTTAGGGCATGGTAATCATAAAATTGTTTTCCTTTCATGCAGCAAACCAAAGGAAAAAGAAAGAAAAAGAGAGAGAGAGAGGGAGGGAGGGAGGGAGGGAGGGAGGGAGGGAAGGAAGGAAGGAAGGAAGGAAGGAAGGAAGGAAGGAAGGAAGGAAGGAAAGAAGGAAATCTTGTCAAATTATTATTTAATGTAGAATCTGCTTCTTACTAGCATTAATTGCTGAATTAATTTACTACTAATTATTTAATGGAGAAATATAATCTAAAAATAAACATATAGGGTGTGAAGTCAAGTCACTGAAACCCGCAGAATATAGTTTGACAGGTGATCCAGTTACCTATTAGCAGCGACTGTGCAGAATTACAGTCTTAGTTTCTTGCTTGCTTGCACTGAAACAGCATAAATGCTGATCGTTTCCAGTGTCTTAGTTTTGGTTCAAGTAGCATTCAGATGAAATGATCATTTTTGAAAATCAATTAACTAAAGTGTCTTCTGGAGATAATCTCTGCAATGCTGGCATATATTTCTGAGGGCAACGTTCTTTTCCTTGGTGCCCTATAAATTATGAAATGGCTTTAAAAGTCTGAATATAAGTGGAGCTTTCTAACTCACTGTCAGTGATGTCATGCCTATGTCAATAACGCCCTGTAAGTGCAGGGGGCTGACATCCTCCCCGCCATTCCATATTTTGATTTATAAATTCCATTTCATAATAGCAAAAAGACATTTAAAGGAAAGCCTACCGCTTAGACACCACCCAAGGATACAATAATCCTCTTGAAATGGACAGCCTGTCATGTCTTATTGCTTAAATATAGGCTTCAAAAAAACCCAAATCCACTGACTTCTGAGACAGGATGAAATAAGTGTGACATAGGGAAAGTGAGAGTAGGAAGAATCACTGCAGCATCTATTCCCAGAACACCAGAGCATCTAGGCATAGATCCAATGGAAGCTTTGAAACAGAAGATTCTGCCTTTTAAAAATAAGCCTTCCACTCGATCTGTCATAACGCAGATTCTACACTATGACTAACTTTCATAATCTCCAGCAATGTAGTTGGTCTTTTATATGTGGTATTTAGAATGAATGTTTTCTTCCTCTTTTTCTGATGTCAGATGTATTATGTTTTTCTTTTGTTGTGGGATTATTCCTGGCTCCACCAAAAGAAAAAAGAATGAAAGAAAGAAAAAAGACACTGAAAGATCTTTAGAATAGCCCCAAATTTATAAGGGTTTTTGAAAATTGCAAAATAGTAGATATATCTCAGTGTCATAACTGGGTTTGATCCATTCTAGAATATCAAAGTCATATACTTTGAATCCATACAAAATACAGTTCAAACTTATTGCCTTTATTTAAAAAGTTTTTGAATTTTCCTACAATCCTTAACAGAAGTTACCGTATTTTTCAGACTATAAAATGCACTGGAGTATGAGGCGCACCTAGATTTTGAAGAGGAAAACAAGAAAAAATTAGTTTTTGGCCTCCATGCATCCAGTTTTTGCCTTCCCTGGCCCTCAGGAGCACTCTGCAGGCCTCCCAAACTCTTCACGCATCCCAGATTTACGAGGGGGATTTTGGGAGGCCAAAAATGCCCATATTTGGTCTATAAGATGCACCAAAATTTTCACCCACTTTTTTGGGGGGGAGGGAAGTGTGTCTTATACTCCGAAAAATACGGTAGATAGGAATTGAAAACATGGTATTTCTGCTACACATATTGTCAGCATTTTTTTAGTTGCTTCTCTGCTATTCTTGCAGAACAGTTGGGTAAATTAATTCATTATTTCCAATATTGTCCAGGAAAATAAAAAGGCCAAAATACATTTCCTGCAGTAACCAACACTCAGATACACACACACATACACAAACCAGAAAGCAAATACTAAATTCACTTACACTGATGATATTACCTAGTTAGTTAGTGAAACATCTTCAAGCAAATAACCAAGCTCAGAGAGCACCAAGAACTCCATTCTTCCAGTACTGTTATGATTAGAAAACAAGACATTTCAAGCTGTTATTTTAGGCAGCATTAGAAATGTTCTTAATCATTTAGTAGTGGCATTTATTTTTAATAGTGAATAAGTTAAATGGATGTAACACACAATCTCCGAATAGTACTGCAAGATTTTTAAGATGACAGTTTCACACTGATGATTAAGCATATGATTCCAGATGTTGTTGAAATAAAGCTGTGTTATTTAGTTTTCCCTTCTCAACTGCCTGTTCTCTTCTCAGGATTCTAAGCCTGTCCTAAGATATTGTTAGCTTCTTTAATATGCTCTGACACCTTTCTTCTACAGTTTTCATCTTCTGTCTTTGCCGAACTCTGCATTATTCATTGGCAGCCTTTTCTTGTAATGTATTTGTTAAAGTTTATAGATGTGAAAAATGAAAGATGTTAACTAACCAAATGAGAGATTGTGGAGAGCAAATAATGAGTGATATTTAGAGTGCCTTTTCTTAGATTTTATTTGAGTACATTTGATAATCACTTGACTGAAACACAGTGGAAGACAATGTTTATAAGCCAAGCATGCATCTTGGGAACATTATTAATCCATTTGTTCATCTGCCAGCAGTATTTTCAGCAAGCTGGTAATTAGGCCACAGTGCAAATTTCAAACAATAAAGGAAGAGTAAAACAGCCATGTCTGACTTCTTTTAAGAATATGATATCCCTTTTTAGCAAAGCTGGTGACATTCCAACTTTTTTTTTTTTTTGATAAGACGATTAACTGAGACCAAAGACCATGGGAACACAAAGAACATGGCAGTGTGAATCAAGGATTTTGTTTTCATTCCTGTTTAAAGATGAGTGGTGCTGCACGATGATATAGACCAGAACGCATTGTTAATGCATTTTTTCATCAGATGTTCTCAGAATAAAAAGGGTTTCTGGAAATTCAGCTTGCAGACAAGGTCAAAGGCAATACAGCGCTTCTGCTGAGTAGACTAACCCCCTATTTTTTTATATGCTGCCTGGAATGTGGGGGAAATTACTTAGCATCAGCATCCATGTTCATTTTCAGTTTGAAAAAGTGGCTTCCTTCAAGGTTATCTGATGTTGAATCTTCAACTTTAAATATTGTTCAATTAAGGGAAAGCATAAAACACCATGTCAGCATATAAAAAAACACTTCCCTTAACATGATTTACCTTTCTTCCCTGCAACCAGTCTCGGTCCTGTTGCACAAGTCGCCAATTCTAATCAGCTTCATTAGTTTGCATTATTTAACTGCACATTGTCATTTTGAAGAGGTTCAATCGGAACAGAATTGCTCTTGAAATTTTTATTTAACAATCACACCTCACCACTAAAAAGAAAACTTTAAATTCACTGCACACAACAAAGTTTGAGTATTTTCATCCTGAACTTGGCAGAAAAATTGAATCAAGATCACATGAAGTACTAACGCCACTTTATAACACCTTAGTAAGACCACACTTAGAATGCTGCATCCAGTTTTGGTCACAGTTTTATATAATATATAAAAAAGATGTAGAAACCTCTGGAAAAAGTGCAGAAAAGAGGAACAAAGATGATTAGGGGGCTGAAGGCTAAAACATATGAAGAAAAGTTACAGGTCTAGTGAAAAGAAGGACTAGGGGTGACATGATAGCAGTGTTCCAAATTCCAATGTTTGAGAGGCTTCCACAAAGAAGAGGGAGTCAGCCTATTTTCCAAAGCACCAGAAGGCAAGACAAGAAACAATGGATGGAAACATATCAAGGAGAGAAGCAACCTGGAATTAAGGAGAAACTTCCTAACAGTGAGAACAATTAACCAGTGGAACAGTTTATCTCTAGAAGCTATGGGTGCTTCATCACTGGAGGTTTTTAAGAGACTCGATAGCCACTTATCTGAAATGGAATAGGATCTCCTGCTTGAGCAAGGGTTTGGACTAGAAGACATACATAGTTCCTTCCAACTCTGTTATTCTGTTATTACTTCCCATGTACACTTTCTCCAGAGAGGCTCATTTAATCAGTGCTAGTTACAGAATAATCCTATAAGGAGAGGTGGCAGAATTGGAGGAAAGGAATAGTTATAATCAGAGGAAGCATTTGCACTGGAGGAAGATGTGTGGTCTTTGCTCCACTTCTCTCTCTTTACTTCATTTTAATTTCTCATCCAACAGTTTTCAATCAAAAGGAAAACAAGGCACAGCTTTTCAATGCTGAATTGTTGTATTTTCCCCTGGGAACTGGAGAAGAACAATTGTGCCTAGGAAAAGAAATAGGTTTGAGATATGGTAGATTTACTGTATGTGTTATATTAAAGGTGGGGGGGAAATCCGAAGTGATTTATCTTGGTCTGGGTTTTTTACTTTACAAAAACTGGCATTTTAACAGGGGTGTGCAGACTTTTTCTATCCACTATAATTCTTCCTTTCAAAGCCCCATTTCCATGCCATTTAAAAGTGCTAGGACTCAGCTGTTCAACTGCAGTTTTTATTGCAGTGATCATACTATGTGCAATACAGTGATCATACTATGATCATACTATGTGCATACACACATAGACAAGATTATTCCATTCTTCAGAACTACATATCTGGGACTTCGAATTTGACAACCAGACAGTGCAAATGTAATCTCCATGCCCTTATCATGGACTAATATTGCAACATTGGAAGGATAAATGTATGGTTAGAAGCTTAAATGCATAAAGATGAATCCTTTCACCCAATGGATTAAAGATCTGATTGCACTTGCTACCCATGTGGGAATTGCCTATAGAGAGAGACTTGATGGGACTCATTTATACAAAATACAGTAAGTTAAAAAATATGATAGTTATATAAATGAATCAGAAATATATGTGTACTTGAATAACATTTGCATTCGATAATTATTTATAGAAGTGTAACTATTTACAGGTAAAATGTATATTGTCTTTTTTTCTTCTTTTTTCATTTTTTGAAATAAGAACATGTTCTGTTTCTTCTTTGACAATGCATTTATTTTTATTGTTGTGTTTTTTCACATTTATTGATCATTATTTTAAAAGCAGTAAGATAATACAATATGTATTAAAATATTAAATAAACATTAATTATGAAAGTAGAAAGTAACTTATGATAAGGCAACAAAGAGCTGAATTTTCTCCTAAAAGTTAGGATTTTGAGAAGGAATCGGGATTCAAGAAATCACAGTTAGTTTACAACATTGTTTGAAATAATGCCTGGAACATATAGTTGTTTATTTGTTTATTTTTATCTTTAAAATGTATCAGCTGCTAATGAGAGTAAAAACTCTTTCCATAATTTATTTGCAATAAAACACATCCGGAAAAATATTTTTTATAAACAGACAGAGAAAAATAAGAAAAAGGAAGAATGCAAAATTATGATTACAAATTTCATGGAAATATTTCCCCATGAATACAACCATTCCAGATCCAGCAAGCTTTTCAGTTTTGTAAAATTTGACCTTGAGATTTCAAAATCTTTAGACTTACATCAATGGATACCTTTAACTACTACTTACATCAATGGATACCTTTAACAACAAATGTCAGGTGGTGAAATATGTTTTTCTAATACAAAACAAAGAGGATCAGATGAAATTTTAAAAGTTTATAGAGAATCCTGAATGATTCTGCCCCCATTTATATTATAAAACATATCCAATGTTGTTCTCTTTATATATTTAAAACATTTATATAGTCGCCCATCTTAAAAACTCTGTTATTGTGCACAATAGATTATGAATGATAAGGAATTATGAGATGTATTTCCTCAAAGCAAATACCTTCAAACTACAATATGTCCAATTTCGATAGTCAGAAGTAGATGAGAATTCAACATAGAAGTCCTGCAATCTAACCTGTCCTACCATCTCACTCAGACAAATGTCAGTTTTCATCAGGATATTCTCAATGCTGGGAGAAAGTTTTCATGTGGATGTGGGGTTCCACATTATCAAAGTCACTCATACTGCAGGCTTCATGCTTACATCAGATGTGCTTACAATCATAGCTGAAAATATATATTTTTTTCTTTTGTAGATTTCTATGCTGCATCCAGGGATATTGGCTAACATATTTTATTGATGTTGAGAGAAATATCTTTTACTGGGAATTCCCCTTAAATTTTCTCTCAAGGGATTCGCTCTCTTTGGAAGCAAATATGGGGGCATGGAGAACAGCAGGGAGCAGAGGCACGAGGCAGTCTAATAATGTAAGGTTTGATGTCACTCATGAAGTTTCAAATACACTTGATCAAAGAAGTTGTGATAAACCATTGCAATGTTCCATTGCGCTGTTCCACACAAAAGTGTTCAAAGGATGGAGAATAATTTTTGGAAATAAATTATTTTCTCTTTAAAAAAAATAGTAATTGTCCTTTAAAGAAATGCCCTCTACTTAAAAACGTTCTTCAAGTGTTCTATCTGAATTGAAAGGTAATCTTTGTGTGTTTGTGCACATGTGTGTGTGCTATTTCTGATCTTGGTTTTGATGTCTTTGTGATCTCTGTGTGTGTGTGTGTGTGTCTGTGTAACAAGCGTTGTATTCTCCAACTTTACTGTACTTTTGGCAGGGTGTGCTGGTATAAATTAGCTGCTCAATCCCACATTTGAGGTGACAGCGCTTGGGAGATTGTCAAGTGTTCCTGGCATGCTGCTCTTGTAAGGCTGCGTGATCTTGTGTAGTTGAAAGGTGTCACATAATTGTAAAATTCCATTTCTTTTCAATTAGTAGCTGATTACATTTGATGAGCTGCAACATTGTTTTCTCCATGCAGATTGCGAGTCAGCACAGTCAATGAGCTGTGAAATCCTCTCACATGTTGAAACAATAGACAATGATTAAAGAACAGCTAATCTGATCATTATAAACAAACCCTGTTGATCATTAGAAACTAGCAGAATCAAACAGAATAGAAGCACTTATTGGTGAGCTGAGGGCGATTGATGATTACAGGTATACAATAAAAGCTGGCAATGGTCATTAGGACAGATGCTATCAAAATACTAATGGTAGAGTAAAAACTATGGTTCAGACTACCATGATTCATTTCTCTAGATTACAGCTGTTCTTTGGTGACAAAGAGTGCTCTTTTTGTTCAGACTTTGTTTGAACAATAACCTATTTCAAGAGCCTTTCCAGAAAAAAAATCCAGCAAATACCTGGCATCTAAAATTAATGAATAAAATGTGTGTGTGTGTGTGTGTGTGTGTGTGTGTGTATTAGGACTAATTTCAGTTGCACTCATGAAAACATGAACTGAAGGCAATAGTTTAGTTTTCTTTATTTTCTTTTTTCAATTGACAATATCACAATTTAGCCAAAAAATGTTTTTGGGTATTTATTAGCCATAAAGAATTGGAACATCAGTATTAGATCTTAGGTTTACTATTAATATATTCACTGCAATATAACTTGTATAAAGTCTTTTTTCCAAAAATGGGAGATGTCAGAATTCAGTAGTGTGGTTGTATTCAGAAGAATGATTCAGGATAGTAAGTTGGTGATTGAAAGTAAACTTATAAAACTTTCCTGTTGGGAAAGGAAGAGAATCTTACTTCTGATCTTACAATAACCTATTGTATGCTTTATTGCTTTTTATTGGTGTATCCTCTAATGTGTTGAGCTCTGGGGAAATCAGAAGATTCAGGCTGTTCAAATGAGTATAAAGATTTATTGCAAGTTAAGCTCTCTACGAGAATCTGAACTACTAATGGTCAAGGGAAATTAGTGGCAGTTATCAATAGAAAGGAATTCAAGGTGGGCTGGACTTAGATCTGTTATGGGCATGCAGGGATTCATGACTGATAATGCATTTGACCCCTCCCTCTGGCTCAGACTGGTCATCTCTTATTTTTAGATACTTGAACTGAAATTCCGTGGTTTAATTGTAACTGTATTATTTTCACAGGCACAGACTGGCCCTCAATTGCATCCTCTTCCCTGGCTAAAAAGGTAAAAGTCTATCTGTCTCTATCCCACTGCAAGACCTGGCTGAATAGGACTCAGATGGGATAGGTAAAGGTAAAGGTAAAGGTTCCCCTCACACATATGTGCTAGTTGTTCCCCAAACTAGGGGGTGATGTTCATCTCCGTTTCAAAGCTGAAGAGCCAGCACTGTCTGAAAACGTCTCTGTGGTCATGTGACCAGCATGCCAAAGGCACACGGAACACTGTTACCTTCCCACCAAAGATGATCCCTATTTTTCTACTTGCATTTTTTATGTGCTTTTGAACTGCTAGGTTGGCAGAAGCTGGGACAAGTAACAGGGGCTCACCCCGTTATGCGGCACTAGGGATTCGAACCGCTGAACTGCTGACCTTTCGATCGACAAGCTCAGCATCTTAGCCACTGAGCCATCACATCCCTTATTCAGATGGGATAGGGGGTCACCTAATTAACATTGGAGGAAGATTTAGAAACCATTGCAACAGCTGAGTATAAGACTATGAATGCATTGTACCAGTTCAATGAATAGTAAATGCAATAAATAGATTTTCTTAGTTAAAACAAATCCATTGTATAGTTTTCTACCCACTTTGGCAATTTTTGCCTATTTTTGGGGAGGGTTAGAGTTTGGAACCTAAGTATTTATGTGATGATTTTCTAGTTATATTAAAGGAAATTGCCAACTAACTAAGAAAATGCTTTCAAATTCATAGTCTTTCTGTAAACTTTACAGTAGTTCAATACAAACATTTTAGGTGATATATATATATTCTTCTCTTCATATCAGTTAGGAACTGCCATTAATCAGCCTATCAGCAAAGGCTATTAAAAACATATTGACATAGTTAAAGGCTGCATCACAACATTAGAATGTGCTGTTGCTTACATTTTTAAGGGGAGGACCTAAATTCCCAGATTTTCTAACTTTCATGCTTGTGTCTTGCTGGATCTATTCTTGTGGAAACTTAAAGGCAGCTTTCTGGAATAAGACCCCTTGGAAAGCCATCACTGCTCATGCTAGAATTTTTCTAACACTGTATTTCCAGTGAATATGTTGATTAATTGATTCTATGAGCTCATTCCATGCCAAGTTGTTAGAAGTGGATCAAAGCAAACAACCCAAAATGAATCAAACAAAACATTGAAGGAAACCAAAGAAATGTCAGTTTCAGCCTCATGGATTGTCTATTAGATTGTTCATTCTTCCAGACTGTTATTTGCTAAAGTACAGTTGCATGGCAATACAAATAAAAGACATCTTGTAAAAAAAAAAACATGACACTGATACTTTTGAGGCATAATCACTCATAAATCATATACTTCTTTAAAGAAAAAGTAAAAAGAATAGTAACTCCTCACTGTCCAAATGAGTTATGTTGTTGCTATGGTTATTCTCTATTTTTAAATTAAGACATTTTTAAAATGACCTAGTTTTCCAATTAACCAGCCAAGTAAGAGGGATAGACGAGATGTGGTTTCATGGCTCAGATCATATTGAATCACTGTCTTGAGAGCATTAAAAAAGAGGAAATAAAAATCTGCAAAAAAATTTAAGCTACTTCTAAACATCAGAAATGACAATAGTGGAAAACACCCCGTAATAATTGAAATATTTCACAGGGACAAAGACAAACACAATCCTAAAGTATGAAATGTTGAACATTTGTGTCAGAGATAGATGGAATGATGGTAAGTTTGCTGTTACCTAAGGCATAATGTCCAAATAAAAAGGACTATGTGCTAAAAATGCATCTGAATGCTAAGCCGACTGGTTTGCCTACCAAAACTGTGTTCTTCTTCATAGAACAGCTATTTAGTCAGATATAAATGTAGCTAACAATCTTAAACTATGGATTGTTGAATAAGTTTCAATAACATGAATAAACAGACATATGGACACTTTAGTGACCTGGAACAATGATCACTCATATGACTCAAAGCAGACATATGCAATAATGGCATGTTCTATAAGTTGTAACTTTGAAATATTCAATTTAGGTAACAGTTTCTTTACAAAAGTCTGAGAAGGTGTTATACACTAAAGCCAAGAGGCTCATATAAATACAGAGGTGGCAAAGAAATAAATGCAGGGAACCTTGCTTTAATTTTGTTTATCAGTCATGATGAGGTATGAAGATATGGTCTACTTTTGGATCAACCGGATTACTGTAACATAAGGAAGCTTATGTTTCCCAGTAACTTACCAGTAAGTCTCATTCCTATAGGCTCCCCTGCTTCTGACATCTCAGAGGTACTTGAAGACCAGACTCTTCACTCAAGCCTTTGACTAAGATGGGTGTGTAGTCCCTTTGGAGGAATTTTGACAATTTTCCACACGCCTGTTGCACCATGGTCACATGATCAACAGCTGCAGGGATTCACTTAAGAACTGTAGCAATAAAGGTCGTAAAATGGGGCAAAAGTCAGGTAACAACTGTCCTCCAAGCAACATAAATTTTGGGTTCAGTTGTGGTCATAAGTCTAGAACTACCTATATATAAATTTAATCAATCAATATTTTTTTAAAAAAACCTCTTGCAGTACAGTACTGTTCTCTAAACTTCATCTACATTTAATGGTAATAGTTTTTCTTCTTATTACCATGGGTCTTAATCAGTAGTGGGTTCCACTTACCTTCGCTACCAGTTCGGAACTGTGAGCACATGTGCAGAGCGTCAGTGATGACATCCGGGCGGATGGGCAGAGCCTCACATCTCCG
Source organism: Arizona elegans (assembly GCA_022577455.1). NCBI lineage: Eukaryota > Metazoa > Chordata > Lepidosauria > Squamata > Colubridae > Arizona > Arizona elegans. The sequence continues at coordinate 83,931,138 of JAKOOJ010000001.1, forward strand.
CCACTACCGGTTCACCCAAACCAGAGCGAACTGGTAGAAACCCACCGTTTCAATGATCTCAATGCTCAGATGGGGAAGAGGAGTCTCTTTTCCAAACTGGCAGACTTCAATGCTTGCATATGGAGACTATTTGTTCTGCACAGACCTGGGTAGCTTTCCTTTACACCCTTTTTCTCTCCTGTTCTTATTTTAACAATATCTGCATCTGGTTGCACATTAAACAAATGTGCATAACTAACAGATCTGTCTGATATGAAGCATTTTTGAGTCCCAGAAATTTCAGTAGCTGAGAACCAGACCTAGGCTTATCTCTCCCATCAAGAATGATCATTCTGAAAGTACCTTCTTTTTTCTATCTTTCTTTCAGCAAGATTTTTAGTGCTTAGCATGTCTCCAGACTTTGAGATTTATTGGTTTCAAGCAAGTGCCAGGTACACAGACATTTCTTTGGTTTGTAGATTCTGTGGGACAAGGCAGTTGAAATAGTTTAAGGAAGTAAACAAGGCCTTTTTTTCTTGCACAAAGAGCTTCATTAAGGCAAATTGCAACCACCTACTAAGGACTACATTTTATTCCTTTTTTAAAATAAAATAAAATAAGGGAAAGTAAACAGTATCCTCCCTTTTTGCTATCCATTCCTCCTAAATCACCACTGGTTCTCCTGCTTTCTCTCCATCCCTCACTTCCACTTCTCCACCCTCCCCCCATCTTCCTATAGTAATGGCTCTGGTCAAAACAGGGCCAATGTTTTTCCTTAAAAAAAGGTAATAAATGACTGAATGGCAGAAAGGAAAACAAACTGCATTTTTTTTTTTTACTGCTTCATATTATTACTACAGATCTTCTAAACAAAGTTCATGGGTAACATTTTATATGATATTTATTTATGCCGAATCTTTTCTCTTTGAGTTCTAGGAGGTTAACAAGGAAATACGGTATTACTTCATTGTATTTCCACCAAATCTTGTGGGTGTGGTTGGGCTGAGAGACAGTGACAAGCCCTGAAATATTACTTGCTGTGAGTGAGTTTGAACATGAGTCATCTACAATGTACAATGTAAGACCTGCAACAACCACTATGTAGGACAAACAGGCAGGAGACTGGCAGAACGCATCCATGAACACCAATTGGCAGTCACAAAATGTAGGAAGTTAGCACCCACCCTTTCCCTAGAAGAATGAAATATTTTAGGAAATATTAAAAAGGCAGAATATTATATTTCCCTGGTTGAGAAATGGAGAAACATGTTTTAAAGACAAAGCAGCTGCCACCTTCCTGCCCCCCACCCTTTGTCAATGGACCATCATCTGCAACACAATAGAGCCCATCTAGCAACAGAAACTAACACAATAGGACCCATCTAGCAACAGAAACTCACCACATGGCACCTGGGAAGATTACATCAGCCAGCAAGGCTAGCTAAGACCCCCACCCCCTGGGAGTCTGACAACCAAACAGGATACTCTTTTGGGGTCCCAGGAAGTTCAAAGCCAGAGAGGGCATAAAACCCGGGGATTCGCTGCATCTCGCCCCTTTTTCTGTTCAGGAATTCAAGCCATGTGATCCTGTCCACCATTAAACCATCTTTCCAAGCAGTCTCCATGTTTCCAGTGTCTTTTTCCCCACTTGGAGCTGAACCCAGAGGGATATTTCTTCCAACAGAAAACATGACAATTTTTTTTTAATTTCACAATATATAGACAGATTTAAGTTTCAATTGGGAAAATATGACAATCCTAGATCAGGCCAAATCCAAAAATTCTAGGGAATTTCTAGAAGCCTGGAACTCTGACAAATCAGCCATCAATAGACCAACAGACATTAACAAACATCTAAGAGACAATCAACAAGCCCAAAAGAGAACAAAAAGACTTCAGCACTCTCTCCACCAGCAATCAGCAGCCAGATCAGCATAGATTAATTCCAGTGTTAACTGCCGACCAACAATTAAATAAACAATACCCCAATCAAGAAACTGCCAAAGAGCCATCAGTAAACAGCCCAACCAAAGAATCTCTAAGACCATCTCCACCCACACAGACAGGCAAGACACCAGAATATAAACTGATAGCAAACAGCACTCTTTACTAGCACTGATGATGATACCTAGGGTACTTAGGGTAATGAAACATCTGCAAGAAAGCAAGCAAGCTCAGAGACCACCAAGGATCCCTGTAATATGATTCTCACTGTTGAAGTGAAGAGGCAATGTAATTCATCTCAGTGAAGCAATCTTCATTGCCTTGAACCCCAACAGACCAGGATGATGTGGAGAAGTTTGTACTTAGCTTTTTTCTCATTTGTTGACTGAAGGGTTTCTAACTCTGGGGGCTTGAGAGCATGCCACAAAAATTCCCACGGGATTTGTTAGTACTGTCCAACACTGACACCAATGTGGTGGGAGAAGCTTATCTCAGCGAGGTATCCACTCAGTGGGAGAAGGCTGGTAGACCTTAGAAAACAACATAACATAAAGCCATGACATTTTGCTCTGCTCCAGTCTTAGAAAAAAAGACAACCTTGAGAGTCTCAAGGGATGCTTGATAAACCTTGATCGAAGCAAAACAACCCTCTGAAGATTTGCACAGTCTGAGGTTCTCCTGCGTTTGTATGGGTTAATTTCCAATTATTCTGCTTTATATTAGAATACATTAAAAGGTAACATGATATACTACCTCTGAGAAATTCTAATGAAATATTGAGTTGCATAATGAAGCGCTGATAGTGTTGAATGGCATAATTACAGGTATGTTTGGGTCTATGTGCATGCTGGGAGGGGGCATAGCTAAAAAAGCTCTTAGATAAGGGTGGTTTATTGCAGTAAAAGAAAACATAGATCTAAAAGGATGTTTGTATATTTTCGTATTTTAATTCTAAGTTGTGATTTATTGGCGATATACCTATTTTTGTGCTCTTTGATAAGCAACATGGTTGGAATAATTCTTTGGTACTTGTGCTCTATTTTGTACTAATGGGATGGTAATGGGTCACACATGGGTGATTCTACAGAATAAAGAACAAGATAAGATAACTCACTCTTTTTAATAAAGTGAACTTATTTCCAAAGGGTTGTGCAGATTGTTTATTAATCAGAGTTATGCATCTGGGGATAGCAAAGTTTCTTCTCTGTTTCAAACAGATCTAATTCAAGTTCTTAGAAGTCGAGTTAAACAAAGATTTCTGAGCTAGCAGTCTACAAGATAGATTGTTTTAGCTTTTCCCAATTATAAGACACAAACTAACGGAAACTCACAGAGGAACAAAATATATTCCACGAAATAATGATTTTTCTGGAGCTATGCTACTTGAATTGCCTTTAAAAGTGATAGAAGAAATATCCTTTCTGGGTTCAGCTCCAAGTGGGGAAAAAGACACTGGAAACATGGAGACTGCTTGGAAAGATGGTTTAATGGTGGACAGGATCACATGGTTTGAGTTCCTGAACAGAAAAAGGGTGAGATGCTGTGAGTCCCCGGGTTTTATGTCCTCTCTGGCTTTGAACTTCCTGGAGCCCAGAAACAGTATCCTGATTGGTTGTCAGACTCCCAGGAGGTGGGGGTCTTAGCTAGCCTGGCTGGCTGATGTAATCTTCCCAGGTGCCATGTGGTGAGTTTCTGTTGCTAGATGGGTCCTATTGTGTTGCAGATGATGGTCCATTGACAAAGATAGGAGGGAATTGAGTTTCTGCCTCTGGCCCATTGACAAAGGATGGGGGGGCAAGAAGGTGGGAGCTGCTTCATCTTTAAAACATACTTCTCCATTTCTCATCCAGGAAAACATAATATTCTGCCTTTTTAATATTTCCTAAAATATTTCATTCTTCTAGGAAAGGGGTGGGTGCTAACTTCCTACAAAAGGCAGAAACACAGTGAACGTTCATCAATTAATAGCGTATTTATACAAAGTAAGAAATAAGACTTTGGATTTTGCTCTGAAAAATAGCAGTGTTTTGGATCGCCTAAGAAGAGAATGAGATGAACACCCGGTCAATACAATTGTCATTCCTGCCACATATTTCCTGGTGTAGTATCTAAGAGCAGAACTACCCCAAACTGAATTGAAAGTTGTGGGAAGGACCAAGGGAAACACTAAATATCAAACAATTTAAGTATGATTAAGAATAGATTCTGGCAATTGAATATGGTCGGTGTAATACCTATCACTGAATGGTTTCCCTCTATGGTCACGTTAAAAATTAAAGCTTAGTAAACTTTTTGGAAAGGGTTTGTAGAGTACAGCAACATGTATCCCAGGGAGTTGTTACTGTCTGTTATTTCTTTCGATAGACCCAATTCCAAATAATAATTAAATGTTACATTTTCCAATATTTTTTAAAAGTTGTTATTATCAAACTTAAACCCTGATAGGTTTCTTTCTATTCTGAGACCAATACAAATGAATACAGGTAGTCCTCAACTTATGATCACAATTGAGCCCAAAAGTTCTGTTGTTAAACAAAACAATTGTTAAGTGAGTTTTTTGCATTTTATGACCTTTCTTGCCACAGTTGTTAAATGAATCACAGTTGTTAAATTAGTAACTAATTGGTTACTAAGTGAATCTGACTTCCCCATTGCCTTTGCTTGTCAGAAGGTCAAAACAAGTGATCACATGACCCTGGGAGACAGGTCATAAATATGAGTCAGTTGCTAACATCTGAATTTTGATCATGTGATCCCGGAAAGCCTTCAATGATTGTAAGTGTGAAAAACAGGCCTAAGTCACTTTTTTCAACACCGTTGTAACTTTGAACAGTCATGAAATGAACTCTTGTAAATCAAGGACCAACTGTACAATATTCTTTCTTTCCTCAACTGGTCCAGAATGCAATATAATGAGTAATTATGAGTGCGCCTATGTAAATCTAGTTAATATTACTACACCATGAGCTGTACTGTCTCCCAAAATGCTACCACTTGCAATTCAAAGTGTATGTATTTTTTGAAACCTGAGCACATTTTCAGACATTTATTTTTCCCTACACTTTTTTTTAAAATGTAGAATGACTCAGTTTGCATAGTAAATGCTACAAATTTTGTACCTTCACATGTACGTAGAAATCCAAAGGCCAAAGCAGCTGCTTTGTTAAATATATACCTTGCATTGGTTGCTGTTTGCCAGAGGGAGACGTTAGTATGGGCGAAGTGTGAAAAATGTATGGAGGAATGCGTGAGAGATACATATGGAGAGCTGTGCATAAAAAGGCATATACACACTTTAAATGTATCACAGGTTATTGTTGGCTTCATGGGAAAAACGTATGAGTGGTGTACAAGAAAAAGGCAACATCATAGAGAAAAAGAAAAAGAAGTTTGTATTATGACTACATACAAACTAAAATGTGCCCTAAATAAAGATGGATAAGAAGTTACAGTTCCTTTAAGGGAAGTTAAGGGAAGTGTTCCTCTAAATCAGGGCTGTCAAACTCCTGGACTGCAGGCTGGATGCCTTACACGCTGACCACACCTACATCCAGTTTAGCGAAGGGGAAAAAGTCCCAATACATCACATGATGCCACAGGGGTGAGTTTGACACCCCTGCTCTAAACAAATATAAAGTAGGCATTTCTCTTTGGGAAGAGTGTAATTGGTTAATATTTTTTATTATACTTATTTAAGATGATCTAACATCTGTCTAAAATGCAAAGAAAGGAATCCATGTATTTAATCTATCAACAAAAGATATTTTTGTTAAGATATATTTCATTTTGATATTTTTTTCTTCATGCCACATATAATCTCTGATGATTAATCAGATCATGATCAGATCTCTGTCAAAATGACCCAGATTACTGAAATATCTCACAAGTTTAATAAAACAAAATACAATTAAGATTATAATCTGGGCCAGGGTAGAAATAGATGGAGGATGAACGAAGTCAAGTAAAGCTTTCATATTCGTTTCACTAGGGAATGTAGTCCAAGTAGGATACATTATGTAATGTGTATTTTAAATGACAAAATCCACAATTTAGGTTAAGTCTGTTTTAAAAGCCAAGAAATGTCAGATGTATCTCATTTTATTCCAAGTGTGGTATTACCAACTTGGAGAAAATACAACAGCAAAAGTTTTTGACTAATATCCTGAGAATGGAAGAGTAAAGACATTCCCACAGCGAGATAGATAAGATGGATCATTTGTGTCTGGAAGATATAGCTAGGAAACTATTATTACAGATTAACCATTTCATATGGAATGTTTAAGCAATTGTTACTTGTGTAAGACCCGAATCCATAAAAATTATGTAAGAAAATGAAACTTCACTGATAAACTTGGAGAGAACTGAAGACTCAATTAAAGCAAATCACATTGTAGCACAAGAGTGCTATTGTAAAAATTATTCAAGGAGCGATTAGCTCATGGAAGAGATCAATTAATGTCAGGGTTATTGCTGCATATTCATCCTTTGAGCTTGTGTATGTATCACTGCATCATCTGGCTTGTTTATTTCATTAGAATACAGTCATTAATAAGTAACTAGAACTCCTTCATCCCTAGGAGCCCAACAACATCTGATGGACCACAATGTCCCCATTTACGCTTTCTTTAAGGGGCATTTGTAGAGTGACTGAAATGATATATTGAACTCAATGGGATTTATATTTATTTATTTATTGGTTCGATTTATATGCCGCCCTTTTCCGGAGACTCAGGGCGGCTTACAATGTGTTAAGCAATAGCCTTCATACTTTTGTATATACCTGCTTAGTAGGGCTTCCCCCCCCCCCAGCGGTGTTCTTTTTTATACAAAGTCAGCTTATTGCCCCCACAAACCGGGTCCTCATATTAAAGTGTGTATATGTATATGTATATGTATATATGTATACGTATGTGTATGTGTATGTGTTTGTGTATGTGTATGTGTTTGTGTATGTGTTTGTGTGTTTTTTTTTTTCTGTAAATCATGCAATTACCTCTGAAAGTAGATTATGACATAAGAATGGACCCTGTCTTCTGTCTTCTTCCCTTTATCTTCTAGAAAGATTCTATGGAGAAATTGCAAAGGATCTTTAATATTTACTATTGATATGTTCTACCACCCACAGATTGTCTCTTTTTCAACCCATTATGCCATTGGGAAGGCAATGAGTGAACTAGTAATTTATTATCCTGTTGAGTAATTTAAATCTGATCTTGCACTATATCTCAAATTCAAATCTTACTCCAGCTTTCCATTTTGAAAACTCTATAATATCTTGTGAAATGCAATCCCACAGACCCGCAGGAGAAAAATCCATGCCAAAATGTACCATAGTCATTTTTCCACCCCAATATTCAGGAACAATGGTCATATACAAACTGATTTTCACAGAGAATAAACTTCATAAAGGTTTCAGAGCTGTAATTCTAAGTGGATTCTATACTGCAGACTAAAATCTTCTTTTACTAGTGACATTGCATAGTCAATTACCAATCTCAGAAGTAATTTTAGCTGACATAGTATTTAATGTAGAGATCCCATGCTGTAAGAATTATTACTCCCGGTTGGAATGTTTTTTTTCCCAAAATCCACTAAGATAATATTAGTTTTCATTTTACTTTCAGTCTCTTGAGTCTAATCATAAGAACTGAGCAGTATGTCATGTACAAAACATTGACTAGACGGTGAAGTTGTGGCATAAAATGACAACAGGAAGCATATGCATACTTGTTAGGAAATGTACCAAACTGGATATTTTCCAATACAATGCCACAATAAATAGATTCTTTTAGCTGACTCCATTATAATCATGCAATTTTAAAAAAATATTCCATGTACTGGCATTATTTGAATAAAATCAGAAATATCTTCTGGAGCTTATTTATAGCTTATGGGGAAGTAATTGGTTTATTAATGGAGTCTGAGTATGCACACAGCAGCTCCTTCTCACTCTGCAGAAACCATGGGCTGGCTCCAGAGTTGCACATAGCAGAACACTCTAGTCTAGACAACCCTATAAATGTCAGTAGCAGGAGGTGTTTACTACAAGTTCCCACTTCCCTTTGACTATGGGACTCCAAAGATATTGCAAAATTAGCTCAAGTTGCTTTGTGCACTTCTGTCTGGAGTGGGATAACATCTGGATCTGGCTTCCTTCCACAAAATAAAAGAGCCCTTCCATTTATGGATTTCCAATTCTGGATGATGAGTATGTGAAAGAAAGGCACACTTGTGTCTTCTTTCTTCATCCTCATCCTCATTTGATTATAGATTTTCTGGAGACAAACGGGGCAAGAAATTGAGTCCATATAAATTCTTTAATTATAATCTAAGACATCTTGAGAAACCATGGATTTTGACTGCATGAAGAAAGTGTCTGCACATAAAATAAACCTGTGGAAATGGGGCTGGGGCAAATGTCAGAAAATGCTAAGGATATAATAATCAAATCAAATTAAATTGATAGCAAACAATTAATTTGTCCTTGTGTAATCTTAAAAGCAATAGGAGCCCCTAATTTGAGTCCCTAGCCTGTTCTTCTACTCCCGAGCACTTTAGGCACATATTGATTCCAAGGGGACATTTTCACAGTCTTGGGAATCACCATACTGAGCCCTAGAGCCTATCTCATGGATATTCTCCCTTTCAATTTGATTCGGTTGCTTTACTTATTTAAGAGGGTTCTAAAAATAAAAACAAGTTGAGATTTTGAGATTTTTCTACACTAGTACCTGTAATAGAATAAGTGATTATGAAAGCAAGCCATAAATAACTCTTAAAATAGTATAGTAGAAAAAGAATCAGAAGTCAGCTTTTTCATGTTTATTTCTTTAGTCTTTAGTCTATTCCATTTCCTATTAGAAGCCAGCTCATGTATCACTAACCTCTCAGTGGATTCAGTGGAATCCAATTAGGTCAACAGTCATTCTCAGCTTGTGTTATTCCTTATGAATGTTCTTACCCCTCCTGAAGTATAGCTTAAATTGCAAATATATTTCCTTAATGTTAATAGCTGTCCCCGCCCACACTATATATGTTTCCCGGGCTGTCCTGGAAACAGCAAAGGACTGGCCTGCAGTGCCTCTGCCAGTGAAAACAGAACTTGGGAGGGCCATGCATGGCCCACCCAAGCTCCATTTTTGGCTGTGATGGCCTCCTGCAGCCTTCTACCGGTGAAAACTCACTGCTCTCCTAAGCTCCATTTTCACTGGCAGAGTGCTCAGCCACCACAGATGCCCCTGAAATGAGTGACATCAAGCTGGCCATACCCACCCTGGCCACACCCACCCCGGTCATGCCCCCCCATGCCCTCCCTGGATGTCAAACACAACCCCTCAATGAAATCGAGTTTGACATTCCTGTCCTAGGACCACACACTTTCTCCATCTTCAAAATTAGCTAGAGAATCGGCTAACAAAATGAGGTCAATTGCATCTGTTCACTGGACAGGTTTCTGTCTAGTGCATGTCTTATCTTAGTAGCATTCACCATACTTGCAGCTCAGATTATGTCTGGGTGTTACAAGAAGTCATGTCAGTTTGCACACAGAAGGCGGGATGACAATGGCACACTTGCTAGCTATTGATGAATACCATTTCACACTCTCAGGCTAGGACACTCTGATAATGGAAGTTTCTGCACTGAAGCTATTTGGGCATGAGAAAGTATGTAATAACTAGAATAAACAAAGAAGATTTACCCCTTTTCTAATTCACATTCTAGTACATTTCTAGTACATCTTTGTTTTGAGTAATGTTTATTATCCTATGAGCAAAATATATTTTGTTAGTCCTCTTTTCATGAGAAGACATTTATCAATGCAATGGAGAAGGGCTGGTTTTCTTCCTTGTCTTCTCTACTGCCCTGTGCTTCTCCTAGTAGTAAACTTTCTGGAGAAGGGTAAGAATTACAGTGGAAAGGAGAAATTGCCTTCCTCTCTGTCCACAATAGGACTTCTACTGGCAAAATGGGACCAATTTGAGTACTATCCAATATAATAATTTGAGCATAATAAATTTAGCAAATTCATTTGATTTATATTTTCCTCTTCTTCCAGTAATTGCCAGGGCTCCACAAAGAAGTCTATTTTTTCCCTCAACTATCCTTAAGGGTAGGTTGGACTGAGAAGTAAGTAGTTGGCCCCAAATCAGCCAGTGAGTTTCCAAGACTGAGGGTGGCCTTGTTTTCAATGTTTCCTACTAAAAACAATTTACTGCATAAGGATTATAAAAGTCACAGAAAATCTATTTTAAAAAATACTGAATTTGGAATATAAGTGCTACCTTCAATTCTCATTGAGACATAGAATCTGATTGAATTTGGCTTTAGAGTAAAGTGTTATCATAGGGGCAAATATTCTTAGTCCCAATCGATCTCACTCACTCTGTCTTTGTTTGTTTGTTTGTTTGTTTATAGAATTTAAATGGTTGCCCATCTTAAACACATAACCCTTTTAACATCTCTTAACAATTCACAAAAAATATAGAATAAAATGTCAAAATGCAAATACATACTAAGTGAAAAAATAATCATAATGCAATAGATTGGCACCGTAACAAACCACAACACAGGTACTCCTACACTGGGGACTCAAACATGGCCAGGGCACATCCTGCGGTAGAACTGATTTGACAGTGCCTGTGATGACCCAGGGCATGGCACAGAAATAATACAAACCTTGGTAGTACAGTGGTCTAAGGCACCCTGTTATTAAGCTGGTTATTAAGACCAGCTGCCTGCAATTACTGCAGGTTCGAATCTCGCCAAGGCTCAAGGTTGACTCAGCCTTCCATCCTTTCTAAGGTAGGTAAATTGAGGACCCAGTTGTGGGGGCAATAAGCTGACTTTGTATAAATATACAAAAGGATGAAGGCTATTGCTGAGCACATTGTAAGCCTCTCTGAGTCTCCGGAGAAGGGCGGCATATAAATGAATTTTTTTTAAAAAAAAAACAGCTGGCAGTTCAAACTGCCCCTTTATTGCTCTAAATCTCCCCAAACATTCCCAGGTTTCTGGCAAGTCCCAGAGCAGAGTGATAACAAACCCCCACACAAACCTCAAGCAACCTCTGGCTGCAATTAATCCAGCCCAGCGCTGTCTGCACCAAGGCTACATGGCAATAAATCCCAAATGTATTTGGCAAAACAAGAGCAAATCAAGCAGTTCAGGGAGCAAAAGATCCAGGTAATTAGTCCAGAACGCCAAAAGGAATGCAAGGACTCTTGGCAAGTTCAAATGTCAGCATGCATCACTTCAGGAACTCAGCCTTTGTTCCTGACAAATGCCCCTCCCCACAGCATCTCCTTAAGTCTCATTCCCCAGGTGTACCTCATGACTACCCTGCTCCATCTGTGCTGATCATGCCTTCTCTGCACTCTCCGAGCCCTTGCATCAAGAGGGGGTGGTACTTGCTCCTTGTCTGAGCTCTGTCTCTCCTGTTCATCCTGCCTCTGTTCCTCCCTGCCCGCAGGCCTTACTAATTCCAGAAAGCCTTGCCTGGACTGACTCTGCCCTTTCCCAGTTCTCTCCAAGGCCAACGGAGCTGCCCTCTCACTCGCTGTCAGTTCTTGTGCCAGCTCATCTTCCGCCACAGATTCAGACTCCAAAGGGAGCATGATAGTGTCTTCTTTTTAGCTGTCCCAGTCTATTCTACAATCCTTCAGTTGCCAGGTGGATTCTATCCAAGTACCAGTCAGAATCAATCATACAAAATCAAACAGATGCTGTGACTTACAGAGACTTGAGCATGTATGGATGCACATGTGTGTGTACACATGTGAGAATAAAAGGAGGGGAGAGAGAAAGGGAGAGCGAACATAGATCTGTACCTTCAGAATTAGAAATAGAGGTACAGATATCATTCCAAAGTGTACTCTTCTCGGAAAGTTTTGGTAATTCTAGTCATTCTGTACAGGTCTCATGAGAATATACTCAATCCCTTGCTTTAATAGTGTGCTAAATGCATTCAGCATTCTGCACAGGTTTTCTGGAAAGATTATGACTTCAATACTGGGCAAGTGGGAAAATAATAAAATTTGGATAAAACAATGTCTGTATATTTCAATCACAACGGAGCTCTGACAACTACAGGAGGGGAAAAAGTGGCCCAGAAAGGAATTACTTGAAAAGAAGCCATTTTTCACTTCCATATAGTCCCTATATTACAGGCTTGGAGTTAAATAAGGTTGACATTCCAGGTATATTCACTGTATTCTGAAATTTAACTTCATCAAAACCAATAGGAGTTACAATAGGAGAAAATATGCTTAGGATGAGAGAGGAAATCAGAAATATGATTTGTCTCTTTGCTTGAAATACTATATGTATATGATGCTTCCATGCGAAGTATTTCCAGAAGCCAGACATTACAATATATTCCATATTCTATAAAATTCAATAAGGTAGATAAAATAATAAAGCATGTAAAAATAAAATAAGGCACATGTTATTTTTGGTTCATCTAACTTGTTTGGACCAACCCCGCCCCATTCCTCCTCTCCTATCCCAGAAATGCAATTTGCCCAAATGTGCCTCCACCCATTTTCTCCCTAGGCCTTCTACTTCACAAAATGGCTTCTGGAATGATTGCAGTGGGCACAAACCCCAGTCCAAAGTTTCACCATCTCCTAATTTCAGCGACATTCACTCTACTCCTGCAAAAATGTTTCCCCCCTCATTTCCACCATTTGTAAATCAGTGACAAAATTGGGAGATAGACATTACCATTCAGACTCAATTTTAAGTTTACCCTGAAGAACATTATATGAAAAATGTATTGGGAATTTTTAAGACATGTCATGCCTCCACTGGCTCCTGCCTTCTACCTCTGTGTTCCTGGTTTAATTAAATAATACAGTTGTGGGTTGAGAAATTTGCCACAGGGGTGTGATTCCTGTTAGAAATGGAATATCTTGACCAACAACATTTTCTCATTTACAGCAGACTTACGGAAGCTTTTCCTGCAACTTCTTATGACTCCTTGGCATTGCATTAACCACTGACACACTATCAGGTTACTTTATAATGATGTATCTTCAAGATATCACCAATACAGAACTAAAAAAGATGAAATATATTTTGCATTAACCTACTTAAAGCCGTAAAAATACCTCTAAATGTATTTCTTCTGAACTCGTATTTTCCTCTCCATTTTAACTCTAATATTAGACTATATTTGGAGAAAAATAACTGTAAGAGCATCTTTAATAATATGTATGTTTGATTAAATCGAACTTGGTCTCTATCCAGAGTAAAAGATCAAGTAATAAATTCATTATATCCTTGCTAATGAAATCAGTTGTTTTTACCATCTCTTTGGTCATCTCTCTGTGTATCAGCTGTCAAAAATTCCTAATGCAATCCATTTATTTCAATAAGTTGCAAGTTTACATCCGTTTTATCAATATTATAGATTTCAGTTGTCAGGCTACATTAATTTCAATGTCAGTCCCATCCACCATGTTCCTCAGCTTTGAATGGAATAGCTCAATGTACCAATAAATAAACATTATTCTTATTCTAGGATGAGTAACTATGCAAGGAGATAGTGTCGGTTTTCAATTTCTTTCATCTTAGAAGGACATTTTCTTCCTTTCAATATCCCCCAGGTCCTTTCAATGTCCCACATGTATGACTTTAAATACACTGCATGCTATCTATTTAAAAGACAGTTTTTAAAAAATATCAGGTTTTAATGTTTCTTATTGCATCTCAAAATCTTCTTATTCTAAAGATTGTTACTTTTCAGCAAAATGCAATAAATAGCTAAATCTTTGGCCTCAAACCTCTTAAAACTAAGATTATCAGCTACTTAACAACATCAGAAACCATAAATATGTTACATCAAGCTTGGAAATCAATACAGAGATACATCCAGACAGGTAACAGATTGTAGAACATTATGAAGCTAACTTTGATGAGAAAATGTAAAAACAGTTTATTTATTTAACAAATTTGTATAGCCATCCACCTCACAAAACAAGTTTCTGGACAGCACAGAACAATCAAACAACAACAACAAAAATATAAAATCCAGATTAAAATATAAATATTATAAAAACAAATATACAAATCCTAGGCAAAGGAAAGATAAGAATGGGTACCTAACAACGGAACCATTTAAGTATATCTCCAATATCTTGGGAGACACAGGCCTGGTTAAATGCTAGGTCTTAGAGAAATTTCAGGATGTCAAAAAGGATAGAACTAATCTAATTTGGGAGGAAGTATATTCCATAAAGTTATGTAAAGGCTGCATTAACAGAGGGATAGAATCAAGATCACGTGAAGTGTTAATACTACTTTATAATGGCTTGGTAAAGCTACACTTGCCTCCAGTTTTGGTCGCCATGATGTAAAAAAGATGTTGAGATTCTGGAAAGAGTAACAGAGAAGAGCAACAAAGATGATTAGGGGACTCGAGGATAAAACATAAAGAACAGTTGTTGGAACTGGATAAGTCTAGTCTTATGAAAAGAAGGACTGGGGTGACATGATAGCAGTGTTCTGATATCTCAGGGGTTGCCACAAAGAAGAGGGAGTCAAACTTGTCAGAGTTGGTTGCAAAAAACAAATCCAGAAGCACACACAGATAAACTGATGCAGCAGGATTCATTAATTTCTTTATATACACAATAATACAAGAAGTAAGTTTACAATGCCAGCAGCAGATTCACAGTTTCATTTCAGATCAGATCAGTAGACAAGTTCACACACTGGTTTCAATTTCTCTTTACAGACTCAGAAGCTGCAGACTAAGACACGCCATGGCTCCAGTCTGTCTCAGCTCTCAATTGGCTGACTTAATTGCTATGCCTATTCATTGGCTGACCTTCCCAGTCATGAATATTCTGACTGAACTATTCTCCTAAACAAGGAGAGAAGCAACTTAGAACTAAGGAGAAATTTCCTGACAGTTAGAACAATTAATCAGTGGAACAACTTGCCTCCAGAAGTTGTAAATGCTTCAACACTGGAAGTTTTTAAGAAGAGATTAGATAACCATTTGTCTGAAGTGATGTAGGGTTTCCTGCCTAAGCAGGGGATTGGACTAGAAGACCTCCAAGCAGTGGTGGATTGCTCCTGGTTCTGTCCGGTTCTTTAGAACTGGTAGTAAAAGTGGCGGGAGGCTCCGCCCACTCACCTGGATGTCATAATTGACAATCTGCGCATGCGCAGAAGCATGCACGCTCCCGTTGGGAACCGGTAGTAAAGGTAAGTAGAACCCATCCCTGCCTCCTATTCTATTCTATTCTATTCTATTCTATTCTATTCTATTCTATTCTATTCTATTCTATTCTATTCTATTCTATTCTATTCTAAAGTGGAGCAGGAATATCTCCAGAATCCACCAAATGTTGGTCCCTAGCTTATGGTATCTATAGCATATCCTCTCTGCCAGATCTAATTGGGCAGGCTGATGTAATTGGAGAGAGTTTAAATTACTCAATAGCCCAATTCATGCCATGAAGGGCTTTAAAGTTTAAAAGCAGGTCCTTGAATTGATTCTGGAAGCAAACTGGCAATTCATAGAGCAGAGATATAACATGCATTCTTCTAGGAGAGCACATAACTCTTTTAGTTGCTGCATTCTGCATCAGCTGAAATTTCTGGATACCCTTCAATGACAGCCCTATGTAGAGCTCATTGCAGCAGTCCAATACGAGTGACTATAAGCAGAGCCTGCTAATCCAGGAACAGGCGCAACTGACAGGAGTCAGGAGTCTATGAGGACTCCTTGATTGAGCAGAAAGTCTGTCTGGAGTAGTGCAGCACCATCCAGCACCAAAGATGGCAGAATCCTGGAACCAATGGGCCTATAATCCAAAGCCACTCAGTATTGAGGAGAGGAGAGGAGAGGAGAGGAGAGGAGAGGAGAGGAGAGGAGAGGAGAGGAGAGGAGAGGAGAGGAGAGGAGAGGAGAGGGTACCAAACTGTGTGGCACCCTACATAGTAATGACCAAGGGCAGGACTTATTCATCAATCATCGCCAATTGAATTAACCCCAAAGGAAGGAGGCAAGCCAGCACAACACCATGCTGTCCAGCTCCAATTCCCTGAGTTGATGATATTGAAAAAGCCATGATGGATGCACTATCCAAAATGGGCTGGGAAAGGGTGAAGACAACAATACTTTATATGCAATATGTTCATGGAGACAAACTAACATTTCTTAAACATTTTAAGAGCTTAAATGCCAAATTAATGTAAAAGCCTAATTGAAAATTTTAAACACTGAATAAAACATATGACTGGTAAAATGTAAGCATCAGATTATATAAAGCATGGACTATATTCTATCAAAATGTACCAGGTTTTTTTTTCTGAGAATAAACAATGTCCTTTGGTGTTTTTTTAATGACTCATTTTTTTCTCTTAAGCATTTTTATTCAATGTTATGTTTACTTGCTACTTGAGGAAACATTAGCTAGATTAACTGATGCTTGGCAATTGGAAATGCATTGTTTCAGTATCACCATTGAGTCATTAACAAACATGTCTGTATATGAGGTATAGAAGAAAGAAGAGCCAAGTCAGATTCCTAGAAGAAATAATAAAACATGCATATACACATATGCTCAACACATGTAGCCTTTATTGTCCCTTAAGTCAGTTTAACTACTGCTGGGTGGAGAAATACTCCAGCCCCATTAAAAGCCAAATTCTCTTCATTTTGATGAAAGAGAATTTATATGAGAATTTTTTTCAAGGAGATAGAGAATTCAGATAAATCTGGTCACAGATTTAGTAGCAATATACTGTAATAAAGCCCTGTGTATTTCATGATATATAGGTATCCTTGACTTACAACAGTTTGTTTAGTGACCATTCAAAGTTACAATGGCACTGAAAAAAGTGACACGACCATTTTTCACAATTATGACCATTGTAGCATCCCCTTGGTCACAAGATTTACATTCAGATGCTTGGCAACTGACTCACAGATGGTTGCAGCTTCCTGAGCTCATATGATCCCCTTTTGCAACCTTCTGACAAGCAAAGTCAATGGGGAAGCCAGATTCACTTAACAACCATGTTACTAACTTAACAGCTGCAGTGATTCACTTAAGAAATGTGACAAGAAAAGTTATAAAACGGGGCAAAATTCATTTAACAAGTTTCTCACTTAACGACATGAATTTTGGGCTCTATTGTGGCCGTAAGTTGAGGACTGCCTGTAGTCCTTTCCAAGTCTTCCACATCTTCCCTGGCTACTTACATCTTAATTAAACTTCGAGGGCAAAATACCATCTGAAGAACGTTGGAGAAATTGTCCACTTTGCCCACAAACATGGGAGAGAATTATAAGGAATCATTTGTGACCAGCTGAGAACTACATTTAAATTTAGTTATGAGAAGAAAAATGAGAAAAGGAAACAATAAAGAAGAACAGAAAAAATGCGATTTAGGATACAACAATATTTTAAAGAAATCAATAGAATATACATTTGCAAAGTGCAAAGGAAAAAGTTTTCTGAAAATCAGAACAGAGATGCTTATACCCTGCATGGCATGCTATTAGCATCCCCAGTACCAGGGAGATCATTGATGGTAACCCAGTCTAATCTCATTCTGCCCTTCTTGATTGCTATGCTATGAAAATCTGTACTGATAATCACAGTGGGTTTAACAGATTAACAGAGTTGGAAGGGACCTTGCAGGTCATCGAGTCTAAACCCTTGCCCAAGCAGGAAACCCTACATCTGCCTCTACCTAGGATTGAACTCACAACCTCCTGATTGCGAGACAAGAGCTCCACCTCTAGGCCATCGGGTTCCTCCGTGTCACTCCATTGATATCAATTGCTGTCTCCTTCCCTCCACTCTTTAAATAATGGGGCACAGCCCCATTCAGTGATAGTGAAAAACACAGGCTCTCTCTCCCCCCACACACTTTATCTCTCTCTTTCTCCCTCCCTCCCTCCACATCTATGCTATCATCTGTCTGAACATGAAATATTGCATTCAGTTCTGATTAAAGAGAAACGTAACAGATATATATTTGGAAGGTACCAAAAGTGAACACCATAGGGCAATGACAATATGGGTTTTTGGACCCAGATTGAGGATCCAGATTGTTGGGGGCAATATGCTGACGCTGTAAACCATTTAGAGAGGGCTGTAAAAGCACTATGAAGTAGTATATAAGTCTAAGTGCTATTACTATTGCTACTTTCAGCAAAACTGTTAGTGTTTTAGTAATGTCTAAAGATGGTATCAAATAAGTAAGGAAGTGTTTAGAAAAAAATGGCAACCCCTTTGAACCTTTCATGCAATTTATATAATACACTGTCAATGGGTCATGGCTTTTAGTACACCCTGTATAAAACATATGGTGTAAAGCAGGGCTGCCAAACTCGCGGCCCGCTGGCCAGATGCATCACGCACTGGCCACGCCCATGTCCGGTTTAGCGAAGGGGGGGAAAGTCATGATATGTCACATGACGCCGCCATGACGATGTGAGTTTGACACCCCTGATGTAAAGAAACTCACTAGGAAAAGATTTTCTCCTTAAATAACCTTAAGGTCACCCTGTGAAATAGATTAACTGAAGGTAAAAGAAGATGCTTCTTCAACTAGCATCTAATCCAGTGATGGCTAACCTTTTCCAGATTGAGTGCCCAAAGCGTGGGCGCAAATGCTCGCACGCGCACCCGAACTCCCAAAATGCAATGTACATGTGACCCCCATGCATGCGCCCTGCCCCTCATGCATTCACATGCACGGCCCTCTGCATGCACCCTGCGCGTGTGCCCTGCCCCCATGCATGCGAGGCAGAGACCTGAAGACTAGCTGGCTGTCAGGAGGCATGCACCCTGCATGGCGGAGCTGAATTGGGGGAATGGCTTGCATGCCCACAGAGAGGGCGCTGCGTGCCACCTCTGGCACGCGTGCCATAGGTTGGCACACAGTGCCCTCTCTGTGCCATAGGTTTATCATCACGGATCTAATCCAAATGTGTTTGCATCCCCAATTCTAAACTTGTTCCACAAAGTCAACAAACTGACATGAACAAATTTCAGGATGAGTGCAAGTAAGAAAAAGAGGAAAGTAAAATTTTATGGCCCGGCTGTTTTGATGATGCCACCCCTGCTTTGAACAGCTTTAAAAGAGAGCTCATGGAAACTGCCTTAAATAGATTTAGTTATTAAATGGTGCCATTAAATTATTTGCTACTAAGATAAGGCAAATTGAGGAGTGGCCAATGCATGTACATTCTGTTTGAAGTTGTCAGTGAGCTAGTCTGGATTAAGGGGAAGTATTTCTACATAGATTATTGACTGAATTCAAAATCATTTTTATAATTATAGCATATGTGTGGTGAGGAAGGAATATCCATTTATACAGAAATAAATTTACTTTATTATTTGTATTATTCGTGCGGATAAAATACTGTTTTGTAAATGCAGCCATCATAGAGTGATGTTATTTTTTCACCTCTGTCAGGATCCAAAAGTAAATCTGAAAAGTGCTTTTTTTCCTTGTGTTTCATCATGTTCATTGGAGATTATCTGTGTCTCTAACTTCTAAGTCCTTAGTAAGCCAACCAATTGACATGGCATAGAAATTGGGCTAAGGCATTTCACTGTTAGATCAGATCACCCTTTTGTTAAAATCTGTGATAAAATCAGTGGTGGGATTCTGCCAGTTCTAGGGGGTTCGGCTGAACCCTTTGTTAAATTGCTGGTCACCCCGCCCCTTGCCCCGCCCCTCCGCACTACTATTTATTGCCAATAAATGGGGCAAGCGAGCCAGCAATTTAACAAACGGTTCGGTGGTTT
The DNA here is from genome assembly GCA_022577455.1 of Arizona elegans. Lineage (NCBI taxonomy): Eukaryota > Metazoa > Chordata > Lepidosauria > Squamata > Colubridae > Arizona > Arizona elegans. The sequence continues at coordinate 83,950,841 of JAKOOJ010000001.1, forward strand.
TTTGTAATTTATTGGCCCTGCAACACACCGAACCGTTTGTTAAATTGCTGGCTCACCCACCCCTCGCCCCGCCCCACCTCCCACCCGCGCAGCGCCAGCCTACCCTAGCCAGGGGTAGGCAATTGTGGCTCTTTTACAACCTGTGGACTTCAACTTCCAGAATTCCTGAGACAGCTTGCTTCTGTCCCCTGCTGCTTCTTGCCTGGGAGAGAAAAACTTCCAGAGCATTAAACCAGCGGTTCTCAACCTGGGGGTCGCGACCCCTTTGGGGGTTGAACGGCCATTTCACAGGGGTCACCAAAGCCCTCTCTCGCGCCCCCCATGTCTTCACTCACCCTCACTCTCTGTTGGATCGCCGGCTGTTCGCTTACCCCGCCCACTCCCAATCTATTGCTGCCTCCTGAGTCCCAGCTGATGGCTAGAGGAAAAAAAAACTGTTCAAATTCTTGCCGCGGGGCTTCAAAGAGCCACCCTATAGCCAGTGGTGGGATTCTGCCGGTTCTAAAAGCCGAACCATTTGTTAAATTGCTGGTTTGCCCCGCCCCTCCGCACCACTATTTATTGCCAATAAATAGTGGTAGGCGAGGGGCAGGTGAGCCAGCAATTTAACAAATGGTTCGGTGTTTTTTTGTAATTTTATTGGCCCACGGAGCTTCAGCATAGGCTAATTAGCCCTTGATTAGATTGGCTCCCGACTCTCAGCTGATTTGTCTCAGCTGTTTTGCTCAGGGGTCTGCTGCTTCCTTGCAAAGAGTCCTGGAGCAGATTTTTTTCCCCTAGCTATGCTGAAAAACGAAACTGAAACTGCTTTGCTGTTGCTGCAAGGTTGGAAAATTAGGCAGGCAGATTTCTTTTCTTTTTCCTCACCAAAAAAGGTAGGTGCAAACAATGGGAAATTTAGGGAAAAAGAGGAGAGTTCAAGATTTTAAAACACAAAAGAAAAAAAGCTCTATTTAACTAGGGAATTGTAATAATTGAGATACTATTAATTGTATATTTCTGAAAAAAGAAATGGTTAAGTTGTGGTTTGGAGGAATATATGGGGGAAATTATTTGGTTTATTATTATTGGTAAATATAATTAATTGATTTGTAAGAAATTGGATCGCATGGAAATAATTGGAATATTCATGTTCATATTGATTAATATACAAAAAAGGTAGTTATATAACTAATTGATTTATATTAAAATGTTGAATTTATATTAAACAACTAATATTACATAATTAACCAATGTGAGGATGGATATAAAAATAGATGACAATGGGAAAGGATATAATATAGAATAGAAGGGAAAAATGAATTTGGTTAAGATTAGAGATGAGGATGAAGGGTAATATTGGTTTTTTATAAAAATAGATGAGGAATAAATATGGCAAAAAGGAAATATAGAAATTGTAAATTTAATTGAAATGACTAAACACTGTTTAAATTTGTGAACCGGCCAAATACTCTGCTCAAAGAAAATACATTGTATGCTTGTATGTGTGTTTCTAATTATTGTTATTTATTCATATTTGTTCTCTTTTATTCTTTAAAGTTTAACAATTCATTCTTTATCTTAATATCTTTATATTTGTTTGAGGTTGGCTTTCTTCCCTTTCATCTTTTTTATTGTACAGCAATCTTTCTCCTCAAACCTACCACCTCTCTCTTTTCTTTCCTTCTTACTTTCTTCCTCCCTCTCTTCTTCTCCTCCTTACTTCCTCTTCCTTTCTCCTTCTCCTCCTCTCTTCCTCCCTCTCTTACCCTCCCTCCTACTCTTAATTTCCCTTCCCTTCCTTCATCCCTCTCTATTGCTGTATCCTTTAATGCATATGGACTACTCAGAGGGCTGGAAAAGTTATTTCTGACTGGTCCTCGCACTTTTGACCAGTCCTCGAACTTACGACTGTCCTCACATTTTACATTTTTGCCCTATATTGTCACCATGGTGAAGAGAAGCATTTGTGAAATGAGTGACATGGTTAAGAATGCTACAATGGGCATAAATGATGACCAGTCATAAGTGTGAGGACTGGTCAAAAGTGCGAGGACCTGTCAGAAATCACTTTTTTCAGCCCTCTGGGTAGGCCTTTTGTGCATATGGACTACTCAGAGGGCTGAAAAAGTTATTTTTGACTGGTCCTCACACTTTTGACCAGTTCTCGAACTTACAACTGTCCTCACATTTTACGTTTTTGCCCTATCTTGTCACCATGGTGAAGAGAAGCAGTTGTGAAATGAGTGACATGGTTGTTAAGAAAGCTGCACGGGCATAAATGTGAGGATGGTCATAAGTGTGAGGACCGGTCAAAAGTGCGAGGCCCAGTCATAAATGACTTTTTTCAGCCCTCTGAGTAGTCCCTATGCACATAGCCACGCCCACCCGGTCACATGACCAGCTAGCCACGCCCACCCAGTCACATGACCAGCTAGCCATGCCCACCCAGTCACATGATTGCCAAGCCACACCCCCAACTAAGCCACGCCCACAGAACCTGTTGTTAAAAAAATTGAATCCCACCACTGGATAAAATCATCATCTAAAACTTATATACCAAAATATATTGTAAACTAAAGTTGGGTGTGGCAGTGAAAAAGTTAACAGAGTGGGTGGAAAACTCTGTGGTACAGTTCCATCTGCTTCCATTATTAAAGCATTTAACATGTAAATATTTACATGTAAATCTTTCCCAAAGATGTAGAATCTTTGCTTAGAATACATTCTAGTTCTTTATCTTCGTGAAAATCGTTCTGCTATCAGAGGCTAAATCTGATCCCACAGAACTATTTCCCTCTAACTATTAAATACACAGTTTATTTTGTCATGGGGTAACAAAAGTGAAACTCTACCAAACATATAATTTTTATATTGTAGCTGTTCATTATTTGTACTTCTAAAATAAATTTTAGTTTTAAAGTCTAACTATTTTTTTTTTACTGTATGCATTATATATATTATAATATAACATCTATTTGGAAGATAATAATAATAGCTAATTATTATTATTACATGCCAAGTCTGGGTGATTTACAAATTGTTAAAACCATTGAAAAACAAATAACAACTCAATCCTACACACACACACACACACACACACACACAGTAGCACAAAACAAAAGAATAGAGAAAGAAGAGAAAAAAATGTAAATCTTTATACTCCTAATTGCTTGTGCTTTTTTATATAAATTAAAATATAATAGTGGCATACTAGAATCCTTTGGTGTGTTTTTAAAATAACAAATAATTGAATTATTCTGCATATGTGTTTTAAAACAGCAGTATTAATTTTATCTTTGAATATTTGTCAAGGAAAGGAGATTAATGAAATAGATAAGATACCAGTAGACCCTATTGTCTATTATATTTTATAACCTACAATTATCCTGATTATCACACAACTGAGTGATAGCTACAGTCTTTTGTAGACTTGTTATTAATGCAAGTTCAGACATTTATTTCAGTTGAATCTAAATTAAATTAATTTGTAACCAGGCTATTCTTTTACTTCTTTATTTGAAAGATTGAAGTTTAACAGATATTCTTATGTTTACATGCTATTTTTACATTTTCTTGTACTCTTTGGTGATAAATAGAGGTGTTTATTTTATTGCAGCTAAGTCTTTGAAACAGCTCAATTTTTTACCAGAAAAAATCATCCCCTTTTAGTAGATGAAGAACTACTACTGCCATATGCCTTCTTTTTTTAGTCTATATATAGATAATTCATTCTTTAAGGAAGACTGTGATCACTGCTGAAAGATTCTTTCCATATTTTTACTAGGTCTTCAGTAATCCAACTATGATGAATTCAATTTATGGTCTTTTCTTCTACTGATATCTCCAGAATTCCTGTTCTATTGAATGCTTCTCGTAACTGTTTTCAATGTTTCATTTTACTAATCCTCCTTGTAAGCATACACGGATCGATCCATGTGTGCTTACAATCTTTGCTTATAACTTTTTCCTGTTTCTCATCTATCTTTCAGCCAAATCTATCTATTTGGTAGATTTTCATCTCCGTAGTGGCCATTAATAAATCGGTGGTAAGCAAATACCACAAATTCTAAGAATTATCATTTTTCCCTATTTTATTACATCTCTCTCTCTCTCTCCCTCTCTCCCTCTCTCTCTCTCTCTCCCTCTCTCTCTCTCTCTCTCTCTCTCACACACACACACACACACACCACATTTTGAAAGAAATGTTGAACTTGGAACTAGCCATAGGAACACAATTCTGAAGTTAGAGTGACTTTGAATTAATTAGATCCTCTGTATTTTGGCAATTTCATTTCTCATCCTTGTAATTTTATAGTAAATAATCATGATAAGACATCTACATTTCTCATTCTTTCAACTTTTCAATAAAACCAGGACTCAGGGAATATCAAGCCAAACCTAACATATATTCAGGGATAAAATCTCTTTTTTCTATTACTGATCAGTTATCTACATTTACCTTGTGACTTATATTCACACTTGATGTTGAATCCACATGTTCTAAATAGATACTGACATTGCCAAATGTCTCATTATCCACACATTTTGGATGTTCTCCAAATAACTTGGATAAATGAGGCGATATTTTATAGCACTGTTTATTTACAGTGGTTTTTAAATTATTCAAAATCATAAATAACCCTTGGGAAGTTTTCCACAACCTTTTTCACCATTGGGATAGTGATGGAGTCAGTGGCAGTATTTATTTAAAAGAAACAATGACACAATAAAATGATGATAATATTATATATTAAATTTTCTCTGCTTTTAAGTACAAAATAGACTACATAAATCTAGATCCTAGTGCCAATAGAAACATGTATATACTTTGTTATCTAGTTATCTGTTTGCTAAATATATTTTAATAAATAGATGGTTATTCCATTTTTTGCTTAAAATAGTAATATAATTGCCAAAGCATTTATATTAGCAATTTGAATAAAAAGTTGAATAAAGTTGAATAAAGAGTATAGCTCAGTGAAGGCTAACCTTTTCTGGACCACGTGCCCAAAGTGCATGTGAGCATGTGCAAATGCATGTGCGTGCCCCCAAATCCCCAAAATGCAATGTGTGCATGGTCCCTGCGCACACGCCCCAGCTCCGTGGATGCGCGACACAGACCCGATAAACAGCTGGCCAGCGGGAGGTGTGTGCACATGCACAGCGGAGCTGAACTGGGGCAACAGCTCGCGTGCCTACAGAGAGGCCGCTGTATGCCACCTGTGGCACACATGCCATAGGTTCACTATCACGGGTATAGCTAGTTGGACAGAACATAGAATATAGAATCATATGGCTGCAAGGCACCTCAGAAGTCTTCTAGTCCAATAAAGAAGAACTTGTACTACCCTAGTCAAATGGTTGTCCAATCTATTCTTGAAAACCTCCAGTGATGGAGCACCCATAATTTCGGGAGGCAAGCAATTCCACTGATTAATTGTTCTCACTGTCAGAAAATGTCTCCTCACTTCTAGGTTGGATCTCTCTTTAACAAGCTTTTACCCATTCGTTTTTGTTTTTCCCTCTTGTCCTGTGCCTTGGAGAATAAGTCCATCCCCTCTTCTCTGTGAGAGCCACTCAAGTATTGGAAAACAGTTATCACATGCCCCCTAATCCTTCTCTTCTACAGGCTATGATGGTTATAGATCATCTCAAAGCATCCTGAAACCTGAGGTATAAGGAGAGAGAGAGAGGGAGGGAGGGAGGGAGAGAGGGAGGGAGGGAGGGGGAAAGGGAGGGAGGGAGGAAGGGGGAGAGGGAGGGAGGGGGAAAGGGAGGGAGGGAGGGGGAGAGGGAGAGAGGGAGGGAGGAAGGGAGGGAGGGAGGGAGGGAGAGAGAGAGAGAGAGAGAGTCAAGACCACTTTGATCTCTATTCCAAGTACCTTATGGAGATAAATATTCTAGTTTTTTCAGCTGAGAAACACAATGATTAATTTAGAATTATGTTTGTAATATAAACAGACAATTTGGTGTAGTGGTTATAGCACCATGCTAGAAACTGGGAGACTGAGCATTCTAGTCTGTACTTAAGCATGAATCCAGCTTGGTTGCCAAGAAAACTGCAAGGACTTTTCTAGGTAGTCATTAGAAAAACTGTCTAAAAAGGTATTCATCCCCCCCCCCACCACCACCACAAACACTTTTATCTAATATTATAAATCAGACATAACCTGATTATTTTTTTCTCTTCCTAAGTATGTATGTTATGCCTTGAAGGTAGTTTTAAACTATGTACAAAATTTAACTGATATTAGAGAGGGATATTACCAGTATAAATTAGAAGTGCTTTCCACTAGCAAGATAATTAATTTGCAGGTAGGAAACCATTCGTGTACATATTGCATACTGATTAAGTTCAGATGACATCCTTTTAATATACTGGAATTTGATGAAAATTCGTAGAGATGAATTGGAAACTCGCAAATATACAACCATTTTCTGATGATGTTTTGTTTAGCCAAAAATCAGAGTGGTAAAAAAAAATGAGTTAGTTCTTTTCTTGAATTAAGGGAAGTTTAGGTGTTTTCAAGTGCAAACTCTTACACAGTCAATAAAGATAGCTGGATAGACATACTGTAGAGAAACATACATACAAACCAACTCTTTCTGGAAACCAAATTCTCTCTCATCTAAATTTACACTTTCTCAGAATAATGATTTGTAATTGTAATACTCCAGAAAAGAAGAATGTGCCCATTAAACACAAACATAACCCTTTCGGAATTTATCTAGATCAGAGGGGGCGGGCGGGCAGGGGGGAGGAACTATGGCAACATTATGATCTGTGGACTTCAACAACTCCCAAAATTCCTGAGCCAGCATGCTGGTTTAGGAATTCTGGGAATTGAAGTCCAGGTCATAAATTTGCCATAGAACAGAACAGAACAGGGCAGGGCAGGGCAGGGCAGGGCAGGGCAGGGCAGGGCAGGGCAGGGCAGGGCAGGGCAGGGCAGGGCAGAACAGAACAGAACAGAACAGAACAGAACAGAACAGAACAGAACAGAACAGAACAGGTTTATTTGGCCAAATGTGATTGGACACAAAAAGAATTTTTCCAACTCTGATCTAGACTGATCTTTCATTATCACTCTGTTGAGCCAGGAAATTAAAATATGCCTGAAAGCAAGACACAAACACATTTAAATACCAGAACTTACACATAAAATGTAATTATCATGACAAGTTTCATGAAGTAGACTGTACCCAAAAAATATCTCTACAGTAAGAGTAGAACTTTATTTTATTGTAATAACAGAATCTTGCAAATCTAATTGTGTTTTTCCTACCAGCTTCTTAAACTCCAACCTGAGCTTCTTGATACTATCTCAATTCCCAGGTTTTTAAGGAGTTTCTGAAAACTTGCTTTAAGGCCACCTCCCTGCTCTCTATGCCTGACTAGAAATCATGCATAAACTTCTATGAATTGGCCCATCTTCTTTTAAAGCTGTCCCAGATAGTGCTACAATTATGTGTCAAATAAAGAACCTCTATTAATTTCTGTTGGATCTCCCACTGTTCAATTTATTGCGATTACTCCAGGCTTCAGCATTGTGAGAAAGAACTATATACATGTGTGCATGCATTTATACTTTAAATTTAGGTCCTGCCATCCACTTTCTTCACACCTGATTTACAGAATGACTTTTTAATCAAGATCACCTCCTCAGATCATTTTTACTCTTCATAATTTCATTTGTAAAATCAAGTTGTTACCAAATGACTAAAACCTATGTATCACTGATTAGGAGTAATCTGATTAATTGATTAACATTATATTTGGTGGTGATATTACATTACAATGTGATGAACTTTCCTTTCCTTTTCCTTTCCTGCTAGTCCCCCAAATGAAAAAAAGACATTCCTTCAACAAATAGATTTTTGTCTTTGATGACAGACCATTTCCATTGGATGTGGCACATTTTTTTCACATTTAATGTATATTCTAGCTGTTTATAAATACATTATGCTAAAATTAAAATATATTGGGCTGTTAATAAAAGGAAACAAGGGAAAAGGGGGAAATAAACAAAAATCTGTAAATGCTGCCTGTTTGGAACTAACTATCCTATTTTAATAATGAGCTTTAGATCTACATTCTCAGCGGCTTCTGGATGATTATTTACAAATCAGGAGTATGCCATAGATCATGTGGAAAGAGAAGAAAAATATAAATGCATAAATACAAAAGAAACATGTTTTTGATTTCTCCAAACTGAGGTCTGACCTGAGACTTTAGAATGTATTTGCATTGATTATAAAACATGGAAAGAAATAATTTAAGTCGACTACACTCCACACCTGAGCTCCCTCCCAAAGATGTTTTCACATTTTATAGATCAAATGAATTAAAACTCTAGAGTAAAGCTGGGAGGGTGACCACATCAAACGGATTTTTAATTGGAAAAAAAGCCACGAAGAAAAGACAATAATATATACAAATGTTTTCAACCTTAAGTATCTGATTATGTATTAGAAAGACAGGCACTTATTAATAGAAATAATTTAACTTTTTACACACATGCTTCCTGTTGCTTAACAATTGTCTTCTTCTTGATATGTCTCAGTACTTTGGAATTGTGTGTATGTGTGCGCGGGCTCCTGTGTAGCTAATCCACTGAGACACTTTTCTGTGTTGCTACTTGATAGAATTTTTTGAAGTAGGTCTATCTACACTTATTTCAATCTGGCAGTAGGTGGCAGTAGACAGTGAAGAATCTGCAGCTGAAATCTTATTAGCTATGAAATTGAAGCTGAAACAAAATGCATCCAAGACGTTTGCCGCCCTGGAGTTATGAATTTATCAGATGGAAAAAAGAACTGTCAGAGAGAATTTGTAAACCTTCTTTTGCAAAATACTGGGGGAAAGCTAAATGAATAATAAAATTGAGATTCCTGTGGTAGTATGCATTTTTAGACATCACTATCTGTGTATAGAATGTACAGCAAATAATTAAATTCCAGACAGAAGTTCAGAAGAAACTTCTGTTGGCTGTGTTCTAAAAACACAGTGTGTCTTAAACTAGGCCAGGCTACTGGATTTCAACTACAAAATTGCAGATAACCACTAAGTGCCAGCAAAGTGATATGGAAATTTCAGTGCCATCTAATGGTCAACTGGATTTCTGAAGCCAAGATATCCAGCATTACATGTTTGGTGGGCAACATTATTTATTCTCCATAATCTAGATGTTCACATTTCTGCTATATGCAATATATAATAAACTGGATTGAATAAACCTGTGGTGCTCAGTCTTGTGGAGTAACAGTTAGCATGTTCCCTGGTTTGTCAGAACTGAATAATAATAATTTATTATTTATAAATAACAATTATAATGATTCTTTATTATGACCAAACCATCAGGATTCACCAGGATGAAGCCTACAAGTACCTGGGTATTTTACAGTTGGATAACATCAAGAATGGACAAGTCAAAAATATGATTAGTAAAAAATACATCCAAAGAATGATTGCTAACTTGCTAAAGATGAAATTGAATAGTAGAAACACCATAAAAATATAAAAATAATCAGTACCTGGGCCAAACCTGTGATACAATACACTTCTGGAATTATTAACTGGACACAAACCGAACTACACAGTTTGCACTAAAAAATGAGAAAACTGATGACTACTTGCTATGCATAATACTATATTACAGTAATACTGATAGTTTATATACCTGGCCCATAGAAATGGAGGTAGAGATTCAGTCAAACAAATTGTGGAAGAAGAAAAGCGTGCATTAGCTGATAAAGTAAAAGACAGACAAAAACAAATAATGACATAAATTAAAAATTGGAACTTACCAACTGCATGGTAAACAAAACATGAATATTAAAATAATGTAATAAAAACATAATCAGCAATCTGACAAGAAAAAGTATTACATAGTCAATTCCTACAAATGATTGAGGGGAACATGGATAAAGATAAAACCTTGCAATGACTTACAATTAGAACATTAAAAAAAGAAACTGAAGGCTTGATTTTGGCTGCTAAAAACAAATTATTAAAATTAATGCAGTCAAGACCAGAACTGAAACTGAAGATTGTGCAAAGAAGCAGAAGTAACAGTAGATTATATACTCAGTTTAAACAAGGAGATCACACAAACTGATTATAAACACTGACATAACACAGTCATCAAAATGATTCATTGACCCATCTGTAAAAATTATCATGTACCAGTAATGAAAAATTGATGGGAGCATACAGTTGAAAAAGTAAAGTAGTCAAAAATTGGCAGATTAAAATATTGTGGCATTTCTAAAAGAAACTAATGAAGTCTTGGCACATAATACATCAGATTTAACTGTGGTTGAAAACAAGAAACTGTAGATAATTGATGTGACAATACCAAGGGATGGTAAAATAAAGACAGTGATCACAAAGTATCAAGATCTGAAAATCAAAACCAGCCGTGGTGGTCCTAGTGGTTATTGGCACACTAGGTGACATACCAAAAAAATCTTGATAGTACTTAGAAAATATGCAGATTGACTAAATTTCCATCTGTCAGGTATAAACATTATTTGGATCTACACATATACTACACCAATACATTATGATATCCTAGGGTTCTAAGGCCAACATCAGCAAAATAACTCGTAGCTGTGATTTCACATTGTTGGTTCCATCTGTAGTACTTGCATTTGGTCACAGTTGCCAGTAGTTTGGGGTCCCTTAACTTAGTTTATTTGAAAATACAATGAAGGACCTGAATGTGAGGGTTGGCAATGCATCTCTAGGCTCAAGATAGCCTGAGGCAGTGTGGCAGAAGCCATCTTTGAACCATCTTCTGTGCTGTGAGTGCTGATCAGCAGAGAGTGTAAGAGGAACACCTCATCTGCTGGCCAACTATAGAGTGTTCACAATGATTTAAAGGAACCATTAAGAATTCAGAACATCTGTGAGGTGAGAGATAGGGGCAAGGGCCAACAAGAATGATTTAAATGTTTTTTTAAAAAAGAATTGTTTAAAACATAAGATTGTGTTCCTATCATCTACCAATTTAGTGTGTGAGAAAGAAGAGGAAGAGGAAGGGGGAGAGAGGGATGGAGGGAAGAAGAAAGAAAAGAATTAAAGTTCAATGACATGAAGCCAGCTGGGTGACCTTGTGCCAGTCACTCTGTCTCAGCCCTAGATAGGAGGCAATGTGAAACCACTTCTAAAATCTTGCCAAAAAAACTGCAGGGATTGTTTGGGCGATCGGAGTGTAAACTGACACAAATAGGCATATTGACATACACATTTGAAGTATTAATGATACCTAATATGTATAATGGAGTATGAAAAACAGAGATTTTTATGAGAAGACTTTCATGACGATGTATAAAATAAAGTAGTGCTGTATTTTAAAAATTTATGATCAAGCAGAGCAAAACCTCAGAAAACATAAATGTTTATAAGTACGGTAAAATGAAACTGAAGAAGTTACTTATATATATGCTATTAAAAGAAAATGGGAAAAATTTGGGTAATCCAACAAATCATAAGCAAGTTTGTTTTCCTAAGAAAGAAAAAAGATAGTCAACATTAAGAAGATAAATTTTGACTTTATAATAAAGGCAACATTAATAATATTATAAATCAGTATTTAAAATGAACATTAAAAACAATAAAACTGAAAATGGAGAAGGGATAAAGAATGAAAAAAAATCTGCTTCTAAGGTGTCATGCAAATATTAACAGATGACTACTATTTTTATCTTTATTATTACTGTTACTATTACTGTAATGTTAATACTAACATTAATAATCCATTGGATACCATCAAAAATATTATTTGATTGAAATCTTAGAGGGCAAAAAATGAAAAAAAGCAATATGTTGCATAAACTACCCTGAATTTAAAAAATAAGCAAATATATTTTAAAAAATTGAAAGTAAAAATAGGTCAGATGTTTTCATTAAAATGATGCTCAGGCATTAAAATCATAATCAGTCATTTAACAAACTTTTTAAAATAGCAAGCTCCATGGTTTATATAAAGTATAGCATATAAAGTATAAATTTAAACCTGGATCTTCCAGTTGCTAAACCTAAATCAGTATATCATTACAAAAAAAAAATTTTTTTTTAAAGAATCAGGATCTAGGACTAATCCTTGTGACACATACTTAGTACCTCACTGCAATCTTTGACAAGTGTCCCACACTAAGCATTCTTTCATTCTTCTTTAATTCTACAATCTTTTTTTTAAAAAAATCAGTGAATTTAGATCGCTTTTCCAAAAAGAAAAGTGTGTGCAAGCCAGAAGAATTAGAGGATGGGAAAAACTAGTTTACAATGTTCACTCCTTTGCAGTCATTGTAAACTGTTTCACTGTAGCAGTCATAGTTGGTTTCAGAGAGAAGGCGAAAGCACTGAATAATCACTGCAATCGGTACCAGATCTTCATTCATGGGATTTCTGGATCCTAGCTGTTTGTTCAAGATTAAAATCTGAAAGAAAATATAAAGAATGATCATCTGCAACAAATCTAAGCTGGGTTAGCCACAATCAAAATTAAGGAAGATAAATTAGAGAAGAGACTCTAGTTCAGATATTTAGCTTCTCAGGGCAATTCCAGATATTACAAATAATCTACAACAGAGGAAGCATGTTAAATATTACACACACACACACACACACACACGCACGCACGCACACACACCATATTGAACTACTTGTTTGCCGATTCACATTTTCTGGAAAATGCACAGCATGTACTTATTTTCCTTTCTTTCTTTCTTTCTTTCTTTCTTTCTTTCTTTCTTTCTTTCTTTCTTTCTTGCTTGCTTGCTTGCTTGCTTGCTTGCTTGCTCTCTTGCTTTCAGCTAGGAGAGTCCTTGTAGATTGCTTTTGTAATGTGCCTAAGATGCAATCCCAGTAGGGCCAAAATATGATCTAGAAGCCTTTGCACTTTGGGAAAAGAGGTCTATATCAATCCTGTGCACTGCAAAAGTCAAATCATCCATGATGTAAGGCTCCCTTCTTGTCTGCAGTGAAAAGTCTAATTTAGCTAAATCCAGTCCAAAAATCTTCTGCCTAGTTAAACCTATTACTGAATTCAGAGAGTCCTCGCTTAGTAACCATAATTGGGACCCAGGAACTCTATCGCTAAGTGAAGTTGTCGCTAAACAAAACAACACATGAACAGGACAGATTTATGATATCATTTTCCATTGTCATTAAGCAAATTTCCATAGGTTGTTGAGTGAGATATCACAAGACTGCAACTTGAGATTTTATCGCCAGCTTTTCTCTGCTTATGAAGGCTGTGAAATGCTCACATGATGATGGGGTGCTACTACATCCACTACTTGTGAAGAACCAAAATATTGATGATGCTATGATGGTTGTAAATGCAAATGGTGGACATAAAGTTAGAATGATTGCTCAAAGGCCAGTCATCAAGCAAGGTCAACCTGCAGGGGTTTGGCAAGGCAGCTATAATTTATTATCCAGCTCTGATGTGAAACCTAATACAACCAAAGTCTTGAATGTATCCTCAGTTTTCCAGAACTGGCACCCAGACAGGAGTGTTTTCAAATAATGGTCAAAACAACCAACATGATAACCACGAACATGCAATTGAAACTGTACCTGCATTGCACATACATCAAAAGCAGGTGAAATTTCAGCTACACTGTTGTGGCAGCCATCTTAATTTTTTTTTAACCATACTCTGAAAGCACCTACCTTGATTTTTAATGGTGAGAGAGTAAGAAACAGAATGATTTCAATAGGAAGTCATAACAATGATATTGAAGACATTCTGTTAAATATAGCACTTGACCTCCATAATCAACTTAAGGGCCAAGTACTGGTACTTTAACCTAAAAATAGGTCTTCCTTTCCTTCTTTACACCATTAACCAGTGTAGCTTGTGATATTAAACTAAAATGTTCAATTAATAAGAATAATCATGACCACAAATTGGTATGGTAGCAGTTTTGTCAAACAGACCAATATTCTCTCTTGTGGAAAGTTATTATATAGTTTTATGATAACCAAGACTAATATAACAGAATTACCTCAGTGTTCTGGCACCACTTTGCAATTATGCAATGATTTTTTTAAAAAATCCCATTCCTTCCTTTTTCCTTGGCTCATTGTTTAACTGCGTGAACAAAGGCTGTGTTTTGTTTTAAAATCTTTTTGAGAAATATACAGTCAGCAGCTATTTAAGCAATATTGTAGTACCTAAATATTATTTTTCCAGGTTCTGAAGACCATGCCTCACCATTTGACAATGCGTCAGAATTAATGGGGAATGCTTTAATTTAATCAAGTTCAGTTCATTAGGCAAACATTTAGATTATTAATTTAAATAATAGGGTAGTTCAATAACATTTATGTCAGTAACAAATACAGAAACATCTTTTTCTCCAAGCCTGATTTCGCATACATTTGCAACTCAGTTGATCGTTTTAATAATTATTAATATGCTAAAAAAGAGGGGGGGGGCTGCTTTCTTTTACAGTGTTAACAACTGCTTTTCCAGAATATGGTTATAATAAGAAGGTTGTTATTATAAGAATTGGAGATTGTTGGACTGCTTGCATATGGAACCCAGGCATCCAAGTGATGAGCTGGAAATCTAGTCCCCAAATTTGAGAGAAAAGTAGCTTTTACACCCCCTCTAATAGAAACCACAAGTATTTCAGGGAAAGTGGCAAGTGTGTATTACAGGCAAGGTCAAGTCTTTATATAGAATTATATACATTTGTTATTTGTGGAAAATGCATCATGGAGCAACAAATCAACAAAAGAAGAAACTGATCCTAGATGTAACATTCAACAAGTAGAAAATTTATGGGTTGCATCCCTTCCTTTCTTACCCACATTTGTTTCTTAACACTTGCAAGTACCGTATTTTCCGGCGTATAAGACGACTGGGCATATAAGACGACCCCCAACTTTTCCTGTTAAAATATAGGGTTTGGGCTATACACGCCATATAAGACTACCCCTCTTCCAACACACACCAAATAAAAATTAAAAAACATCAACTGCCTCAACACAATGTAAAAGCAGCTGTGCTAGACCCAAAATGGCCCCTGCAACTAGCAGGAACCTCACGCAGCCACAAAAAGCCCAAAAAAACAACTTTCGCACTTTACACACACACACACACACAACACAACACAACTGACTCACCCACAATGTAAAAGCAGCTGTACTAGACCCAAAATGGCCCCTGCAACAAGCAGGAACCTCACACAGCCACAAAAAGCGCAAAAAACAACTTTCACACTTTACACACACACAACACAACACAACACAACTGGCTCATCCACAATGTAAAAGCAGCTGTGCTAGACCCAAAATGGCCCCTGCAACAAGGAGGAACCTCACGCAGCCACAAAAAGCCCAAAAAAACAACTTTCACACTTTACACACACACACACACAAAACACAGCACAACTGACTCACCCACAATGTAAAAGCAGCTGTACTAGACCCAAAATGGCCCCTGCAACAAGCAGGAACCTCACGCAGCCACAAAAAGCCCAAAAAAATCAACCTTCACACTTTACACACACAAAATTCCACATACAGCTTTGTGAGATTTTGTGTGTTTGTGTAGTTAGAGTGAAACACTACAGAAACACACCACATCTCAGAAAGCTGCACAAATATTATTTTATTTTTATTTTTATATGAAAACTAAATTTA
The DNA here is from genome assembly GCA_022577455.1 of Arizona elegans. Lineage (NCBI taxonomy): Eukaryota > Metazoa > Chordata > Lepidosauria > Squamata > Colubridae > Arizona > Arizona elegans. Next base: position 83,966,487 of record JAKOOJ010000001.1, read on the forward strand.
AAACTTCCTAAACTTTAAATGGCTAGGTCTAAAAAAGAACAACTAAAAAAACCCCAATTAACTATTTTTTTAAAGCTCCCAAAGGGGAAAAAAACTTACCCAATAGAACAGGGGTCTCCAACCTTGGCAACTTTAAGACTTGTAGACTTCAACTCCCAGAATTCCTCAGCCAGCTTTGTTTTTACTGGCTGAGGAATTCTGGGAGTTGAAGTCCACAACTCCTGCCTGCATGATTGCAGGCAGAAAGTGGCTTGCTGATGGAATGGATTCAGGCAAGCGAAGCAAGGCAAGCGTTGCGATTACCAGCTAAGGTAAGCAAGCTGGAGGGGGAAAACTTTTTTGTTTTTACAGGACTCTGGGCTCTGGCGATCCCAGCTGAGTTGCCTGATTAGCAGGCAACGCAGCTGGGATCGTCAGAGCTTGGATCGATGGCTCTGGCGATCCCAGCTGCGATGCCCGATTGGCAGGCAACTCAGCTGGGATCGTCAGAGCTTGCAGAGTCACGTAAAAGGCAAAAAGTTTTTTCCTTTAACATGGCTCTGGCATCCCAGCTGAGTTGCCTGATTAGCAGGCAAAGCTGGGATCGTCAGAGCTTCGATCGCCAGAGCCATTTAAGGCTCGTTAGAGTCTTTTGGGCTGGTCTGCCTGGTTACAGGAGAACGACACCCGGCGTATAAGACGACCCCCGACTTTTGAGATGATTTTCATGTGTTAAAAAGTCGTCTTATACGCCGGAAAATACGGTATATTCAGTGACTTCAGAATACACTCCTATTGTTTAGTTTCTGAAAAGGCTAGTTAATTTTTTTTTCCATTTCAAAGAAAATGGCCTTTGGCTGAAAGGAGAAAAAAATGTTTTCTAAAGTTAAAAAAAAATGCCTTACTAAAAATGGTAATATTTTAAAAATAATAAAACCTAAAATTCCAGGTAACAGCTTCACTCATTGTCAGGGAAATACTTTAAGAGCTAACCAGCTGCTACGATGATATAAGGCAGGGAATGAGTCAGCAAGGTTTTTGGGCTGGTATGACTTTAAGAGGCTCTCTATATAAGAGAGGCCCTGTGAGGGCATCCCTCTCTTCATGTGTGCTTCCGTGCTGTAGCTGATGATTAATTGCCTGACTTTGCCTAGTACATGTATGTATATATTCCTTGTAGATAAAGCACTATTTGAAAGACAAACCTTTGTTTACCCTATTTTGCTGCTAGGTTGTCTCAAAATAGTCACACTGTGTGCACTCTGACACTCACTAATTCATTCATATCTATATTTGTTATTTGCAGTGCCTGAACTGAGAAAAAAACTCAGTTACTTCAAATAACAGATCTCTCTTATTTTCTTATTTTCTACTTGCAAAAGTATAGATTTCTCAGCAAATCTCTGTTTTCCTTTTCTAGACAATTGAGCATAGAAACTTTCAGCCAGTCAGCAATTTCCATCCAATCAATCAAGAAAATATTCCTGTCTTCTCAGATTCCACCAAGTCAATGTCTAAGTAAATATTCCTTCCCTTCTTTACACATAACAAAGTAAAACAAATTGCTGTATCCTGCCACTGCTATTTCTGTTCATGTATCTATGAATGTTTCTTCATTCTGGGGGTGACGCTGTCAGAGGCAGTAAGCTGGAAAGCTCTGCAATAAAGAAGTTGATCCTTAGGATTAAAAACATAACATTATAATAATAATAATAATAACTTTATTGTCATTGTATGTGTATACACAGTATACCCATACAACGAAATTCACTTAACACCCAAAGACCAGGTCCAACACACATAACAATCCCCAAACACAAACCACAATTCCCCACCCCTAAACCACCCAAACATCCACACAACAGACCAAGTAAAACTGTCCAACAGCTCACTGATGGTGGCCCTTTAGCTCATTGTTGAGTGCAATTATAGCTCTGGGATAAAAACTATTCAGAAAACGTGTGGTCCGAGTTTTAATTGTTCTGTATCTTCTGCCAGAAGGCAACAGTCCAAAAAGATTGTAAGCAGGATGGGAAGAGTCTCTGAGAATGTTATGCAACTTTCTCAAACAGCGAGATTCGAAGATGTCATCCAGGGCTGGTAGCTGGAGTCCAATGATATTCTGGGCAGTTTTAATGATTCTCTGTAGAGCTACAGAGCTGCTCCCATACCATGCAAGAATGTCGTATGTCAGGACATTCTCAATGGTGCTGCAATAGTAGGACAGAAGTAGATGCTGAGATAGATTTATCTTCCTGAGCATTCTCAGGTAGTCTTCAATTTACAACCATTTGTTTAGTGACTATTTGTAGTAACAACAGCACTAAAAAAAAGTGACTTATGACCTGTTTTCACACTTATGATTATTGCAGAATCCCCATGGTCATGTGATCAAAATTCGGGTGGCATGTGTTTATGACAGTTTCTGTGTCAGGGTCATATGATCACCATTTGTAACCTTCCCAGCTGGCTTCCTACAAGCAAAGTCAATGACGGAAGCCAGATTTGCTTAACAAGTGCATGCTTCACTTCACAACTGCAATGATTTGCTTAACAACTTGACCCCCCTCAAAAAAGGTCATAAAATGGGGCACAACTCATTTAAGAACTTGTCTTGTTAAACTTTGGGCTCAACTGTGCTTGTAAGTCAAAGACTGCCTGTATAGCCTATTAGAACATTATAAACAAATACATTGACAACTCTTTGGAGTTTCTAATTCAGGAGGTACTAATCCTCTCGTCTCCTTTCTAAGTCAAGCCTTGGGATCTGTAGTGCTTCTGTAGGAAACATTTGTGCCCCTTCCAAATAACCCATCCAAACCCAAGAGCTGGGAGGTGGGAAAAAGGAAACCTCACCACTAAGGGGAGCATAAACACCTGCTCGAAGGACATTACAGTCACATCTTAGTGTTTACAAATCAGCATTTGTTGGCTGAAAGGGCATTTCCCCATGGAAGGATAAAGTAAGCATGGTAGCAGTCACCATTGCAAACTCTTGATAACAAACAACACTATCCTTTAACCTGGACTCCCTTATCACGTATGAACTGAGCACAAGCATTTTGCCTACATTAAGACTGCACTGTCAGCTGGATGATATTGTGGTAAGGTCTAGCAAGGCACTCTTATGGCTGACTGCCAATTTACCCTGCTACCTACATACAATTACTTCTCCTTCTACTTAATGTGGTTTACTAAAGAATGGAGATCCGATTACGGGGAGACTATCTCTGTTTCATTTTTCTAGAGTGGCTTTTAGCTTTTAGTTTAAAAAGTTGGAGGATTTTCCAGAGAAGTTTAAAGGATTTTTGCATGGTTTTCAAGGGAAGATACACACAGATGAGACATCACAATAAGAAATTCAAATGTCAACATCACTGATGTTTCTTCATTATCCAACATGTTTGCTGTGATACTAGACAGCAGCTCTTTATATTGTACTATCCCCTCATAATTACTGGGCGGGGAAATAAGACTGTTTCCCATTAAGTTTGTAGAACTGCAGAAAGATATATAAGGGAAAATATTCTCCACGCCTGTTAAAAAAATAAATATGCACCAAAAGAAAAGAAAAAAAAGTTTTATTATGATCTTTAGTAAAATTGTTTGTGGCTTCCTTTCTTTCTCAATAACCATGCATTCCTTTGAGTATTAGCATTATTCTGAAATTAATTTTTGACATAACTCTTAATTTACAAAATAACCAAAGAGAGACAGAGAGAAAGCATTATGGGTTTTATTGCACATATGTGTCAAATATACTATAATTATTTGCTCTCAATGTTTCTATAACTGAAAGCAAAATGCTTTTTTTTTTTAACCTGGGGTTAATAGATGTGTATGAGGTTAAACAATATTTGGGCACTGATCCATAGAAATCTCTATTCCTTTTTCTGCCACTTTCAAAATAAATGCTCACAAGAACCCCCTACGATACATTGAGCAATAGCGTGTGACTATATACGTTTTCATCCAGCCTTTCTCTCTGCTAAATTAAGTGAGCTTTTAACTTCACAAATTAGCCTCGATTTATGTTGTGAATGTTGTTTCCTTGCTGGTCAGAAACTCAGTCCATATCTAGGAGAAGAGATGCTCTCTATCACATACAACACTGTCATATTATCCCAACCTCTTCCTCTTCAGGAGATAGTGATGCATGTTTCAAATCTTGAGAATCCATCTGGATTCCAGCAGGATATAAATAGAATAAATAAACCTTGGAAAGGAGTTAACTGAGGCTGGGGAAAGCACATGGTGAAAACTTCCCCATCAAATTTCCAGGAAAAGAAAATCAACATAAATGTGGTCTTTACTTCTTAATAAAAATACAGAAGTAGGTAAATATAGCTAGGGGTTGTACTAGGTTATGCTAATTTGTTTTTAGAGTTTGTATTAAAATGTCATATTCTAATGTTTTTATTTCTCTGTGCCATTTGTAATGCTTTTAATTATACTTTTATTAATATTTCAGACTGTACATGAATATATAACATTTTATTTGGGATTTTCCTAGAATCTGTATATTAATATGGAATCTCAGTCAAATCTATGCTGACAGTCCTGAAAAGAAATTCCTATCTGCAACAGGCCATTGTATTTTCTGAAGATCTGCCCAGAACATTTTATTTTACTTTTTAATCAAGAAGTAGCCATCATTTCCATTGCTGAATATTTGTACTTTTTTTTAAAGATAAAGTTTTAATTTTATTTAACTCCTGTGAGATTGAGTGATTCCTGTGTTTGGGAGGGAAGGATTGAAACCTTCAGCCATGCAACTACATGCTACATGGCCAAAATTTTATACTGTGAACATTCTTTACCTTTTATTTACCTGAAAGACACAAAAGGTTTTGAGAATCCTCTTTCTCTTTTAAAAAACAGGTAGAGGTAGTATGTTAGGTGCAGAGATGGTATTCAGCAGGTTCTGACCAGTTCTGGAAAACTGGTAGTGGAAATTTTGAGTAGTTCGGAGAACCGGCAAATACCACCTCTGGCTGGCCCCGCTCCCATCTATTCTCTGCCTTTAAAGTCCCAGCTGATCAGGAGGAAATGGGGATTTTGCAGTAACCTTCCCCTGAGATCTTCAGTTATCAACTGTGTGTGTGCATATGTGTGCGTCAATTCATTCTGCTACAATTTTAATCAAATTCAGGGTTTGTGATTTGATGTGGGCCTGATTTGACTGGAGTTTGCAATTTGAGATTCAAAAGTAAACTGATTTAATTCCAGCCACTTAGAGACTTGATTTTAAAAATAAAGGTATATCCAGAGGCTACAATGAGGGAGCATCAAAATGTCAGCAACTGTTTAATTCTTAATGCAATGAAAATAGCAGATGGTAAAACCTTCAGAGGATATTAATTCTGCAAGTTTCAACTGGATACCATCAAGGTTTCACCTCTATAAATTTTTGAAATGTTCCCCCTGCATTTCTTTAAGGCAGTGATAGCAGCACGAAGAGTTGTAGGAATAGAGTCATGCTAGTTTATAGGCATATAACAGTATCTTTTCTGACTAATGCATTTCATTATACTGCCCCCTCACACATGTCTTTTAATAATTTTGTTAGGTGGAAAATCTGACTTCTTCAGATCCAGTAACAAAACAAGGCAGCCAAAATAAAAGATGCACTGGACTGATGCAGAAAGCATTGTATTTTAACATTTAAAAAAAAACCAGTAAAATAAACTTTTCTCAGATGATAGACATCACATAACCCTGAATCATGCTTGTTATCCTGTCCTTCTGAAGCTGTGGAACTTTACTGTGTCTAATTATTGGGTTTTGGGCAGAGGTGGGTTCTACTTACCTTTATTACCGGTTCGCAGTGGGGCCGTGTGCGCTTGCTTGCTTTACACACACACGCTCTTCTGCGCAACCACAAAAGCTTCTGCACATATGCAGAAGCATTTTGATGATGTCGGGATCGGTGGGTGGAGCCTCCCACTGGTTTTACTACCGGTTCTATAGAACCGGTGTGAACCGGGGGCAACCCACCACTGGTTTGGGGACAACTGGCTGTAACTAGGTGACAAACTAGATGTTTCTTGGGCACCTGACTAGTTTCAATGAAATACCAGAGTGGGCAGGACAGCTTTGTCAAACTTAGCTTCTTGTTAACACAGCCCAATGTTCTTTGACAATGTTCTTTGCTAGTTAATTAGGAGATCTAGCAGAAGGAGTTGGAAGGCCAGAGAGGTTAGATAGGCTCCAGAAAACAAAGACCAGTGCAGAAAAAAAAAATGTCATTTGTAGCCTTGCTAGCACCACTTCATTTTTACAAGCTATAACTATTTAGACAACTACATGTAAGTATTGAGCTGCCCCCATTTATTTATTGTCAAGAGGTTTAAGCTGAAGACTGTATACAGGATTGGTCACCCACCCGCCCTGGCACTATCACGTCCTATATAATCGCCAGTTTTTCAATGCCGCACACATGCGTGGAAGGCATTTTCAGTTCCAAGCTCACATTTTCGGTTCCGGGCGAACCGGTTGTTACAGATTATATAGAATGCCCACCTCTAGCTTCAGTCCACATTCAGGGTGCTGACAGCTGCATGGAACTGTCAGTTTTATCAGCAGGGCCGCTAGTTTGACATTACATTAGCACAAGAGAGAGAAGCTAGGGCTTCTGTTCAGGCTGGACATATGAAAGAAGCAAGAGTTTTAAAAAAACTAAAGAAGCCCAATGTTTTCTTTGACATCCTAAAAGACCACTTGGTAGAATTTGGGGAGTTTAATGAAGGTGATAAAACTGGTTGGTGGTTACTCATATTAATATCATGTCAGACAACCCACTTCCCCTCAGTATCCACTATCTATATAAGTGATATTGCAACAATGTATATTGTTCTAACATGGTAACGATCCCAAAATAGAAGAAAACCCCCACTGAACTATGAAGTGTTCTGCTTTGGTTAGGAAATTTACCTTGATTTCTTTCCAGCTACGCATATGTTTTGCATGAGCATAGTCATAGTTTATGTTGGATTAATCAAAGGGAACAAATAAGACGGTAAGATGATAAGCCAATAATTTCAGTGCAAGCAAAATATGCAAAATTTGCAAAAAGAGATGTGCAGCAAAAATAAGAATCTACGTATTATAGGCAGTCCTTAATTTACAACCATGCATTTTGTAGTCATTCAAAGTTACAATGGCACTGAAAAAAAATGACTTATGACCAGGCCACAAACTTATGACACTGAAACCTCCCGAAGGTCAATTGGTCAAAATTTGGCTGCTTGGCAACTGGCATTTTTTACTATGGTTGCAGCATCCTATGGTCATGTGACTGCTATTTATGACTTCCCCATCCCACTTCAAACAGGCAAAGTTAATGCAGGGAACCAGATTTGCTTAACAACCTCATGATTCATTTAACAACAGCAGTAATTCTCTTAGCAACCATGGTGGGAAAAAAATGTAAAATTGGGTGTGGCTAACTTAAGAGCCATCTTGCTTAGCAATGAAAATTCTGCCCCCAATTATGGTAGTAAGTCAAGGACTATTTGTAATAGTTGTTTTTTACTTGAAAATCCACACAAATATGATAGATTGGCAGGCAAGGTATATCCAGAAACAGAAAAGTATGTTGAAAAGTTGGGAACATACAAAGTTTAGCGGTATCATTTAAAAAATAATAATAATAGCTGCAGCTTTAAATAGAGAAAGAGTGAATCTATTAGGAACATTAGTTTATAAAACTAACATACTAAAGGAAATAGTAAAAGATACATCAAAATAATTTTATAAAATTGTCTGAATCTGTGAAAACGCATAACAATAACATGTACTGGCAACACTGATCCATGTAAACCTAGGAGCAATTAAAGAATGAGGCCATCCAAACCTGATTTTCAGCAAATTCATTACAGGTATGCTTATCAAAGAAAGAGAAAGAAGAAGCAGACTTCTGGACTGGTTTCAGGTGGCTGCCTTCAGGTGGAAACAATTCATCCCAAGAACATTTTTTTTCTAACTTCTGAATAGGAAAATTTATTGAATAGGTTAATGTAACAACATAGGAATTCCAGTGAGCATTTTAAAACGAGAAGTTTAAAGTATAGGCAGTATAGGCAGATCAAGACAGAAATCTTTGCTTCTTCTTTTGCTGTCCTTTCTATGTATTGAAGAGGAGGCTTCTTTCAGTGGTAAATGAAGGCCATACAAGGCCTTATGATTGTTTTGGAAATACCTACTTGATTTGCTAACCCACTTTATATATCCTATATCCTTCCATGCAGAGGTGAAGATTCAAAGATTCATACATGTTACTGAGCAACATAGTCAGCACTCTGGCCCTATCAAAATATTTCTTTTACAATATGGAAGATCTTCTGATTTTCCCACACATTGATCTGGGACATGCAGATCAGAAGAGATGTATCTTAGCTGGAGGCTACCGATTCATCTAGTCTTTATGAGACAACATGCAATGAGACAGGCAAAGAGAAAAAGCAGTAACATGTTTTAAGAATGTAGAAAAGATAGGACAGAAGATTTTTATGATACAAAGGAAAGATTAGTGGGAATTATAAAATAAGAGACTGCTGCACATTGATCTCAAATATTTGAATAGCTACATCTGTGTTAGCTCCAATTTCCAAGTTCCCCCCTTTTTTTGACAGAACTGCACACCATGAAACTCCCTTTAAACTTGTATTAATTAGAACTGCAAAGAATAATAAATGGTTCATATTTGAATGCAACCAACTGAGATTTGTGAGAAGAAATGTAAGTAAGCATCACTGAATTTGGTAAGATTTACTTCTAAGTAAACACTTTCTGCATTCATAAGATGTGCTTCTAAAGAGGATGAGAAAGGGAAGGGAGTTGATCCCAGATTCTTTTGGTCATCATTTAACTTCATTTACTTTTCAGGAGTTTGCCAATCTCAGTTGCCTATTTTGTTTTCTCCACTAATCATGAGACAGGCTGACCACCTGGGGGAGTAAAACTTGGCATGAAAACCATATCAATTTAAAGTCTTGTCTTGTTACATTTATTTTTTAGAGGAGAAATGCATTTTGAAAGAGCTGAAAAACTACTCCAGGGCTTCAGTAAAGATATTGGATAAATTTGTTTAGTCTGCATATTGAAGCAAACCAACCTAATTTACACTTCCAGCATAAAGACACAGATGGAATACATATTATTCTCATCCCAGAATTTTGCAATATAATGTTTTCAACTCCAAAAACAGTGGATATAATGGAAATTTTGTACGAAAATGTTTTGTTTTCTTGAAATGTGAATGTTTGTGCATTTTTCTGCTGCACATTGCTATAAAAATGGAAGGGCAAACTATCATCTCATTGGTGTCTATGGAGATTCTCAGTCATCCAGGTCATGGTTGTCCCAAAGGCGCTTTTTCAAGAGACAACTGGACTTTCTTTGCTTTTCCTGGAAGACATTTCGCTTCAAGAAGCTTTCATCCAAGCTTCTTGGACATTTCATCCAAGAAGCTTCTTCAGTTCTTCAGAAACGACACGTCTTCCAGGAAAAACAAAGAAATTCCAGTTGCCTGTTGAAAAAGCAACTTTGGGACTATTATCTTATTATGTTGGCAAGAGCTTGCACATGGTTGGAGAAAACCTGAAGGTGCATATTTTTGGTCTAGACAGTGCACATCTTTCAACTTAATGCTCTGACTTCTTGTTTTGTTCCCATCCAATATTTGGAGTGTGGTACCAAGCTTGCCACCTATAGCTTAGGGAATGAAATAGGTGCCCACCCCACCCTCTGTAACATTCTACTCACACTCAGTTATTGCTGCGCCCAGCTGCTTAATATAATGTGTCCTGAATGACACTGCATAACATGGACCTCTGCTGGGGAGGTCAAAAAAATTGAGATGGTGTCCTCATTCATCCCTTGTAATTGAAGTTTGGATATAAACCATCCAATTTCATGGGATTCATAAACAGACTTTCTTTTTACCCGGAAGCTAATAAAATAGAGAGCTCAGAACAGTAACATTATTTTGATAGTTTGGTGGATATACAGTAAATCACCTTGCCCATTTTCATACTATACCGAACACCTTGCTGAATTCAGACAGTTTGGAAACCTTCTAAAGGCCTGCTTTGCGATCATCTTAGATATGGAATTAAAGATGAAGAGACTCGATGCTACTTTTATGCTAAATCACAGCATAGGAAAAGCAACAAAAAGCCAACCACAGAATTAAAAGCAATTTATTCTGAAAGTTTTTGCAATGTGATTGATTTTCAGGGTGAACAGAAATCAGAGTATCTTCAACCAGTTCAATGTATCATTGGAAATTGTTCCATTCCAATGTCACAGAATGTTAAAGCTATTTGGGGGGTGGGGGTGTTGATTCAGGAATGTGAAGTGTTCTTCTTTCCAGAAGAAAGCATGACACACTCAGAAATTCTGAAAGTTTAAGACTAATGGCAGCTTTTCAATTCAGGCTTCCATGTTGGATATACATACAAGGTGAATCCATCTGCTGGGCAGAAGTACCAAATCTATATTTAGTTAAAAATCTGAGGACCTCATAAAGTTCAGGGTCAGAGTTGTTGGCATCTGTGAGTATAATGGTGTTTGGCTGAAGTTCTGGTATATCTCCCATTGACCAAAAAAAATAAAATCCTTCTCATTTATTATGAAATTATAAATGACAGATAAAATTAGAAAATTCATTTGTCAACTTCATGATTACAATAAACAGATTGTTGTACTTAGTGGAAGGTGCCCAATAAATGTGCAGTTTACTCAGTTTGGCAGAGTATCTTTCATTATAACCAAGGGAACAAACCCATTTATTCCCTGAGGTTTTTGTGATCCTTTCATTGTAAACCAAGAAGGATCACAAAAGCCTTCTGGAAATTAATGGGTTTTCTCCTTTGGAAATCCTGTAGAGTATTTAAATGCAGAAAAGTTGGATAGATTTATTTCTAAATTCCCACTGATTTTCAAGGAAGAATTGAAGGAATATGAGGGAATGAAAATTGAGACAACTCATTGCACAAAGTATTTTCAAGCCAGTTATAGTCTCTAGTTGAGATTCACCCTAGACAAGAATCCTGATCACAATATCTGTATTTTTGGGAACTGCCAAGGTGATATAAACTAGGCAGAGAAGTGAGATCCATATCCATATGCAGCGTCTTCTATAAAACAACTATTTGGAACACTACAGTAGATAAGGGGATAGACTTATAGTTAGTGTTTATAAATACTATGGACTATATGACAGAAAGAACTGTATGTACAAGGTCTACCAATCAACTTATTACAACCTGGCAAAGCAACTGAGTTCCAATGGGACTTTACCAAGAAGCCCTGCTCCACAATGTTCTTGACTGGGTGTTTCCAAGTGAACCTATGTTGCTCATTTCCAGATTATCTTCAAGGGCCATCCTGCAAGAAACATTATAGTAATCCAACCATGAGATTCACTGCCATCAGCTCTTTCTTCCTGAAGAATAGACATATCTGGCTTAAGATGTGATTCTTAAGAGAAAATGTGATTTTTAAGAGAAAATATGACCTAACCAGGCATAGCTGTCAAATCTTGAAGCCAATCTCAGAACCAGTAACAATTTCATCTTGTTCAGGGTCAGATTGTATAATGGTATATAGCAGTGATGTAAAACATGCATCATCACGTTGTTATCACATGACATATCACGACTTTTTTCCCCTTTGGTAAAATGGGGGTGGGCATGACCAGCACGTGATGCATCCAGCCTGTGGGCCATGAGTTTGATACCCATGGTATATAGGAAAGACCTTGGGAGGCTGGGCCAAAAGACACTACCTAGGGAATGGTCAAATAAGAGACAGGAGGACTTTCAGCTGGATAAGGGACAGGACAAGAAGCTCAGATAAGATCCTTCCTAGTTTCTCAGGCTATAAAGGAGACGGGAGGTGAATTGAACTTTCTAGCTTATAATATGGATGTTAGCCTCACTAGGTCTAAAAGGTAAAGGTAAAGATTCCCCTCGCACATATGTGCTAGTCGTTCCCAACTCTAGGGGGCGGTGCTCATCTCCGTTTCAAAGCCGAAGAGCCAGTGCTGTCCGAAGACGTCTCTGTGATCATGTGGCCGGCATGACTAAAGGCCAAAGGCGCACGGAACACTGTTACCTTCCCATCAAAGGTGGTCCCTATTTTTCTACTTGCATTTTTTACGTGCTTTCGAACTGCTAGGTTGGCAGAAGCTGGGACAAGTAACAAGAGCTCACCCCATTACGCGGCACTAGGGATTCAAACCACTAAACTGCCAATCTTTCGACTGACAAGCTTAGCATCTTAGCCACTAAGCCACCATTACACACTAAGTATACCAGTCAGGAAACATGACCATATAAACTAATTTTACTTTATTATAAAGCTACATTAATGGAATTTTGCAAATTTGAAAGTGCATTTCTGCCCCCATCTCCATTACAGCCTCAGAAACTAGGGAGGGTTCCTTCTGAATCTCCACCAGCTGCAGGCTATGCTGTCTCTTATCTGACTGTTCCTGGGCAGGTCTCTCACTGTTCAGATTTTTTTGATGCTTCATCCACAATGCAACCTTTTAGATGCCTCTTTTATATACCCCTCCCCCCCCAACCATTTTCTTCTTTTAAAGTTAAAAAGAAACTTGGCTCTTAGAACTATTTTGTTTAGGGAATAGTTCCAACTCCTTGATTATCTTTGTTGCTCTTTTCAACCTTTTCTAAGTCAGATTTTCTTTTTTATCTTAATGAGGAATGAACAGAAGTTTACAGTTATTTCAAGAATGGTTGCTAGATAGATTTGTATATAGGCATTACAATGTTGGTAGCCTTATTTTCAGTTCCTTTCTTAATGATCCGATAAATACAATTTGTCTTTCTCGTTGCACCTCATACTGGGTTGATTTTTTTCCCACTGAATTATCCACTATAATTTGAAGATCACAGCCATTCAGACCCCATCAGGTGAAGCAGGTTTTCTCAATGTGATTGTATACGTACTTTATGCTGTCACAAAGGGCTATGCAAAAGCCTTTGAACTGGTATTTCAATACATCAACGCTTTGACTAAATCACTTTGTTGAAGCAGATTTGCGAATCCGCATAAAAACTGACTTTGAAACAGCAAATAAAATCAGGTGAACATGTATAAAACTCCCAGCTAATTCATCCAATACTAATCCTACAGGGAGCTTAATCAATGAATAGATGAACAAAAAACCAAAGCAAAAATGTTTAGGGGAAAATTTTCTTTCTCGCAGCTGAAATTCATGCTTGCTGGATTCATTTTGAAGTCTCCAGCTTCCTATACCTTGTTTAACTTTCTCTATTAGAAGTTCACTTTGCCCTGATACTAATTTCCAGAATAAATTGTCTCCCAAGATATTTTGTTGAATATTTGCATGCCTGAAATATTATATTAAATTTGTAGATTAAGTTTTCAACTGTCATCCAATACAGTAATGGAAGACCACTTTTATTAAAATGCACCTGCTTTGAAAATATAATTTGGATAACAGCTTTGAAATCACAATTCAGGTTCCACTCTTTGTAAGGTCAGACATAGAATAGAGTATTTCTATGTGGGAAAGGTATATCTTTTGCCCATTTTCAGTATTATATAAATCTCAAGTTTACTCCATATAATTTTATTTTAAAAAATACTTCAACCATTGCACTAGTTGTGTGCCTTTCTAAAAAAGCATATTGGCCCACCGTAATCCATATTTAATCCCTTATGGCAGGGGTGTCAAACACAAGGCAACAATCTGATCGGATTTGGCCCACAGGGCTGTCCTAGAAAATGTAAGGGGCTGGCCCACGTCACTCCGGCCTGGTCTACCCAATGTGGTGTCAGCCCAGTCTACCCAATGCGGCTTTGGCCCAGTCTACCCAGTGTGAAGAAGAAACATGTCAGCAGTTTGGGGAGTGGTATCAAGATGGCCATGCCCACCTGGTTGGCCACATCCACCCAGTCAGCCACACCCATCCGGCCTCCTGAGTTCAACCACAGCCCTGATGTGGCCCTCAATGAAATTGAGTTTGACACCCCTGCCTTATGCACTCTGAATGGGTCTGCTCTTGAAGAATATTTGGAAAAGTGCAATACATTTATTTCTGACATGCTGTGAACTGTATACAGTATATTGCTGTGATACCAGCTGCGCTTTTGCCAAGGACTTTTAGGTTAGTGGAAAAGTAGAGTGGAGTCTGAAAGGGATGGCTCAGTGACTAAGATGCTGAGCTTGTCGATCGAAAGGTCAGCAGTTCAGCAGTTCAAATCCCTAGTGCCACGTGACAATCCCTGCCACCTGGAACAGGCTGTAAATGGGACACACGGAGGCTGAAAATGGGACACACGGAGGCCAAAAACAGGACGTGGGGAGCCTGTAAATGGGGCACATGGAGGCTGAAAATGGGGAACGCAGAGATGGCAATAGGCAGTGGCGATCCCCACAGCTGATCATCAGTATTCCGGGAGGCCGATCCAACCGCCAGTCAGCTGCTTGTGCTAAATCAGGCTGTGCTGAAGCTGACGAAGATGTTTGCTGCAAGGAGACAAATTGCTGGGAGGTAGAGGCCAAAGGGTGGGGGCTGGCGGGTGGGCGGGGCTTCAGCAACATTCACTCTATAAGATGCACAGAAATTTCTAGCCACTTTTTTTTGGGGGGGAAGTGTGTCTTATAGTCCAAAAAATACGGTACGTAAATATATCAAAATCAAGATTTGAAATTTTATTTATTATTTCATCAGATTTATTCACTGACCACCCTACTAAGTAACTCTAAGCAGCTTACAGTTTAGAACGATTAATTAGAAGAATTAAATCCAGAATAATTATCTGCTTAGATCAAAGTTTAACAGCCCAATAATTCTGCAGCAAGTCCTCCACATTCTGTTTTTCACAGTTATGTAAGAGGAAAGTACAGCTTTGAAAATCAATCTGACTCTTTCGCAGTATATCAGGTAAAGGCAACCTATGGGTTAAAAAAATGGAAAGTGTCAAAATTCTCTGAAAAGCTAGGATGAAAGATTAACGGTACTGAACAATACCTGTCCACAGTAAATCTGAGGATCTGTATTAGGCGATGTTTGTAGGCTTCATGTAGAATGATGGAAAACACAGATGATAGCAATCAACGTTGCCCAACAGTGGAGTCTGATGTTTTGTTTCCACTTTTCAATAGCTTCTTCTTTTTTTTTTTAATTTGATAAGGCCCAGGAAATTGTTAGCGACATTCTGGTGGGAACCAGTGGGAAAGAATGCAGACTCTATCAATGGTGCAGCTCTTATCCCCAAGCGTTGTGTTTGGTGGGTGTGGGAATAGCATGTTTTCAGAGTCTGCTGCTGCGGTGAGATAGCATTGAGAAACAAGGCCAAAGAACAGCACAAACTCAGTCAAGGGAACAAAGAGCTTTATCCAGCTGTAAAGTGTACCCAGACAATGAAGCACTAGATTCAGTCAAACAACAACAACAAAAAGTATGAAAGGGTTTGAAAGAAAAGGATTGGTAGAGAGGCTGAATCAGTATGCAATATAATAAGGACCTTTTTAAAAAGCAGTTCCGTAAAAATACTTATGACCCAAGAACAGACCATTTGAAACTATTTGTTATCTTTAATAGTATCATTATTTCTCACTCTGCCCATTTGATACATGATGAACGGTATTTAATAAAGGTTTTAACAGGGTTTGGTTACTTACGTTAGAGCAACAGAAATAGGAATCTATGTGATAGCCAGAGTGGGTAAAAAAGTCTTACAGTAATGTTAAATTTTTATAGACACAAATTCAGTACAAACAGTTAGAAAGTAAACAATGATTGCACAATTTTTATGGCACGTAATGTATTGCATTAGTTGCCCTGATAAAGGCAGAGTATGAAAGCATCTTTTTGGAAGCCCAGATGAATCAGGAGCAAATTAGTATTATTGTTACTTTAATAGCCTCTCCGTTTTTGACATTTTCTTTTTTCCATGAAGAGGATCATTGGCTTAGATATAAATGGAACAGTGGAATCCGGGGTACATTTTCTCTATGAAATATTAAACAGAATTAAATATCGGATCCTTTTTGCACGAAGACAATTGGACAAGTTTATGGCAATGAATTTATTTATGGCAATGAATTCAAGCATTTCATCAAAAGTCTGATTGATTGTTTATTGGTTGACTGATTGATTGATTGATCTGGTTGCCTGCTTGCCAACCATTTCTGGTCAATTAACATAGGTAAAAACAACAGGTACAAAGGAAAATGAGGAGAAAAAAAACCCCAAAGTGTAATAAACTAAAACATGCCACATCAAGAACCAGGCATGCAACTCATTCCCTCAGTCTCTGATACCAGAACCTATAGAAGAACCAGATCTAAAAGGCTGGCAGACTTGGGACCAGTCAAATTTTGAGGGAAGAGAGAGCTTTTCTGTAGGAGCAGGTGTTGGCAACAGAAACTGAAATTGTGCAACTGGTCCAGAGCACTTAGCTATGTTAAGTGCAACGAAGATTTTGCCTCTTAATTCAGTTGCATATTAATGCTTTTGACTCTCCCATGCTCCCATAAAAAGGCCCCTTCAATTTGCAACTTTGCCATTGGATTAAAGTCACATGATATGCAAATTCATATATATAGCCTCCCCCATCAGCGAAGAGATTCAGCAAAGAATCATTCCCAGAGAGAAATCATCCAGATGCCCTAAGCTTTATGGTCTCCCCAAGATACACAAAGAAGGAACCCCACTTAGACCCATAGTCAGCTCCATAGGCTCACCTCTACAAAACCTAGCCAAATTTCTCGCCAAACAACTACAGCCCTATGTAGAATCCATCACCTCATATGTAAAAAAACTCATTCCAGTTCATAGACATCATAAAGCAACATAACTTACAGCCCAGTGACCTACTCGTGAGCTTCGATGTCATATCCCTCTTCACCCAAGTACCAATAAAAGAAGCCTTGACAGTTATCCAAAACAAATATAACCCCCCCCAAGCACATCTTAGATCTGACCAACCACTGCCTATCCAACACATACTTCATCTATAATGGACAGAAATACAAACAAACAGAAGGAGCACCCATGGGATCACCCTCTCACCTGTCATTGCCAACTTCTATATGGAATACTTTGAAACCCAAGCTCTAGAAAAATCTGATCACAAACCCAAACTCTGGCTCAGATATGTGGACGACACCTTCATAATCTGGCCACATGGGAAAGAAAAACTGGACAACTTTCTCACACACCTCAACAGCCTACACCCCAAAATACAGTTCACCATGGAAACAGAAGCGAATAACCAACTTCCCTTCCTGGATGTCTTAGTCTACAGAAAATCCAATGGCTCCCTAGGACACACTATCTACCAGAAGAAAACACACACAAACCGCTATCTGCATGCACTCTCACACCACCACCCTGCCCAGATCAACTCTGTAGCCAAGACACTCGTTTCCAGAACAAAACGCTTAGCTGACGAACAACACTTAAAAACCGAACTACACACTCTCACTAACGTACTAACATCCAATGGATTCCACAGAAATAAGATCACCAACCTAATCCAAAAAGAAACCCCCACTAAAATCAATGATAGAGAACAAGAAAACGGCAAAGCCCTCCTCCCATACATAAAAGGCACCACAGACAGAATAAGCAAAATCCTCCACAAACATAACATCAAGACAGCATTCTGCACAAACTGAAAAATATCCACCATCCTAAGGAACCCCAAAGACAAAATTGAGTTAGAAAATCAAGGAGTATATGAAATCCCATGCACCGCCTGCCCCACCACATACATCGGACAAACCAACAGACGAATAAGTGCACACATAGAAGAACAGAAGAACTCAGTCAGAAAAGAGGAACCAACTTCTTCCCTGGTCCAACACCTTAAAGCCACAGGACATGATATTGACTTTAAAAAGACCAGAACTATCGCCAAAACTGAACACTTTAACAACAGAATAATCAGAGAAGCCATCGAGATAGAAAAACGCCCACACAGCATGAACAAATAAGACGATACCTCCCGCCTACCAGCCATTTGGAAACCCGCCCTTATTGACAAACGAGTCCCTAACACGACGAATGACACCAGACTCATACTCACGAGAGCCACACAGGATGTCTCCACCACACATTCACGCAGAAAGCAGACTCAAACCCACACTGATAATGAGCCACGACCAAGGACCAGAAGCCAGACCGCAGCTGCATCATTAGCCACTTTAAACACCTCCAATCCATACATGAAGCAGACTGACACGCACCATGAAGAGCTCGCACGGCCACAAACACGAAGCCAAACAACAACAACGCAGCTCACCAGCTCAAATCCCCCTGCAACTCAGACTAAGCTGAGCACAACCAAGCCCACCCAAACAGAACACACCCCCATCCAATCAGAGCACAACCAAGTTCCCACCCAATCAGCTCACACCCCCACTAGCAGTTAAAAGGAAGAGACAGCTGCGATCTCACATTGCTCCTGGAAGCACGAAGCCGAGAACACCAACCTGAAGATGATGAATGAGACTTCGTCGAAACGTCGCCAAGACACTTCCAATTTTACATGGGAGAAGACCCGAATAACCAAAGACCTACATACAAACACCCGCGAAAACCTGAGAAAACAAATATATATATATATATATATATATATATATATATATATATATATATATATATATATATGCATATTCTTTCTAGCCAGGTTTTACCTACGTAAACTAAGTTGTTCTGCAGCTCTGGTTGTGTGAAATCTCATTCACAAGCTTCAGAGCTTTTTTTTTTTCTATTGACAAACTGCAACTCTGTGTTGTAAAGGTACAGGGGGAATATCTGAGAAGTGGGTGTGGCTCACCGACGAAGCCTTATAAGCCTTATAAGGCAGAAATAGCTATCTGAGTCTCCCAGAGAGCAACACAGAGTTGCAGTTTGTCAACAGAAAAAAAGCTCTGAAGCTTGTGAATGAGATTTCACACAACCAGAGCTGCAGAACAACTTAGTTTACGTAGGTAAAACCTGGCTAGAAAGAATATGCACATAAAAGCCTACGAAAAAGAAAAAGACACATTGTACCTTTACAGGGGGAATATCTGAGAAGTGGATGTGGCTCACTGACGAAGCCTTATAAGGCAGAAATAGCTATCTGAGTCTCCCAGAGAGCAACACAGAGTTGCAGTTTGTCAACAGAAAAAAAGCTCTGAAGCTTGTGAATGAGATTTCACACAACCAGGGCTGCAGAACAACTTAGTTTACGTAGGTAAAACCTGGCTAGAAAGAATATGCACATAAAAGCCTACGAAAAAGAAAAAGACACATTGTACCTTTACAGGGAGAATATCTGAGAAGTGGGTGTGGCTCACTGACGAAGCCTTATAAGGCAGAAATAGCTATCTGAGTCTCCCAGAGAGCAACACAGAGTTGCAGTTTGCCAACAGAAAAAAAGCTCTGAAGCTTGTGAATGAGATTTCACACAACCAGAGCTGCAGAACAACTTAGTTTACGTAGGTAAAACCTGGCTAGAAAGAATATGCACATAAAAGCCTACGAAAAAGAAAAAGACACATTGTACCTTTACAGGGGGAATATCTGAGAAGTGGGTGTGGCTCACTGACGAAGCCTTATAAGGCAGAAATAGCTATCTGAGTCTCCCAGAGAGCAACACAGAATTGCAGTTTGTCAACAGAAAAAAAGCTCTGAAGCTTGTGAATGAGATTTCACACAACCAGAGCTGCAGAACAACTTAGTTTACGAAGGTAAAACCTGGCTAGAAAGAATATGCACATAAAAGCCTACGAAAAAGAAAAAGACATATATATATACCTTGGCTACATAGGGAAAACCTGGCTAGAAGAAAACACACACACACACACACACACACACACACACACACACACACACACATATATATATATATATATATATATATATATATATATATATATATATATATTTAAAGCCATATTTGTATTGCAAGCCGAACATCAAGAGGAAATACAAATATTCATGAGCCTAACCCATGGGTATCTTAAGAGTAGCTATGTAACTCTACAAAAATAAATATTAATGAGGGCAATCATAAAATAACTAAGTTGTTTTTCAATTTCTCCATGCTCCATGAACATTCAGCTATGACTATTTCCTTTCTCATTGATTTCACTGCTTGAAAGTGGCCTCGGTGCAGAAAAGTTAGTGAGCTTCAGCAAATCCTTGTTTATGACTAACAAGGAGAAAGCAATAAAATAAAATAAAATAAAATAAAATAAAATAAAATAAAATAATGATCAATAAAAAGGACTTTCAAAACTGTAGGTGTTCGTTTGCAGTCTTATGTTTGCTGTTTTTAGTTGTGATACTTAAGATTAGCATTCTTGACTTGCCATGTGACATCAACAGACATATAAACATGCAAAAATCCACATTTTTCACAAATGTTTGGATGTGCTTTGCAACTTAAAAAAAGCACAGAAGCACTGAACATTTTAAGAACAATAAATAATTAAACACTTGTTAAAAATGAAATTTTCATCCAATGGCTTTAAGAGAACAACATGGAATATAATAAGCAGTGAATTAACCAAGCAAAGTTGTCTTACTCGCAATTACACCACAAAACAAAATCATAGGAATATTGACTTATCATGATCTGTGCCATGTTTGCTTTTAAAATATCATATTAAGACTTTGCTTCAACAAGTCAAGGGGCTTGAGAACCTAACTCTTAAAAATCCTATTCACTGCTGTGTATCTTCTGACACTGGAGAGTTAAATAAAAAGTATTATAATTGCATTGAAGAAGGAGGGCAAGAGAAAAGAACATTCTATTTTCCTGTAACATATTTTCATTTATTTCAGTGTGTAATTTTTTTAAGTGAATTCACTTCAAAGATAATGCGCAGTTGGAATTATGAATATCCCTGCTTTGTAGTAAATGCACTGCAAGGTTCTTAAATAATTAAATTATGTGAGTTCTGAAAATGGACTGTAATTAGTCATTAAGGAGCAAATTCTATTGCTGTGCAGAGCTGGTATGCACTGCACAGAATATCTTTGGAGTCTGAGATTATTAATATAGGATAGCTTCAGAGATCAGTGGAGCAAAATCAACTATTTTCTCCCCTGGAATGTAAAAGCAAAGCCGTGTTTTAACCCATATTTATTAAGCTGTGGTTTAATGAATGATTGTACCTTACAACCTTTGATATTCTTATTTGTCTCACAAATCTGAAATAAGCCCTGAGCCATCCTGTCACATGCTATTTCTGGATTTGTAAGAAGCAATAGCCATAGGGAAAGCTAATCATAAAGAGTGGGATAATACGTTTTAGAAAAACACAAACCAACTTTAGACACAATTATCACTGGGGTGAAACATCAATGCATGTTAAAGACTGTGCATCATCAAAACTCTCATTAAAATTTAAGAAACTATCATAAACATCAAAACAATGGTTGCCAATTTGGCTTGCCTAAAATGTCACAAATGATAAGTTGCTTGCCTAAGAAATTGAGCTAAAGGGCAGACATTCACTCTGGAGCTAAATGCCAAAAATCTATTTGCCCTTACAGCAGAACAACATATTAATCTCCTAAGAAAAGAAAGTAATGAGATTTAAACAATCATAACCACCACAAAAACCCACCACACAGACTTGCAAAAGATATTCCTCACTATCCATAAACACACAAAACTCTCTCTCTCTCTCTCTCTCTCTCTCTCTCTCTCTCTCTCTCTCTCTCTCTCTCTCTCTCTCTCTCACACACACACACACACACACACACACACACACACACACACACACACACACACACACGAGAACAAAAAAATATATGCCCATGCACACAAAACCCTGGGCTCAATCACTGGGATGAAAAAGCAAATCCTGACCAAAACACACAAAGATCATATTTGACCCCAAACAAAAATCTAAGCACTCAGACCAAAAGGAAGCATAAAACATCCATGTGAGAAGCATCAAAAGGATACACACAGGTCTTCTGCACAATCACATACAAACAACTTCTTTTCCCAGGAAAGACAAAGAAAGTACAGGTAGTACAAGCAGTCCTCTGCATGTTTGACACCCATGACCTAAGGCAGGGATCAGCAACCTGTGGCTCTGGAGCCTCATGTGGCTCTTTCACCCCTCTGCTGCGGCTCCCTGTCACTCAAAATATACGTCACAACCGCCAATGTGCGACACCTGCCAGCACGCAATTTATTGAGCTTTTCAACCCCCGGAAGGACAACCATGGATAAATCTAAGAAAAGAAAAGTTTCATAAAAAAACAGAACATTTAATTCATCTACATATGTTAGTTTTGTGGCTGCTCAAGAAATAGTCAGGCACGGGAAGGGTTTTGTGGCTCCTGGTGTTTTCTTTTCTGTGGGAAACAGGTCCAAATGGCTCTTTAAATATTTAAGGTTGTAGACCCCTGACCTAAGGGAAGCAAAACATTCCCCTCTTGCCCATCCCACCCACCTCCAAAAGGGCAAAACCCAAGAACACTTCACACATTTAGCTGGGCAACTCTAGAACAGAATAAAAGAGAGGTATCATCTTAACTTTATCCACACTTAGAGTTACCCTCCTGCCATCCAGTCAAATAAAAATGTGGAACAAGTAAGGGTTCCACTAAATGGGGAAATTGGGTCACTGCAAGGGAAAAGCAATACTTTAAGGATCTAAAGAGAAGAGGTATAGATTACAGAAATGAGGAGCACAAGAAAGCAAGAGGAACAATTTAGACAGCAACTGTCAAGCTGTTGAATTTGGACATTCACTCAGGCATTTTAAATATCTTTACCAATGGCTATTAATAGACTTGGGAATGCCAGTTATGTAATCCAGGATTTAAAAAACCTCCCAGATAAGGGATCAAGAAATTACATCTTAGGTTTCCATAGATTCATTAAAGAATTGTTTTATTCCCTAAAATTAGAGTACAATTTTAATTGAATGAAATGATTTCTAATTATTTTACAGAATTAAATGAAGGCTCAAAAGCTTACTTTTCAGTAACTACAAAAACTAAGCACGTATCAGTCTCTCTTTCTTCCTGAAAAGTAAGATTGCAGTGGGGCTCACTTCTCGATAAGCAGGTACAGAATTGTAACCGTAGATGCAAGAACACCTTTGATAGAATGTTGTCAAAAGTGACAAAAATATGTACATTCAATCTTGATCAGCATTCATGCTGAGAGTCCAGGCTCAAGCTTCCCGTAATGCACAGGGCTTGTACAGACAAAGACAAGATTTATAGGCAGTGACATGAGGCTATAAAATGGGATATTAAATAATGAAAGGCGTAGAGAATGTCAGTCTAATGTTCTTTAGTCCCCTTTGTTTAACAGCTCAAGTTGACCAATGGAACAACCCAGTAACAAATAAAACATAATGGGAAAAGTAATTTTACACAGTGCATAATTATCAATTTGGACTCCTGGATGAGGAGGGATCACGATGGGTGGATAATCTGCCTCTGTGGAACTTTATATGGACTTATCATTGAAACAATATCTGCAGCTACATAAATAATACAAGCATGTGCCACATGCTACAGGGAATGTGGCCTAATGTTAAAATGCTGCCTTGCAAATCAGCTGCTAAAATCTTTAATCCATAATGGGGCTTCTATTTCCTCTAGACTGTTCTTATAGCTCATCTTTGAACTGTACCAGATGTGGGTGGGAAGAGAAAGGTTTGTTTTATAACAATTTAGTTATAGCAATAGATGGAATGCTGGCTATAGGGCTTGCGTGCCACCCGAAAAGGCCTACAATGAATTGATTTGGACTTTTATGCAGAATCTGGTATGAAGAAGTGTAGTGTATTTTGACACTTAAGATGATTTAGAGCCAGTTTGGTCTAGTGGTTAACGCACCAGACTAGAAAGCAGGAGATCATGAGTTCAAGTACTGTTTTAGTCATGATAGCTCAGTTCAGAGACTTTGGATCTCTCTCTCCCCCTCTCTTTTTCTTCCCAACCTATCTCACAGGGTTGTTGTTGTGAGGAAAATAGGAGGAGGAAAGTGTGTTGGATATGTTACCTGCTATGTAAAAAATAATAAAGGTAGGATATAAATAAATAAATCTTGCTAAGCTGGTTTTCATTTGTAGAGGTGCAGAGAGGTGCGGCGGGTCTGACGGGGGGCGGGGGGGGAGAGTTAACCTATTTTCCAAAGCACCTGAAGACCAGACAAGGAATAATGGATGGAAATTGACCAAGCTAGAAATAAGGAGATTTTTTCTGATGGTGAGAACAATCAACCAATGGAACAGCTTGCCTTCGGAAGTTGTAGGAGCTTCATCATTGGAAGCTTTCAAAAGAAACAGGACTGCCATCTGTCAGAAATGGTGTAGAGTCTCCTGCTTGGGCAGGGGGTTGGACTAGATGACCTATAAGGTCCCTTCCAACTGTGTTACTCTGTTCTATTCTGTTTTATTCTAATTCCACTTTTTTGCTACTGCTGTGACATTGTATAATTAGTACTTAGTCAGCAATGTCTTGATCTTGTAACTCAGGGGTGGGTTCTAAATTTTTTTACTACCGGTTCTGTGGGCGTGGCTTATTTTGTGGCCGTGGCTTGATGGTCATGTGACAATTATTTAGGGGGAAAAAAAGAAGTATGGACTTCAACTCCCAGAATTCCCCAGGCAGCCTTTCCCCTGTGGCTGGGGAATTCTTGGAGTTGAAATCCACATGTCTTAAAGTTGTCAAGATTGGGAAACCATGGCTTAGGATCTAACACTTAATAATCATTCTTGCAACATTTCTTCCAGTCACTGCAAGAGACCAGAAATTAATAGCTCAGCTAGAAAAGGTTGTAGAATGTAAGGCCAAACACAGACCAGAATAAATATCACGTGTGGACTATCCTGAGGCTTCCTTCTATAGAAATCTCTATAAGGTTGGGCTGAGGTGTAATAATGTATCCTAGCATTGTATTAAAATTAATTCTGGAATCTTTCTATGTTCCTGTCAACTGAGATAAGCCAAATACAAGTCAAGTATAAGGATATCTTTATTGCATTTGTTGTAATTCTCCATTTCTGGAATTTTGTATCCAAAGGAACTCATCTTAAGGCAATATTGCAAGCCTTAAGACATCAAAGACTTTGATTTTCCCTAACAATGAACATCATACTGGCCAAATCGCCACAGGACAACTCACTGCGGGACAATTCAACAATTCAATTTAATTATTTAAAATAATTTTAAAATAATTTTAATAATTTTAATTTTTGTCATTCACACTTCAGTTTGTCCCTCCTTTTGTATCTTTAACGATTCTATTCCACTATTTCTTCGATATTGGTGAAACTATTGTCCCATGGCAAGTTGTCCCACCACAACTCAAATGGGTCATGGTAAGAAACCAGGCACATTAGGCCTAACACAGGGGTCTGCAATCTTAAACACTCAAAGAGCCATTTGGACCCGTTTCCCACAGAAAAGAAAACACCGGGAGCCACAAAACCCTTCCCGTGTCTGACTATTTCTTGAGTGGCCACAAAATTAGCATATGTAGTTGAATTAAATGTTCTGTTTTCTTATGAAATTTTTCTTTTCTTGGATTTATCCATGGTTGGCCTACTAGGGGTTGAGAAGCTCAATAATTTGTATGCTGGTGGGTGTCGCACATTGGCGGTTGTGATTCATACTTTGAGTGACAGGGAGCCATAGCAGATGGATAAAAGAGCCATATGAGGCTCCAGAGCCACAGGTTGCTGACCCCTGGCCTCACACAATGTGCACCCCTAACCATTGTGTGATGAAAATCAGCATAGGCAATAAAAAAATGCATAGAGAAGAGGCAATTTAGCCTAGAATTACTAACCATCCATTTTGCTGATTTCTCAGCATTGCTCTAGTCTAGATGGCCTCTACTTTTGATCAGAGACTACAATCTCTTTCAAGATTATGCTAAATAGTTACAGTACAGCCCATAATAAAATGAAGCCAGATATGCATTTGATGTGAAGCTTGATTTATTTATATATTTGTTTGTTTTATTCAATTTGGATGCTGTCTGACTTGAACAAACTCTTGAAAGGGAGTGTTTTGTAATATTTGCAAATAATTTTTTCCTGAAGATTTGCAAATTGACTGAAGGGAAGATTTGCTTCCCTTTTGTTCCATACTTTGTGTAATGCAAAAATAATTTGTATTGATAACAAGTTGTCCAAAATACATAAATATGTTTAATTTATTAGTACTTGCCCGGATTTTCAGCTGCTTTGAACACAGAAACTATAGCAATACAAAATCACAATTATTAAGTATTTATTAGTGACTGGGAATAAATGGTGTGTCTGCGTGTCCATCTAGATATGGAGAAATGTGTTGGTCTTGATATTTGTAAATGATGTAAATTGTAGTAAGACTTTTAAAAAATTATATTAAACCAGAATCAAAAACACATATGGTTATTGCTACTGTTGAAGAGATGCTCTGAGTTGATCATCCTTTAGTGCATTTTGAATGATAGTTGGTCTATAGGGACCAGTGAAGGCCTCCAATTAATTATTACTGGAGAACATGAAATCATAAACAAAGTTCCTTGTAATAAATTTTTAAAATGAGATTGCATGTTTTATTTACAGTGCTGGTCCATTTTGGGCTTTAAATCTATGAACAAAAACAAACATGCTTCTTATCAAGCTGAAATAAAAATATCAATAGTTATTTCTTTTCTATCAAAGTAGGACACAAAATATATGAAATAGAATTCTGGCTAAGTGGTTGAAGAAGGAAGCAAGGATATTGAACAGGAAGAATAGATTTAACTCTTTTCAAATTATTTATTTTTAAAAGATTGATATAAAAACAGGAAAAAATCTAAAGTACTGTGTTAATATTTCAGATCATGAGATATATACATATGCATTTGTTTTAGATGGTTCTTCTTTGAGACTGATTCTACTATCAAGTTAAACAATATTGGAGACTTTCAGGGTGGGAAAAAAAGTTTGGTTATAAATGAATTTGCATTTTAGCAAAAGCCTGGGGGGCGGAGTCCATTCATCTCCCACTTACCATATTTCATAGTCCTCTACAAACTTGGGTGGGTGGAGTATTTTTTTTTCCTGAAAAGTAAAAGAAAGAAGGTTTTTACTCTAATTTTTATTCCGATCTGCTTTAGACATAGCAGGAGGACTGTCACAAGTCTAAATTAATCTTCTGGGGAAAATTAAAATGTTCACTGGGATACCTCACTCAAAGAGCCCTCAGAATCTATCTAAGGTCCTGATAACTCTAAAACTTTATATCAGTCCCACCAACATCACCTCTGACAACTCAAGAATGTTGGGCAGACAAGTATTCTAGCTATAGATCCAGGCAGATATGTAATCCCATCTAATAGCAAATTCAATATTCTATTCTTTAGGAGGAACCATGCTTCGAACTACACTCAAAGATAAAGCTAAAAGCAATAGCAATAGCACAGACTGATATACCACTTCATAATGCTTTACAGCCCTCTCTAAACAGTTTATAGAGTCAGCATGTTGCCCCCAATAATCTGAGTTCTCATGTTACCAACCTTGGAAGGATGGAAGGCTGAGTCAACCTTGAGCTGGTGAGGATTGAACTCCTGGCTGATGGCAGAGTTAGCCTACAATACCACATTCTAAGCACTGCACCACCAAAGGTGATAAGATCCAAAGCTTGCTTATAAAACAGATCCACTGATACCAGAACATTTGAAAACAACTGGACACCAGAATCCTCAGCTAAGTTTTCCGCTCCACTCGGGCTTGTAGTTTGTGTTTCTGGTTGGTAGTCGTGGTCAGAGATGGGGTCGTCTGATTTGTCTTCGGTGTCTGCGGTTACCCATTTTCTTAGTTGATCAATATGTCTGCGCCAAACTCTCCCGTCCCCCATGTCTACCCTGTACGATTTGGGCCCCGTGATTTCTGTGATTGTCCCGGACTCCCAGAGTGGGCCCTGTCCGTAGTTTCTAGCGTGTACCAGTGTTCCTATGGTGAACTCTCTAAGCTTCCTCTCCCCCCCACTTGAAGACCTCTGGACAGTAATTGGGGTTGAGCCTATCTAATATTCCCTGGAGTTTCCGCCCCATTAATAGTTCTGCCGGACTTCGGCCCGTGGCTGTACAGGGTGTGGAGTGCTGAGCTATTAGGAACTTGTCTATCCTTTCCTGCCAGTCTCCAGGGCTTAAACGTGAAAGGGCCTCCTTTGCTGACCTCACAAATCTCTCAGCCTGTCCGTTACTAGCCGGATGAAATGGGGCTGAAAGGACATGTTTGATCCCAAGTCCCGCTAAGTATCCCTCGAACTGTGTTGTGGTGAATTGTGGCCCGTTATTTGACACTAGGATGTCCGGTAACCCATGGGTGGCGAATAACTGTCTTAGCTCCCTGATGGTTGCGTCGGTGGTCGTGGCCTTCATTAGCTTGATCTCCATCCATTTGGAGAATGCGTCTACGACGACCATGAAGGTCTGTCCGTGAAATGGGCCTGCAAAGTCAATGTGTATCCTGGACCAGGTCCCTGGGGTCTTTCCCACTCCCTCACGGGTGCCGTTGGTAGATCTGATCTGGACTCTTGGCAGGGCTGGCATCTCCCCACCCACTCGGTAATGTCTGTATCCATGCTGGGCCACCAGACGTAGCTCCTGGCTAGCCCCTTCATTCTTACAATCCCAGGGTGCCCCTCATGCAACAATGTTAAGACTTTCCTTTAGCCGTGAAGGAATAACAACCCGATCGCCCCATAGCAAACAACCCCCTTGCATTGTCAATTCGTCCCGTTTTCCCGTGAACGGTTTAAACTCCCCGCTCCCAATCTTTTCCGGCCACCCCCTCATAACCCAACTTGCGACTGTCCGGATCACGTGGTCTTTGGTTGAGGCTCTAGCAACCTCGGCTGATGTTATGGGCCCAGAGTCCAAAACGTCTATCAGCAGGATGGGGATGCCGGGTGTGGGGTCTTCTAGGCTGTCGGGTAGTGGGCATCGGCTGAGTGTGTCCGCATTGCCCATGTCCGCCCCTGGTCAATGTACCAGGCGATAGGAGTATGCTGCGAGGAAGATGGCCCAGCGTGTCATCCTGGGCGATAGTGCTGCTGGGGTTGGATGATCTCCTGCAAGGAGACCCAGGAGCGGTCAATGGTCAGTGATTAGTTCAAAATCCCTCCCGAACAAGTACTCGTGGAATTTCTTTACTCCCGAAA
Source organism: Arizona elegans (assembly GCA_022577455.1). Taxonomy (NCBI): domain Eukaryota; kingdom Metazoa; phylum Chordata; class Lepidosauria; order Squamata; family Colubridae; genus Arizona; species Arizona elegans. Next base: position 83,995,652 of record JAKOOJ010000001.1, read on the forward strand.
CTGCGTCGAGGGCCTCCTTGTCGAGCTGGCTATACTTTCGCTCGGCGCTTGATAGAGTTCGGGAGTAGTATGCGATGGGCGCTTCTAGGTCATTCGGGAGTCTATGGCTCAGGACGGCTCCCACCCCGAACGGGGACGCGTCACATGCTAGAACAAGGGAAAGTGTTGTGTTGTATTGTATTAAAAAGCTTTCAGCTGATAGCAGTTTTTTAATGCCGGCGAATGCCCTGTCTTCCGCCTTCCCCCATTTCCAAGTGGCTTTCTTGGTTAACAGTCTATGTAGGGGTTCTGCCACTGTTGCCTTGTCTTTGAGGAAAATGGCGTAAAAATTTAATAGTCCCAGGAAGGCCTGTAACTCTGCCTTGTCTTTGGGGGTGGGTGCTTCTCTGATTGCCCTGATCTTGCTCTCTGTGGGGTGTATGCCGGTGCCATCTACCCTGTATCCTAGGAATTCGATTGAGGGGACTGCGATCATGCATTTGTTTCATTTTACTCTGAGTCCTGAGTCCCTGAATTTCCTTAGGACCTCCCTCAGTCTTTCTCTTAGGTGCTGCTCATTGTCGGCGGTAATGAGCACGTCATCAAAATAGGGCACCACTCCGGGGATTCCTTGCAGTAGCCGCTCCATGGTACTTTGGAAAAGTCCGGGGGCTACGCTTACTCCGAATTGCAAATGGGTGCACTTGAAGGCCCCTTTGTGGGTTACGATAGTCTGTGCCTTTGCGGTAGCACCATCTACCAGCAGTTGCTGGTACGCCTGCGCAAGATCGAGTTTTGCGAAGATCTTGCCGGGGCCCAGGGAATGCAGCAAATGGTGAACGATGGGCACTGGATAGGCGCTCTGCTGCAGGGCCTTATTAATTGTGCATTTATAATCAGCGCATATGCGCACTGATCCATCCGGCTTTACCGGTGTCACGATTGGGGTCTCCCATTTGGCGTGGTCGACTGGAACGAGCACCCTTTGTTTGATTAATTTGTCCAGTTCAATGTCAATTTTGGGCTTCAGGGCAAACAGTATCCGCCTAGGCTTTGAACGGATGGGTGCAATATTGGGGTTGAGGTTAAACGAAATTGGGGTCCCCACATACTTGCCAAGCCTTTCGTCGAACACGTCCTGGAACTCTTGCATCAGGTCCTCTTTCAGGGTGCTTCGAACGTTCCTTACTCCGGTGAATCCCATGCCTAGGGCTCTGAACCAGTCCATGCCCAGGAGGCTTGGGAGATTGTCGCTGACTATGGTGAGGGGCAGTTTCTCGGTAAACTCCCCGTACTGTACTTGGAACTCACCTCTTCCTTCGACGGGTATGCGGTTCCCCTGATAGTCCTTCAGTCTGCGATGCTGTGGCTGGAGCTGTCGCTTGTGTGCGCTGGGGATGACTTTCTTTAGGTTCTCCCAAGACATGATTGATATCGGCGATCCCATGTCGATCTCCATCTGGCACTCCTGCCCCTCGATCAAGACCGTGGTGTAGGTCTTCTCTCCGGGCGAGGTGCAGGTCTGTGCGATGCGTATGGTGTAGGCCCCAGCGTCTTCAAATTTCGTGCCCTTCCGATTTCCGCCATCTCTGTTGGGCCTTTGGTGTGGCGCTGGCTTGGATTGGAAGGTTTGGCCACGTGGTTTATAGCTCTGGTGTGTCTTGGATCTGCAGATCCGAGCAATGTGGCCCCTCTTCTCACAGGAACGGCAAACGGCATCCCTGAACTTACAGTTTTGTCGCGAGTGGGACCCTTCGCAGCTGGCGCATCCGTCTCTGGGCTCTCTCCGGGCTGTGCGGGACTGCTCGGTGCGGTAGACCTCTTCTTCAGACTCCCCCTCGCTCGCGGTGCTTACGGCCTCTCGATGCACTGGCGCCGTCTTCTGCGTTGTTTTAGTTAGGTGGGAGCTCTTTAGTTTCTCTGCAGTCTTTACTGATGATTCTTGCGCTCATGCCTTGTCCAGGGCGATGTGTAGGGTCAGGTTTGACCTCGCGAGCAGTCTTCTCTGGAGCTGGCTATCTCTCACTCCGCAAATTAGTTGCTCTAGGAGCATCTCATCCAGGTCTCGGTACTCACATTGGGATGCGGCCTTATGCAGGGCAGCGGCATACTCACTGATCGATTCGCCCTCCTGCTGGAGCCGCTGCCGGAAATCGTAGTGCTGGACGTACTTCGATGGCATTGGTGCATAGTGGTCTTTTAACAGGGTCTGTAGCGTCAACCAGGAAATGTTGTGGACCGAATTCGGCTCTGACAATGCCTCGGCTGTGTCGAAGACCCTTGGCCCGCAGTGACTCAGGAACAGGGCTTTCTTCCGAACGTCCAGTAGCCCTTGCATGTCGTTTGCCACCATGAAGCACTTGAACCGAGACATATAGGATCCCCACTTCTCTTCCTTGGGGTCGAAAGGCGCTGGCGGGGTGTAGGCAGACATCGTTTCGGGATTCTCCTATGCTCCGCTCGCTCGCCTGGCTGGATTTGGATGCGGTCTCCGGTCCCCTTCTCCGACGTGGCTTCAGCTCTTTTTCCTGAGTGTGGCTTCAGCTCTCCTCTGCTTCTGGCCTCAAAATCCCACCTTCGTCGCCAAATGTTAAGTTGGGTGAATAAGGATGCAGCAAGCCAGAGTAGTTAGTGACAACAGCTCTTTATTATATAGTGAGACTCCAGCAACTGACCCAGGGAGCCAGCTCCCTTTATATACCTTGCAGCTGTGTTAGTCAGCCAATCAGCTGAGGGTCAGTTAATTCGAACTTCCCACCAAACAAACCTATTTACATAACAACTTTTTTCCCCCTCTTGCTTTGAAGAGTGCTCTTTTTGATGCAATAAACTACTCAGAGAAAACAAGAATTCAAATTCAGGAGCAAGGTTAGTAGGAATCTGACATGGATGCAATCATCTCCTTTCTTTCCACAAAGGTCTTGTGAAGTTGTTTAACTGAGAAAAAGTAGTTTACAAAAAGACTGATCTAATGCACTAATAAATTATGAGGCTGACTAGAGATATGAATGTCAGCAGAGGCCTGGTAAGAGATAAATCAAGTTGGGATGGATCAATTGTCAGAGTGGATATCAGCATTGACGTAGAAGCTGCCCTGTTGACCAGCAGTTAAATGGGGAAGACCATTTTATTCAAGGTATCCCAGGATATGAGGATTTTTCCATTCTTCAGTTGGTGACAGAGCTTGGCTTATTTGTTCTTTGGGAAGAGTTTGATCCTGTTACCCCAGAGGAAGTGGACAGAATCATGGGGAAGCTGAGTGCGACCACATGTGTATTGGACCCGTGCCCCTCCTGGCTGGTTTATTCAACTCGGGAGGGGATACGCGGCTGGATCCAGGTGGTGATAACTGCTTCCTTGGAGGAGGGAAGCTTTCCTGCCACCTTGAAGGAGGCGGTGGTGAGGCCCCTCCTCAAGAAACCTGCCTTGGATCCAGCTGTTTTGAGTAATTTCCATCCAGTCTCCAACCTTCATTTTCTTGCGAAGGTTGTTGAGAGCGTGGTGGCACATCAGCTCCCGATGGCCCTGGATGAAGCGGAGTACCTCGATCCATACCAATCGGGTTTCAGGCCCGGATACTGCATGGAGATGGCATTGGTCGCACTAGTGGATGATCTCTGGAGGGCTCGGGACAGAGGTTATTCCTCTGTTCTGGTCCTATTAGATCTTTCGGCATCTTTGGTATCTTGCTCAGCGCCTCAGGGGGTTGGGAATGGGAGGCACCATTTTACGGTGGTTCTCCTCTTACCTCTCGGGTCGGACTCAAGCAGTGTTGGCAGGGGGGCAGAGATCGACCATGAGGCCCTCACTTGTGGGGTGCCTCAGGGGTCGATTCTCTCGCCCTTCTGTTCAACATTTATATGAAACCGCTGGGGGAGATCATTCGTGGTTTCGGGGTGAGGTACCATCAGTACGCTGATGATACCCAGCTTTTTATATCCACCCCGAATCAGTGGGCAGTGATGCCCTCAATGTGATGTCCCAGTGCCTGGAAGCAGTACGAGTCTGGATGGGGAGGAACAGGCTTCGGCTCAACCCTGCCAAGACTGAGTGGCTGTGGGTACCGGCATCTCGATCCGAAGGAGAGGTTCCATCGTTGGCTATAGGGGGTGAAGTTTTACCCCCCATAGACAGGGCACGCAACTTGGGTGATCTCCTGGATTCAAAGTTGAGTTTAGATGATCATATAACAACCGTGACCAGGGGGCATATGCCCAGATTCATCTGGTGCATCAGTTGTGCCCCTATTTGGACCGAGATGCTCTACGCACAGTTACTCATGCGCTAGTCACCTCCCGTCTTGACTACTGTAATGCTCTCTACCTGGGGCTGTCCTTGAGGACCACTCAGAGGCTTCAGCTGGTGCAGAATGCGGCCACATGGGTTGTGATGAGAGGGTCCCGATACTCCCATGTTACACCTCTCCTGCGTGAATTTGCATTGGTTACCGGTTGCCCTCCAGGTGAGATTCAAGGTGCTGGTGATGACCTATAAAGCCCTACATGGCTTAGGCCCAGAATACTTGTCGGACCATCTGCAGCCAGCAACAGCTTCCCATTGCCCGGTGCGTTCTTACAGGGAGGGCCTTCTCCTGGTGCCGTTGACTAGACAATGTCAGCTGGCGGCCCCCAGGGGTAGAGCTTTCTCTGTGGGTGCGCTCACTCTTTGGAATCAACTCCCCCTGCGGCTTTAGTTGGCTCCTGACCTTCGCACCTTCCGCCGCAAATTAAAAACATGGCTGTTCACATCGCCCAGCCTGGACTGAGGGGTTTTTTGATTGTTTTAATGGCTTTTATTATATGTTTAAATTATATATTTATACATTTATGTACTTTATGTATGCATATTTATGTATTTTATATTTTATTGGGTTTGTTTTTATTTGAGTCCTACAGAGATAGGGCGGCATACAAATTATATTAAATAAATCAAATAAATAAATAAATTTTCCTTGTGGTACAAGCTCTTGCCAGTTTGATGAGAACCATTCAGCATCTTCTACAGTGTCCCTAATGTAGCATCCTTCTAAGCAGTGATTCTAATGATTTCAAAGCAGTAGTTCCCACTTCCTGCCAAGAGTAAACTGGTTCTCTGTTGCTGTGAAAGTGGGCCCACCCACCCTGCCCCCTGGTTATACTGACTTTTATTTCTGCTTCTGAAGCCCAGCTGATCAGGGGTGGCAGATTGAATTGGCCCTCCTCAGCTGTTTTCTTTGCTCCTTTCCTTGTTTGCAATGTGGAAGTTCAATTTTATGGAAACTGTGCACATGCACTCATAGAACTGGTTGTTCAATCAGTAGGATCCCACCCCTGCTTCTAGGTAAAATGCTATGCAGTGAAAGGTACACACGCGTGTTGCATCAGTGTGCAATGACTGGAAGTGCTGTGTAGATGTGCAGCCAGATCCCTGTCTCCACAACATCACCAGGGGCAGACTGCCTCCATTTCTCCACCGAAGTCTAAGCAATTTGTGACATCACGGGACATCTGGTTTTGTAACCTAAAAGTCCCACCAAAGAGATATGCAACTGCTCAAGTTAACCCCTTGTCAGTGTGCCACGTGGTGACAAAAGTTGAAAAACACTGCTAGGGTATCATGGAGAAGAAGGAGCAGCTGCAGGGGCGAAATGCTCCCGGTTTGGATCGGATCGCCTGATCCGGTAGTGATGGAGGTGGGTGGTTTGAACAATCGGACAACCGGTAACAAAAATCCCTGCCCCCCCCCCCCCATGCCCAGTTGAGCCACGCAATCATCAGAGGCTCTTTTTCTTTTAAATGCCTCTGACGATCCAAGCTGAGTTGGCTGATCGTCAGAGACATTTAAAAGAAAAAAAAGCCTCTGCTGATCAGGCAACTCAGCTGGGATCGTCAGAGCCTTTTGAAAGCATTTTTTTACAACCTCTTCGCCAAAGAGGTTGTAGAAAAAATGGTTTTAAAAGTTAAAAAAAAATTGGCCACACCCACCCAGTCACATTAACCCCCTCCACCAAGCCACGTCCACAGAACCAAATTTTAGATTTCACCACTGAGCAGCTGCCTACCTAATCATAATTGCATTTGGGGGAAAAAACCCAAACAAAAAGTATTCCCCAAAAAATCTCAAAACTTTTCTCACAAAAAAAAAGTCTGAGATATTCCAGCCTAGCTTTGCTTCTCATGTTCACATCTGTGCAGCCCTGATCCCAGACTTCACCCCTGTACGTTGATTGCCCATTCAGAAAATCATCTAGCAGCATTTAGAAGTATTAACATTCCTTTGTCTTTCCCTAATCACTCTTCACTGTGATCAAGCCAATGAAATTCATAACAATATTTTCTTCCTAGTGTGCCATTAGAAACCTCTATAGAGCCGTGTAAATATTTCTTTTTTAAAAAAAAATCACTTCACCCATGGTGTCTTTACTGCATAGAAATGATCTTCGCTCAGCAAAAGAAAATGTAAGCTTTTTTTCATGTGAATTTCAGCACAAAGGTTTACTTTATTGTAAGGAGCTCTATGGATTGGGAAATATGTTCATGATCCTTTATCTCTCTTTCATATTCGTTATGAGGAGAAAATGTGTGATCATGTGACTGTCAATTGTGATGTGGCCTTTGCTGCCTATGAGGAATAGAAACCTTTTTTCCTTATCTTCTTAATCCGCAGAATTGGCAACTCAACAAAATAATGCCTTGTTACAAAGGTGCGTGGCACACTGACAGTGCATCAAAGCTACTTGAGTATAAGTCAAACCAGAGGTGAGAAGGCTGTGATTGGTTGGTCCCTTTATCAAAGGCATCCATCAATACCTTTGGGCATGTCTCAGGATCAAAGGGCCTTGTGTTCATAAATTTAGTTTACTGGCAGTTCTTCTGTTCAGATTATGGATTGTCACTCTTGCTGCTACTGCTTCAGGTCAAAAATGACACAGAATCAGAAGTTTCTGTGGTGGTAACATCAGAAGGATATTCCTGAAGTTTCAAACAATGTCCCTCAAATCCCCTAGAGCGAAACATGAAAATGTGAATTAGGAATACCCCAGGCAAAAGGAAGAGGTAAGGGAAAGCAACTTTTGCTTCTGAATTGCAAGCAATGTGGGGGTTTTTCCCTAAAAAAAATAAAATAAAATCACTACTTGTTCTGACAGAATTATTCACCTTATTGCAGCTTCTTTATTCCATTTGTAATGCCTTCTGATAACTGCGAAAAAGAGAAAGTTAGGAACTCCACATATTCTGGTCTAGATTCACCACTAGTTTCCTTTCTGTATCATCTTCGGCATCTAATTAAAAATGAAGTAGTTTTTTTTTTTTTATGAAGTATTTTTCAAGTAAAAAATGGTTGTTTGGTGGCCTCATGGACATTTCGGTGTATTTTTCTTGGCAACAATATGAAGGCTATTGCCTTCTTCCTAATTTGGCATCTAGCCTTAGGATTTCTCACTTCCAAGATCTGATATCCATGATTACTTAGATCCAGCTATCTATTTGGGCATTAGTAGAGATGCGCTTGACTTGATCTCTGGTACCAGTGATGTAGGAATTACAAACCAGAGTAGAACAAGATGATCCCAGAGCAAAAATGCTAGTAATGATGGACTGAAGCATCAAGAAATAAACTACCAAGGACCACTGCAGAGCACCAAACCTGAGAAAAGTGCTCAATAAGTCATGGGACAGGCAGGAAAGGAAGTACCAATTTAAATTCACAGGGATTTAATTATATGCTGTGTATATGAACCAGTGGTGGGTTTCAAATTTTTTTACTACCGGTTCTGTGGGTGTGGCTTGGTGGGCGTGGCTTGGCTTGGTGGGCGTGGCTTGGTGGGCATGGCAGGGGAAGGATATTGTAAAATCTCCATTCCCACCCCACTCCAGAAGAAGGATACTGTAAAATCTCCATTTCCTCCTGATCAGCTAGGACTTGGGAGGCAGAGAATAGATGGGGGCGGGGCCAGTCAGAACTTTTACTACCGGTTCTCTGAACTACTCAAAATTTCCACTACCGGTACTCCAGAACTGGTCAGAATCTGCTGAAACCCACCTCTGATATGAACCATATGTAGAAATATGGCGTAATGTAACATCTTTATATCTCTGCTCTGCGAACTTAAAAAAGAAAAAAAAGTATACATCATTCTGACAGATTCTATATGTTCCTTCTTGAAACTTCTGAACTTGGATAGCTTGCAAAGCTAATGCACTGTATATATTGTATATATAGAGTCCAATTCCTGGTAGAGGGTTTAACATCACAGGATAAGATTTATCTACCTATGTCTGACTATTACCGATAAAGATGATACTGATCATAGAGTGGCTGACTCTTGTGGTCTATGTAAATGGGTGTAAAAAAGAACTCCACTCTCATAGTGAAGAATAATTGACTGTTTGAAGTGGATTCATCTCCATTTGTAATAAAGATTCTTACTTAACTGTTCCAGGTATCCGGAGTAACTTCTGCCAAGTTTGAACCAGGGAGCCTGATATGTCCATGCAATTTTCCTGGTGGCAATATGGAAGTGTTCTCTAGTTTAGTCTACAGTTCTGAAATCCTTGCTGATCTCCAAGCCAAGTGCAAACCAGATCTATGCTTATTATCAGAAAAGCAGATGTTTTACCTGCTTAGAATTGAATTACAAATCTTGAATTGAACCATGGAAATCTTATGAAGGCCCTTTAATTTAATTTAATTTTTCTTATGGAACTGACTAGAACTCCAAAGAGGTCGTCTTACTAGAACTTGCAGTAATTGTGGGGTGAAATGTAGGCAAAATGGATGAGAATGAAAGAGAAATAAATAAATTCTGAAAGTGATATAAGGAAAAAATGCAAACCACTTGAAAATATTGGGATTGTTAGAAATACTGTCCATGTAGTGATTCTGTACCTCCTTTCGATATGCCAGAATCTACCCTTTGCCTAAAATAGAATAAAAGGAAATGGAATAGAGAAATATGAAGTGGTGGACAGTACACTATATAATACCATTTACATGTTATGTTGCATGACAGTAATCTCTCTTGTAAGGAGGAGTCGGTTGGACTTCAAAATTTGTCCCTCATCCCCATTGGCCTCCTTACAGAAAATGTGCATTGCGGGAATCAGTTAAGACTGTCCAAGTGAGATTTTCTTTCAACTGAAGAGATGGAGTAAAATGTCTATGGAGAACAAAAAACATGCTGTTCAGATAGCTGTTTTAACAGTCGAAGCTTGCTTGATGTTTAATTCTAAATAATCAGTTATTCTGTTCTTTTAAACACGCTGCTGTACTAACTTGTCAAAATTATGTGCTCCTCAGTAAAGCAGACAAAATGGTATCCCCATTGCAGCATGCAGTAGCATGATCAGTTCCAATATTTCAGGATTCAACCCTCTCCTTCTTGCATATTATGTATTTGTTTATCAAATTTTGAAATCACTCATCTTCCTAACTGAATAGTATGAAAAAATAAACTCCTATTTACACAATGAGGTTTGTTTGAATCTCTTATGTTGGACCCAGTGGTGGGTTTCAATTTTTTTTTACTACTGGTTCTGTGGGTGTGGCTTGGTGGGCGTGGCATGGTTTGGTGGGCGTGGCTTGGTGGGTGTGGCAGGGGAAGGATACTGTAAAATCTCCATTCCCAACCTACTCCAGGGGAAAGATACTATAAAATCTCCATTCCGACCCCAATCTAGGGAAGGTTACTGCAAAATCCCCATTTCCTCCCGATCAACTGGGACTTGTGAGGCAGAGAATAGATGGGGGCTGGGCCAGTCAGAATTTTTACTGTGTATATCTTAGTAAAGTGGGCAGTGGGTTATATTTAGAATTGTATTGCATGATTTTGTAGGAATTGAAGGGTTGAAATAGGTTAGTTTACTGATTGATTAGTCTAAGAAAAAGGATCCTTAAGTCATATATTTAGGGGAGTGGAGGAATTGGATAGAACTGAATAAATGTTAAATTTGGATGTAGGGAGAAGGCCGCTTTAAAATGTTATATTAATATATATAAAAGATTAAATGTTAAATTGTAATAATACACTATAAGTTTAGGGGAGGAGAAAAAGGGCAGATTATCGTAAAAATGGGAGTTATAAGAATAATATGCTAAGGGTCAGTATTCTGAGGAGGGAGTAAGGGAAAGGAAAGATATTATGTATGTAATTAGTTATGAAATAGCCTATTGTTGTGAAGAAGTCACAGGGGGGGATGGGTGGTGAGGGGGGGTTAGGGAAGAGGGGGGGAAAAGGGGGAAAAACTTGTATTTGAAAACTTTTTCAATAAAAAAAAAAAGAATTTTTATTGCTGGTTCTCCAAACTATTCAAAATTTCTGCTACTGGTTCTCCAGAACTGGACAGAACCTGCTGAAACCCACCTCTGGTTAGACCACTATGATTTGTTTGAATCTCTTACATTGGGCCACTGGTCATTATGAGTGATAGGAAATGATACAGTATTTTGGTGTTGGTTTAAAAGGGAGCGGAATATTATTATTAAGAGCTCAGTGTTCCATTTGCACGACTCTTACTTTTTATTTATTTATTTAAACTATTTATTGAGCTTACCATCTCACAGCAGTGATTCTGGGTGGTGTACAAAGATTTGAAACATCAAAATTGTATAAACTAATGATAGCCTGATTCTACAATACCCATTAAAAAAAAATGAGATCACCAACAAACTTTCCCTAACTGCCTAAACTAGGGTAAATAGCCAGGTCTTCAGAAAGTTGAAAAAAAAAAGCTAACAATGTTGGGAGCATCTGAAGCATCTGAATCTCTGCCCTTTAGATGCCATTCTAAAGGCCAGGCACAGCCACAGAGAAGGCTGAAATTTGGAGTCCAACAAAATGGCATTTCTTCAAGGTAGGAACCCAGATCATTCCTTCTTTGCTACATGGTAGGAAAGAAAGAGACAATGGGGGTATGTGGTCCCACAAATAGCCTATGCCATGTAAGGCATTATTTGGTGGTAACCAGTATCATAACTTGGATTTGGAAGCCTACTGTGAGATAGTGTAGCTTGTGGAGCGGTAGTGTTATCTGAGTGAATCAAGAAATGCCAAAACTGCATTGGGAACTGCAGCTTTTGAATAATCTTCAAGGGCAGCCCCATGTAGAGCACAACACAGTAATTCAAGGCAACTAAGGCATCAATCACCATGAACAAGGCCTCCTGGTCCATGAATGGGTCCAGCTGGTGCTTAAGATCAACCTGTGCAAAAGCCAGAATTTAAGAAGCACCCCCAAATTGTTCAACTGTTCTTACTGGAAAAGTGCATCACTAGGCAGAGTCAAAGACAGAAAATCTCTAGAACCAGAGGGCCTTCAAATCTACAGCCTGGTTTGATCCAAAGCCTATTCTCCACTATCCAGACTCTCTTAGCTCCAGTTACAAGGAAGGGACCTTGCCAACATTGCTTGATTGGCTCAGAGCAGAAATTTACACCTGAGTATCATCAGCTTACTAATGATACCACACCCTATGCTGAAAGAAGACATCCCCCAGTGTTTTCATGTAGGTGTTAAATAGAAGAGCAGAGGCCTCCAGTTTGACCTCTAAACCCCCTCCCCCAAACATTGACTGAAACTGGCCATGAAGAGAAAGAAGAACCACTTCTTACTTCTAATCCCTTGAGGCTCAGCGGATAGCATGATTGATGATATTAAAAGTCAATGAGACATCAAAGAGCTGGAGCTATAAGCCAACTACTTTCCCAAAAAGAGAAGATTGGAGACTGGACAAAAATTGTCCAGATCTATTGAGTCCGATTGAATTCACACACTACACAACTTTGTAACTTCTCTATGGTTGCAAAGTCACATGGGATAATTGGAGAAGTTCCTATGTTTGCTAGCAAGCCTGGAAAATGAGACTTGATATGGAAAGTTGTTTTGTGATCAATATTCCAATTAGAAGTGTGCAAAACCCTTCATACAGTCATTTGAGTGTTTGAATTCAAATTCGTTCATGATTGTTTCATGTAGTGTTGTTGCTTGTGCTCTGAAAGTTTCAAACACTAGAGCTGTGATATTGATATCTGGATTGAAGTTGGCTTCTTTCAGTCTAGTCCAGGGGTCTGCAACTTTAAACACTTAAAGAGCCATTTGGACTCATTTCCCACAGAAAAGAAAACACTGGGAGCCACAAAACCTGGGTGGGCATGGCCAACTCAACGTCACTCCCACCCAGTCACATGACCTCCCCTGTCATGCCTACCTGGGTTTTGTGGCTCTTGCAGCACCTTGTGCAGCAGCACACTTAACTTTGGCATGCTTCACAATGGTGGAGATGGCCTCCTCCTCCTCCTGGAGCCCATTATGATGTGGAGCATTAGCCGCAGTCGGGCTGGGCCGGTGTCTCAGGATGGAGAGAAAGTTGCACATCTCCCCAAGTGACTGAGGTGCGTGCAGCACCAAGAAGCACCTGAAGAAGTGCCCACGAGACGAGAGGCAAGTATAGGGACGCTTCTCTCCCACTCTGGAATATGGAATGAGTCTCCATCCCTGCCATTGCCTTCTCAGGCCACATGAGGAGTGACTGGGATGGGAGGGCGAGGGGCAGGGGCAGGGGCAGGGCCAGCCAGCTGACAGGGAGCCACAGCAGGGGGACGAAAGAGCCGACACCTGGTCTAGTCAGTACACAAGCAGGAACAAATTGTGTCACTATTATTGGTTTAGGCTGGAGAGTTGGTGAGGGCATGGTGCACTGAGAGAAAAGCACCCCTTAAGCAAAATGGCTGGACTAAAAATGCTCACAAATGCAAAAATCCCAACCAGCCTGATACATTATTTAGGTTTTAGAAAATGTGGGAAAATGAGAATTCACATAGATTGTAAGAAGGGTACGTCCACATTTTGCTATCTGGATTTCAGCCTCTCCTGAAAAAGAAAGCAGATGAATGCATGTAAAAGCAGGCAGGCAAGTGCAAAAGATGTGTGTATTCCTGTACATTGCTCTACATCGCTACAGAGCCTGTGGTTTTGATTTGGCTTAATAAGATGTTTCACACTGAGAAAGCAACACGAAGCATTTTGTCTAAGTAAAGAGGCCACACAATTTGCCTCAACAAGCTGCTTCACATCAGCTTGCAGCCTCTTCAGCATCTCCTCCAGCACTGTTGAAGTGCTGGAGAATGCAAGCAAGACTTCATTTTGCTTTGAGAGGTGAGGGGCTGTAATGGCATACTCACAGAGGGATCTAGTAGGGGTTCCTGTTGCTCCTTCTCACAAGTCATGGGAGGGTCTGTTCAGTCACTATCATCATCCAGAATAAATTCTCTGCACCTGATTTGGGAGGAAAGGAGTGGGAAATCTTCTCCAGGTCTTGGCTGTCTTGTGTTTCTCTTAGTAGGAGAGGAGTGGGGATGCATGATAGGATAAATCCCCTGTCAGAAGGACACTAATATGGCTTGAAAAGATGCAAGTTGTTGCATTATGTAGGTCAAGGTTAAGGAGAAAACAAAGGGAGGTGATGTGGGGAAAGGAAAATGCTGTGAATCCTTCAGGATTTTACTTGTAATTGTCCAGGAGAAAGAGGAGGGAGGGAGGGAGGGAGAGACACTATATTTACCTTCATTAATAAGAGAGACTATAGGTAGAATAAAATAAGACCAAATACAATACAAAATACAAGCAGCCGCTTGGATTATATAAAAATGTATATCTTATTGGGGCTACAAATGCAGGGTTGGGCTGCTGGGGGTTTGCAGGGGTTCGGGAGAACCTCTAGCTAAGGTTCTGTGCAGTTCGGAGAACCCCCCAAATCCCACTCCTGGCTGGCCCAGCCCATCCCACCCCGCCCCCTCCCAGGAGTCCGCACCCGGCCAGTTTTGATCGTAGGTAAGTGCAGGGCACACATGGAGGTTCATGGAGGGCAAAAAATGGCCTAAGAGAAGTTCTCCTCAGGCCTCCAGAGCCTGGGGAGGCTGTTTTCGCCCTCCCAGAGGGTCAAGAAAAGCCTCTGGAGCCCAGGGAGGGCCAAAATGCCCCCTCTCCTGCGCCATGGTGCAAGAGGCTGACTAGGCCATGCCCACCATGGCCATGCCCACCCAGCAACCAGGCAGAGAACCCCTTGCTAAAGTTTTTAAAGCCAACCCCTGTACAAATGTACATCTTTATAAAAATCATAATTCACATCTTGCTCCACATTACCCTAGCAACTTATCTCTGTCGAGCCGTTCCCCGCTCGCCACCATGGGGAATCATTGCTACAGCAGAACGCACAGATGGCCCGTCGCGCTCTGGAAACCATGGTTGTGGGATGCGAGAGGGAGGGGGCGTGAATGATATATGCACGGTGGAGGGGGTGTTAGGTTTCAGTAGGCGGGCGGTCACATCGCGGCCGGGATAGGGCCCTTTAAGACATCTGGATGATGCAACGGATTGCAAGAGGTGGCTGACGTCCGGGAGCTGTGGAAATTGGATAATTGTAAGGCGCGCCTATTTAAATGGAGCTGTTTCCTGGAAGCTCTAACGCCGACTTTGTGTTATCAAACCTTGAACTCAGCTTCGATCCCTGTGAACCTGGCGAATGAATAAACCAGACACCTGTTTAAGGCAAACTTCATGCAGCGTGGTTTGTGAGTGCCCAGGATTCGTAGCAGGGTCTGAGAATCTCCTTCTGATTGTCCAACTTTCCTCAGAGATGAGGTGCCGTTCTTAATCATTAGGAGCCAGGCTGAAAAGAGGTGTCTCTCCTTTGAGGAAGATGGCAGGCAGGTAGGCAAAACCACAAAGGCAAGATGGAGCTGGCTCCTTTCCCCCTTTTCAAAGCTCATCTTAGAATTTCCTGAGCTCAGTGATCTTGGTTCCTTATCTAAAGCAGAATTTCTCAACCTGCTTTAGCAACTTGAAGAGGTGGACTTCAACTCACAGAATTCTTCAGCAAACATGGGGAAATCTGGGAGTTGAAGTCCACACATTGTCAAGTTGCCAAGGCTGAGGAACATTGATTAAAGTGACATGCTATGCTTTGGTTGATTAACTATTTCTACCCCTTAATGGCAGGATGCAACATTGTTCCATGAAGCCACTTTGAGAAATACTTTGTTCAAGCTGTCAGCAAAGCAAAACTAACTTTGAAGTACTGCACACCTCTTCAGCGTGCAAGTATTGCTACTGTTCTTGCTTTGATCTACCACCACAGAAAGAATTTCAAACAACAAAGTTCTTTGTTGGTTTGGGCTGATTCTGAGTTGGTGTTTGAGGCGCTCACTGTTCATATAAGCTTTTAGCTTGTTTAAAATGCAGTTATTATTTTTTTTTATTAGTTTGAAATGATTTGGCAGAAGGACCCAATTTCTGTTGTTCAGAGAATCATACCAGACTTTCTATGGCATGTTGAAGGCTGCCCTCCAAAATTAAATGGAATCAGGATCCATTTGGAGATGAGGTTCTAGGGAATTTAAATGAACGAAACGAATGTTTTAAGCATCTGCAAGACTAAAGGCATCAATCTGACCTCTTCAAATGCATCACTCAAATCACAAAAAATACCCCCCCAAAAAAAGGAACTTAAATTTTGCTCATATCCACTCTGAAGAGTTCATGGAGTAGGCAGACTTGCACATGGCCTTCCAGCCACGTATTTTACAGTGCTGAACTTCAGGATATTTGCACTCTGTGCGTGCTTTTTGTTTGCCTTATGGATATTGCCTTGTAGACATTGAACTTCCAGATGCATTTAAAAGTGCTGTGTTGATGTGGCCTAATTTGCTGAATGATTGGTGTGCCTGTATGATTGCTCCTTTGGCTGTTAATGAGCTTTCAGAATGGTTTTGTTTGCTAATAGGAAAATCTGGAGCAGTAACTATCTGTATAGTGGTTTGCTTCTCTGTTCTGTATCCTGCATTCTTTATTTAGCAAGAACTAAGCTGAGCATCATGCCTTAATTGCAATAAAAATCACCACAAATGTCTTGCTTGATATTCCTTAGGACGGTGATGGCGAACCTTTTATGCACCAAGTGCCCAAAGTGCGTGCACACACCCAAACTGCAAGGCGTGGGTGCATGCGTGGGCACCCCACCCAAACTGCAAGGCATGAGCATTTGCACGGGCACCCTGCCCAAACTGCAAGGCACAGGTGTATACCAGTGGTGGGTTCCTCCCGGTTCGGTCTGGTTTGGCCGAGCCGGTAGTGGTGACGATATGACATCACCGAACCGGTTCTCCCACCCGCCCTCCCCACCCCACCCCCCACGTTATTCTTACCTTTTATTTGGTCCCACCCTCAATCTATTGCTGCCTCCTGAGTCCCAGCTGATGACTAGAGGGAAAAAAACTGTTTAAACTCTTGCCGCGGGGCTTCAAAGGGCCGTCCTACAGCTGATCAGTGTTAAAAGCAAACAAATGAGTTGGGTCGTAAGTGCGAGGACTGGTCGTAAGTGTGAGGACCTTCCAGAAATGACTCTGACCAGCTAGCCACGCCCACCTAGTCACATGACCTCCAAGCCACACCCACAAAATAAGCCACGCCCACAGAACCGGTAGTAAAAAAATTTAGAACCCACCCCTGGTGTATACACGGGCACCGTGCCCAAACTGCATGCTTGCTCCCCTGTGCATGCACAATAGAGACCAGAAGACCAGCTGGCCAGCGGGAGGCACATGCACATGTGCGGCAGAGACCCAAAACAGTGGGCATGCATGATGGTACGCATGCCCACAGAGAGGGCTCTGTGTGCCACCTCTGGCACGCGTGCCATAGGTTCGCACCACTGCCTTAGGAGATAATAGGGTAGCCTGTGCTGTCAGTCTTTTCCCACTTGGAGCTGAACCCAGAAGGATATTTCTTCTAACAATATGGTGGCAAAAAGATCAGAATCTGGTAGCAACTTTCCTGAATACATTTTATTGGGAGGCATAAGCTTTCATGAACTGCATCAGATGCAAAGAGAAGGGAAAAAAGACACAACTCAGGACAATTTGTACCCACTTACTTGCCTTGTTTATTCCCAGGCAGGGATGAAATAATTGAAGATAATGTTGATGACAATAGTTCTTTTGTCCTGTTAATGTGTTGCCTGAGTAACTCAAGGTTTATTTTGAAAACTAAAACAAAAAACAACTCTACTCCCTTGATAACCAGTGTGGGGATTAGAAAAGGTAGTGATAATAGATTTGGATTAATGGATTTTTTTCCATCACAAATTAAATTGTTTTGTGCTTTAAAAGTGTTTAAAGATATTTGAAAGTTAAGATAGGTCGGGTGGCCACTGATGGTTCCCAACCCAGAGATAGCATACAACTGCTCATTTTCAAGTCCAGCAAGTCCCAAGCCAAGAATCTGTTAATTCAGTAAATGAGAAAAAGCAGGCTTAAGTTTAAATTCCATGACTGTGAATCTTTTGCCAAGTCAAGTCAAAAAGTCAAATTAAGCAATGAAATATTAGATCTGCCAAACTCAGGTTGTAAATCATGACAACCATGTCTTTGGTTAATTTTACTACTCATGTGGATATGGACTACCACTTACATGTGTGGCCCAAAGGTACAAAACAAGGATACAAGAAGTTTATATTTTATGGCTAAATGGCAAAAATAAAGCTAAATAGCTAAATAACTTTATTTTCAACCAACTGAAATATAAAACATTTGAACTGTGTTTGAGTTTGTCCTACTGGAATGCAGCTAATATCCTGAGGGTTATTTCAAAGGGACATATTGTGTCCTAAGTTTGAAACCCCTCTTTTTTTGTTGTGCACAAAGGAAAATGGATGGATGAAAAACCATACAGGGTGCAATCATATCTTTCTTGGAGTAAGTATAAGGGTTGAATGAAAAATAATGCCTCCAATGTTATAAGTCACCAACATACTGTTTGTATATTTCAGTTGGCAGAATGTTGCTATGAGAAAAGGTTATTCAGGTAGTCCTCAACTTACAACCACAATTGAGCCCAACATTTCTGTTGCTAAGTGAGGACATTTGTTAAGTGGGTTTTGCCCCATTTTACGACCTTTCCTGCCACAATTCTTAAGTGAATCGCTGCAGTTAATAAATTAGTAATCTGGTTGTTAAGTGAATCAAACTTCCCCGTTGACTTTGCTTGTCAGAAGGTCGCAAAAGGGAAATCACATGACCTTGGAACACTGCAACTGTCATAAATATGAACCAGTTGTCAAGCATCTGAATTTTGCTCACATGATGATAAGGATTCTGCAAAGGACATAATTGTGAAAAATGGTCATAAGCGACATTTTTCAGTGCCATTGTAACTTTGAACAGTCAGTAAATGGACTGTTGTAAGTCAAGGACTACCTGTGTTGCCAATATTCATGAGTTCTACAGTGGATACTCATCAGTGTGCTTTAAGCAGCATGCCACATTTCGATTTTGAACACTGAAAGACTCTCTCTAAGCGAAATTGAGCATCAAATGCAGGTTGTTTTTGGTAATGAAAATCTTGATATGAATCCTGTGAATTGTTGGGCCACAAATATAAAGATGGTGAATCATCTTTGTGCAATCAAGAATGAAACGGATGATCCTTTTGACAGCAACTGATACAGTTTGCAAGAAAAAGTTTTGATGAACTGATAAGAACAATTAACAGGTCATTCACAAGCAGATTACTGTTCAGCTTGGTGTTTCCCAGGAATGTGTGGGTCTTGAATGAAGCCATGTTGTACAGTGGATCCTTTCAGCAAAAAAGTAAGATCTTTTTTCACAGCCATGGCAAGTCCATTGCCTGGGATACAGTAGATACCTAAAACATGTGTTGCTGATGTGAGTTTTTTTTTTCTTACATAAAATAAAAATTTAAATGTGCCCGCTTTTCAGATAGAGGCACTCAGTTCAGGGGTCCTTGCTGCTGTTGGAAGAAATATCCTTCTGGGTTCAGTTCCAACTGGGGAGAAAGACTCTGGATTCATGGAGGTTCCTTGGAAAGAAGGTTTATTGGTGAACAGGATTGCATGGCTTTAGTTCCTGAGGAAAAAAAGGGCAGAGATGCTGAGAGTGCCTTGGTTTTATGCCCCCTGTTGGGCTCTGAATTTGAATTTGTATTCTGATTGGTTGTCAGACTCCCATGGGGCGATGCAGGGGCAATTCTGTAGTCTGTCCTGAGTCCCAAGCTTGGTTGAGCCTTTCTGGATGATGATGTAATGAAGGGGCTTTGGGCAATTCCTCTTTATTATGGTTCTGCTAGAAGGAGGTCATCATTGGCATCTTTCAGTCTCAAGAGACTATGGTATTGTGCTCTGGAAAGAGGTCCTAAAACAGCATCTAGTGTGACTAAAAAGGCCAATTCAAGAGTGGCAATCCCTTCCACACTGAGGGCAGATACATTCTGTCCCCTGCCCAGCCCCCAGATTTCGCTGGTTCCAGGACTGCCTCTTTGCCTCAGCCTGCCGAACAAGTGTATCTTCGAACTGGAGAAGGCCATGCTGTGTCTTTAGCCTCCAAGCTGAACGATCGGAGGTCAAGGTTTCCCAGTTGTTCATGTCCATTCCCAGGGCCTTTAGGTCCCTCTTGCAGATATCCTTATATCGCAGCTGTGGTCTCCCTCTGAGGCGCTTTCCCTGCACTAATTCTCCATACAGGAGATCTTTCAGAATCTGACCATCAGCCATTCTCAGGAGAATGAGGAAGGAGGAGATCTTCGTTATGTAGACTAGACTGGCCCAGGCCTTAATGGCCCATTAATAAAGGTGGGGGCTGAGTTCCTGCCTCTCTTTTAGGGGAAATATTCTGCCCTTATAATATTTCCTAAAATATCCCATTTTCCTAGGAGAGGGGTGGGTGCTAACGTCCTACACTGCTCTCTGAGTTTGCTTGTTTTCTTGCAGATGTTTCGTTACCCAGACTAGATAACATCATCAGGGCTAGTCACTGTGAACTGACTTGCATTCAGTTCAAGACTATGTGAGTTAGGTTATGACTAATGGAGGAAGGCAAGAAAGTAGAAATGAAACAATGCTGGCAGAATATTGCTGGGTAAACGCCCTTTAAAAGTGCAGAAGACTTCTGTTATTTATCAAAATAACATCGTATATTGCTCTAGATTTTCTTTCGATGCTGCATTTAAAATAATCAAAGGTATTTTCTTTAACAGGGTAGCCAGCAGTAAATGGCACCAGGGAAATATTAAAAGCTTATCTTTGCAAAGTCATATTCTGAAGAATAGACATTCTTCAAAAGTGAATTCAAAACACTTATTTGTAGTGTGTGGTTGTTGTAAGAAAAAGAAAACAAATAAAGAATTCGTGGAGCAATCTGCTATTTGTGTTTGAAGGTCTGTGGCAGAATGCGAAAGACAAAAAGGGAAATAATTGATTAGTGAGGTCTTTGATCTGTTCAGGGATCAAAGGGACAAATACTGTCTCCTAGGATGAAAGAAAGGGAAATGCTCCCTGTGCTGATACAGTTATCTGCTTAATCATGCGCTCTTTATTGTGCATTACAGAGTTGCTGCTACCTGACCCTCTGTCAAACCTGTTTCAAATATAGTATCTAAGCACATCTTGCTGTAGTTTTACAATCATTTGTAAATTGGTGGCTCAAGTAAATTGATGGGAAGTAGGTAGAAATTAGTTGCTTATTTTTCAAAATACAGAACAGCCGTGCCTGGCATTAACAGGTTCTTGTTTGAATATGAACTTCAATCTGAAAAAAAAAAGGCTTACATCCCAGTTAAGAAATGATATATGCATTCCAAAACCTGGGGTATTTTCCTAAGAACCAGAAAGCCATACAGTAAGCAATGCTTGGGGTATTTACAATATCAGAAACGTTTGCATAATTTCACAGAGTGTGCACATAATTTAAAATGTCTTTCAATCTATTCAATTTTGACTCTATTCAAATTGATCTAAATAATATCTGTTTCCATGAGTGTACTGGAACACAGGTGCATAGAAATATTGAGGGTCTCAAACCTCCTCTGCCCAAAAACCTGGGGTTTTTCACTCCTTGACCTTTCTTCATGCTTTAAAATAGGGACTTGGAAGATTTTTGCATC
This sequence comes from Arizona elegans, assembly GCA_022577455.1. Classification (NCBI taxonomy): domain Eukaryota; kingdom Metazoa; phylum Chordata; class Lepidosauria; order Squamata; family Colubridae; genus Arizona; species Arizona elegans. Next base: position 84,016,561 of record JAKOOJ010000001.1, read on the forward strand.
CACTACCTACAGTATCTTCCACCGGACTTCTTTTCCCTAAACCGAGTGTGCGAGAGAGTTAAGACTCTCACAATCTGTGCACCTTTCTGATGACAAAAAGATTGAAATAATATCAATAATGCCGATTCCTAGCTATATGACATGCAGACCTTAATTGGAAGATTTAGCCATTCTGCATCTCACAAGACATAAACAAAAGCCATGTTTTTTTAAAAAAGAAAGAAAACATAGAATCCGTTTTAACTTTAAATTTTAAATGCAAACATTTAAAGTTGAAGATATATATGTTATGAACTGTTCATGGCTGTTTTCAAATGATTTTTTTTAAAGAAAAGTTTCAAAGGAAGGTATAATTCTCCAGACACAACACAAGAGGGTACTAGTCTGCTACAATGAATACTGGCTACAGCCTTGGAAAAGACTCCTGTGTTCAACAGGTTTCAAGAGGTCCAGATGAGCAATAGACTTCTCTTCATATTTGTGCTCTTAGCTGCACTTTATAGAGAAAAGTACTTTTTTCTGAGCAACCAAAGTCCTGAATTAACACCTTGACTTCCCACTTGATTTCAGTTGGAGTTCTCAGCATTTCCCTCTCTTTGAGAGTATGGCTAGAAATGCAATAAAACAGAGATTGTAGAATTCAGGCCCTGCCCAACCTTCCCTCTTGCCTCAAAACTTGAAGAAGATAATAAATCTGCACATTTGTAAGACTGTATGTACTTCATCATCTGAGCATAAAAGGTAAAGGTTCTAGTCATAACCGACTCTAGGGGGCGGTGCTTATATCCGTTTCAAAGCCGAAGAGCCAGCCATGTCTGAAGACGTCTCCATGGTCATGTGGCCGGCATGACTAAATGCCAAAGGCGCATGGAACACTGTTACCTTCCCACCAAAGGTGGTCCCTATTTTTCTACTTGCATTTTTTACGTGCTTTCGAACTGCTAGGTTGGCAGAAGCTGGGACAAGTAATGGGAGCTCACCCTCATTACGCAGCACTAGGGATTCGAACCACTGAACTGCTGAAACTTTCGATTGACAAGCTCAGCATCTTAGCCTCTGAGCCACCACGACCCATCCATGAATAGGACAAGGTTATTTTAAGGACAGACTCTCTTTTGACTCAGTTATTTCTACCCACCCCATCAGATCTGGAAGGAGACACAGGCTACAGTCTCATCAATTAAGGGATGTCAGACCCAGAAAGTGGACCTTTTTCATCTTAGTGCCTGCCCTTTGGAATGACAAAGTCCATAAAATTAGTTTGGCCCTAAATCGGCTGGCCTTTCATAAAGCACTAAAGACTTGGATATGCTCCTGAGCATAGGTGGAGACCATAGGGCATCTTAACGTTATTAGACCTGCTTTATCTGTTGCTACCTGCTTAGAAGGGGATGCAGTGGCTCAATGGCTAAGATGCTGAGCTTGTCAACCAGAAGGTTGGCAGTTTAGCAGTTCAAATCCCTAGTGCCGCGTAACAGGGTGAACTCCCATTACTTGTCCCAGCTTCTGCCAACTTAGCAGTTCGAAAGCACATAAAAAATGCAAGTAGAAAAATAGGGACCACTTTGGTGGGAAATTAACAGCACTCCGTGCACCTTGGGCATTGAGTCATGCCAGCCACATGACCATGGAGACATCTTCAGACAGCGCTGGCTCAAACAGAGATGAGCACCACCCCTAGAGCCAGAAATGACTAGCATGCATGTGTGGGGGAACCTTTACCTTTACCTTACCTGCTTAGAGTTTCTATGGTGAGATGGTCAACCATGAAAATACAAATAAATAAATACTATGTGTAAGTATGGCACTCCATCATTGGAAGTTTTCAAGAAAATATTGGTCAGCCATTTGTCTGGGACAGTCTCAGGATTCCTGCTCTAGGTAGGACATTGTATTAGAAGACTATGACTCTATGATTCTACTATGACTCTATGATTCTAAGTATTTCTAGTAATGGAACCTTTCTTTTCACTTATTTCTAATCTGACCTTCTGAAAGATTTTATATTACAAATGATTCATTGCCAAAAAGATTCACTACAAATCTATAACCGTATGTTGTAAATACTATATTTTTAGCTAGTAGAGTAATTCATTGGAATTAATTGCTTTAAGCCATTTATTTCGTTATTTGGATTATGCTGTTTAAAACAGTTATTCCTCTTTATTTAAATTCAAATGTATACCATATCTATATAACCTATCTGGCCAAGCCCAGCTGCCAAAAATGCAGAGAGAGATGTGTTCTATTAGTAGTATCAGAAGTAGCAGTAACAGAATATATTATTTCAGCCCTGTTTTAGAACTCCATGTACTTTGCCATTCCATCAAGGAAATCTCTGTGTCACATTCTTTGCTTGTTTCCCAGAATCTGGATAGTTTCATTTTTTGGACATAACGAAGAGTAAGCATTGTTTGGAATTAAGTTGGCCAGACTCATAACAAAGCATCTAATAGTTTCCCCATTTTGTCTGTTTATAATCCAACATCAGCCCCATCATACTGTATTTACAAAATAAAGGGTTATGAGATTTATATTGACTAAAAAATGGGACTATTGGCTGGTGATAGCAAGGTTATTCTGGACTCTGAGAGACTGAAATTACTGATTCTCACAGCCTTCCTAGAGTGCCGAGAGGTAAAATTCCATTTTGGCTGGCTGGGGATCTTCTAGCTTTCCATCTCGTAAGGGGATTAGGCCTTTACAGTCTTTATCTTTTTTTAGACAGAGCAGGGGTGAAATTCAGCAGGTTCTGGAGAACCGGTAGCAGAAATTTTGAGTAGTTCAGAGAACTGGCAAATACCACTTCTGGCTGGCCTCAGAGCTGGGTGGGAATGGAGATTTTGTAATATCCTTCCCCAGTAGTGGAGAGGGAATGGGGATTTTGCAGTATCCTTCCCCTGGAGTGGGGTGGGAATGGAGATTTTGCATTATCTTTCCCCTGCCACGCCCACCAAGCCACTTCCACCAAGCCACTCCCACAGAACCGGTAGTAAAAAAAATTGAATTCTACCACTGAGACAGAGGTATGTCAGAAGTTGAATGGACTGTTTAAGGTCCACATTTCCAAATGGACTGTTTAAGGTCCACATAAGGTCAGAGCAGCATGTTTTCTTGTTTGTAGGGCCCTTATTTTCACATAATGTCTAGATTCATCTCACAGCAATAGAAATAGCATATAGACTATAGCATATATGGATAAGCTCACAAAGGAGATACCAGAAAAAGATGAAACAGATTATTACTTAGTCTGGGAGAAATAGTATAAATGGTTGGAGGAGAAAGGGAAAAAAGGGGAAAAAAAAGGGGGGGGGGCAAAAGAAAACTAAACAATGGTTAAATTAGGTGGAGAAATATGGAAACAAATGGGAAGATATAAATTGTGGAAAGGAAACTAGGTACCTGTTTATGTTAAATGTAAATAAAATATTTAGATTAAGAGAATATATATATATATATATGATAGACTAGGAATGTATGTATAAAAGATAGATTAAGATAAGTAAGAGAAAATGTATAAATATAATTACTGATGCGAAGATGTTGAAAAGAAGATGTAAATATTTTTTTAAAAAATAGCATATAGACTTATATACCACTTCATAGTGCTTTACAGCCCGCTCTAAGAGGTTTACAGAGTCAACATATTGCCCCCAACAATCTGGGTCCTCATTTCACCTACCTCGGAAGGATGGAAGGCTCGGAAGGCTGAGTCAATCTTGAGATGGACCAACTTAATTAGTCTGTCAGCTCCAAAGTCCATCAGTTTTAGCTTTGGCATCAAATGTGCTAACAATGGCAAAGGAGAGTTCAAACCTCTCTCACTAACTCTACAGCTTACATTTCTCTCAGTTTATTTACCTAATTTGCAGGTGTACGCACAGGAACATAAAGACATGTTGGCTCTTTTGTGCACAATTAAACTATAGAAAAGAGAAATCTTATTAGAAGTTTACCTAATAGAAATAAGTAACACCTCACATCAAAGATCAGAAGAAATAGCTAACTAAAATGGAAAAAAAAAATCAGTATCATCAGCATATTGATGATCCAGCACTTCAAAACATTAGACAACCTTCCCTCCAAGAGAAGACAGATTATATATTGATGTATAAATTCATTCCCTTGGGATATAACATTCCAGTTGTAACAAATGGCACAAAGCCATAATGTACTGTAGCACATTATATTTATTTATATAATATATTAGAGATTCAGGTCTTTTCCTGTGTAAGATTGAGAGTATCTTGGCGACGTTTTGATGAGGTCCCACTCGTCATCCTCAGGCTGGTGTCTTCGGCTTCGTGCTTGTGCGAGGAAAGCGTGATCGGAGCTGCCGCCTCTCTATAAATACTGGTGGGAAGGTGTGAGGTGCTGGCTTTGTTGCTATGACCAGGTTGGTTGCCTGTGTTGTTATATCTTGATGAGTTGATGTTTGCAGATTAGTCAGCTGTTTCATAACATCCTGTGTGGGTGAGGTCCTTGATGTGTGCCCATTAGTTTTTTGTGTTTTAACGACCTGGGTAATGGGCTGTGTGTTAACATGCTGAGTTCTAGTGTTGTGGTATCCTGAGTTTTTTGATGTAGTATCCTGAGCAGATGGCTGCGATGCCACATCCCAGGCTTTGGTTTGGCTCCAAGTTTGAGGTCTTGCCATGTGTTCATGGTGTGTGTCAGTTTGCTTTGTGTGGGGATCAGAGGGGGGTGCAGCAGCTGGTGATGCCGACGTGATCTGGCTTCTGGATGGTGGTTGTATTTCGTCTATGGGATGGGTTTGGATTTGAATCTGGTGAGGATGATTGGTGGTGGTGTCATGTATTATCTTGGTGTCATGTGTTATCTTGGGTCCGGTGTTAATCTTCGTGGCTGGGACTCTTCTGTTGACTAGGGCTAGTTTCCAGATGTCCGGTAGGCGGGAGGTATCATCGTGTTTATTTATGTTATATGAAGCTGAAGTAGTCATTGACAGGAAGGACATTGTGGCAGATAATTTTAGTACTATGCTTAGGTCAGACTGAAGTCAGACTGAGGTCCTTGACAGAGTGAGGGTCATCTACAAGGTCATGTCCATCTAATTTGTATTTTATATTTTATATTTTGATTTTTTTTTTATTTTATTTTTTTGCCAATGTGCAGGACAGAGCATTAGTTGGATGAGATTTGATGAGACCATTTTGAGGGCTGATTGTGACAAAGATCCTTGTCAAAGGTGAAATAAAAGAATGCAAAAGCTCACTATTACAAAACAAACAAACAAACCCTCCAAGATAACTTTAATATCAACAGGCTATGTTAATGCAATGCAAATTTAATGACAAACTTCATTTTTCAAGATTCAAAAATTGACACAAAACTTAGATTTTTAAAGTTGAGGTTTCAGGATTACACCAAGCTCTGTTCCATAGCATGACATATGCTTGAAGTATTGATTGAAATATTCATATTCATATTAAACATTTTTCTTATATACAATTAACATGAAGGGGGTGGCTTACAAGGTAAGCATTCCTTTACTTTCCATATGTTTCAGGGGTGTCAAACTGATGGCCCACAGGCTGGATGTGTCACACACAGGCCATGCCCACCCCAGCTCTGTAATGGGAAAAACATCACAAAATGTCAGTTGACGGCAAGGTGATGCAGCGAGTTTGATGCCTGTGATATGTTTGCACTCTTCACCACAAGACTGGGTAATCTTTTTTTCTATCATGGTACCAAGCCTCAGGAATAAGAAGTCAATAGTTTATTTATTTATTTATTATTGAATTTCTATACCGCCCTTCTCCCTGAGGACTCAGGGCGGTGTACAGCCAAAATTAAAAAAACATGCAGGACAAATATTAAAAAACAATTAAAAGATATATAAATTTGGCCCAATTAAAACTCATTACCAATTAAAACATTTAAAACATTTAAAACAGTTAAAAATTTCATCTTAAGCCAGCCTGGCTTGTTTAAATAAATGGGTTTTAAGGGCACAAAGGAAGGCACTGAGGTCCTGGATTCTCCTTATCTCTGGGGGGAACTGATTCCAGAGGGTAGGTGCCCCCACAGAGAAGGCTCTCCCCCTGGGGGTCACCAGCCTACACTGTCTGGCTGATGGCACCCTGAGGAGGCCCTCTCTGTGGGACCGCACGGGTCGATGGGAGGTTGTCGGTAGCAGCAGCTATCTCGAAGATAGCTAGGCCCTATGCCATGGAGAGCTTTGAAGGTGATAACCAGCACCTTGAAGCGCACCCGGAAGACCACCTGGAGCCAGTGCAGCTCGCGCAGGAGCGGTGTTACATGGGAGCGCCATACTGCTCCCGTCACTACCCGCGCTGCTGCGTTCTGGACCAGCTGGAGCCTCCGGGTGCTCCTCAAGGGGAGCCCCATGTAGAGAGCATTGCAGTAGTCAAGGCGAGAGGTGACGAGGGCGTGAGTGACTGTGCACAGGGAATTCCGATCAAGAAAGGGCCGCAACTGGCGAATCAGGCGAACCTGACAAAAGGTCCCCCTGGTTACAGCCGTCAGATGTTCCTCCAAGGACAGCTGCGTATCCAGGAGGACTCCCAGATTGCGAGCCCTCTCTGTGGGGGCCAATGACTCGCCCCCAATAGTCAGTGATGGAGTCAACTGACTATATCGGGATGCCGGGAGCCACAGCCACTCAGTCTTGGAAGGGTTGAGCTTGAGCCTGTTCCTCTCCATCCAGACCCGTACAGCCTCCAGGCACTGGGACATCACTTCAAGGGCATCGTTGGGGTGGCCTGGGGTGGAGATGTACAGCTGGGTGTCATCAATAGTTGCATGTCAGTAGTTGGTGCCTCTTAATTAGGCAGGACAAGGCCAATATTATTGGATTGAATACATCATTGCCTCTTTTTCAAATCATCACCTTTTCTTTTTCTAACATGCTCCCTCTCCTTTTTATTTTCTTTCATTTTTGGCAACGAGTTTCCCCTATTTCTGTCTTTGTCTCACTGGAAAGAGGATTGAAATTCATAAAAATTAGGTTAATGGATGGATGTAGGCCGTTTAATCTTAGGGTAACACTTATGTCACCCATGGTTGGCTGATGACTCAACTGGAAATCTGGTACCCAAGCCGGAGTTCATAGCATCCCAAGCACCTAGACCCAAGCAACTAGGCCCAGGTTCTCCCAAAAGAAGTAGGAAATACCTCAGGTTTCAGAAAAAAATTGCCACCCTAACTGAATCTCCCATCTTTTTCCAAAGATGAATCCTCTGGAGACATTCTTATTCCTGATAGATGGCCTTTCTACTTGTGCATAAAATAAAGGGCAGCTCATCCATTTGCCAAGCATGCTGTACTACTTTTAAGAAGTTTGCGATTTCTGTAAGTCCTTCTAAATGAAACTCCCCTTCCTTGGCATTTGATTCTATTGGTTCAGGATTAATCTCCGCAGTAACAGGGAACACACTTGCTCTTCTATATGACAATCTTCAAATATTTTAAGCAAGCTATCATGTTCTCGCTTTATTATATCTTCTCTAGGCAAAACACACTAGTCCTTTAAATAGTATTTCAATAATATCTGCAATGTGAATGAACTGACTAATGGGCTTGACTAGAGGACAGCAGAGCCAGTCACAGTTTGATTTTTAGTATATTTTGCAAGTCAACAGTAGGCACATTCTTTACCAGGAAAATCCAGGTCTATTCTGTGAGAAACAATCAACTAGGTTATATTTAGCTTAATTTGTTGTGCCTACTGCAAAACATATTTCTTTGACTATCAAAGAATCTTCCATCTTTGATGCTATACAAAATGCAAAAAAGATGAGTCAAATATCCAGATTTGCTGCCATTGCTACTAGTAGTAGGTATAAAGGATGGAGGGAAGGAGAACAATCCCATTGGAAAAGAAATTAAGCCCACAAAACCTTTAATAAATAATTGGAGAAATTCTTTCTCCCAAAAGAGAATTGCAACCCCCAATTTTTCTGACTCAAATTAGATAGACAACTCTGAAGGCTATTTTCCCCCAATGTTTATCTATTTATGGGTATCAATGTTCATATTCAGATACATTACTTTTTGGGATTCTCTGATCCATTCTTATGCACCATGTAGAAAACTAAATAAACGACAATTCTTTTGAAACCTTTCTGTTCACTGTCAACATCTTCATCAACAACAACAGAAATTCCATTCCTGATATATATTCTTTGTAAGAACTGCTTAAGCAGCTGTTAGATGGTAAATGCCAGATTCCCATATAAAGCTTCATGGCAGCAAGAAGCTGGAAGAATTTTGAAACTTTGAAACCCTAACCTCAGCTTATCCGTTCTCTTTTCAAAACAACTGACAGAGCCAAAAGATTTTCACAAAGTCATAAATGAACAAATAATTTGTTTTTTTATTGCATTCCATTTCCTGTCTTGTGAGTTTTGGATAAGTCCTATTGATTCAGTGGTCATTGAGTGGTTTTATTTTACGCCATTAGCAAGTCTTTATGTCACTAGTAACAAAGTTGCATCATGGAATTTTTTTGTTGAGGGTGTCCATTTAATTTCTTCCTTCTTCTGATTTTCATCTTCTTTAATAGTCAATCAGCAACCCAAAGATGTTCAAACCAAGGATGTTGAAACACCACTGGTTTCTTTTAATATTCCTTAACTTATCACTTCTTTTCAGAGTTTGGCAACTGCAGAGGATTCTCCCAAATCTTCTAACCTTTTGCATGTGGATGCTGCCATTTCATCTACTTAATAGTCACCCTGTGAAAATTACACACATTAGTTTATGTGCTTTAATGTACCATTTTGCTATGACAAAAGGGTGGGAAATAAAAGCAACCATGTCTTATTAAATATGAATATGCCACAATTGTTTCATTATCCTGTCATAGATACATCTATGGACATAGAATCTCCATAGACACCTACTGTTTTCATTGAAGTTAGAATTGAAAAAAATATTGGTTATACTTTTTAGGTAGGAATTGTGTTGAAATACTTTGTTTCTTGAAAATTAGAGAATCCATGACAGGTGTCAAAATCTATAAGATGGTGGGTATGGAATTATTATTAAAACCTCACTCCTTTTCTATATGCAAAAAAGGACCAGGGCTTGATTTGTGATGCTCCATCTACCAACCTGAAGATTTTGACATTCCTGGCTCCTTGTTGTGACCTAGACTTCCTGAGTCATTAAAACACACGGGTAGTCCCAACAGCAACAGCTGTGAATTACGTTCATTCACAGCTGAGTCCCAATTAGTTGCAAAAAGTCCTTTGGGAGAAGTCCTTTGGGATAATCACCAACCTTTATCTCCCTTGACACGCTGCCAAAGACCTACTTGTCAAAGCCACATAGAGTCCAGAATCAAACAGAGATGTCGACTGGGAACAGAATTAACAATGTTGCTTTCCTGCAAAGTGCCCACAGGCCTTTGTTCTTCTTTTAAGTCTTATGGGAAGGGCCAATCATCTCCAGGCCTTACTCCCGAGTTGTCCCTTTTGTTTTAACTGTTCGTGCCTTCTGGCAGCTCTGTGCATACGCACACTAGGAACAGGCTCATCCTGTTTCTCTGCCTCTCTGCTGTCCAACTCTAGAGGCTCCAGAGTCCGTGCATCACTCCCAGGTGGCCCTGGCCCCATCTCTGCCTCCGACGCAGAGCCCTCATCCAAGCCTTCCCCAGACTCCAGGACTGGCCCATGTTCCTCCCCAGTCTCCTCATTGTCCAACTCTGCTGCCAGCTCCACAGGCTGCTGGCAGACCACAACACTCCTCTGGATACCACTGTATTCCTAAAGAATTTAATACAGTTTTATTTTAGGAAGTGTCCTTAGTTTTATTCTGTTTTGCCTTCTGTTTAATGTTGACCAGTTTGAAATGAATATTTCTGGTTGTGTACAATGAAAAGCAGTGTTTTGTCCAAGTATGTTTGGATTTATTTTGCCAATTTCAGTTAGTAACATTTAAAACAAGCTTTCAAAAACTCGCTGTTTTCAAGCATTACAAACAGACCCTTATTTCTCAGCATTCCCATTAGGACAGTGGTCCCCAAGTTTTCTAGCTTGGCAGCACAGCCTGGTGCAAGGGGAGGACATGTGAATGGCAGGTACATATGCTCTTAGAGCTCCACTTGTGCAAATGGCACACAGATGTGTGCCCCCCATTCACACAAATGGAGCTTCATGCATGAGAAGCTCCACTCGTGTGAGCGGAGAGCACTTGTGCTCATGCATAAAGCTCCACTCGCATAAGCAGAGGGCACTCACACATGAAGCTCCATTCATGTGAATGGAGCTTCGCAGACAACACCTCCACTCATGCGAGAGGACCTTCCCCCATGAGTGCTTGCCCATTTCTCTCACAGCCCAGTTTTCAAACAGGCTGCAGCCTGGTAATGGGCCACGACCTGGGGGTTGGGGGCTCCTGCATTAGGATATACAGAAACATTTTGGGATTTCTGATAGAAATGTCGAAAGAAAGGTATCTCTAATCTTATGCATAACAGAAAATTAGCAACATATTTAACTATGCCTTTCTGTTCCTAAAAGTATGTCCTATGTATGTCCACTCGTTCTATGCATTATATTAATAGAGATGAATAATGAAAAATACAAATCTCTGATGTTTCTGTGTTCCTTTATTCACTTCTAATTTGGAACTAGCTCCTGGATTCGTGTGGAACTAATCTCAGAGAACATTAGCAGGATGGGATGGTAGATGCTAAATGGGTAGTGTTGTATTATCCATATTTATGTCTACTGTGGATGTTTTCTATTTTTTTTATTAATCCATTGTACATCACTGAGGGACAATTGGATTGCAGCAGTTTAGAAATTAGTTAAATAAATATAAATCTTATGTTGTATTTCTATCCCAATTTCGCATCTACCAGTAGTTAAACAGATGATACAATCCCAGGGAGGCATTTTGTCAGGATCCTGTGTTACCCATCCCTTTTCATCTACCAGATCTTCTGTTCATGTGGGTGAGGGATGGAGAGGACACGCTTAATAGGGAATCTATTGAAATGAATGGGAGAAATTTAATAGTGAATTTCTGCGGATGGAGAGCTTCCTTCAATAAAGGAAAGAATTATACCATGCCTTATTCAGCCTCTATGTATTTGTTGAGCTAGCTTTACAAAGTTGTTCAATTTTCAGGTGAGATTTTGATGACATACAGTGGAAGGTATGAAGGAACAAATATTGTCATTGCAAAATGCAAGTACAGGTGGTCCTCAACTTACAACCACAATTGAGCCTAAAATTTATGTTGTTGAGTGAAAAATTTGTTAAGTGAATTTGTCCAATTTTACGACTTTTCTTCCCACATTTGTTAAGTGAATCACTACAGTTGTTAAATTAGTAACACGGTTGTTAAGTGAATCTGGGTTCTCTGTTGCTTGTCAGAAGGTCGCAAAATGACTCCTGAACCCTGCAACCATTATAAATATGACTCAGTTGTCGAGCATCTGAATGCAAATCATGTGACCATTGGGATGTTGCAATCGTCATAAGTGTGAAAATTGGTCATACTTCACTATTTTCAGTGCTGTTGTAACTTTGAACGGTCCCTAAATTAACTGTTGTAAGTCAAGGACAACCTGTACTATTATGCAGCACTGAATGTCATTCAATAGAAAAGAGAACTTTTTTTGGACTAAATATACATACATCTTCACTTTACATCTTTTCTGTTGAAGTGTACATAAGCCATTTTTGTAGGGTTTTGTAGGGTTATACCCCAAACGTTTCAGATAATAAACTATGATGTGCTCTGGGTTTGAAGAGAGGGGAAAAAAGGCAGAATGCACATATATAAATTTACCCTGTGCTCATTACAAGCTGGAATTTCTAGCATGTATACACTATTGAAACAGCGATGTCTACGCTGGTTGGGGCATGTCGTGAGAATGGCTGATGGTCGGATTCTGAAAGATCTCCTGTATGGAGAATTAGTGCAGGGAAAACACCTCAGAGGGAGACCACAGCTGCGATATAAGGATATCTGCAAGAGGGACCTAAAGGAATGGACATGAACAACTGGGAAACCTTGACCTCCGATCGTTCAGCTTGGAGGCTAAAGACTCAGCATGGCCTTCTCCAATTTGAAGAGACACTTGTTTGGCAGGCTGAGGCAAAGAGCCAGTCCCGGATCCAGTGCAATCTGGGGGCTGGGCAGGGGACAGAATGTATCTGCCCTCAGTGTGGAAGGGATTGCCACTCTCGAATTGGCCTTTTTAGTCACACTAGATGCTGTTTTAGGACCTCTTTCCAGAGCACAATACCATAGTCTCTTGAGACTGAAGGATGCCAATGAATAAATGAATGAATGAATTATACAAGATGTTGATCATTATTAAAAAGTATTTACTTTGCAGATCATTTTGTGTTCTACCCTATTGATTAAATTGCTTGGAAAAACATTACGTTTCCTACACAAGTACGGTAACAGAAATATGTTGTCTACAATTTGCCAGTTGTCTTCCGACAAAGACAAAAAAATAAGCTGCTTGGTACTCGTCGTATACAATGAATCTATTTTTCCCCCCTCTCGTTGGAAAAAAGGAAGCCATCTAATGAACATTCAAATTTATTGCTCTTCTCAATACAAACATAAGCTTAGCACTTCGCATACTCTGCAAATAAGCCTGTGTGTTAGAGAACAAATGATTTTAGTTTTGCATGCAAATTTTAAGGGGAAAATATTTCAAATAGAAACAGGTAGTTTCATTTCACATCCATAAACAAACATTTTCCAAATATTTAGACATCTGTATATAATAGACTTTGTAAATTGTTTGTTCTGAGCCATAAATAGATCTCTCTGTGTTTGAGTTACTACCTATGTTTCTCATTTTAAAACGCACAGCTAAACAAAACAAAAACAAAATCTGTGAAAGTAGGAACCCTCATGTTGTGTTGTTTTGTCTTTGCATTAAATATGTTCAGACTCTTGTCACAGTGGATATTTATTAGTCAAGTAATCTACTTCTGCATAAGACTTAATAAACCACATGTGGGGTGTATGCACTGGACCTCATATAGAAAGTTCACATGGTTCTGTAATATGCAAAGTAGCTCCCCCAAGAAAAAAACTGGAATACCAAGCAATTAAAAGTACTGATGAGTCTGGTTTCTCATTGTTTAGTGACCACCTCATTTAGTGACTGTTTGCAGGTACAACAACAATGAAGAAGCAACTTTGTGACCAATCTTTACATGTATGATCTTTGCAAGTCTGTAAAGCAAGCCTGTTAAGGGGATGTGGTAGCTCAGTGGCTAAGACGCTGAGCTTGTCGATCGAAAGGTCAGCAGTTCAGCAGTTCGAATCCCTAGTGCTACATAACAGGGTGAGCTCCTATTACTTGTCCTAGCTTCTGCCAACCTAGCAGTCCAAAAGCACATAAAAAATGCAAGTAGAAAAATAGGGACCACCTTTGGTGGGAAGGTAACAGCATTCCATGTGCCTTTGGTGTTTAGTCATGCCGGCCAAATAACCATGGAGATGTCTTCAGACAGTGCTGGTTCTTTGGCTTTGAAACAGAGATGAGCACCACCCCCTAGAGTCGGGAACAACTAGCACATATGTGCGAGGGGAACCTTTACCTTTATCTTTACCTTTAAAGCAAGGGAAAGCTGAAGTAAGATCATACAGGCAGTGATAGTTTGATTTTGAAATTGCTTTGTTTAATGGCCCATTATGGTAGTTAAAAGAGGACTACCTGTATCATTTCATAAGGTTGCAGCCCACTTGTTCTCCTTACAGCATACAAAAAATGGAAGGATCTTTACATCAGAGATGTTTACAAACCATGAGAAAACACTAATTTCCATGCTGTTACATGCCCTATTGCTTCGTCCCAGAAAGGCAGACAGGATAAACTTCAGAAGTTAAAAAGGGGAAAATACAAGTCATCCTCAAGTGACATGACCAGTCCTCACACTTAAGACCACCACAGTCACATGATCAATATTCAGATGTTTGGCAACTGACACATTTACAATAGTTGCAGCATCCTGGGGTCATATGCTAGCCATTTGCAACCTTCCCAAATGGCTTCTGACAAGCAAAGTGAAGAGCAATCATGGTTTAAAAAAAGTTCATGAGATCAGGTGCAACTCACTGAACAAATGAGCTGAGCACTTTGTTAGCAAAAGACATTCTGGTTCCAAATATGGTCATAAGTTGTGACCTACCTGTATGCTGTTTTGCTTAATGCTGTCGTGCATATACTGTAGTTCAAAGCCATTCAGTCTTTAAACAATTGCATCCACTAACAGACACATGCAAACTCCAGGAAACAGGACAGAGGTGGGTTTCAGCAGGTTCTGACCAGTTCTGAGAACTTTTGAGTAGTTCAGAGAACCGGTAGTAAAAATTCCAACTGGCCTCGCCCCCATCTATTATCTGCCTCCCAAGTCCCAGCTGATCAGGAGGAAATGGGGATTTTGTAGTTACCTTTCCCCGGAGTGGGGTGGGAATGGAGATTTTACAGTATCCTTCCCCTGCCATGCCCACCAAGCCACACCCACAGAACCGGTAGTAAAAAAATTTGAAACTCAACACTGAAACAGGATAAGAACTCTGAACTCCTGTTGAAGGTTGTTTTTCATTCAGCAATTTGGCCCAGCCAAATTGGGTTCTCTTGTAGGGCTGCCATAACTCACAGAATCTCAGCCACCACCCCATTTGGGGAGGGGGGTTGGCAAAGTGAAATTAGACATTTTATCTGCATCCCAAGGCATGGCAACCTTTCTCTCTTTAGAAATGCTTAAAAGTAATTCCCGTGTACTCTAGGACAGATTCAGTTGCAAGTTTATTTTTTATAACTGCAAGCAGCAGAAAGCATAAATAGGTTACTTTTTGGAATGTCAGAATTATAAAAAAGAAGTCAGTGAGCAGAACAAATACATCTCAACCCCCAACTGAATCCACAAGGTGCCTTCTTCAGGTTTTACTAAAAGACCGGAATTAGGACTCTTAATAAGTTCTAAGACTTTTTCTTTCCTGCTTAATTTTACTGCTCTTAAAAGAAATATATTTTATTCATTGGCATATCGCTGGGATATCAGGCTTCATCCTTTGTGAATCATTAAGATTAAGCCTTTTGTGAAATAATGTAAGATCAACCCTGAGAGAAAAGGACATTAACCGCTTGTGCTTTTGAGCCAAAACTTATCTAAAGAGTCGTTCTGTCAATCTAACTTTTTTTTTTCCTTATTTTGCTTTGATATGGAGGGTGCAAGCGTTCCATCTGCAGCCTACAGAAAAAGAAGAAGAAGTCATTTTCTTAGCTGCCTGAGAATTAGTTACTTTTTAACAAAGTTCACTACTTAAAGACTTCACATGATACAATCTTGCTGGGAGCAGGAACCTGACACCCCCTCTTCCCCTCCCTTGCCTTTTCTTTCTTCACATATTTGCTTTTATCATGTCAGTTTTACTCAAGTAACACTGACATATGGAGATTTTTCTGATTCTTTCTTTTTCTAGAAGGAGCTTATCAGTTGTAAAGCCTACATTTTTTAATGTGGCTTTGATGTTAATGGCACCGGTGCTTTTCTTTCTTATTTGGGGCATTAAGTTTAATTTCATATTCCAACTATCTTTCAACACTTTTCCTAGATTTTTCAATAATTAAAATGGCTAAGGCTCTTTTTTATTATTATTGGTAGTTCTTATATTTCACAGATCTCAGGTCCAGTCCATTCTCTTCTATCAGTTTCTCCAGTTTAGCATATTTTCCTGACCAATTATATTTTATTTATTTATTAAATTTATACACCACCCATCTCATCTAAATGACTCTGGGCAATTTACAATATCATAATGAAGCCATATCAACCCCTGAATAAAACACATAGATTAGAAACAGAATTAAGAACAAGTTAAAACTTACAAGTAAAAATAAACATCAAAGTTAAAAATTCAAAAAGCTGAAAAATTAACAAGGCAGCAGAGAGTCTTCAAGTCACCAGCCATCTCCAGGGCTGCATAATACCCCCATGCTAATTGGCAGTGTCATATCTTAACACTTTTCTGGAAAACCAGAGAGCGAGGGCTCACCTTGCCATTGGAGTTAAGATATTCCGAAGGATGGGGACATCAGCTGAGAAGACCTTCCTTCTAAATCCCACCAGTCACAATTCCTTGACTGACAGGATACACAGCATGTCCCTCCCTGCTTGACTGAGAGGGACTGGTCAGTGTAAGTAGGATGAGACGCTTCCTTAGGTATCCTGGCCCATGGCTTAAAATAATACCTTTACTGCATGCAGAGTACAAAACAAAACTCCAGAGTGACAATTTAAGTGCTTTACTTCTCCAAATAATAGAATCTGAACATTGGCTACATTGTTAATAGAGTTCAATAACTTCCAAAGCAATCCTAAGGAAGCCTACCTGTTTATAGTCTGATGCAGATTAAGAACTCTGCATTTTGCAAGGAGAAGTTATTTAAACTTTCTCAAAAAAACGTTGGTCCCAGAGATTTGGGCTTTCTTCAGATATGATCTAGGTGTGAGGAGGCACGGTGGCTCAGTGGCTTAATGATTCTGGAGATGGTCTCAGCTCTGGCAGTTCGAGTCCAAGCATTGCATGTCAGGGTGAGCTCCTGTCACTTGCCTCAGCTTCTGTCCACCTAACAGTTCAAAAGTGTCTTCTATGCAAGTAGATGGATAAGTACCACTTCAGTGAGGAGGTGAGTTGGTGCTCTGTCCAGGCTCTGAACCTTCCCATTTGTGACACCCATTTGTGAAGCAGCTCTGGGAACAGGGGGGCTTGGGTGATGCTTCAGGAAGAGCCACAAATAGAATAGAATAGAATAGAATAGAATAGAATAGAATAGAATAGAATAGAATAGAATAGAATAGAACAGAACAGAACAGAACAGAACAGAACAGAACAGAACAGAACAGAACAGAACAGAATAGAATTCTTTATTGGTCAAGTGTGATTGAACACACAAGGAATTTGTCTTGCTGCATACGCTCTCAGTGTACATAAAAGAAAAGATACGTTCATCAAGAATCATAAGGCACAACACTTAATGATAGTCATAGGGTACAAATAAGCAATCAGGAAACAATCAATATCATTATAAATCGTAAAGATACAAGCAACAAAGTTACAGTCATACAGTCATAAGTGGAAGAAGATGGGTGATGGGAACGATGAAAAGATTAATAGTAGTGCATATTTAGTAAATAGTTTGACAGTGTTGAGGGAATTATTTGTTTAGCAGAGTGATGGCGTTTGGGATGGTGTTCTTCAAGATGGTGTTTTTGTGTCTAGTTGTTCTGGTGTGCAGTGCTCTGTAGCATCATTTTGAGGGTGGGAGTTGAAACAGTTTATGTCCAGGATGTGAGCAGTCTGTAAATATTTTCACAGCCCTCTTTTTGACTCGTGCAAGATACAGGTCCTAGAGGGAAGGCAGGTTGGTAGCAATTGTTTTTTCTGCAGTTCTAATTATCCTCTGAAGTCTGTGTCTGTCTTGTTGGGTTGCAGAACCAAACCAGATAGTTATAGTGGTACAGATGACAGACTCAATAATTCCTCTGTAAAACTGGATCAGCAGCTCCTTGGGCAGTTTGAGCTTTCTGAGTTGGCACAGAAAGAACATTCCTTGTTTTGCTTTTTTAATGATATTTTTGCTGTGAGGTGTCCATTTTAGATCTTATGATATGGTAGAACCTAGAAATTTGAAGGTCTCTACTGCTGATACTGTGTTGTCTAGTATTGTAAGAGGTGGTAGTATGGGAGGGTTTCTCCTAAAGTCTACCACCATTTCTCCGGTTTTGAGTGTGTTCAGTTCCAGATTGTTCTGGTCGCACTATAAGGCTAGATGTTCAACCTCTCATCTGTTTGTGGATTCATCATTGTCTCGAATGAGACTGATCACTCCAAACTTCAGTAGTTTAACAGATGGATCATTTGAGATGCAGTCATTGGTATATAGAGAGAAGAGAAGTGGAGAGAGCACACAGCCTTGGGGGAGGGGGGACTGTGCTAATTGTATAGGTATCTGATGTGATTCTGCTTAGCTTCTGCTGCTGCTTCCGGAAGCTTATGATCCACTTACAAGTGTGTTCAGGTACCACTAGCTGGTTTAGCTTAGTTAGAAGGATGGTATTGAATGCTGAACTAAAGTCTACAAAGAGGACCCTTGTGTAGGTCTTTGGAGATTCAAGATGTTGTAGGATGTAGTGCAGAGCTATATTAACAGCATCATCTGTTGATCTATTTGCTTGGTATGCAAATTGCAGAGAGTCTAACAGTGGATCCGTGATGGTTTTCAAATGAGACAGCACTAGCCTTTCAAAGGTTTTCATAACTACAAATGTTAGAGCAACTGGTATGTAATCGTTCAGTTCCTTGATGGTGGGCTTCTTCGGCACTGGGATGATAGTAGAGCATTTGAAGCAAGAAGGAACATAGCGCATCTCTAGCAATTTATTAAAGATTTGGATGAAGATGGGGGCCAATTGGTCAGCACAGATTTTAAAGCAAGAAGGAGTTATCTTATCTGGGCCTGGAGCTTTTCCTGGCTTTTGTCTGTGAAATAGGTCTTGCACTTCCTTTTCTGTGATCACCAAGGGTTGTGAACCCAATGAGATGGGGTCCGTTGTAGGAGGTTTGGTTGTTGTTGGTGTGTCTGAGATGAGGGTTGTGGAGATAGGTGGCTGAAGTTTTCTTTCAAACCTGCAGTAAAATACGTTCAGGTCATCTGCCGGTTGCTGATTTCCTTCAGCCTGGGAGGGAGGTTTGCCATAGCCGGTGATATTTTTAGAGTTTTCCACATGTTTGCTGGTTCATTTGTTGAGAACTGATTCTTTAGCTTTTCAAAGTAGCTTCTTTTTGCTGCTCTGATCTCCCTTGTTAATACATTTCTGGCCTGATTGTACAGCATTTTATCACCTTTTCTGTAGGCTTCCTCTTTGAAACGACATAGCTGTTTAAGTTTAGCTATGAACCAAGGTTTATTGTTACTGTATATTTGTAAGTTCCTGGTCAATACACATAGGTCTTCACAGAAGCTGACATATGATGTTACAGTATCTGTGAGTTCATCCAGGTCTGCAGAGGTATCTTCAAAAATATTCCAATCAGTGCAGTCAAAGCAAGCCTGCAGCTTTAGCTTTGCCTCCTCAGTCCAAGTTTTCACTGATTTAATTATTGGTTTTGTGGTTTTAAGTCTTTGCCTGTAAGCAGGTACAAGGTGAATCATGCAATGATCAGAGGGTCCCACAGCTGCTCGTGGTAAAGACCGATAAGCAGGGGTGAAATCTAAAATTTTTTGCTACTGGTTCTGTGGGCATGGCATAATTAGTGGGCGGGGCTTGGTGGTAAGATGACTCAGAGGGCGTGGCTTGTTGGTCAGGTGGGCATGGCCAAGTCAATGTCACTTCTTTGCCCTTTTTTAACCTACAAAACACAACACAACACAACTGGTTCATCCACAATACAAAAGCAGCTGTGCTAGACCCAAAATGGCCCCTGCAACAAGCAGGAACCTCACACAGCCACAAAAAGCCCAAAAAAAACAACTTTCACACTTTACACACACAAAATTCCATATACAGCTTTGTGAGATTTTGTGTATTTGTGTAGTTAGAGTGAAACTCTACAGAAACACACTAAATCTCAGAAAGCTGCACAAATATTATTTTATTTTAATTTATTTTAATTTTTATATAAAAGCAGCTAAATTTAAAACTTCCTAAACTTTAAATGGCTAGGTCTAAAAAAAGAACAACTAAAAAAAAAACCCAATTAAGTATTTTTTTAAAGCTCCCAAAGGGGAAAAAAACTTACCCAATAGAACAGGGGTCTCCAACCTTGGCAACTTGAAGACTTGCTTTGCTGGCTGAGGAATTCTGGGAGTTGAAGTCCACAACTCCCTGCCTGCTTGATTGCAGGCAGGGAGATTCAGTTGCTTGCTGATGCAATGGATTGCAGAGATTACAGCAATGTGTTGCGACCAGCAACTAAGATAAGCAACCTGAGGGCGGGAGGGGGAGGGATTTTTGCTACCGATTAGCAGGCAACTGAGCTGGGATCGTCATAGCTTGGCTGGTCAGAGCCATTTAAAAGAAAAAAAAAGGATCTGATGATCACGCGGCTCAGCTGGGCATGGGGGGCGGGGGCAGGGATTTTTGCTACCGGTTCTCCGAACTGCCCGCTGCCATTGCTATCTATTCGCCCGAGCCAGTCTGAACCGGGAGCATTTCACCCCTACCGATAAGCATCTTTTAGTGTTGTGTAGCAATGGTCTAAAGTATTCTTGCTCTAGTGGGACAATTGACATGCTGAAAGTATTTTGGTAGCTCTTTCCTTAAGTTTGCTTTGTTTAGATCTCCCAAAATAATGACCAGTGAATCGGGGTATTTGGCTTCAGCCTCCATAATCTGGTCAACTAGAGTTCGTAATGCCTTGTTTACACAGGCTTGTGGAGGGACAAACACAGCAATTAGTAGAATTATGGAGTACTCGTGTGGAGAGTAAAATGGTTTACAGTTGATAAGTAAAGACTAAGTTTTCATCACAGAATTTATATATTATAGTAATATCCTGAGACCAGCTGTTGTTGATATATAAGCATAAGCCTCCTCCCTTCTTTTTACCTAGTGATTCTGCAATTCTGTCTGCTATATGTATCTGAAACCCTGGAATTTGCATGCTGTTATCATCAATATCCTCATGTAGCCAGGTTTCAATAAAGCATAGGGCAGCTGCGCTGTGAAAATCAGAATTGCATCTGTTTAAAAGGAGTATTTCATCCATCTGATTAGCAAGTGAATGTAAATTAATAGAATAGAATAGAATAACAGAGTTGGAAGGGACCTTGGAGGTCTTCTAGTCCAACCCCATACCCAGGCAGGAAACCCTACACCACTTCAGACAAATGGTTATCCAACATCTTATTAAAAATTTCCAGTGTTGGGGCATTCACAACGTTTGCAGGCAAGTTGTTCCACTTATTAATTGTTCTAACTGTTAGGAAATTTCTTCTTAGTTCTAAATTGCTTCTCTCCTTGATTAGTTTCCACCCATTGCTTCTTGTTCTACCCTCAGGTGCTTTGAAGAATAATTTGACTCCCTCTTCTTTGTGGCAACCCCTGAAATATTGGAACCCTGCTATCATGTCTCCCCTAGTCCTTCCCTTCATTAAACTAGACATACCCAGTTCCTGCAACTGTTCTTCATATGTTTTAGTCTCCAGTCACCTAATCATCTTTGTTGCTCTTCTCTGCACTCTTTCTAGAGTCTCAAAATCTTATATTTATATTGTGGCGACCAAACCTGGATGCAGTATTCCAAGTGTGGCCTTACCAAGGCATTATAAAGTGGTATTAGCACTTCACGTGATCTTGTTTCTTATGCAGCTCAGAACTGTGTTGGCTTTTTTGGCAGCTGCTGCACACTGCTGGCTCATATCTAAATGGTTGTCCACTAGGACTTCAAGATCCCTCTCACAGTTACTATTATTGAGCAAGGTACCACATATACGGTACCTGTGCATTTTGTTTTTCTTCCCTAAATGTAGAACCTTGCTTTTTTCACTGTTGAATTTCATTTTGTTAGATAGCGCCCAATGTTCAAGTCTGTCAAGATCCTTCTGTATCTTGATCTTCTGGAGTGTTGGCTATTCCTGCCAGCTTGGTGTCATCTGCAAATTTGATGAGTTCCCCATCTATCCCGTCGTCCAAGTCATTGATGAAGATGTTGAAGAGCACTGGGCCTAAAACAGAGCCCTGGGGCACTCCATTGCATACTTCCCTCTATGTAGATGCAGTTCCATTGAGGACTACACAGTGAGTTTGGTTGGTCAGCCAGTTACGAATCCATCTGGTGGTCAGAAAATTGGTCAGGAAGCAATAGAATTGACCTCGAATATAGAAGAAATTGACATAGAAGCTAATACTTGGGCAGACCACAATCAAATGATGGTGAGATGGAAAGGACAAAGGAGAAGATCCAGATGGACTTTAAATACTACAGTACTAAAAGAAAAGGACTTTGTACAGAAAATGGAGAAAGAATTGGCCTTTTTCTTCCAAGAAAATAGAAAAGAGGATACATCAATGCAAAATCGGTGGGACACTATGAAAGCTTACGCCAAAGGCCTGATAATTGACTATATAAGAAAAAGAAATATTAAGAAAAGACAAACTTATAAAACGTTAGAGGATGATTATAAGGAATATGAAAAAAAATTACAAAAATTCCCACAAAAAAAGGATATTAAAATCAGAATGGATATAATTAAACATAAAATGGGATTAATAGAAAAAGAAGATTTAGCACAAAAAATTAGAAGTGCTAGACAGAACTATTTTGAAGATGCTAATAAACCAGGCAGATGGCTAGCATATAACTTGAAAAAAGAGAGAGAATCAAGGAAAATAACACAATTATTAGATGAACAAGGACAAATGAGATTTGGGAATGATGAGAAGAAAAACATTATGCAAGATTATTATAAAAAATTGTATGAAAAAGAAAATATAGAGGAGGAAAATGTTAAACAATATTTACATAAGGCGAATTTACCCCAGATTTCAAAAGATACTGAGATGATGCTAGAAGGAAATATAACAATGATGGAACTGACTGAAGCACTTAAAAAACAAAAAATTGGAAAGGCACCAGGTCCAGATGGATTGCGTGTGGAGTATTATAAGACTTTTCAGGAAACACTGAGTCTCCCATTACTAGAAGTTATGAATGAAGTAATGTTAAAGAAGGAAATACCCAAAACATGGTTAGAAGCATACACTTATCCCAAAGGAGGATGCTGACCCACAACAAATCAAGAACTATAGGCCTATATCCCTGCTAAATTCAGATTATAAAATCTTTGCTACAATATTGGCAGAAAGACTTAAAAGATATTTAAATAACTTTATACATTTGGATCAAAATGGATTTTTACCAAAAAGACAGATCAGAGACAATTTGAGGATAATATTGGACACTTTGGAATATTATGAGGCACATCCAGAAAAGCAAATGGCTTTGATGTTTTTAGATGCACAGTCAGCCTTTGACAATGTGAATTGGCAATTTATGTTATTACAACTGGAACAGATGGGCTTTGGGAGAAAATTCATTCAAACCATAGAAGCTATATACCATAAACAAACAGCAAAAATAATGATAAATGGAGAATTGACAGAAGCTATTGAAATACAAAAAGGAACGAGACAAGGCTGCCCATTGTCACCACTGTTGTTTGTGTTAACACTA